>CM053029.1:444147234-444867234 GCA_028564925.1 Lithobates sylvaticus | reverse complement strand
CCCTGACCAGTTTTCTTTTTGTCTTTTCATCAATTTCGGATGCACGTCTAGTTCTTGGTAATGTCACTGTTGTGCCATATTTTCTTCACTCGATGATGACTGTTTCCATGGTATATCTAATGCCCTGGAAATTCTTTTGTACCCTTCTCCTGACTGATACCTTTTAACAATGAGATCCCTCTGATGCTTTGGAAGCTCTCTGCGGACCATGGCTTTTGCTGTAGGATGCGACTAAGAAAATGTCAGGAAAGACCTATTAGAACAGCTTAACTTTATTCAGGGTTTATCAGAGGCACTTTAAATGATGGCAGGTGTGTACTCCTAATAAACATGATTTTGAATGTGCTTAATTCTGAACACAGCTACGTCCCCAGTTATAAGAGGGTGTGCACCCTTATGCACATATGTTTTTTTTTCAATTGAGTTGTACAGTTTATAGCAGGGCTTGACAAATTTGCTTAGAATCTAGGAGCCAGCTGAAAAAGTTAGGAGCCAGTTATTTACATCCTCTGCCCAGCGCCCAGAACTGCATGTCTGGGGCATCGGGCAATGAGAATTGCTCATGCCTGATGCCAAGCGAAAAAAGAACAAATATTTTAAAAAAATAAAATAAATCAACTTTTGTTTTGTTTGTTGTTTGAAATAAGATTTTGCAAATAAGTTTTTTTTTCTCCTACACTGATGTGCTCTGATAGGCTGCACTGATGAGGTTGGAACTGATGGGCACTGGCAGGTGGCACTGGTTGGCACTAATTGGTACTGTCAGGTGGCACTGGATTGCACTGGCAGGTGGCACTTATTGGCACTGGAAGATGGCACTAACTGGCATTGGCAGGTGGCATTGGCAGGTGGCACTAACAGGTGACATTGGATTGCACTGGCAGGTGGCACTAATTGGCATTGGCAGGTGGCACTAACTGGCATTGGCAGGTGGCACTGGATTGCACTGGCAGGTGGCAAAGGTTGGCACTGGCAGATGGCACTAACTGGCACTGTCAGATGGCACTAACTGGCATTGACAGGTGGCACTGGATTGCACTGGCAGATGGCACTAATTGGCACTGGCAGGTGGAAATGGTTGGCACTGGCAGGTGGAAATGGTTGGCACTGGCAGATGGCACTAACTGGCATTGGCAGGTGGCACTGGATTGCACTGGCAGGTGGCACTGGATTGCACTGGCAGATGGCACTAATTGGCACTGGCAGGTGGAAATGGTTGGCACTGGCAGGTGGAAATGGTTGGCACTGGCAGGTGGCACTAACTGATGACACTGGATTGCACTGGCAGATGGTACTAATTGGCACTGGCAGGAGGCACTGGATGGCACTAACTGGCATTGGCAGGTGGCACTGGTAGGTTTCGCAGCCGATAGTGTAACTGTGAAACTGAATGCTCTCTGTAGCTCTGCGGTGTGTGAATGTACTGGGTACTTCTGACTCAAGAACTGGATACAAAACTTAAAACAGTTCTGAGTGTCGGTGTGCTGTGAGCCGGATGATTGGTTGCAGGGAGGAGCTGAGCTTTCACTCTAGGATTATATTACCAGGCCTGCTCTGCTGTGAAACTGTATAGAGAGAGGAGCTGACAAACTCGGCATAATGTCAGAGGTGGGTGGGACCCAGGGTGGGCGGGACCCAGCAGCTATCCAGCCAATGATTGGGCTGTTTAAGAAAGGGGTGGGCCACATGCACGTAGCGGCCCGCCCAGATTTCATCCCATTGGCTGGTGTTGGATAGCCGGGTCCCGCCCACCCCGTGTCCCACCCACCTCCGACATCTAACCTCAATTGTGACAGATCCTCTCTACATACAGTTTCACACTGTATGTATGTGTTCTGCCAACAGTGTGTGGAGAAGGGAGGAGGATGTCAGCGGCTGCTGAGCGTTCTCTTCCTGCTCCATCCCCACTACCAAAAAGACCCCACAGCCCGCCCTGTAGCAGAGGCACCTGTCAGTGACACAAACCCAGGCACCAGGGCACAATTTCTAGTCGCAATGGCGACCTGGCGCCTGGGATATGTCGATCCCTGGTTTATAGGTCACATTAAAGGTGGAAAAAGTTCTTAAATTATTTCTTTGTCTATTTTTTTTACATCACAGAAACCTGACATTTTAATAGGGGTGTGTAGACTTTTTATTTCCACTGTATCAGTGATCATTAACTTGTGATCTGCCTGACTTTTTCTGCTCATCAGCTACCCACATTGCTCGCAAATTTTGTGTGTGGCCCAAGACAGTTCTTCTTCTTCTTATGTGGCCCAGGAAGGTCAAAAGGTTGGACATCCCTGCTTTAAAAAGCGAAAATATAATATATTGACGCTTACCAATATTCAAGTGTGATGGCTATATTAGTTTTATTTGTTTAACCTTTTTTTTTTATGTATTTTCATCTGGTGATCTGGCAAGTAAGTCTGTTATTTTTCAACATCCTTTAGCAGACCAAGCTATCCAGCAAAAGTGGCAGTTGGGGGGTTGAGGGTTGAGACAAACCATTTAACACTGACAGTGGTGCTAAAATAGTCAGCTTGTTAATTTAGTTAAAACCTTAGTCAGGAAAGGAATAAAAGAAAAGTTTCCGTTACTGCTTAAAGCGGAGTTCCACCCAAAAATGGAACTTCCGCTTTAAGGGAAGGTGACCCCCCTAGACATGCCACATTTGGCATGTCATTTTTTTGGGGGGGAGCAGAAACCCTCTTTTTAGAGGGTTCCAGCTCCCACTTCCTCCTGGGGCTCTGCGGCGCCAGAAGGGAGATCACCTCTCCCCCTCCCTCTTGGCAATCATTTGGGACACGTCACAGGTCCCAGATGATTGCGTGGCTCGCACATGCACAGTGCGTGCCTGGCTGTGAAGCCACAGCCGGGCACCCACAGTGACAATGCCGGCACCGCAGAGAGGAGGGGGAGACGAGCGGGGCTGCATCGATGGACCAAGGGTATCTCTGTCGCTCCCTCATAAATAGAGGTGCCACCCTAAGACAGGAAATGTGTTACTGGCCAGATGCTCTATAATGTAAAAATAATTATAATATATAAAAGGGAATTTTAACAAGACACAAGTTATCCATCCTCTCTCCGTTTTTGATTTCACTATATTTTGTTTTTTAATAATGTGGGAGGGTGTGGTAAATGTTATTATAGGGGTAGCTGTAGAGGCCTTGGTTGCAAGGACAAGTGGGACAGTGGTACCAGTTATCACATTGTTTGTTTTTTTGTTCCTGCACACGCAATGCTGCTTGCTAGGGTTTCTGTTGTGGAGAGGATGGGACACAAAAAATATCTTTCTGTTAAGTGTTAAGACACATTAATTGAAGTGGTTGTAAACCTTTTTTTTTTTTTTTCTAATAAACATAAGAAACATGCCTATACTTACCTGCTCTGTGCAATAGTTTTGCACAGAGCGGCCTGATCCTCCTCTTCTAGGGTCCCCTGTCGGCGCTCCAAGCCCCTTCTCTTCATCGGGTGCCCCTGTGGAAAGCTGCGTTCACTGGGGGAACCTGTGCGGGCTCACTCCTGAGTCCAGCTGCTGCGTCCATTGACACAGGCAGCGGGACTCGGCCCCACCCCCACTCCGGTGTCACAGGATTTGATTAACAGCAGCAGGAGCCAATGTCTCCTGCTGCTATCAATCTGTCCAATGAGGAGAGAGACACTTTAAGGCAAGGTATATTGCAATCTTTTGGTACCAGGCCTTCAGTTACCTCTGGGCCAGGTAGAGCTGCAAGACCTGGTCAGAGTGGTCCACCCTACCTATGTATTTGTTATATGTGTTGACACACAGGGGCTTTTTCTTCGGTGTAGCTGATCCCCATTCTGTTACAGCCACAGTGCCCTCTGGATGGTTTGTTGTCAGCAGATTTATTTTCTGTCTGCAAATTTGACTGACATCAGTTCCCTCTATTGGTAATTAAGCGATGTGGTTCTCTGCAGATGTTGCTTCACCAGCTGCTGTGGAAAATCTTTGTGGTTTTCCTGCATGATCCAATGTGCTCCCTTGTCAGCAGCAGGCAGAGATCTAAAAAAGTGGCACACTGGTGTAATAATTGCCCACATAAATATGATAGCCTCTGTGAAACAGAGATTGCACCAGCTGTCAAACAAGTTTCCTGTTGACTTCAAGATTGTCTGTGCAGCCCTGAGGGGTGACTTGTCTGTTCTATCCTTAATAAATTTGTAATGTGAAAGTATACCCTGTTGTGCTTGCGCACACTTTATTTTGATGCCGTAATAGGTTTGCATGATATGAAATGCAGCAGGCCTTTATAATTCATCAGGCTCCTCTACGAAAATATTTTTTGGGGGGTATAAAGCACTGGAAAATTTTCATTAAAGATATGAAGGGCTGATTTGGAAACCAGAATTAAAGTGTAGAAAAGAAAAGGGGGGTCCCCTATATGGTGGACTTTTAAGGCACGAATTTTAACAAAAGAATTTAACGTATATATGCATTAATGAGGCATTTATTAGGATGAGTAGTAGCACAAAGATTATAAGGCGTAAATATATAGAAACATGAAGAGTGTAGACATCTGTTGACATTAATACAACATATAATTGTATAGTACAGTTATGCGGTTTCTCACATAGAATTTAAAGTGTAAAAAGTGCAGCACTACTTCAAAAGGATCTCTTATGAAAATATGGCGTAGCATGGGTGGGGCAAATGGCCTAATGGTGCCAAATTGTGGGCTGGGCCCATGTTGAGTAAGACACTCAATACATTTTTTTACTTCTGTGAGGTGTGTTCTCACTCGGTTTCTGTGACAAGATGTTGGATGTTGAGCCAGAAACTGGGTGATGTAAAGATTCGTTTGTGTAATAAGCTCTAGGAGCTCGTTATTTACAAATACTTTGAAGAAATCCACAGGACTAAAATCTGTTACATTGATATTTATTCCTGGTGATGCCATAAATGTTGGTATTGGGGGATGAAAGATCCTGCTGGTATCCATTAGGGCCTCATGTACACTGCTGCTGGTAAACGAACGTTTAGGAGAAAGTTTTTTTCAACTGCCCCTGAACTCTCCTCTGTTATCTTATCAGTACATGTACACAGGGTCATTTACAGTAGTTTCTAAGCAGTTGAGTTTAGAGGGATTTTTTGGAACGCAAAAAATGCATTCAGAAGCTGAGTTTACAGGCATTTCAAGCGCCATATGCTTTTAAACGCGGTAACTCATGTTTAGCCGCATGCGTTTCCTTTACACGCGTTTTTCATTTTTGGCTATTTTTTTCAAAAAAACGCTTCTAAATGCAAACGCGCCATGTAAACGTGGCAACATGGAAGTTTTAAACATGGGTTACTATCTGTCAAGTTAAATCGTTCAGGCGAGGTTGTGAAAATGTCCCGTGTACATGAAGCCAAAGAAGTCTGTAAGAGTGGAGTGGTGTTCTGCTCTGCAGAAACTGATGTCGCAGTCCTGGGTGTCTTCTCGCTGCCTGCTAGTACTGGGCCTCGCAGACTTTGTGGAGCTGCCTTAAAAGATAAGTTCACTTTTCAGGGAAAAAAAATAAATGCACATATTTTTGGATTAAAAAGTGCATTTATAATTTTTTCCTATAAAAGCCGGTAAAGCATTGCACCTGCGATCAGTGGATCATGGGTGCAGTGTTAGGCTCCTGCAGACATGTCCTCCAGCTTTTTTGCCCATACCTCTGTACGGACTTTCTGTTTGAAAGCTGGAGTGTGTCATTGGCATATGAGGGCGCTCATCAGTGCCCTTGCAGTCTATTGAGAACTACTAGCTGTATGCTGCTGTGGCAGACAGGACTTGCAGTTTATTAAAGTCACAGATTGCTGAAATGAATGATGCGAATGTGCAGGTGGAGCCCACACAGCCACGCAGAGTTTGAATGTGACAGCAGATGTGTGTGCAGATTTGTCAGCTGAACATCTATGATGCGAATCCCCCGTTCCACCAAATCCCAAAGGCGGTCTATTGGATTGAGAGCTCGTGATTGTGGAGGCCATTGGAGTACAATGAGCACATTGTCACGTTCAAGATACGAGTATGAGATGATTTGAGCTTTGTGCATTATCTTTACCTTGTAGATGACAATGATTGGCTCCTCCTGAGGAAGCGGTTCACGTCGCGAAACATGGACTTTTGTCAAGCTCTACTATATCTGGTACCCCTTGTCATCATTGGGGTTCATTGACCTTTTGCAACCTTTTAATAATCATGCACGGCTGTAACTATTGACTGTATATAGATACCTTTGTAAAATTGTTCATTTCACTCCCCTTTTTAATCATGTTTCTCTACTATTACATTGTTACATTTTAATATATATAGCTGCTCAATCCTTGGGTAATGAGACTAGTCAAAAACACTCTCTATTCCTGCCAGGGGCATGCTTGGGGCAGCCCAAGGCTTTCCCCTTCAATACCAAATGAAAAACAAAAAACTTCCTATCTCTGTGGTTTATTTTTATCTGTTAAAAAAAAGAATAATAAACAAACAAATTTACAAAAAAACATTTCTGAGATTTAAAAAAAAAAAAAAAAAACAGTGACCAATTTATTCACCCTTCTTTTCAATAACATTCATAATCCTTCCATTCATGAAGTCTGTCAGTTTCTTGATCTGTTGATGGTCAACTTTTTGTACTTCTGGGCACTCCAGGTAGGTTGCAGTTCTGGAATATGACAGCACTGGAGGATAATGGGCTTTTTACAATTTTTTCAAACAAATTTTTTCATTCTTTCAAACTCAGTTAAATCTCTATTTTTGGCTCATTTTGCCTGAGGAAAAGAAGCTGCCGAATAATTATGCACACCTTGATATAGGGTGTTGATCTCCTTAGACTACATCCTCCTTCATTACACATACACATCACCTGATATGCATAAATCCAATAAGCATTCACGTTTATATAGCTTGGAGTTGAACAGTATGCAAAAATTATGATTTGGTCTAAATACTCACTTACAGAACCACTTCCATGACACCACATATATGGAAGGAGTGAAGGTGTATTGCAGACAGTGGGACCCAAAAGAGTGCATACAGCAGGGGAAGAAATTGTAAACTGTTTAATGTCCTAAAAGCATGAGTGAAGTCCTGCAGGATGTTAGTATTATGTAGCAGAACTTCAGGTGGTTAAAGTTATCCCAATAGTATATACTGTAGCATGACAATAAGGACCTAAATAACTGCTGTTTACTGGAAAACAAAATAGTATGTACATTGGAAAGCAAAATGACTTGTCACTAACATGAACACATTCTTGCAATAACAGTTTTATTAAGTGTGATCCTTTTCAGTAAATCTGTTTTCCATTTTATTTAACAGGGTATTCTTAGATGGACTTTTTAGTTATTGGAGAGATGTCCAAGCCATATTAATACAAGCTAATCATTGTATGCACCTTTTGTCTGGGTTACTTGATTTATCTTGTAACTGTAACTGCTCTGTTTGTGTATGTGGGGAAGTGGTGGACAGGGAGGGATATCTATGTTGGGTCCCAGGTTATCTAGGGAAAGATGCATTGTGTCTCGGAAGGGATATGCTGTGGGATGAGATAATTGGGGAGGGATGCTCTGTGACTGGAGGATGAGGTGGCTGTGAAAGGTGATCAAGTGTTGATGTGGGCATGAGGGATCTGCAGTGACCAGGAGGTTGGGGTGGACAAGAATATTATACGCCATAACCCAAAGAGGTGTGTCAGCAGGGGATTGTGCTATTGGATGACAGGGTGACCATGGAGAAATTCAATGCGCTGTGTGTAGGTGGGGTAAGGAGATTCGAGGACGCATTGTGATTGGGGATGAGGAGGCAGGAAGGGATGCACTGGGCCGGTTGAAAATGTGTGAGGTGTCCCTGGAGGAATGAATTGTGACTAGGGGTTGTAGTGGCCCTAATAGAATACACTGTGGCAGGGAGGATGCTTTGTGCTAGGGTTTGCTATTTAGCTAAGGGTTTATTATTTGGACCTGTTCTATAAAAGCTTGGGCTGTGAAGTAGGATTGGTTATATAATTAACCCCTTCACAACTGTGTTACACATATATGCCGCATCCAGGAAGTGGAATTTACTGTATGTGCTCTTGTGTTTGTGCTTGAAGCGTAATTGATCACATGCTCCCAGCATTAAGACTGAACTGTCGGTGACAGCTCCGGGTCTCATGCCAATAATCGGGAGCTGGAAGAACGAGAACCCCATCGCGTGATCACTGTGATTATCCATTCACAGTGATCACTACTGTGATGACTTGTCCTAGTGCCGTTTCGCCTCTGTGAAGTTGAAAAGATGCATAGGGGTTGATGTACTAAACTGGAGAGTGCAAAATCTGGTGCAGCTCTGCATAGAAAACGACCAGCTTCCAGGTTAATTAAACAAGCTGTTAGTTAGAAGCGGGTTGGCCACCATGCACAGCTGTAGGGGTGTTGAAATGAATCATAGCCCGAGGGCTTTCACACTGCAGCGGTGCGCTGGCAGGACGTCAGGAAAAGTCCTACCAGTAGCTTCTTTGGAGCGGTGAAGGAGCAGTGTGTTTACCGCTCCTCCACCGCTGCTCCCCATTGAAATCAATGGGGCAGCGCTGTAATACCGCCGGCAAAACGCTGCTATTGCGGGTGGTTTTAACCCTTTCTCGACCGCTAGCGGGGGGTAAAAGCGCACCGCTAGCGGCCGCAATGCGCCCCAAATCCGATGGTAAAACGCTGTCAAAAATAGCGGTGTTTTACCGCCGACGCTATAGGCGGCTCGGTGTGAAAGGGGTCTTATAAGGTCCACAGAAGATGGTAGGGGAGCACAAAGTACCCCACCCAGGCTTGGGTTTAAACCACGGGAGGCTACACAGACAACCTGATATAGAGCAAAGCATCGTAGGGGCAAAGCATAGAGAAGGTAGAGTCAGTATATATGTGTATACATATATATTTTTAAAAATATCTGTTAAGATATGTTTGGGACCATACCATCCCTCCTGCATCACCAGTTGCTGTTTTGGGGAGTTCTCCTCTCATTTAAACCTTAGGGATGTAGCCTTACTAACTGCTTCCCGACCGGCGCACACACATATACGTCGGCAGAATGGCACGGACAGGCAAATGAGCGTACAGGTACGTCCCTTTAAATTTGCTGCCGTGCCATCGCGTGTGATTGGAGCAGAGGTAAGTGATGTGTACAACACAGCCACACCCCCCACAGTTAGCAACACGCCCCTAGTACAAAACCCCTACACTACCACCTAGTGGTTAACCCCTTCACTGCCAGTGCCATTTACACAGGAATCATTGCATTTGTATAGCACTGATTGCTGTATAAATGACAATGGTCCCAAAAATGTGTCAAAAATTTCCGAGGTGTCCGCCATAATGTCTAGTAAAAAAAAAATTATAGTAAAAAAAAAAAAAAATAAAAATGCCATAAAACTATCCCCTATTTTGTAAACGCTATAACTTTTGCGCAAACCAATCAATAATCGCTTATTGCGATTTTTTTTCTTTTAACCAAAAATATGTAGAATACGTATCGGCCTAAACTGAGGAAAAACATATTTTTATACATTTTTGGGGGATATTTATTATAGCAAAAAATATAATATAATGCGGTTTTTTCATAATTGTCGCTCTTTTTTTTTTTTATAGCGCATAAAATGAAAACCGCAGGGGTAATCAAACGCCACCAAAAGAAAGCTCTATTTGTGTGAAAAAAGGACTTAAATTTTGTTTGGGAGCCACGTCACACGCCAACGCAATTGTCAGTTAAAGCGACGCAGTTCCGAATCGCAAAAAGTGGTCTGGTCTTAAGCCAGCAAAATGGTCCGGTCTGAAAGTGGTTAAATAGTGGTCCGTAACCTTTTTTTATACTATGGGTACAAAGAACAAATAACACACGTGGTATCTCCAGATTTTTGGTGGTGTGTCATGTTAATAGTATAAAAATGTATACGAAGTTTAAAAAAAAAAATATATATTTTTTCCTGTTTTGGAGCAGTTTTCCTTTCGCAATAAAACAAAATCAGGAGGCATCTATTAATATTTACCGCTAAATGAAAGCACAATCTGTCCTGAATTAAACAAGATATGCACTAAGTAGTTGCAGTGATATGTACAGTTTTACTAAGACATGTCAAAAGTTGCAAAATGGTTTCTGTAATTTGTTAGAAGTCTCTTTTAAATCTCTAGACAAAACCTATAAATGTCTCTTTTCCTGATACTGGAAGAGCTGCTAGATTGCAAATTATCTAAATCATTTGGATCATTTGGCAGAGAGGCTAGTTGAACTTGTCTAACATACAGATAGCCACATCTGTATATGGAACTTGATCATAAAACATATTTAGGAAACATCAAGCAAGTACAATGTGAGTCACATCGATAAAGACTTTTAAATCAAAAAAGGAAGAACTCCGGACAGCCGCACACCGAGAAAATAAAATCCAAAAAGTTTATTTAAAAGCAAAAAACACTGCAATCCATACACGGCAAAAAAGGGGGGTACAGAGCTGACGCGTTTCGCACCACAACTAGTGCTTACTCATAGCGAAACGCGTCAGCTCTGTACCCCCCTTTTTTGCCGTGTATGGATTGCAGTGTTTTTTGCTTTTAAATAAACTTTTTGGATTTTATTTTCTCGTGTGCGGCTGTCCGGAGTTCTTCCTTTTTTGATTTCCAATCATTGTGCTATTAGCCAGCACCTGGGGCTCCCACACAGGAGCAGGAGCATTCGCTTGGGAAGGAGAGTCTTGGAGCGGTGGTTGTTTGTTTCTCATCTGCACAAAAATCTCTGGACTTTGATAAAGACTTTTAGGAAAATTTTACAGCAATAACTGAAAATCAATGCACACATACATTAAAGTTTCCCTTTAAACCCAAACAACCTTTTATAAAACAAGCCTCACTACCTTAGCATGACAGATATGTTGATGATCAGTGATTTGCGCTGGAAAAAATTTCTGAGCACCCATTTTGACAAATGTCTGGGTTTGAATCAATCATTTAATTAAATCTTATTAAAGATTAATGCATTTATAAAGTCAGATCACATCAGATTAGAAGACAAGTTTGAGGTCTCATTTCTTCCTTTCCCCAATGGCTTTAATCACATCTGTTAGTTTGCAATCTATGAAGCTGTGAGGGAAATGTTAAACTTTGAATTACATACAGTATATCTACATATTTACATGTATTGAAAACATGTCCATTTTGTATGCTTTGTCTACTGCAGCAAACACCCTTGGTATCATGCTAACTCTTTTGTTATGTACCCGCATTCCTAAAGGGCCGCACACACAGGCCGAATATCGGGCGGTATCGGCTGGGAAATTCAGCCCATGTTTATGTCAGCCGGTCTGACAGAAGCTGGCCGAAAGTCTGGCTTCTGTTAAAGGAGCATGGCCGAAAAAGTTCTGTCGATCGGCATCCAATCAGCCATTGGCTGAGAGCGCTGACCGGTGTGTTCTGACGGGGGGGAAGCAAGTTAATGCCAAAGAGCTCAATTTTGGTCTCCCAATCCTTCTCTGAGTCATTTAGATGTTCATTGGCATGACTGTACATGTGCTTTCTTGAGGGGAACTC
The DNA here is from genome assembly GCA_028564925.1 of Lithobates sylvaticus. Taxonomy (NCBI): domain Eukaryota; kingdom Metazoa; phylum Chordata; class Amphibia; order Anura; family Ranidae; genus Lithobates; species Lithobates sylvaticus. The sequence continues at coordinate 444,855,710 of CM053029.1, read as the reverse complement.
ACCGTGCTTGGAGAAAGGAAAAATGAAGACTATTGCCGCGTACACACGAAGGGACAATCCCGCGGGATTATCCTCTGGACTGAAGTCCAGCGGATAATCCCCTCGTGTGTGGGCGCCGGCGGACTTTTTGGCGCCAAAGTACGGCGGACTAAAGTTTGAAGTTTTGTTTTCAAATTATCCACTGGACTTGGCAGTCCAGCGGATAATCCCGCCGTTAGTGGGCAAGTCCGCGGGACTTTTGAAATGAAGGGACTTGCCGCTCATCGGCAAGTCCGTTCATTTAGCACGTGACTTCAGGTTACGTAGCTAGCGTAGGCAGTAAATGCCGCCGCGCTAGCTCCGTGACCTGGCATGGATTTAAAGGGACTCCCCACGCCGAAAAAACGGCGTGGGGGTTCCCCCCAAGTCCATGTCAGACCCTCATCCGAGCACGCAGCCTGGCAGGCCAGGAAAGGGGTGGGGACGAACGAGCGCCCCCCCCCTCCTGAGCCGTACCAGGCCGCGTGCCCTCAACATGGGGGGTGCCCTGGGGAAAGGGGGGCCGTGCGGCCCCCCCACCCCAAAGCACCTTGTCCCCATGTTGATAAGGACAAGGGCCTCTTCCCGACAACCCTGGCCGTTGGTTGTCGGGGTCTGCGGGCGGGGGCTTATCGGAATCTGGGAGCCCCCTTTAATAAAGGGCCCCCCAGATACCGGCCCCCCACCCTATGTGAATGAGTATGGGGTACGATGTACCCCTACCCATTCACCTAAGGTGTAAAATGTAAAGTAAAAAAAAACACCCACACTTTTGAAAAAATAGTTTATTGCACTGCTCCGGGGGTCTTCTTCCGTCTTGGGGGTCTTCTCGCCGGACTCCCCCGCCATTTACCAAGCTCTTTTACCGAGCGGGGGAAGTCCGGCTACCTTCTTCGTCGTCGCCGCCGTCTGGGGGTCTCGATCCGCCTTCGGGGGTCTTCTTCCGTCTTGGGGGTCTTCTCGCCGGACTCCTCCGCTCTCTTCTGCTCTTTTACCTAGCTCTTTCACGAGCGAGGGGAGTCCGGCTACCTTCTTCGTCGTCGCCGCCGTCGTCTGGGGGTCTCGATCCGCCTTCGGGGGTCTTCCGGGGGTCTCTTCTGTTCTTGCGGCGGTCGTCGTCTTCCGCGCCGCCGGCGCCTTCTCCTTCTTCTTGTCCTTCTTGTTCTTCTTCTTCTTCCGATGTTGACCCGACGCTCTCTCTGCCCGGAATGCCTGTGCCGCTCTGCGCTCGGACTTATATAGGGACATGGGGGACAGGGTCACATGTTCATGTCACATGGTGACCCCGCCCCCTTGCGATGTCACAGTCCCAGCATCCTCCGGGACTGTGACAACACAAGGGGGCGGGGTCACCATGTGACATGTGCATGTGACCCTGTCCCCCATGTCCCTATATAAGTCCGAGCGCAGAGCGGCACAGGCATTCCGGGCAGAGAGAGCGTCGGGTCAACATCGGAAGAAGAAGAAGAACAAGAAGAAGAAGAAGGCGCCGGCGGCACGGAAGACGACGACCGCCGCAAGAACAGAAGAGACCCCCGGAAGACCCCCGAAGGCGGATCGAGACCCCCAGACGACGGCGGCGACGACGAAGAAGGTAGCCGGACTCCTCCCCTCGTGAAAGAGCTAGGTAAAAGAGCAGAAGAGAGAGGAGGAGTCCGGCGAGAAGACCCCCCAAGACGGAAGAAGACCCCCGGAGCAGTGCAATAAAATATTTTTTCAAAAGTGTGTGTGTTTTTTTGTACTTTACATTTTACACCTTAGGTGAATGGGTAGGGGTACATCGTACCCCATACTCATTCACATAGGGTGGGGGGCCGGTATCTGGGGGCCCCCTTATTAAAGGGGGTTCCCAGATTCCGATAAGCCCCCGCCCGCAGACCCCGACAACCAACGGCCAGGGTTGTCGGGAAGAGGCCCTTGTCCTCATCAACATGGGGACAAGGTGCTTTGGGGTGGGGGGGCCGCACGGCCCCCCTTTCCCCAGGGCACCCCCCCATGTTGAGGGCACGCGGCCTGGTACGGCTCAGGAGGGAGGGGGGGCGCTCGTTCATCCCCACCCCTTTCCTGGCCTGCCAGGCTGCGTGCTCGGATGAGGGTCTGACATGGATTTGGGGGGAACCCCCACGCCGTTTTTTCGCATTTACTGCCTACGCTAGCTACGTAACCTGAAGTTACGTTCGAAATGAACGGACTGCTCCGTGTGTGGGCAAGTCCGTTCATTTTCAAAAGTCCCGCGGACTTTTGGCCGGCGGATTATCCGCTGGAGAAGTCCGTGCGTGTGTGGGCAAGTCCACACCCTCGGAAAGTCCAGCGGACCTAGCTGGAAAGTCCCGCGGGATTGTCCGCTGGACTAGGTCCGCCGGCAAAAGTCCCTACGTGTGTACGAGGCATAAGACTCTTAAGAACACCATCTGTACAGTCAGCTGAGAGATGGATGAAAAAAAAAAATATAAAAATGCCATAAATCTATTCTTTATTTTGTAGACCAACCTTTGTGCAAACCAATGAATATACGCATATCGCGATTTTTTTTTTTTACCAAAAATATGTAGATTATATACCGGCCTAAACTGAGGAAGAAATTTGTTTTTTTTTTTATATATATTTTTGTCACTCTTTTTTTGTTTATAGCACAAAAAATAGAAACCACAGAGGTGATCAAATACCACCAAAAGAAAGCTCTATTTGTGGGATAAGCGACACACAACCGCATGATTGTCAGTTAAAGGGGCACAGTGCCGTATCACAAAAAATGGTCTGGGGGGAAAATCTTCCAGTCCTTAAGTGGTTAAAGTGTATTTTTTCAAAAAAAAAAAAAAAAAATGCATTTAAAGAACCACTGCAAAAATATATCAAGCAATACCCATCATTTTATTCTCCAGGGTCTTTAAAAATATATTTTTTTAATGTTTGGGGGTTCAAAGTAATTTTCTAGCAAGAAAATGCAGATTTTCTACATGTAGGACAAATGTCCGGATTGGCCAAGGGGGTTAAGTAATGTGATAATGGGATACCTAGGTAAAAAAAAAAAAAAAAGAACACTGAATAAAGATATAACAATTATGTGGAAAGATACTGATTGCATTGATTTGTACACTCCCTACTGAAGTAGTTATTGTTTTGGAAGACAACGCCATCAGTAGAGCATACAGAGAAAATGTGAAAACCGTATACTAGTCATGTACGCCTAAGAGTGCTCTTCCATACAATTCCAGTTCAGATGTACTCGCGCTGTATTGTTTATATTGTAATTCTGTTAACATTTTTACGCCAATTTATTTTTTTATCTTCTTTTTTTAAATAAGCACAAGGGATGTTACTTTAAATTAATCTGAAGTGTCCCTTGTGCTGGTGCCTGCTGTCATAGTGGAAATCTTTAATCCTCTGCCCCCCTCCCAGACGTAATCTTCCGGTGCCGTAGAGGTTAATGCCAGCGCTGGACCTGTGACAGGACACTCATCAACAGTGGCAAATGTCCACCCTTTCTGCTCCCCTCCATTTTTTTTGACGCTGTATAACTTCCAAGAATAAAAAGCGACATATGATTGAAGGGTGGGCAGATGAATGAAGGGTCCTTCTTAACATAATAACCATACCTAATGGAGTGATTTTCTATCCGGCAACCATGGGTTGCTAGAAAGAAAATCACTCAATTCCCCCATCAACACAGTCAGCATTAATGGGAGAATCCCTCCCGTGGAGCCATTGGGGTTGATTTACTAAATAAAGGCAAAAATATTGTTCACTGCAAGTGCACTTGCTCCAGAGCTTGGTAAATGAGGTAAAGTTTCACTTAGCAACGAATACCCAATCACATGCAAGGAAAATGTTAAAAAGCATTTTTGATTGGATGATAGAAATCCGCGGAGCTTCCTCTCAGACCTAGAGCAACTGCAGTTGCAGTGCACAGTATATTTACCTTTTAGTAAATCTACCTCAGTGTGTTCTCCTGGTGGGGAAGGGGTGGGGTTCTGAGGCAGGGGCAGCCATCCCTGCCAGGAGACAACAGTAATTACTGCTAGCGGCTATAAAAGCCGCTAGCAATAATTGCATGTAATATCTGACAGGCTGGTTGTACCCAAGTTGATCATCCCTGCTGAACCAACCGATTTTCAAACTGTCTATGGCCAGCTGAACTTTAAATATACAGCTGTGTAGTGGTTGCTCATCCAAACTAATTTTTTTATTTTTTAATATACTGCTTAGCTTGGCATTTAGTCTGCAGATTTGAATACACAGTTACCATCCATTTTCATAATTTAGCAACTTGTGGCTTACACAAGTTTTGTGCATTGGCTCAGCTGATATTAAATAATAAAAAAAAAAAAAAATAGCAGGCACTCGCTGGCCTAGGGACCCCACTTGTAGATATTGTGCATAGATCTTTACCAAAACGATGCTCCCGCGGTTCCCTGATAGAAGTAAGTTGGTTGGCCTGGCATGAAGGGAACAAGACAATGGGGGGGGGGGTGTCTCACCGAAAACCCCCCTATGGCATAACCCCAATCTTCTGGAGCTCATGGGTCACCCCGATGCATTGTGGTGGACACAGCTGGGCATTACCCACGCCGCCCACATTTTTCTCAATAATGAATTCATCTCTTTTGAAGTCCTAAAAGCTAACAGTGGATTGTCAAATAAATTCTATTTCAAATATCTTCTCATACGACACGCTGTCCGTGCGCAATTTCATGGTCTGACCCTTGAGCTCGCTGAATCCACGCTCGAGGCATTGATGTCGTGATGTCACGACCATCTACTCCCGACTGCAGACGGGAGGGAGTTCTCCCTTCCGTGCTGCACAGCGGAAGTGGATGGTCGACATCCCTGGGCTTTCAGAGGATGGGTGCGAAGAGGCCTCTGAGGCCTGTTTTTTGGATATTGTTGGGTCTAACGACCAATATGTACAGTTAAAATGTATTCATCTTATCTGAACCGCTTATTACGCTCCCAAATCTTCATAAGACCCTTGAACACTTTCAGTTCTTATCAAATCTTAAGATAAATTTTGCGAAGTCTACAGCCTTGAATATTACCCTACCCACATCACAACGCACACAATGTCAACAAAACTTCCCGTTTAAATGGGATGATAGCTCCCTTACTTACTTAGGCATCAAAATACCTACCTCATTATCTAATTTATACTCTGCTAATTATCAACCAATATTACGATCTATTACTGAGGATTTAAAAAAATGGTCTGTAGGGCTCTTTTCCTGGTTTGGTAGAACGGCCATCATTAAAATGAACATTCTGCCGAGGTTATTATACATTTTACAAACAGTCCCCATACACATTCCTCCAATTTTCTTTACAACATATCGTAAAATATGCACAAAATTTATTTGGGGTACGACTCGCCCCAGAATAAACTTTGTCAGACTCACTTCCCCAAAATTGAGAGGAGGTTTAGGTGTACCAGACATACGCAAATACCAGATAGCCAGTCACTTAAATAGAATTGTAGATTGGAATGTTCACTATTCTACCAAAGATTGGGTCCATCTGGAACATTCTTTCTCCCCGATTCCATTAGCCCAGGCCCCTTGGATACTTATTAATAAAGTCTCGAAGCTATTTATGGCCCACCCATTGATTCTCCCAACGTTACGAGCCCACACACATGCATGTGATAAATACAAAATATCTTCAGTTAACGGCCCTTTAACTCCGCTCAGACTAAACCCTACGTTTCCTCCAGGTATGACAACTTCCTTTCTAAGAGATGTTTGGCCACAGGAAAATGTTAGAGCTATGCAATTTTACAAACAGGACAAACAATTATCATTCTCTGAGATATCTTCCACACTTCACCATAAGAGGATGTCATACTGGATATTTTTACATATCAAACGTTTCTTGGACGCACAAGATCACCATACAACTTGGTCTCGCCCTACAACCCCTTTCGAAGACTTGTGTCTGCAAAAGGAACCCCAACGCCACCTTATCTCCTCTTCCTATACATTATTGTTTCCACAGCAACCATACACTGATCATTGGAGTATCGCTAAATGGCACAAAGATCTTTCAATACATATTCCTGATAACCACTGGGACTCCATATACACAATCACCCATAAAGGGTCCCTGAATGTTTGTGTACAGGAAAACGCCTTTAAAATTCTCTCAAGATGGTATAATACACCTTCTAAGCTACACCAATTCTACCCGTCCCTTTCACCCATGTGCTGGAGATGTGGTACAGATCTAGGGACATTGTTGCATATTTGGTGGTCCTGCACCAAATTACAACCCTTCTGGAAAAAGGTGCATAGACTCATCCAAGATATCACATCTTATAAACTGGAATACTCCCCAGCTCAATTTATGTTACACTATCCAGCTCACTCCATGCGCACATATCTCCGTTCCTTGCCCATGCACATGATCATGGCGGCAAATATGTGTATCCCCCGAAACTGGCGCTCTACTCTTCCACCAACGGTCAAAGATTGGTTTATTCGTATTCAAAAAACAGCTGAAATGGAAGAGATCATACATCAAGCCAAAGAAACGCAATTTAAATTCAACCAAACTTGGTCTTGCTGGATACAATTCACCACTACCCAAGAATTTCAAGCTTTACAGGATGATACTCTTCTATCCCACAGCTCCCCGCCCCCGATACTTAATGTGTAGCTGGTCTACACATTTCCCTCCTGGTCCTTTGGCTCGGCCTTACATGTTACCTGTCCTCCCCTCCCTTATCTTCCCTCACCTTAGGTTCCCCTTTCCTATTATTAACATTTAGGATAGGATATATCTATTAGGTTAACTTGTCTTATGTATTGGGTCATTCTATGACTTGTCGATAGCGATACAAGCAATTGTTTAAATGCCAAGTGTGTCCACACCAGTCTCCATTATCTCTTACCTTATCAGCCTTTTCCATTCTCTCTCTTATGTTAGGACTTCATATCAATTCACATCCATACCTTACAGCTCCATCTCTGTCATAAGTTTAATCCCATTTTAGGTGTCTAGATATAGAATTCCTTCCCATAATAGCAGTTTTGTACTCTTGAGCTTTAGAGATAATAATATTTGTCTACATTTTATCATTTATAGACACAGATCTATGTTGTTCTTTTTGGTGAGCACCCCATACATCACCAGATGTTACAAGTAGTGTTTTATGTCCATGCTTTATTATTTTACGTTATGATGTGTTTCCTTTCTGTACACTAATATCAGAAATGTATGTACAGCCATGTATATGCCTGAGTTCATTACGTTCTGTAACACATAAGTTCCATATATTGATTCTGATTGGATGTTACTCCGTGTTTGTAATATCTGTATACTTGTTTTATGCTCAATAAAAACTTTTTAAAAAAAAAAAATGTATTCATCAACTCCATTACACGCCGGCTCGTCTGGCTCGCAGGGGATATGATTCAGGGGCCTCCTGCCCTAGATGTAATTGCACTAATGCTGGTTATGTACACATGTTTTGGTCCTGCCCGGCCCTCTCGGGGTTCTGGGTGGACCTATTTTCTTTTTTTGAAAACAAGCTACGCCTAGTGACCCCCCGCACTGCTGAGGTGGGGCTCCTGGGCATCCTTAATGACCACATACCCAGAACCCACAAATGGACCCTAGCCCGCTTGATACTCTTTTATGGTAGAAAACTGATATTACTACAATGGAAGAGTGTATCTGCTCCCAATATCCAACTGTTGTATTGCATGATAAACAAAGTCATACCAATCTTTAAACTAATCTATAAAGGAAGGGCCTGTATAAAGAAATTCTACAAGATCTGGCAGCCTTGGCTGGATATAGACAGCTCCTTTTGGAAGGATACCCCTCTGTCTCAGCAGTAGTGGGTCCTAATTCATCCCCTCTTGTTTTGCTGGGGGGGGAAGAGCTACCTACTATCCTAAATGAAGAAGCTGGGGACACGAAATATATCACAAGTAAATGTAGGGGGGAGTGGGAGGAGTACCCCCCCAGCTGTAGTTTCGGCTGGGGAAATGGATGGAAGTGACGGGTGAATGGGTATGAGTGTTGTGTGAGTGAATGCAAGCACCTAAGTATTACTGAGTATTGATAACTGAATGAGTCCTGTGAAAATCACAGTCAAATACTGTCAATACACTTTTGGTATTAGTTTTTTCCTCCGTTGAGGAACTGGGACACTTATGTGGCCATATGGCCACAAGCTGTAAGCCTTATTAGGCTTGAATGTTATTTCAGCATTATATTGTTTATACTGCCGCCTTACGGTGTAATACTGGTAATTTGTTACTGAATACAAGACTATAATGTGTAAGCGTGTATGTTGATATGTTCTGTCATTTTTTTTTTCTTTGTTTAATGGAAAACCAATAAACATAAATAAAAAAAAAAAAATAAAAAAAAAATACCTCAGAACTGGACAGAATAGGCCTTAACTCAAAGTCCAGTGACCAAACAGGAAAGAAGGGTAAATCCCAAGATACATTTTCTGGTGATGAAACTACTTGTAGATAAGTCAGGCATGCTAGTCAGAACATCTATACCACTGCAGGACCTGCAAGAATACGAAGCTAAAATGGAAGTCAGTGGCATATTAGCAGTCCACTATGCAGCATTGCTTGCACAAATATGAGTTTAACCACTTGACCTCCAGAAGATTTACCCCCCCCCCCTTCTTGACCAGGCCATTTTTTGCGATACGGCACTGCAATACTTTGACAATTGCGCGGTCATTCAACACTGTACCCAAATAAAACGTATGTCCTTTTTTTCACACAAATAGTGCTTTCTTTTGGTGGTATTTGATCACCTCTGTGGTTTTTATTGTTTGCGCTATAAACAGAAAAAGACAGACAATTTTGAAAAAAAAATAAAAAATGTACTCGCTATAAAACGTATCCATTACATTTTTTTTAACAAATCTAATTTCTTCATAAATTTAGGCCAGTATGTATTATGCTACATATTCTTGGTAAAAAAAAATCCCAATAAGCGTATATTAGTTGGTTTGCGCAAAAGTTATAGCATCTACAAACTGAGATATATATATATTTTTTTTTTTACTAGTAATGGTGGTGATAAGCAACTTCTAGCTTGACTGCGATATTGTGGTGCACATTCTGACACTAACTGACACTTTTTGGGAACCAGTGATCAGTGCTAAAAATATGCACTGTCACTGTACTAATGACACTGACTCGGAAGGGTTAAAATCAGGGACGATCAATGGGTTAACTGTGTGCCTAGCCAGTGCTTTACTAAACTTTGGGAGGTGCTTTTATTAAAGGAAGACATGGATCCTACTCCCTGCTTTGCAGAGACACAGTATCCATGCCTTCCCTTCTGTCAGAAAGGCAATCTGCGTTCTTTACACACACACACACAGTGAGGGGAAAAATTATTTGATCCCCTGCTGATTTTGTACGTTTGCCCACTGACAAAGAAATGATCAGTTTATATTTTTAATGGTAGTTTTATTTTAACAGCGAGAGACAGAATAACAACAAAAATATCCAGAAAAACTAATTTCAAAAAAGTTAAAAATTGCAAAATTTGGCAGGTCTCTTCTATACAGGTAACGAGCTGAGATTAGGAGCACTCTAAATAAGTATTTGATCCCCTATCAGTTAGCAAAACTTCTGGATTATTCGCAAATGGAAGAAACACAAAATAACTGTCAATCTCCCTTGGTCAGGGGTTCCATGCAAGATCTCCAGTTTCAATGGTCCTGAGAACGGTGAAGAATCAGCCCTGATCTACACGGGAGAATCTTGTCAATGATCTCAAGGCACCTGGGACCATAGTCACCAAGAAAACCATTGGTAACACACTACACCGCGAAGGACTGAAATCCTGCAGCACCCGCAAGGTCCCCCTGCTTAAGAATGCACATGTACAGGCCCATCTGAAGTTTGCTAATGAAAATCTGAATGATTCAGAGGAGAACTGGGTGTTGTGGTCAGATGAAACCAAAATCGAGCCCTTTGTTATCAACTTAACTCTCTGTGTTCGGAGGTGGAGGAATGCTGCCTATGACCCCAAGAACACCATCAATCATGGAGGTGCAAACGTTATGCTTTGGGGGTGTTTTTCTACTAAGGGGACAGGACAACTTCACAGCATCAAAGGGACGATGGACGGGCCATGTACCATCAAATCTTGGGTCGGAACCTTCAGCCAGGGCATTGTAAATGGGTCATGGATGGGTATTCTAGCATGACAATGACCCAAAACACATGACCAAGGCAACAAAGGAGTGGCTCAAGAAGAGAAGCACATTAAGGTCCTGGAGTGGCCTAGCCAGTCTCCAGACCTTAATCCCATAGAAAATATGTGGAGGGAGCTGAAGGTTTGAGTTACCAAACGTCAGCCTCAAAACCTTAACCACTTGCTGACCGCTGTCAGCACATATACGTCTGTAGAATGGCACGGCTGGGCAAAGTAACGTACCAGTTACTTTGAAATTCCCGCCAGCAGTGCACGCACGCCTGCCGTGAGCTCCATGCCCGCGGGACCCGTGGACTCGATCGCCGCGGGGATACCCACGATCATGTCACGGAGCTCAAGAACGGGGAGATGCCGATGTAAACAGCATCTCCCCGTTCTGCCTAATGACAGGACACTGATCGTCTGCTCCCTGTCATCGGGAGAAGCGATCAGTGTCCACGTCACACAAGCCCATCCCCCGGACAGTTGGAAACATGCCGCTAGGACATACTTAACCCCACCCCGCCCCCTAGTGGTTAACCTCTTCACTGCCAGTGACATTTTTACAGTAATCAATTCAATTTTATAGCATCGATCGCTGTTCCAAAAATGTGTCAAAATTGTCAGATGCTGCTGCCATAATGTCGCAGTCACGATAAAAATCGCTGATCGCCGCCATTACTAGTAAAAAATAATATTAATAAAAATTAACAAAAACTATCCCCTATTTTGTAGATGCTATAACTTTTGCGCAAACCAATCAATAAACGCTTATTGCGATTTTTTTTTTTTTTTTTTTACCAAAAATATGTAAAAGAATACGTATTGTCCTAAACAGGAAAAAAAATGTTCTATTTGTGGGGAAAAAAGGACGCCGATTTTTATAGTTTGGGAGCCACGTCGCACGACTGCGCAATTGTCAGTTAAAGCGACAGTGCCGAATACCAAAATGCTCTGGTCAGGAAGGGGGTAAATCCTTCTGGGGCTGAAGTGGTTAATGACTTGGAGAGGATCTGCAAAGAGGGGTGGGACAAAATCCTTCCTGGGGTGTGTGCAAACCTGGTGGCCAATACAAGAAACGTCTGACCTCTGTGATTGCCAACAAGGGTTTTGCCACTAAGTACTAAGTCATGCTTTGCGAACAGTCAAATACTTACTTTACTCATTAAAATGCAAATCAATTTATAGCTTTTTTTTTAAATGCGGTTTTCTGGATTTTTTTGTTCTGTCTCTCACGGTGTGTGTGTGTGTGTATATGTATGTATGTATGTATGTATGTGTGTGTATATGTATATGTGTATGTTTATATATATATATGTGTATATATATATATATATATATATATATATATATATATATATATATATATATATATATATATATATATATATATATATATATATGTATATATATGTGTGTGTGTATATGTATGATCCTGCAAACAGCTGTTGCCCTGTAGGAGTAAAACTGCTATAGGGCGGTATTGCATATTAACGGGAGACTTTATTACAATCCTATCACATCACATTATGTCTGAATTATGCAACATAATTTAGATAAGCTAGACCAGCCTTTCTCAACCAGTGTTCCACGGCACACTAGAGGGCCACCAGAGGTCCTCAGGTGTGCCGCGGGATCAGGGGAAAGCAGGGCAGTCGGATGAGCCCAATCTCCCGATCCCTTGCCAAACTGTACATCGGCAATGTGAAGCCTCAGCAAAGTGAAGGGGAGTGTGCTCTGCTCTCTGCTTCCCCCTACAGTGCAGTACCTGGCTGTGTGAAGGAAAGGTATTGTACTAGAACTTTTAAAAGGGCTTTATACATGAGTGTGTGTATGTGTGTACATGTGTTTGTATATGTATGTACTTTTTAATCATGATCCAACCCCCCCTCCCCCATTCCTGTACCATCAGAACTGCTTTTTTTTAGGGCTTGTTTGTAATGGCAACAAGCACTACTGCTTCTCTGAAAAGCAAGCCAAGAGGCAATATGTTGCGGGGTGATTGCAGTGCAGCCCCATCCACCCTGTGTATACCTCCAGTTGCAACCACAGCATGTCTACACCCACAGCTGCTGCCTCTGCAGCTAAAGGGGGAGTAGTTGGGGGTGGTAAACAGCTCAGCCATGTATTTTTACCGCCCCTCCAACCTGACGTGAACAAACCCTTGGTACACATCTGTGTGGATGCATGTAGGGCAGACCATTAATTTCAAGAAATGCAGGGAAAGAAGTCCCCGACCCTTTTTAATAAAAATTGCGCTGCACCAAAAGCACCCCATGTTTGCCAATGTGTGGGGTACCATTAAGAATTAATGGTACCCCCTCAAGAGCAGAGCATTTGTCTGTGTCAGTAACGAGCACGATTTTGCGCTTGTTCCGTGATGCACAGTAACGTGAACCAAGCCTTGGACGGGGTTCCCTTAAGACTAAAAATACTTTTCAAGGACGCCCCGACTGGAAAAAGGTTGAGAAACATTGAACTAGACAGACATTTTTATTTGTGTTTGCCCCCAGGTAGGGAGATTTAACGCCACTTCCTTTCTCAGTGTCACAACGGGAAATATGAAGAAATCACAAAGTGCAAAAAATTGCACCAAAAGGTGTGTGTGTGTGTGTGTGTGTGTGTGTGTATGTATGTATGTATATGTATATGTATATGTATATATATATATATATATATATATATATATATATAATATACTGTGCGTGTTTGTATTTCTGTATATATGTAGGTAGGTAGATATCCGCGCTTAGTGTAAAATAGCATCAAACAGCAGCTGAACACCATAACCCAGATACTGGGCACAAAGACAAAATAAAGAAAAGAAAAGTGCAGCGCTTATGTCATGTCATAAATAATGTATGAATATTCGCAATACTTTAAAAGTGCAAAAAAGTGACACAAAAAAATATCACTAAATATACCAATTAATAAACTTGCATAATTCAGAAGGATAAACAAACCAAAATATCATATGGGAAAATTGTTACATTTAAAGAGCAAAAATGCAGTGAAAAATTATTATTTTAAAAAAGTCCAAGGATGTGATTAAGAAAACTTCAAACAAAATGATGCGACTTGATATAGGTGCTTGTCCACGTGAAACCAGTCACCTCTAGTAAGATGGAAGGCTTACCGGATTGCCAGCAACCGTTAAGGGAGGTCAGAAAGTGCAGATTGGATCACAGATCCCCACCATGGAACTCCAGATCTCCCGGGCTTCCCAGATCTCCCGGGTGTCTCCTACCCGCAACCTCTGCATCTCAGATGGTCGATCACGGCAAGTTTCCCAAAAGTTCATAGGTAGTAAAAATCATGCAAAAAAAGTAAAATGCTCCAAATCGCATGAACTTTTGGGATCTTGCTGTGATCGACCATCTGAGACGCAGAGGTTGCTGGTAGGAGACACCCGGGAGATCTGGGAAGCCCAGGAGATCTGGAGTTCCATGGTAGGGATCTGTGATCCAATCTGCTGGCGATCCGGTAAGCTTTCAATCTTACTAGAGGTGGCGGGTTTCACGTGGACAAGCACCTATATCAAGTCACATCATTTTGTTTGGACTTTTTTTAAATAATAATTTTTCACTGCATTTTTTGCTCTTTAAATGTAGCAATTTTCCTATATGATATTTTGGTCTGTTTATCCTTTTGAATTATGCAGGTTTATTAATTGGTATATGGTATATTTAGTGATATTTTTTGTGTCACCTTTTTGCACTTTAAAAGTATTGCGGATATTCATACATTATTTATGACATAAGCGCTGCACTTTTATTTACTTCTGTATATATGTATGTGTATACATAGTAATCCTTCCTCGCTTTATTCAAAACTTGTATATACATTTTGTCTGGAGTTCTCTGCTGTAAGGTCTTGAAAGGGCATTTACAATCATCAAACTTGAGTGTGATTAAAAATTCTAAACGTAGTGCATCTAAGGCAAGAATAGCTCTAAACTACTCCTCTACTACATGAGTCTATTAATTGGAACTTTTTTCTGCCATTTATGTTTTTATTTTTACAATCTGTGAAATACATCAAGTAATTCTGCATTAACATACATATAAATATGGCACGATTTGTTCCCAAGAGAGGTTGTGTTAACTTTATACACAATTGTATAAAATAAAACCTTGCCATACTCTGCAAATGAAAAATGTCCTTCGCTCTCTTGCTCCCATAGCCCTGTGAAATGCAATTATCTTGATTTTGTTACACATCAGGAAATTTCATCTATAATTATGTCTATAATGTCTTTACATTGTACTAATTAAAGAACAGAAGATGACATTTGTATGCTCTTGTCTGACATTAATGCTTGATGCACAGTTTTATTGTATGTAATTTTTCTTGGCATCCTTTTTTTTTTTACACTAACTTTTTACAGTTCAAACAACAAAAAAAAAGAAGTAAACTAGCCTGGGGCATATAAAAAGGTATACACAGATCTTGCCTTCAGTGAAGGATGAATGCCAAAGTGATATCCTACAGTTATAAGGCTTTTGAATTGACATGTTTTATCTAAAACTAGTTTTATTTAAAAGAGAAGTATGTTTGTTTCTTTATTTTATTTGCCCATCTTACTTACCTAGGTGGATACAGAATCAGATGAGAACCAAGCACTGAGAACCAAGCCACCAAACACCGCCGATGGCTCAGTTCTCTCAGCTCCCCAAGCGGAGAGCTGCTACCTGTCAGTCAGCAGCTCTCCTCTCTGTCCCCCCCCCCCCACGCTCATTGGAGCGCTGAGCTGTGGAGAGCGGCCATCAGTTCAGGCACCTGGCGGGTTCAAACTTCATTGTTGTGATGACGCAGTGACTTCAGACTCTGAAGTGACCAAAAATATGGTCACAGGAGTGCAAAACTAATTGCACTCCTGTGACACGTAGAGATTGTTTGCAGCGCTGTGGGCACTACAGATCCAGCCCACAGCGCTGCTCAGTGCCCATACTCTGCCATACTCTGCCATACTATGCAATACTCTGCAATACTCACCAATACTCTGCAATAAAGTTTAACAAAAAAAAATAAAAAATTTATTTTTTTTACCAAATTTTTTCTTTTTTGATTTATAGTGCAAAAAAATAAAAAAACTAGTGGTGATGAAATACCACCAAAAGAAAGTTCTATTTGTGTGAAAAAAATTACAAAATTTCATATGGGTACAGTGTTGTATGACTGAGTAATTGTCATTCAAAGTGTGAGAGCACCGAAAGCTGGAAATTGGTCTGGTTAGGAAGGTTAGGAAGTGCCCAGTGGTCAAGATTTGTTAGTATACTGCTTCTGTTTGTTATATAGATTGTCTATTTACGTGTTGTTTCTAAAGTGAAAAAAAAACATTTTATACTTGCCTCCTCTGTGCACTGGATTTGCACAGAGCAGCCCGGATCCTCCTCTTCTCTGGTCCCTCTTTGGAGCTCCTGGCCCCTCCCTCCTGTCGAGTGCCCCCACAGCAAGCAGCTTACTATGGGGGCACCCGAGCGGAGCTGCAGCTCCAGCTCCGTGTGTCCATTCAGATATGGAGCTGTCATTTGGCCCCACCCCCTCTCTCTCCTGATTGGCTAACTGATTGACAGCAGCAGGAGCTGATGGCGCCACTGCTGTGTCTCAGACAATCAGGAGGAGAGTCCCGGATGGCCGAGGGACTCATGGACATCGCTGGACAGAGATGATGATCAGGTAAGTATTTGGGGGTGCTGAGGGGGCTGCTACACACATAAGGCTTTTCATCTTAATGCATAGAATGCATTAAGAAAAAAAAAAAACTTCTGCCTTTACAACTCCTTTAACTGCTTCCCGACCAGCTGCCGCAGTTATACTGTGGCAGGCTGGCTCCTCTGCGTGAGCCGTCATAGATATACGTTGGCTCACTGGGTTGGGATAGCTGCCAGCTGCTCGTGGCCGCCGGTTGCGATGACCGCCGGCCACGAGCGATCGTGAGCAGGAGACACAGAACAGGGACAAGTGTGTGTAAACACACACTTCCCTGTTCTGTTCTGACAGGAGTGACAGATCGTGTGTTCCTATTAGCTAGGAACCACAATCTGTCACTTCCTCTAGTCAGTCCCCTCCCCCTTCAGTTAGAATCACCTCCCAGGGAACACAGTTAACCCCTAGATCGACCCTAGTGTTAACCCCTTCACTGCCAGTGACCTTTTTACAGTAATGTAATCAATTAATTTTTATAGCATTGATCGCTGCATTAATGCCAATGGTCCCATAAATGTGTCAAAATTGTCCGATGTGTCCGCCATAATGTCGCAGCTTATCCGTCATTTTATAAAAAGACTGTAAAAAGGGATGGTGGCGCTGTTCTATTTGGATATGAATGTGAATAAATAAATTGCATAAATAAAAGAAAATCCAGTGCAGTGCAAAAATGCGTCCTACAGTGTTGTGTACTATAGGTAAATAGACAAATGCCTACAAAAGTTTACAAATAAGGAAAGATATGGTAAAAATCAAAGGAGGTGGTAATCAATAGTAGTAAAATGGTAATGATATTAAACAAATGATGACTTCAATGGTGTACAAGCATGGAAAAAACTCCAATCATAAATGTAAATAATTTGTGCAGGAAGATGACAGGTCCGTCTCTGCACACAGCGCAGGGACGGACCTGTCAGAGCGCTGCTCTCCCCTATGGGAGATCGGGTGACGACGGACCGTAGAGTCCGTCGTCATCCGATCCGCTCTGCAGACAGATGAAAAAATAGGGTTTTCCTCTGTCTGCAGAAACGGACCATAGCGGACACGGACGAGATCGGGTGTCAGCGGATGCTTATCCGCTGACACCCGCTATCTCATAGGGATACATGTATGTCCGTTTTTCATCCAAAATGGAAGGATGAAAAACGGACATACGGACCGTCCGTGTGAAAGAGCCCTAAGGCCTCATGTACACTGGAAATGTTTGCAGTTGCAGTTTTTGGCTTCAGAGGTTTTTTTCTATAATCCATAAACTCTCCAGCATGTTATTCTATGTGTCCGTGCACACATAGGCTGTTCTCAACTGTTTTCTGCCTTGGGCCTTTTTTGGCTGGAAAAAAAAACAGAACTAGTGCATTCTGAGAAGAGTTTTTCAGCTGTAAAACTGCTTAAATGTCAAAAAATGCAGATAAAAGCTCAAAAACGCGGCTCACCAGCGATTTTTTAACCTTTTTGATCTCATTGAAAAAAAAAAACGCTTAAAAGCACTAACGCTAAAAAACTTTTAAAAACTCACTGCAAAGCTACTGCCTTTTTTATAACGTTATCCAGTGTGCATGAGGCCTTATGCAGGCCATACATGGTCGAATTTCAAACAAATTTTCTTTTCAAAATTAGAAAGTTCGTTTTTTTGTGATCCGATTGTGCCATCATTGATTTTCGAAATTCGGCTGACCAAGCATTCAATTTCACCTCTTTTTTTTTTTTCCTCGCTGGGACCTTTTCTCTCCGTAAATTTTATTTTCTTATTACATTTCTCGCACCATTCTCCCATCATTGATTAGAAAATCGTTTGTTTTTCCAAAAATTTCCAACATTGAATTTGATTTCCACAACGAAAATCGTCTGTCGCTGCAGCCCACTAATGGTGCGAAATTCGTACGAAAACTCTTAGATACGATTTTCGAAAGAAAATTCTTTCGAAATGCGAACCGTGTATGGCCGGCATTATTGTGTAGCAATAACACACATCCACAAACAGCACTGGACTCTGCAGGTGTGGAATAAGGGTATAAACAAAAAAACTATTTGAAATTTGCATTGCCAGCCGTAATCAGACACACACTCAAAACAGCTGGGTAATTCAGTGGTGTACATAAGTTTATTTCATGTAATAGAATAGAAGGAGGAGGCTTTATGGAAAGCAGTCAGATTGTAGTGTCTACTTAGAAAGATCACAATTTTGTATTTCCAGTTTCATTCAATAAAAATGTAAGTGACCCTCCCATACTAGAGCACTGCTAATTTCTTCTGTTTTACTAAATTTAATGAGCAGCCTTTCTCAACCAGGGCGCTGTCTGAGGCCATCGTGGGACACCCTACTTGAGACAGTACCCGGCAGGTACAATGTTGCAGATTTTAGAAAGGCTGTCTGTATGTGTGTGTGTATTTATAATTATATAATGTGTGTGTGTGTGTGTGTGTGTGTGTGTGTGTGTGTGTGTGTGTGTGTGTGTATGTATGTACATACGTTACTTTTAATTTTGACCCCTAATCCTGCATGATCAGAACAGTTTTTTTTTTTAGGGCTTGTTCACAATGGTGGCAAACCCCCTGTTTAACCCCCTAAATGCAACATTACCGTGCTGTAGCCACATGCAATGCACACAGCTGTGGGGCGGTTGAAGTGTAGTACCATTCATGTGGGGGTATACTTCCTGCCACAGCATGTGTACACCCCTGCCTGCTACCTCTGCAGCTAAAGGGGGAGCAGTTGGGCATGGTAAAACATGGCTTAACCATGTGGTTCTTCCATCCCTCTCTCTCCTTTCTTGGAGAGCAGCAGGCTATCCTACAGCACACACTCCGCCTGATCTGTGGGGACCACAGTGTGCCACATTTAACAACTTTTTTTTTCTTTGCACACTTTGTGTGCAGATTTTCTGTCTGCTGGCCCATTTAGGAGGTCCTCCACTCCTGCCAGTCCCCTGGGTATCCCCTGTTAGTGCTGTCCGCCCTTCCACAGCTCCCAGGACAGACATTACATGGTAGTTCTCTCATTGGGTATTCAGTGGATGATGGTCACTACCACCCTTCTCCTTTTGTGATTGGGTTATTTGAATATTTGTTATTTCTCCTGAAGAAGTGAACAGAGTTTCACAAAACGCATTGAGAAAGTTTCAAACGAACATACCAATGCTATAGCTCAGCCAATTTACAGTCTGTAAAATGCAGATATAGAACTTCCCCAACCCTTTTTTTTAAAAAAATTTGAATCAAGGCTGCTCTGTGCAAAACTATTGCACAGAGCAGGTAAGTATAACATATTTGTTATCTAAAAAAAATAAAAAAAAGGAAACCTTAACAATCACTTTAATGGAACCCTTGTGCATCTGTTAAAGAGGAAGTAAACCCCTATGGGTTTTACTTCCTTTTTTGTTCCCTGCAAAGTAAAAGCATAATGTGACACTCACCTGCAAATGAAGCCTGCGTGTCCCGCTGGAGGCTGCATCCATGTTTCCCCTCTTCCTTCCGGGGGGGCCGCGGACTCCGGCTTTGTCACTGGCCGAAGTAGCGTGACGTCACTCCCACTCATGCCGCCAGTCACGGCACTCGCTAGTGAAGAAACCGCTCGGAGGGCCGTTTCTTCACAGCCCATGCGCAGATGACTTCATTGGTGCAGTACAACGTAGATATTTACTGTACCTATAGGTAAGCCTTATTATAGGTACAACTTGAAAATGGAGGTTTACAACCTCTTCAAAGAGCAGCACATTTGCGTGTTGGGAATGAATACAATTTTAGTAATGTTGACCAAGCCACATGAAAAAGAAGATTTTTTTTGTTTCACATGATCATTGTTTACATTTTTCAGTGCATTTCTCTTGTTCTGGGTCATTCTTTTGTTTCCAGTCATGCACATTACCTTTCTTTAAAATCACCTGGTTACTGTACTATTTATATTATAGTTCGTTCTGTTCTCAAACAAAAACATTTTTCAGTCTTGTTCCTTGTGAAAATTTCCTAAGACCAGCCCTAATTGGATGTCAGAAGCCGTATACTAATGATTAGATTACCGAACGATCTAACCAAAAGCCGTTATTTTCTTACGATTTTCTCATAATGTGTACCAGGCATTAGGTTGGGGAACCTCGAGAATGAAAATACTTTTCAAGGACGCCCTGACTAGAAGAAACGCTGCATTAGATAATCTGTGAAGGCCTTTTTAAAACAGTATTAATTCCAATAATAAACATTTATTATATTGCAGCTTACCAATTCTTAGATGTGATGGCTGTACTAGTTTATTTTTTAGGCTTTTTTCTAATTTCATATGGTGATCCAACGAGCAAGTCTGTTTTTACTCCATGGTTGTTGAGAGTTTGTTACCCACTTCTTCTTCAGCATTAAGCCTATTATCTTGGATATAGCTGTCTTTCTCACACACCTCCACATACTAAAACTGCCATTTAAGGAGGTGAGAGATGACAGCTGATATAAAAGGACTCGCTTACTAAATGAGTGGTGTTTTCCTAAAATTACACTTATTTTTTACTAGGTTTTTTTTGGTAAAGGCTTTTGACCAATTAGCATCACAGGCACCAGCAGTGCAGTACAAGCTGGTAAGTAGTACTGTAATGCAACCGCAGACACCAAGAATTCGAGCACAGGCTTGTATAGCCCATATTAGCCTTCCAGAGTTGCTTGCAAACCCTAATTGGCTAGTAAACACTTATAATCACTGCGCTAAAGGCAGCTCAATAGTGATAACAAATAAGCAGCCAGCTCAAACATATAGGATACACTATAAAACATATACATACAAGTGCAGCGCTTAAAGCGTAGTAATAAATCAAACTGTCAGGTCCATAAGCATACATGACATAATGTTCATGTTACGTGGAATTGTACAAAAACTTGAAAAGAATAGGACTTTAATTTTACCTTACCAGTATCATTAAAAGCTTAATTATACAATATTATATAAAAATATATATTTATTATACAAAATAATTAAAATTCTGTAGAAAAACACTACATTACATGTGTCACACATAAGGTTATAAAACTTCTGTCTACGTGTTTTGTTGTTTCGTACCGCTTCTTCAGGACATTGGCTTGAAGCAGTTTACATAACAAACAAAGTATGAAAAAATATATTCCATCTGAAAATAAAATATAACATAAGTATACAATAAACACAGGTCTTACTAGCACTGCAATAGGGCAAAGAGACGGGGAAAAAAAAACACAACACATGAACACATACGAACATTGAGACTGGATTCACACCTGAGTGTTTTCAGCTCATAAAACACTCATAAAACGCCCAACAAGCAAAATCCCATTCATTTCAATGGCACATAATGGCAATAAATTAAAAGGAAATGAGTGCACAGTGATCTTCTCCACTTTTTTGCTAAATGAATGTGAAACACTGCGTGTCTTCCAGCAATCATGCTCAGATGCTTACCAAAGGAAATGTGACTCTCATATGAGATGTCAGACTGCACTCGTTATTACAATAGATGTGCACTTAACCTGTATTACCAGCTGGGAAATCCTGTGAACTCTATATCCAAAGGTATCCTAGCATAAAGCATGTAGAAACAAAACAAATGCTCCTTTTTATTTAAAGTGGTTAGAAATGCTTACATCAGCATAATGTATAGTAAACCACATCGCACTACACTTTCCAGAATCCTTTTTTTTTTTTTACACAGTTGTCTTTTTACTGAGCTATTTCTCGCACACATCAAGGGTATATGTGGCATTACAACACGTGAGACATTTTTTTTGAGAGCCTAACTGCGTACTGGGGCCCAGTATCCAATGAGCGCCTTCAGGCTTTCAAAGGGTGTAACTTGCGCATTGGATTTCCTGGCAACCTATCACAATTTCAGAGGCCCTAAAATGCCAGGATAGTAAAAGCACTCCCTCAAATGACCTCTTTTTAGAAAGTAGACACTCAAATGTAAGAGGCATGGCGAGTATTTTACAGATCTTTTTTGTTGTCACAAGTTTTTGGAAAGTGAAGAAAGAAAAAATGAAAATGCATTTTTTTTTTTTCATTTTTCAAAACCATGTAATAAAAACTGAGATCTGCGACATACTTGCCATGCCTCTTATCAAATGCTTTGGAATATCTTCTTTTAAAAAAAGGGGTTATTTAGGGGTGTTTATACTGTCCTGGCATTTTAGGGCCTCAGAAAATGTGATAGGTAGACAGGAAATCCAATGCGTAATTAACGCCCTATGAAAGCCTAGAGGTGTTCATTGGATTTTGGGCCCCTGTACATGGCTTGGCTGCCAAAAAGTCTCTTGCATGTGGTAACCCCCAATACTTGGGAAAAGTAGCAGAATTTTTTTGGGGGTGTAATTCCACATATATCCATGGCATTTATGAGAATTACCTCAATAAATTGACAACTTTGTATTAAAAAAAGTAATTTTACAAAAACCTGTGGCAAAAAATAAAATTTTCCATGGGCTCATGCCTCTCAGATAATACTTTGGGGTGTCTACTTTCCAAAAAGGGGCCATTTGGGGGATGTTGTACTGTCCTGGCATTTTAGCCTCTCAAGAAATATGATAGGTTGTCAGAAAACCAGAGCTGCTTAAAATCTGCGTAAACTCCAGTATACAGTATATATAGTTTGTAGACGCTATAACTATAGGGGTCAATTGTTGAGAAGGGAATTTCTTTATGCCAATAAATATTTGTATATGTAACAGGATATTGGACATAAGCCCACATCATATACAATCCAAGGAAGAAAAGCTTTGCAACTGCATGCTGCCGGATGTCCACCACCAGTATGGAGGCTGAAACACACGTCCCTCCGTCCACTGGGGGACAGGGGTACCCCAAGCCAGAGTGCAACCAGTCTTCAGTAGAGAAGACAATTTTGAATAGTGTAATGGCTCAGAGTAGAGTAGTTCAGATGGTACATAAGAAGCACTGATGCTTCATCTGGGAAGCTGTATGGAGAATCTTAAAGTGGAAGTAAACCCCCCTATCGTTTTCAGCCAAGGAAGCTGCCATCTTTGCCTCTGTTTAATCTTCAACTGCCACGGTGCTGCACATGTGATCCGTTATGACACCAGCCATTGGATGGTTTGACTGTTTGGTTGAGAGCACAGCCAATGTGCAGTAGCATTCCCGGCATGCCTTTTTTTTTTAAACTGTTAAATCGATGGGTTTACTTCCACTTTAACAAAAGTCCCCTGGGGAGTCAGCAACAGTATCTTAATGTGGAGACCCACGGTGTCTGGGATACTGGAGTACGACAAAGCGTGTGTTTCGGCCTCCATACTGGTGGTGGACATCCTGCAGCATGCAGTTTTTCTTCCTTGGATTGTATATGACATGGTCTTATGTCCAATATCCTGTTACATATATGGATATTTATATATGATAATCAGTCACCCCTGAAGTTATTATATGCTTATTTTGAAATGCATTGTTTTTTTTTCTGTCCCCATGTTCTTTTGGCTGACAGAAGTCCATGATTATCTGCTTTAATCAACTATCAACACTGTCTTTGCTGTAACTGCAGCCATCATTTTTAACTTTTGTATACTTATCTTTTAAATGTTTGATTTGTAACATTAAAGCTTATTCATTTTTTTATATATATATATGCAGTTGTTAATGCTCCTCAAAGTCCCACAAAGAGGTTTTTGTTGGCTTAGTTGACGCTATACCTTTCACACAAACCAATTAATATACACTTATTGGGATTTTTTCGTTTGTTTTACCAAAGACATGTAACAGAATAGATTTTGGACTAAATTTATGAAGAAATTTGAATTTTTTTTTTATATGTTTTATAAAAAAGTATAAAACATTGTTTTTTTTTCCCCAGATTTTTCTGTCTTTTTTTTCATTTATATAGCAAAAAAACCCGGTTGGTGGTCAAATACCACCAAAAGAAAGCTCCATTTGTGTGGAAAAAAAATGATATAAACTTCATTACAGTGTTGCATAACTGTGCAATTGCCAGTTAAAGTAGCACAGTGCTAAATCGGTTCAAGTGGCTAAATCAAACTACCGTAATCTGCTCTTAATGTCTGAAAAATATAAATACATAAATATTAGGCTAGGTTCACAGCTATGCATTTTGCAATGTGTTGCAGAAAATTTTGCAGTTTAGGAAGCGCGGGGAGAGGTTTGTTTACACACTACGGTCCATTTAACATTCGTTTCTATGGGTCACAATCAGATCTATGCAGTTTGCATCGGTGCATTTTTTTCTTTGCATAGATGTGAACCAAGCTGCCTAGTCAGTGAAAAGGTATTTGCAACAAATTTAATAGAGCCACTACATTCAACTAGGAACAGTAGCGCTCATTGATAAAGAGATACATATATTGTAAACAAGAGGGAACAAAAAATGTTGCGCTGTCCCTTTAAAATACAACATAGAAAACAAAAACAATGTTGAAAAAAAGTCTATAAAGCATAAAATGAAAGATGTGCTCAAACACAAGTGTGATTTAATCTAGTCCATAAACCAGTACAACTGTGATCCTCAGTGCAAGTGCTTCTTTCTTCCACTTCCTACACAAAACAGCTTACCAGATCCCTAGACCCCGGAGATAAAGAGGTCTCAATGTGCTTGATCTTATAGGTAGAAACCAGCTATACCTTTTCACATGTATATCCAGTAACTTCAGGTCAAGCAATATGACACCATGAGGAAGAAAAAGGAGGACTCCATAATGTAGTAAAATGCTAATACTTTTATTAAAAAGACGAGGTACCGTATATACTCAAGTATAAGCCGAGTTTTTAAGCACATTTTTTTATGCTGAAAATGCCCCCCTCGGCTTATACTAGAGTCAAGCACTTTTCTGCAGCAGAGAATGAAATTTTCCGAACCGACTTTGGGGCCATGTATCTCGGGCCACTTAGTGCTAGGAACCCCAAATTCGGTGTGCAAACCCAGTGGAACTAGCACTACAACATATCCAATTGGGGTTCCTTGGCACCAAAACACAGGGCCCCAAAGTCGGTGCTTAGCTTCGGCCGTATCTTGTGGCCATCTTGGATATGTTGTAGTGTGATGACGTCACCACTGAGGCTCCGCCCGCAATGTCATTTTGGGACCCTTTGGGTTCAGAGACCCCAAATTTTGTCATCACAACTGATGTCCACAAGGGGCACAGGCCTGACACAGAACATAAATTAAAATTTTGAATATGTATTAGACATTTAGTTGGTCTGTACATACTGTAGTTTTTTTTTTAAACCTACTCATTGTAACAAGGCCACCAAATGAAGGAATGTGCTACTGAATCCAATCACATTTGAGCAGTCACTTCTCTAGTGCAGGATTAAAAATGAAAAGGGAGCTTTCGGTTGCTCTGGGTAGTACAGACACATCTTATTTTTTAATTTACATTTTAGGCTAGGTTCACATTCATGCAGTTTCCATGCAACCATGTTTGCGTGGGCACAACAGCCTATTCATTTTGACTGGGCTGGTGTACCTGCAGAGAAAATATCCCTGCACTTTTTCTAAACTTACAGCTGCACAGAAACCGCATGGTCCTATGCGTTTCCCAGTGCCAGGTCCAATGCGTGGCACCCCCACGCATCTGCTAATAGAATTCATCAATAAAGAGTAATGCTAATATTTATTTATTCACTCGTTGGATGTTCACTATTGCTGAAAATGTTCAATATCAATGGTAAGGAGGTATAGTCTAGTATGCAAACAGCCTGGAAGCTGCCATCTGCTGTTATGTTTCTGTGCAGAGACTGTTGGCACACACTTTGTGCATGAGTGCCCTTACTTGTTATACAATTATGTGTGATTCCATCTGATCGTATTTAGAGACACTATCTCTGTTAACAATCAGAGCTTTCCTTTTACAAATGGTAATAGTTACCTAATAATTGCTGCTTTACTTTTGTCAAAGGATCTATGTGTGAATCTTCTTTTTCACAAATGCAGACTAGCAGCTGCTATATAGTACACATCTGTAAAAAGCATTGGTTTATGCACTGAAGTCCCAGTTCATCTGCATGGTCAATGCAGGATTTTGTGGTCCAGAGGTATATCTTTAAATCCATAGAAGTAGGCTGCCATTTTCATCTGTGCTGAAGTTTACGGTCATACTAGAGGATTGCTGATTTATTTTTATTTTTTTATTATGTATTTTAGGTACTACGGTGCAACAATTCTGCAAATGTCTGGTGTGGCTAATGACAGACTTGCTATCTGGCTTGCATCTATTACAGCATTTACAAACTTTAGCTTCACGCTTGTTGGTGTTTGGCTTGTAGAGAAAGTTGGTCGAAGAAAACTCACACTTGGAAGTCTTACAGGTATGTGGATAGTGTGGCATTTATTTGTGTGTAACAAATGATCAGACTTAGTCTTGTATGTGATTTTTTTTTTTTTTTTAATATAATGCTATACTGACACACAAAAGGAAGTTTAGTATCTTTCCCAAAACATATAGCTCCCAATGCGTGAGGTGTAAAATGGGAAGAAAAGTTGATGGGGTCCAAGTGGGTACATAGATCTCCATGAGAGTTTTAAGGCCCATACACACGATCAGACTTTTTGACAACAAACATGCAAATTAGCTGTTTTGGACCAACATCCGACCGTGTGTATGCTCCATCAGACCAACTTTTTCAGTTTTCATGGGACTTTTGTTGGCTGTGCGAACGGACCAACTTTCTGCCAACAAAAGTCTGATGGAGCAAAATCCGATCGTGTGTACAGAAAACCATAGGACTTTTGTACAAAGTACAAACACCCATGCAAAAGATCACACAACAATACAGAAGTTGACCAAAGGTGGCAGTAAAGAGCAGAAAAACCACGTGATTTGGTGAAAGTTGGCTGAAAAAGTCCCGCTGTGTGTATGCAATACAAGTTCAGGGCCAACGCCCTTTGTACAAAAATCCACGGGAAAGTTTGTACAAAGTCCTATCGTGTGTATGAGGCTTTTAGTACAAAGACCCTTTCACACTGATGCTCTTTTGATGCATTCCCATTGACTTACAATGGAAGTTGCCTTTTGGTGAAACCGCAAATGCGTTGCGCTTTGAACAGTCCTGCATACTGCATCTTTGGTACAGTGTGAAAGGTTACAAAGGTTTTAATGTGGAAAAGTTTTCATGTGCTTTTGTCGCTCTGGAAAGGTGCAGCAAAAGTGCATCAGTGTAAAAGGGGCCTAAGAATTGTACATCTTGTTGGAATTATCCATTATTGGGAATAGGAATTTATATTTACATGATGATCCGGAAATTTCTCATGACATTAGAGTACTATGCATAGCTGTCCCCGACACCCTTGACTTTTCCACACGTTGGAAACATGGAATAAAGATGAATTTAATTGGAATTGTTAAAATTGGTTTACACAACACATCTAAACATTGAACCTTATTGTGACACAAAAGTTAAAGTAGAGATCCCTATACAGAATATATTTTAGACATTTGTACATTTGTGTTCCTTTTTAGGGTATTGTACTTCATTTTAATAGTTGGTCTCTGTGTCCCAAAAAGCCTCATAATATGTTGCTTTCTCTCATTCAAAAGGCACCTACTTCCTGTCATGGCAACTTGGCACCTCAGCCTACTTCCTATACGCTGTGTATCCAATCTTCTCAGCATCCCTCAATAGCTGGCAGTGCTCACATCCCCACATAGTCGCTGGCTGCTGTACGTGGATCTTAGGAGTGTAGGCAGGGCTTCTCCTACTTCTTCCATCACAGCACCCCACTTATTGTCCCCCCTTATTGTCATTTTTCTCCCATCCTACCTTTCTGCCCATCTCTTCCCAGCTGAAATGATCCATGTCCTAAAGCTCTCTTAACAGCTCTTAGCAAGGTTGCAGTGTAGTGGTCTTGCTGCCCATTCTCCCCTGGCATTCTTACTTCTTCATGATCACTTCACTGTTTATAAGCTTAGTGCAGAACTGTACAGCAGACTCTGCTGAACAAACTAATAGCTGACAAGCCACTAATCAGAGCTATTCACCTAAAATATGACAAGCCTCCACCCTCACTGCTGTCGCTTCTCTGCCCTGTGTCTCCTGCCTCTCCACCTCCTGCCACTGTTCTTGCATTTTTGACATTTTAAATGCCTCCCTCCCCACTCTCTTTTGCCCCCGTTCACTACCGATTCCCCCTCCCGGCAAACCCTGATCCCATGTGGCTACCCTGTAGATGCCGGCTACTGGGGTTTTTATAAATATTCCAATGCATCCCCTGCCACTCAGACATGTGTTTACCAGCCCCCCTCCTTTCCTGAATAAACACAGCGAGTGATTGGTACTGATCACTTCTGTGTTTATTCACCACTTAAAGTGGAACTGCAGACTGCTCACATAATTTGTAATAAAAACATATTTGCCATTCTGAAGCTTCCCTCCAACCACTTTGCATATTATTTTATATATACTGTGATTCTGTACTTCCAAATATTCTGCATAAATCTACCTCCACTAAGTCTGGCTGCAGCCATTTTAACTGTGGGCAGCTGAAGCTGCTGCCTGTCCACTTCCTGGATTTACACAGAGGCACACTTCCAGCTCTACAGCCCTGCAGCTTTCATTGGCCCTCTTAAGATTCATCCCTCCTCCCTCCCTTCCTAGTGAGAGTGAGAGTTGTGCACGATGTCATAAGCCTAGGCTAATGACCAGACAAGAAACAGGAAGTGGGCTGTATAAAGTATTTACTGGCAGAAACAAAAAGTTTTACTATCCAAAGCTAAAACAACAAGGGTAGAAGATTTATTAGATGGAAAGTAAAAAAAAATTACCGAAGGTCCGCTTTAAGCATAGTAAAGAGGGTTTACTATGTTTCAGTTTGTGAATGAATAGGAGCCTCTATACAAAGACTTCTATTCAAACATATGCAGTGCAGCTGAGGCTGCAGAGAAAGAGACTGATGACTCTGTCTCAAGCCCCTTTTCTGTCTCAAAAAAGAGACATCAGGGGTCTGTTCAGAGCCCCTGATATCTAAGCAAAGCCTGCAACCACACCTCCCAAAAAAAGTACAAAATATAATTGTAAAAAAAAAAACATAGTAAAGCCTTGTTCACACAGGACATACTACAGCGTATGCCTCTGCGAGCCTGTGTTTACCCGCACAGGGATGCATAGGTGTTTCATGCATCCCTGTGCAGGCAGTCCCATAGATGTAATTAGGGATGTAGCAACTGCACAAACACAGTTGTTGCTCCAAATTTGACAACCATGTGGGTCCAGGTACAAGTCACGGTTAGCACACAAGTGTTTTGCCCATGATGATAAAATATGCTACAAATGGGCACTGAAAAAATGTGTGACGCTCCATAACCTAAAAGTCTTATGAGCTACTTTGGGGCATTTGCCGCGTGTTGGGCAACCCATTCAAGTGATGGGCCGCTCTATGCGTAATGTGCTTTTATGTCTAAAAGAAACCTTAAGCGAGATCATTCCCTTGGAATCTGGTTTCCTATTGAAAATGAACAGTGTTATCAGATTTTCCTATTTCAGTGATCAATCTTTTAAGAAAGTTGTAAGGGAATAGCTAAGTAAAGGTCAGGAGACCTCTTCTTCCAATGTTTTGGACCAGGGTATGCTGCCGTCTATCTTGATTTCAGCAAGGCATTAGATACAGTTCCACATAATGTGTTAATAAAAAAGTTGTACAAGCTAGGACTTAACCCTTGGGGGGTTCAGTGGATATGCAACTGGCTAAAGAATAGATACAACAGTGTGATTGTAAATGGGGCCCATTCGGAACAGGGACCGGTCACTAGTGGTTTATCACAAGGCACTTTACTAGGTCCTTTTCTACTTAATCTATATGTAAGTGATAAAACGATAGGTTTGTTGGGAAAGGTATGTCTTTTTGCTGATGCTACAAAGGTGTATAATAGGGTTGATATCCCTGGAGGTGTCTGTAACATGGAACATGATTTGGCATTGCTGGAAGATTGGTCGAAGCAGTGGAGACTGCAGTTGAATATTTCTAGATGTAAAATAATGCACCTAGGGAAAAATAATCTCCTGAGAGTGTACACCATTGGGGGTACAGTGTTAGCCAGCACTACAGAGGAAAAAGATTTGGGAGTACTTATTTCAGATGATTGCAAAATAAGCAAACCGTGTGACCAGGCAGTGGAAAAAGCGAATAGAATTCTAGGATGCATCACTACATGGGTCACCAGCAGGAGGAAGCAGGTTCTGATTCCCCTATAGTGGAAAACCCCACAAGAGAAGAGGTCTCCTGACCTTTACTTTGCTATTCTTATCCTTAGTGAGACCCAATTTAGAATATCAAGAGAGACTTCAGGAACCTAATATCCACAGTCTGGAGGAAAGAAGGGAAACGGAAGACAAGATTGAAACCTTCAAATTCATCAAGGGGGTGAATAGGGTTCAGGAGGGAAGTATTTCCAATATGAAACCAAGATCAAGAACACCACGGGGACATGACCTCAAACTGAATAGAGGAAAGTTCAAAACTAATCTTAGAAACTATTACTTTACTGAAAGGGTAGTGGATGCTTGGAATAGACTTCCAGCAGAGGTGGTGAGTTAGTCAAAAGTAAGTGGTTTAAACATGATTGGGACAAACATAGATCTATAAAAAAAAGTTAACGAAAAAAAAATACTATGTATATATAAAAAAAAGTGCTATTTCTGCTATCACTTTTATATGTTTTTATGTCTCTTGGTGGTACATACTTTCTTTAGATTAATATTTGTGGCACAGAGATAATGATGTTTGTTTCACAAAAAAAAAAAAAGAAAATTTGCCTTTTAACACAATCTTTTGTTAAAGAATAATTCCAAGCATCGGCATGTTATATATATATATATATATATATATATATATATATATATATATATATATATATATAGTTACATTGGTCTAGCTTGTATGAGGTAGAGTGGCAAAAAAAGTAAAACGAACACTTTGTATTGATTCAGAAAATGCAAAGCATTCTCTGAATGGTGCCCGTGCTGAGCAGTTGACCTCCTGTATTCACAAGGACCGGAGTAGGGGTGTCTACTACTGTGAATTCCAGCTTCCAGCAGCATCAGCCAGGTACATTTTTACAATTGTCCAAGCTGGATCAATGTAACTATATAGAACATGCCAATGCCTGTAATTATTCTTTAAAGGGGTTGTAAACCCTCGTGTCTTTTCACCTTAATGCAACCTATGCATTAAGGTGAAAAAACTTCTGTCACCGACCAGCCCCAACCTCCCCCCCCCCCCCCCCATTTTACTCACTTGAGCCCGTTCGTTCCCACACCGGAGACAGGCAAACCTTTTCTGGCCAGGGTCTCCGCTCTTGATTGGATAGATTGATAGCAGCGCAGTCATTGGCTCTAGCTGCTGTCAATCAAACCCAATGACATGGGCGGGGCCGAGTCCGGCATTCTGAGTCTATGGACGCAAATGCTGGACTCGGGAGCGCAACCCGTACCGTAACCCCAAAGTGTGTCAGAAGCGTAAACTAGCCCTAAAGCAGTATTAAAACCAAAAGTTTGTTTTCTCTTTTGGGCTTGCTTTCTTCAGTTTTCATTTGGTGATCTGACCAGTAAGTCTGTTGTTTTTCAAGCTCTCTACAGATATATTGATCTACAGGGATGAGACAAACCGTTTGCCACTGACAAGAGTGCTTACAATGATTCACTTTTATTTATTCATGTAAAACCTTTATCCTAAAAGAAACAAAACTGCTGTAAATATAAAGTGTGATCTGGAGCTTGGCTTAAATGTATTAGTGTATCTAAATCTGCCCCTAGACTGACAATGGTGCTGTCTGCTGTGCTCATTCATCCAAATTGGGGCACTCTAATACAGGAGGTGTGTTACTGGCCAGATCACCAGGGAGAAAGAAAACAAATGCAATCACCACATCTAATGGCTGGTAAGCTGCAATACATGACATTTTTGGCTTTGGGTTTAATATCGCTTTAACTCAAGTAAGTGGGCCCTGTTCAGTTAAGACTTTCCATTTGTAAATATATTCAGTTGCATAAACCGCTATTAGAATTGACTCTACTGACCTCAGCCTAGTAAAGATAGATTCTTCTTCGTTACTTTGTGTTATTAAATTGGAAGTAGGAAACACAGGGCCATATAGCATTTCTCAAATAAACAGATTTTTTATTTTAATTGAGGTATTGAAATGTTTCCTGATATTGTCAGATAAATGTTGCTATGCTAATTACATATGTTTTTAGGTACAACGATGGCCCTTATTGTCCTTGCCCTGGGCTTTCTGTTATCTGCTCAAGTCTCACCACCAGTCACATTAACACCGACAGATCCCCAAAGTCAAAATTCCAGTTGCACAAAATATAGGTGAGTGTTCAGTTTACATAGGAATCATTTTATGCCTGAATTGCTAAAAGTACCTTTTACTGTATCTTGCTCTTTACACTTCCTGATAATATAAACCTACAGTATACATGAAGAAATGGTTGACCACCAAATATTTTAAAGGTTACATTTTTTTCTAAAAAAATTTTCAAAAAATTGATACTGTAGAATCTTTGATTCATCAAATAAAAGAAAAACATGGGCAAGTAGGTATTATTGAGTTTATTGGTAATGTAAGGAAATCACTGTGAGGTGAATATTCTATTCCATTGGCCTAATAGCAATTAACCACTTCCTGCCCAAGGTACGCCATATGACGTCCTGGACTTTGAGTGGGAATATCTAAATGATGCCTGCAGCTGCATCCAGATATCATTTTGTTCAGCCAGCGATTCCCTGCACGGTAAGAACAATCTTGGCGACAGTTCAACCGATTGATTGTTCTTAAAGGCGGCGGGAGGGGACACCCACCGTGCTCCGGTCCTCTGGTGAAGGAATCCGCTGGTGCCGGAAGTTAGCCATAGAAAGAACCGAGGGCCAGATGGTCCCCAGCCATCTCTATGACTCTTGGAGGCCCGGGCGCGACGTTATGTCACGTCCGGGCCGGCAGAAGTAAACCATGCCAGGTACTTGGCGGGAAAGCATGAGATCATTTATTCATTTATTTTTGATCTCATGCTTTCCAGCCTTGAGGAGAGATGTAGGGTCTTATAAGACCCCACATCTCTCCATAAAGAGGACCTATAACGCACTATTCCTATTTACATTCCTTGTGTTAGGAATAAAAATGGTAAAATAAAAAAAATAAAAAAAGTTAAAGGGAAAGTGTAAAAATAAAAATGTTTTAATAAAATAAACAATAAAAAACAAATTAAAGCGCCCCCGTTCCTGCGTGCTCGCAAACAAAAGCGAACGCACACGTAGGTCACGTCCGCATATGTAAACGACATTCAAACCACACATGTGAGGTATCCCTGTGAATGTTCGCGCAAGAGCAGTAATTCTAGCCCAAGACCTCCTCTGTAACTCTAAACAGGTAACTCCTTTTAAGTACCAAATTTTGGCGCCATTTCATGAGCGTGCGCAATTTTAAAGCGTGACATGGGTATCTATTTACTCAGCGTAGCATCATCTTTCACATTATACAAAAAACAGTTTTTTTTTTTTATTCATGAAACAGTTTTTCCCCCAAATAAACGCAATTAAAAAATCGCTGCGCAAATACCGTGTGACATAAAAAGTTGCAACGACCGCCATTTTATTCCCTAGGGTCTCTGCTAAAAAAACATATATAGATCTCTTTCACACTGGGGCCACGGCCACGTTAGCGCCAAAGCGCCGCTCGTTTTTTGGCTGCTAGTGGGGCGCTTTGAACCCCAAAGAAGGGGTTAAAAACTCCAGTGTTGTGGGACTTCCGAATTGCTTTTCAGGCGCTGCCCATTCATTGCAAACCACCCCAAAAATGCTGCTTGCAGGACTTTTAAAAATGTCCGGCAAGCGCACTGCCTGGGTGTGAAAGCACCCATTGTAATGAATGGGAGGCAGTTTTCAGGCGATTTGCAGGCGCTATTTCATGTGCTAAAACACCTGAAAATAGCCTTAGTGTGAAAGGGATCATAATGTTTGGGGGTTCTGAGTAATTTCTAGAAAAAAAGTTATGATTTTTACATGTAGAAGCGAAATGCCAGAATTGGCCCGGATGCTGCCTCTTCTGTTGTTCAAAGGAAGCACACATTCTCTCTGTTCCTAGTTTGGACTGGTATGCTCTTAAATTTTAGGATCCCCTTCCCCACCAACTTCTTTACTTTTTGGGCAAGATGAACAAGCTGTTAGTCTGAGCCGGAAATGGGGTTGCACAATTGTTTCTTTAGGAGTTCTCAGGTATTTGATTTGACAATTAGTTGAATAGCCTCATTTTAAATCCACATCTGTTCGCATCCTAAGAACAATAATAAGTTAGCATTTTTATTACCCCAGATGTCAAAGGCCTCACCCTTACTGTAATAGCCAACAAAAGATAATAGTCCATCAACAATATAACTATTTATTTTTACAGCTTTTGCAATGGATGTATGCTAGATCCCAACTGTGGATTTTGCTACAAGATCAATGGATCACATATTTTCAATTCCTCGTGTATCCCAGTTGACCCAAAAAGTACAGAACACTCCGCATGGGGCAGGTAATATATTTTACTTACTATATAAACCTGATCAATGTATGGATGTCATCTGCAGTACGAATAATATTCATTCTGAACACTGGTTACAATATGGACTTTGGAGCACATTATTTTACTGCAAACCAAGGATATGTGTGTGAGCCACTAAGGCTGTATGGGAATAAAGTCCTGTGCCCACCGCTGTGAGTGCTGGCCGGGAAGGGAGCTCGTCTATGCTCCAAGCAATGGTAGAGAGTGACTAGGTGTCCCAGGAGCCACACATCAAGTCAAGACCTGCTGTATGATAGTGAATGACAGTCTCAGCCTGGACCCCTGCCAGACCACGCCCCAAGACATTTTACTCCGCCCACCAGAGCTTACTCATCCCCATGAGTAAGCTCCGATGGGGCAGAGTGAAATGCATTGGGGGTGTGGCCTGGCGGTGGTCCAGGCTGAGACTGTCATTCACTATTATACAGCAGGTCTTGACTTGATGTGCAGCTCCTGGGACACCTAGTCACTCTCTACCATTATTTCACTGCAATTTTATGTATTTTTTTTTTTTTTTGTGTGTTTTTACTCACTTTGGTGATACTGACACTTTTTGATTTTTTGTAACACAGGCTTAATAATTAATGAGCACAGCACTTATTTATAATTACCTCAGTATTTTGTACCATTTGTATTAGATGCTATTTATGTACATTTATATTTTCACTATAGTGCAATTCATTTTATTTTAGCAATATGTTCTTAAAAGGTGAAGTGGTAGACAGTTATTTACCCAGTACCCTTTATGAACAGCACTGGATAAGAAATGGGAGGTTATTTTACTGGTTAGTGGCTGTGAACTGAGCCATTATGTGATGACTGCATTCAGACTCAGTGGGGTTGATTTACTAAAACTGGAGAGTGCAAAATTTGGTGCACGTTAGCCAATCAGATTCTAACTTGTTCAATTAAGCTTTGACAAAAACATGGAAGCTGATTGTTTTTTTATTTACAGCTGCACCAAATTTTGCCCTTTCTAGTTTTAGTAAATCAACC
Organism: Lithobates sylvaticus; assembly: GCA_028564925.1. NCBI lineage: Eukaryota > Metazoa > Chordata > Amphibia > Anura > Ranidae > Lithobates > Lithobates sylvaticus. Next base: position 444,820,307 of record CM053029.1, on the reverse strand, counting down.
CCAGTGTATCGAGGTGATCTGAGCGTCTCAGTACCTTTTATGATCCCTGTGATGACCAATCACAGTGATCTCAAAAGTAAACATTCTACTGTTTACATTGTTGATCTTCTCCTTTCTTTTACAACAGAGGAATTGTAGTAACATGTGAATGGAGAATGATTGGATCAGCAGCAGTTGATTCTTTGAGAGGGAATTTCACTTTTTAACCCTTTCCAGTGCTTCCTCTCCTGTACATCTAATCTCCAGCCTATCTGTATGTGACCTTCACCTCCCTTATCCTGCACATTAACCCGCTCATCTCTTTCCTCCCACTGTATGTTATATGTACATTAACCCCTACACCCTTTTCTCCATTTGTGTAAAAACTATGCATCTAGTGCAGTGTTTCTCATAAAAAACAAAACTAATACTTTTAAATAATGCAGCAGCATCCCCACACTTGAGGCACCCAACATTAGAGGTGATTTATTCTTTCAATGCAAAGATACTTTAGTACACTGGTACTGACTAGTATTCCACCATATTGTTTTCCTCATACTTTGACCCCAGTGCTGGCAGACAGGAGGGCGGTGTGGGGGGGTCAAACAATATATCTTTATTAAAGATTGGTATAGGAATACATGAAATATGGGGAAGAGAAACATTCACGGGTAGTTAAAAGAATAAGCAATTAGAGCATGGGTAACAGTTCTTCCTAAAATAAGTTGAAGTATAAAATAGAAGTTGAACAAACAATGCATCTGTGTAGTAGACAACTTAGTCTTCTTCGAGAAAGAAAAGGGAAGGGGAGGAAGTCTAATAGAGGGAATGAAGAAGATAAGTGGAAAGAATTACAATTTCCACAAGCTGGAAATGACGCCACCAGAAAGCCCTTTTAACGTGTTTCGCTTTGTCCAATGGGCGTCTTCAGGAACGTTTCCGATGCCAGCTACAACCGTTATATATACAGAACTCTGCCTTCTATACCCAGCGGTTTCTATTCCACCCACTTCATTGTCTCAACCATTTCCTAAAAGGTGTACTCGGCCTCATCTTCATTGCCCCATATTGCTGGTATATTACGTCCTGTATCTAATACAAATACAACAATGAGCATAAAACATTTAAAACATCTTTTTAATAATTAAAAATGTAAAAAACAAATATAATTACATATACACACACGTGTGTGTGTGTGTGTGTGTGTATGTGTATATATATATATGTATATGTATATATATATATATATATATATATATGTATATATGTATATATGTGTGTGTGTGTGTGTGTGTGTGTGTGTGTGTGTGTGTATGTATGTATGTATATGTATATATATATATATATATATATATATATATATATATATATATGTATGTGTGTGTGTGTGTGTGTGTGTATATATATATATATATATATATATATATATATATATATATATATATATATATACGTTTCATGGAATTTGGCAGTACATCCAACCGGCCTCACAACCGCAGACCACGTGTAACCACACCGGTCCAGGATCTCCACATCTTAACCTCCAAGATCAGCCACCCGGACAGCTGCTGCAGCAATCAGTTTGCATAACCAAAGAATAACCAAGAATTTCTGCGTAAACTGTCAGAAACTGTCTCAGGGAAGCTCATCTGCATGCTCGTCGTCCTCATCGGGGCCTCGACCTGACTGCAGTTCATCGTCGTAACTGACTTGAGTGCGCAAATGCTCACATTCGATTGCATCTGGCACTTTGGAGAGGTGTTCTCTTCACGGATGAATCCCGGTTTTCACTGTGCAGGGCAGATGGCAGACAGCGTGTATGGCATCATGTGGGTGAGCAGTTTGCTGATGTCAACGTTGGGGATCGAGTGGCCCATGGTGGCAGTGGGGTTATGGTATGGGCAGGGGTATGCTATGGACAACGAACACAGGTGCATTTTATTGATGGCGTTTTGAATGCACAGATATAACATGACTAGATCCTGAGGCCCATTTTTGTGCCATTCATCCACGACCATCACCTCATGTTGCAGCATGATAAAGCACGGCCCATGTTGCAAGGATCTGTACACAATTCCTGGAAGCTGAAAACATCCCAGTTCTTGCATGGCCAACATACTCACCGGACATGTCACCCATTGTGCATGTTTGAGATGCTCTGGATCGGTGTATAGAACAGCGTGCTCCAGTTCCTGCTAATATTCAGCAACTTCGCACAGCCATTGTGGAGGAATGGCCCAACATTCCACAGGCCACAATCAACAACCTGATCAACTCAATGCGAAGGAGATGTGCTGCACTGCGTGAGGCAAATGGTGGTCACACCAGATACTGACTGGTTTTCAGACCCCCCCCCCCCCCCCATACATTAAAACTGCACATTTTAGAGTGGTCTTTTATTGTGGCCAGCCTAAGGCAGCCCTGTGCAACAAAACTATTCAGAACCAATGCTAAAGTAATAAATCAAAATAAATATATAAAAAATATACACAGAACTGCAGCCGCTGTGCAAAGGTGCTGTAACCTTAAGTGATAGAAAATATGAAACAGCGCTGGCAGCATATATTATTCAATACACATCATGGTGACTAGTGCCATATACATCAATGTGTTTGTGCCATACAAAATCAAAATGCACAAATCTATAAAGTGCTTAGTGCTTATATGAAAAAAGTGCAATGGCGCTCCAAACTTAGCAGCGTGTGAGGTGACTCCCCCTTCGGTGACCCCACTCACCAGAAACAATGGACCCTCAGCTTCGAAGTCTGGGATCAAAAAGGCAGTGATCTATTGATCTGGGGATCTGTAGAATGGTTCCTCAAAAAATCTTCCAAGAGGGTACTTTATAACAGAAAGGATACTTCATGGATGGAGAAATAGAGAAAAAACTCATAGTGAAATACCGCTAAAATAAGTTATCAAGCGCACTAAAGGCAGGATATCTGGCAAAAACGAGCATCAGTGAAAACATCCAAGATTGCTGCTGTATGGCATGTGTTCCACGGAGGCAAAAATTGCATCAATGGTTAACGTGAACCGGAAGTGCGCTAACGCGTTTCGCCCCTCCTCCAGGTCCTTTGATGACGCCCTGGAGGAGGGGCGAAACTTGTCAATGCTATAGGGGAAACTAAGGTGAGACCTTTTAGTAAATGTCAGGTTGAGAGAATGAAGTAGGAGGAATGTGAAACGCTGAGTGTAGTAGACGGAGCTCTGTATATATGAGCCCCCCATACATACGGTCGGAAATTCCGACCACAAAATCGGTCCATTTTTTTCCAACGGATTTTGTCCGAAACTGGTGTTGCATACACACGGTAGGACAAAGTTGTCAGGAAATCCGATCGTTCCAAACGTGGTGACGTTCGTTGCGTACTACGGAACTACGTAGAAGCTTTGGTCTCGTAATTTGATCTGAGCAGCGTGGCACTTTGTCCATAGGAATTCTCTGAAATTTGAGATCCTGCGCTCAAATTTTTTCCGACGGAAAAAACCCGCTAGAGCCCACACACGATCAGATTTTCCGACAACATAATCCGATCGGTCTTTTTCCATCGGAATAACCGACCGTGTGTACGGGGCATAAGGGTTGTAGCTGGCACTGGAAACGATGGCTCCTGAAGACGCACATTGGGCGGGGAAAAATGTATTTAGCAGGGCTTTCCGGATTGTTACTTCAAGCCCGTGAAGTGCATGCCGCGTCGCTTCCAGATCTTAAATGCCTTTGCTGTTTTAAATACAGTTGAGTGCCATGGAATGTCTTTTATATTTTAAATAAAAGATCAAGATTACTGCACTATGAATTCCCCCCCCCCCCCCCTTTTTTTTCCTCTTGATACATACTGAGTGGAGAGGTATTGACCATTGTGTGAACCTGGTGAAAAAGTATAGAGGACAACAAGCAAGGGAATACAGTTCATACCTAAAGACCTGGGAGGGGTATATCCACAATTGAGGCAGGTCCTTTCTTGCTGTAAAGCAGGGGGTCCACAATCTCCGGTGAGTGCAGGAGCATATGGGGTCATGGAGCATTGCACTGGATCACAATTGGATAAATGTTTAAAGACGCTGAACTGGAGGTGTGTGTTACTATTATTCACAAGGCACGGGAAGATTGGGACTTTTTAATACTAATACTTCCCTACTTCTCCTGCTTCCCTCTCCCATGGTGGCCATCTCTGGACTCACTCCCCCAGACTAAGTGGATGGTGGAAGGGAGGTGGAGTGGGAATCCTTTTAGCCCCATGCAGCACCTATCAGGTACTTCACCCACCTCCCTGTCTGACACTCTCCTCTTTTGAGGCACATTGTATTCGCCTATTTTCTCCTGTTTCTTTAAGAATTGATGTCATTTTCTGGCCCCCTGGATTGGTATCAACCTTGCTGGATGACTTCTCTGCCTGGCTACCCTACTTTCTCTCTTCTGAAATCCCCACTATCATTCTCAGTTACTTCAACATCCCTGTTAATGCTAATAGTACTACTACTACTTCTAAATTTCTCAGTCTAGCCTCATCTCTTGACCTAAAGCAATGGATACATGCTCCTACTTACTCCAACGGCAACACCCTTGACCTTGTCTTCTCCTATCTGTGCACTTCGTGCAACCTCTCCAACAATCCTCTCCCACTCTCTGATCACCACTTTATTAGCCGCTCTCTTCGGACGAAAATGCATTAGGACAAAAATGAATGCACATGTATAATGTGCATTCATTTTGTTGCCCCCCCCAGCCCCCCCTCAAACATTGCCCCTAATCACCCCCAACCCCAGAGGGGTCCCAGGGGTAAAGGAGGTGGGAAAAAGAAGGGAGGGCAACAAATATCCCATGTCCCCTTCCCCACTATGGTCCACAATCGGTTTGGACCACTGCAGGGGAGGGATAGTCCCAGCAGAGACAATAGATACATTATGGAACATCATGATAACTGGGGTCCCCCATACTATCAACAACAAAATTATTCTCCAAGAACTCCAGTAGGAGGGAATTGGTGGCAACAACAAAATCACCCCCCAGAGTTTAATAACCCAGGGAGGGATGGATTAGGTGCAGGAGGTTAAGCCGTAATTTGTTCACCGAGTCAAGCAAAAGGGGCATAGCTCTAAAAGGGGTGCCAGAGGAGGAGGCGGATCCACGCAAAAAAGGAGGCGGGTTTAAAGGATGATGGTTTATTTAATTTGAGTAAAGCTACTCTTTCCAATGAGGAAAAACACGTTCTGAACCATGGGCTGAAATTCGCTCCTCCAAAGGCTCCTAATAAATTTGAAATGTTTATCGACGTTTAAAAATGTATTAGGAAATTGAATATTCAGCGCTATTTTATTGCAAATCCTTATAGTTCCAACATAGCAGTCTCGGTGGACATGAGGAATTCTAAATTAACGAATGCCTCATTGTTCGATCCTCCCGGGACAGCAGGCCCCTGCAATTTCTGTTTTCAGGTACCTGGTCAATAAGGATTTGTTCTCATTGCAAATAAAGAGAAATGGGAGGGAATACACTTTCAAGAAAGGATTAGAGATGCTTAAAGGTCGTGGTGAGATTATCATAACGCCCCGCAGACAAAAGGGGAGGGGTTGTCATTTTGGACAAGGAGGCCTATAACACCGAGATGGGAAGATTGTTGTCGGATCGGGACACTTATGTTCCCTTGAGAGGAAACCCTACTATGCAGTACAAAAAAGATCTTGTAGTATTGGTGGACGGTTTTCACAATAGAATTATATCCAAAAAGGAGAAGTCTTTTTTGATTCCCGTCGGCTCCCAGGGTTTCCGGTAATCTATTATTTACCTAAAGTCTGTAAAGATCCTGTTTTCCCCCCCTGGAAGGCCGATTGTCAGTGGCATTGACTCAGTGACTTCCAGGGTGGGCAAATATGTTGACCATTTCTTGCAGCCCCTTGTCATTAAGACCCTTTCCTACTTAAGAGACTCCACACAGGTGATTAATGCACTGAATGTACAATGGAAAGAATCTTATATTTTTGCCACCGCAGATGTTTCTTTGCTCTACACTGTGATATCCCATAGTCTTGATAGGGAAGCAGTGGAGCATTTTCTAGAAACTGATACCCTCCATACAAAACAAAGATCTTTTATCCTTAGTCTGTTGGATTATACAATGCAGCATCATTATTTCTGGCACAATGGGTCATACTATGTGCAGAACAGGGGAGTGGCCATGGGGGCTAAGCTTGCCCCCAGTATGGCCAGTCTTTTTATGGCCAAGTGGGAGGAGGATGTCGTCTATCAGGAACCCAGGGTGGAGCTGGTGTTCTGGAAAAGATATATAGATGACATCCTCCTATGGGATGGTGATGTGGATTTCCTGAATAACTTTATAGTAGGCCTGAATTCCAATGACAGAGGCATTGTTTTTACTTTTGAGGCCAGTAGTACCGATATTCATTTTCTTGACCTTAGAATTAGAGTGGTTGATGGTCAAATCATTTTTTAAGGAAACAGACCGTAATGGTTATATTGACACTAAAAGCTGTCGCCACAAAAAGCTTGGCTTGAGTCGGTACCCAGGAGTCAATTCCTGAGGTTCAGGCGTAATTGCACGAATCATGATGATTTTGTGTTTTCCAGGCCTCAGTCCTCAGAAAGCGATTCCTGGATAAGGGATCTACTGCTGGAGATCTAGATGCAGCTTTCAGCTTTGCATCAGAGAAAAATAGAGATGATCTGTTGATCACTAAACCTAAGGTCAATGATGATTCTTTTAAGTTTTCCTTTGTTACTGTGTATTCTAATCAATATTATGATATCCACAAGATCATACATTGGAAGGTTTTGAGGGGTGATAAGTTTTTAGGTCCCAATCTGCCAGATAAGCCGAATGTGGCTGACCCACCCAAACAGGTGTCCTTTTTTCAGAATATGGGGGGTTTCTATCCGTGTAGGAGGCATCCTATTTGCACATGACTTGAATACCTTTTTGGGCATTGATAAATATTCGGGTCATTGGAGGGGAGGTTATATAGTCAGAGGGGTCTCCCAATTAGAGACCAAGTAGATTTACCAGGCTCAGACGTACCATCCCGATGGAATGAACATTGAATGGGATTTGAATGCTTTTATAAATAATAGTTAGAAGGCATTTCAGATTCCCATTCATGTTTTGACCATGCTATATCATTGATTATTATTTGGTATCCACTCTTTGGACTATTGCATATATATGTGGTATGGAATGAACATTGAATGGGATTTGAGTGCTTTCTTCATTGTTAGTTGGAAGGTATTTCGGATTCCGATTCATGTTTAGACCATGGTAAATTATTTATCATTGTTTGGTATTCACTTTTTGGACTATCATATATATGAGTAAATATTTTTTCACCTCCGAAATATGAGAATGTTTTATTGTTTTTATGTGTTTTTTATTTATTTTTACATGTGCATTTTTCATTATGTTTTGTCACTTTGGATGTACATAGATACTTTTTTGTTATTTAACCACAAGGTGCCGCTGTCCCTTAAGTCCGTCATATGTCCACTCATATATACAGATTTTAAATTGTACTGTGAGTAAATGTCACACTTGTCCTTTCCCCTTAACTGAGTTTGGTTTCCCATTAATAATGGGCAGCCGATTTACATTGAAATGATATCCGTTTACGTTTTTTTAATATATTTTTCCCATGGAACTTATCACATCTCTATTTCCATATTGGAGCTTCCTGTGATGGGTGGTTTCCGGTTTCCGTTGGTGTTTACTTCCGGTTTATGGAACGCAATACACTTCCGCCCGTCAGGCTCGTCCATCCTATATAAACAAGTATTGTTGCACGTCACAACCTCGCCCCTGAAGACGCATGTTGATGACGAAACGTTGGGTGAAGCTACGGGATGCGTGGCGTAGGACGCGGACGGACTGAGGCACAGAGGCCACCTTGTTGGTTTGAAGCCAACAAGCTGGTCACTTCTTACTATTTTGCCTTTGAACTCCTATTAAAATGTGAGTTTATTTTTTTTCTTTGTACAATAAATACTTTTTGATTGGATGCCTGCGCAATGAGCATTCTCTTTCTACTCCTTGCATTTATATGATTTTCGAGCCTGAGCCTTTGAACACACCTGGCTTTATATCCTGCTGAGAGGAAGGGTTATATTAGTCTGCTTTCTGGTCTATTGGGAGAAGGAAGGATCTCTTTGGAACACATGCAGTGGATTGCTATTAAAGCTGGAAGGATCGTTTTTTGTCATTACCTGAATGCATTTTATGTGTATAACCCATACACTGATGGTAAGGGTCAGTTACATTGGGTGAAGGTGACGGGATCTATATAATGTCTTATACATTCCTATGGTGGATTCTGATCATTTTTCTTCCTGGTGGACTTTGTTCTGATTGTTTCCAGTTTTTTTCTATTTATAGAGATGAACTTTTAATCATGAACTTTATGTCTTTGTATTATTTTGTGTTTTGAGCGCTACACACTTTACCCATATGATACAACAGTACATATAAAATGACACCAGTACTCTCCAGTGGATGGTGATCCCTGGTACCCAACGTTTTTTTTTTCGAGTTTAATAGCTTTGTCAGGGGTAGAGAGTAGTAATAAGTACGATCAAAAAATATTTTAGTTCTAAAACGATAATAAAAAGACATCAAAAAAAAAAAACAGCAAATTAAATATGTGCAATGATCAACTGATTTACTGGTACCAACAAACTGATCTGCAGATTATGTACCAATTAAAGTGGCTTCATATCGTGAACAAATGAGGCAACTGTCAGAATGGGGGTGCAGGTAAACATCAGCTTAAGATCAAAATCTAAGAACATTGAATTCCCAAAACTGTTGAATATCAGATGAGCCGCAGCAGCTGAATCCCAGCGGTTAGGTGCGGACTGGCACTGAATGGGGACAGAATGTCAGTGTCACATATACATCAAGGGTTCAGGGCTACAGTATGTATATCAATATGTATATATCCACTTGCCTACACATTGATATACATATGTATAGAGAAAGACTGCACTGGACAAAAACTAGTGTATATAAGCAGCAAACCACACGTGATAAAATAAAAATAGAAGATATAGAAAAAAGGTTGCGCTATAATTAATATTAACAAATCCTAAACTCAGAAATAAACCCTAAATGGTGAATACCATGAAGTGTATATACCAGTGATGGTCAACTATTAAAAATTACATCGAATGCAAAACAAATAAATAATATAAATACGTAACCTATCACCCATAAACAGCAATAAGGTGAATGGTTATAAGACATAAGTGTCAGTGCTGCGATGACAAATAGTTCATATAGTGACTGACAAAAAAGTCCACATAAATGCTCATGCAGGGCTGTGATCCCAATCAGATTGACATCCGTATAGTGAGTGACCACCAAGTAGATTCAAGGCTTACCAGCTGTAGAAAAAGAAAACACCTGCGGCTACAACCCAGCCAGGGCCTTTTCCTCTGTATCCCTTCAATATGGCAAATTAGAGCGTCTGTATCCTTGTCAAGTGCTGCTCGATCGTTCCAGGGCCACCAAAGATTTCACTTCGCCGGGTGGTATATACCCCAAGAGCCAAAAAGAGGAAAGAGGGCAGACCATGGGTGGGATCCAACAAAATTTATTAAAAAAAAAACGCCAAGGGTGTTTAGACAGCCAAGTATAAAATATCAGTTTAAAATTTCCGGCCAGCCGACTGCAATAACACACGCCTGTGCTTGTCCGGGGCGTAGTACGCGGTGACGTCAGCACGCCGTTCCTCCCTACGTGTTTCCTCACAGAAATTACGTATTCATAGGTGCCCCATGAATAAAAAACTCAACAGTTTTGGGAATTCAATGTTCTTAGATTTTGACGAAGGTATTAAACTGGAAACGCGTAGGGTACCAGGGATCACCATCCACTGGAGAGTACTGGTGTCATTTTATATGTACTGTTGTATCATGTTTTTTGTTATGTTTGTTTTATCATACAACATTTGTTGTTAGACGTCTTTTTATGATTGATTTTTTTTGATCTTTGGTTTGATCCACTTGTTCTAATGTAACTAATAAATATGTCTGTGGCTTGTAAAGTCCCATACAAGGGGGGATTCTTTTGTTATATATCCATCAGCTTATCAGTTTTATGCTGCGATAAATGACTATTCATAGTGAGGTGTATATATACACTCTTTGCCTTACTGATTAATTGTCTGATCGCCTATTTGGCAATCGGCATCAGCTGGCCAGCAGAACCAGGAAGCTGGCACCCAAATTAGTGGAAAAAAGGGGAGGGGGGAAGGGGAAGATAATTGGTTTAGAGATCAAGTTCACATACCCCTGATTGGAAGCCTGATAAGTATGGCTTATTCCCTGTACACACGATAGGATTTTCCGATTGGAAAATGTGTGATAGGCAGTGTTGGTCATCTTACTTTAAAAAAGTAATTAGTTAAGTTACAAATTACTTCTCCCAAAAAGTAATTGCGTTAGTAACTCAGTTACTATATTGGAAAAGTAATTAGTTACGCAGCAAAGTAACTGTGACTTTTTTTAATATTCTATACGTGTAACTAAGGGGGGGGTCTAGTATTACTGTAAGCAAGGGGCGCATTTATTATTATTGTTATATATCCTGTAACCAAGGGGCTGCTCTATTATTACTCTTACCAAGGGGCAGATCTGTTATAGCGTGTAAGCAAGGGGCGGGTCTATTATTATTATTATATTGTGTAAGGGGCGGATGGCTACAGAAGAGGGCGAATGTTAAATTAATGGGCAGAGCTCGATATATAACAATAATAATTAAAAATGCGCCCCTTGGTTACAGTAATACTAGACCCTCCCCTTAGTTACACGATAGACGCCCCTTGCAGAGTAGCACGAGGATCGGGAACGTGCGGCATCGCCTCGTACAATTACACGTTGACTGCGCCTGCGCGGTGTAGAGTTCACTCAGAGCTGTTTAGGTTCGGCAATTTTCGTAAGCTCTGTAGTCCTTCGTACTGCGCAAGCGCTGCACCTGCGCAGTACAAGGGGGTCCTTATCCGGCGGAGGAACTTTTTTGGCAGGACACCGGAATTGCAGGAACCACACTGGATGGCCTTCTCGTTGGGTATTGCTGATTTGAATTGCACCGGTCTACATTCAAACATTGATTCTACTGCACATGCATAGTAATGACACAATGTTATTACCTTTCTGCCTTTACTGTGCATGCACCAAGTATTGGCAGTGTCTTGGCTTATCCAAAAGACCTTTTATAGTACATGCATTGCAGACCTGGCACTTAGATACAGTGCTGCTTATCTTTAATCTGCAGGGATATTTTGCAATTAGCTTCCAGCACAGGAAGTCTCCTTTCACTAATAACATATTTGTGACTTCTACATGTCAAATTATCTACTGAAGGGAGTTGCAAATAAGAAATTAGCGATGGAAGACTTCCTGTGCCAGAAGCTGACTTCTGGTATGTTTGTGATCGCTAGAGGTTAGAGAAGATAATGGTTCTGGGTCCTGCCCCTACACATGAACCCCATAGACTTCTATTGGTCTGGGAAGATAGATATTTTTCCTCTAGGGAACTACTGCACACAGCAGTGGAAAATAGAAGACCCACTGGCCATATTTTAAGATCGTGGCAGAATATCAATGGACTCTAAGCCTAGATCTGTCTTGGTATACAGCGAGGGAAGGATGGCTTAGATCAGCCTAGTGAGAAAGGATGAAGAAATATTTAGCAAAAGCTGTGTGACATCTTCTTATCTTTTAAGCTACAATCAACCATTAAGTGATACTAGAGGACATTCAAAAAAATAATACACATGCCATACTTACCTGCTCTGTACAATAGTCTCCCCTGGCGCTCCTGGCTCCCCCCCCCCCCCCGAGTGCTTACTATGGGGACATTTGTGTTGGCTTGCTCCCGAGCCGTGCTCTGTGTCCTTGCGCCCTCCCCCACCCCTCACTGGCTGTGATTGACAGCACTGGATCGAGCTCGGGCTCAGGTAAGTATACGTGGGGGCTGGGGGGGAAGCTGTACACAGAAGGTTTTACCTTAATGCAGGGAATGCATTAAGGTAAAAAAAAAACACCTACCTTTAGAACCACGATAAAGCAAACCATAGATATACGGGTGGAAGGAAAGAAAATCACTCTATTACTCCCATCTGTTGATAGGGGAAATCACTCAAACATCGCTATTCTGTTCTGCTGGCAGGGAGCCTTCTCTGCTGGCAGAACACAATGATCACTGCCAGGCGCTATAGCGACCAACATTGATCGCATGAAAAAAAATCAGACGGGCTGGTTGTAGTAAAGTTGATAGATGGATTGACTTCAGTATAACCAGGCCTGCCCATAGATGGATCGAATCTTGGCTGGTCCCTGCTGAACTGGACGAAATTCGATCTATCTATGGCAGGCTTAAGCCGCCCTCTATAAACTGCTTTAAAACCTATTTGTTACAACCTGAAACCTGTAATATAGCAGCTGAGATTTTAGATTGAAGCTTCCCAGAAAACCTATAGAAAACACATACTGTCTGCCATTTTGGGAAGCCTCCTCACAAGTCCTCATAGTGCAAACCTCACAGGATCAGCAGTCCAATATTAAGGCCCCATTCACATTGTGTTCCATTGTGGTGTGCTACTACATACATGGTAACACGTGTTACATTAAGGCAGCAATTTCATAGAATGCGCTGTAGCATAAGTCTGTTGGCACCTACTATGCTTGTGCATTGGGGTGCGATGCTAAATGAATGGTCCCGCAGCTCACTGCAGGGTGCCTTGTTTTACCATGGCTGTGGAATGCACATAACTGCAGCAAATAGGTCTGAAGCAGGCCAAAATTATAACTATACTTGCAAATAGAGGAATTCCAGGTTTGTATATTTTAGGCACGCTTTTTATAGATCCAGCTTGTACCAATATAACTATGTATGTGCCATACTTGACCTGATGTCCCTGGAAACTGGAAATCACTGAAGTACATTGAGGGAAAAAGAGCATTTGATCCCCTGCTGATTTTGTACATTTGTCCACTGACAAAGAAATGATCAGTCTATAATTTTAATGGTAGGTTTATTTTAATAGTGAGAGACAGAATAACAACAAAAAAATCCATAAAAAAAAGTTATACATTGATTTTCATTTTAATGAGTGAAATCAGTATTTGATCCCCTATCAATCAGCAAGATTTCTGGCTCCCAGGTATCTTCTATACAGGTAATGGTCAGCTTGTTACCTGTATAAAAGACAACTGTCCACAGAAGCAATATTTCAATCAGATTCCAATCTCTCCACCATGGCCAAGACCAAAGAGCTGTCCAAGGATATCAGGGACAAGTTTGCAGACCTACACGAGGCTGGAATGGGCTACAAGACCATCGCCAAGCAGCTTGGTGAGAGGGTGACAACAGTTGGTGCAATTATTCGCAAATGGAAGAAACACAAAATAACTGTCAAGCTCCCTCAGTCTGAGGCACCATGCAAGATCTCACCTCGTGGAGTTTCAATGATCATGAGAATGGTGAGGAATCAGCCCAGAACTACACAAGAGAATCTTGTCAATGATCTCAAGGCAGCTAGGACTATTGTCACCAAGAAAACAATTGGAAACACACTACGCCGTAAAGGACTAAAATTATGCAGCACCCGCAAGGTCCTGCTGCTCAAGAAAGCACATGTACAGGCCCATCTGAAGTCTGCTAATGAACAGCTGAATGATTTAGAGGAGAACTGGGTGAAAGTGCTGTAGTCAGATGAGACCAAAATCAAGCTCTTTGGCATCAACTTAACTCGCCGTGTTTGGAGGAGGAGGAATGCTGCTTATTACCCCAAGAACACCATTCTCACCTTCAAACATGGAGGTGGAAACATTGTGCTTTGGGGGTGTTTTTCTGCTAAGAGGACAGTACAACTTCACTGCATCAAAGGGACGATGAACGGGGCCATGTATTGTCAAATCTTGGGTGAGAATCTCCTTCCCTCAGCCAGGGCATGTAAAATGGGTCGTGGATGGGTACTCCAGCATGACCATGACCCACAACACATGACCAAGGCAACAAAGGAGTGGCATAAGAAAAAGCACATTAAGGTCCTAGAGTGGCCTAGCCAGTCTCTGGACCTTAATCCCATACAAATATGTGGAAGGAGCTGAAGGTTAGTCAGCCTGAAAACCTTAATGACCTGGAGAGGGTCTGCAAAGAGTGGGACAAAATCCCTCCTGAGATGTGTGCAAACCTGGTGGCCAACTACAAGAAACATCTGACCTCTGTGATTGCCAACAAGGGTTTTGCCACCAAGTATTAAGTCATGTTTTGCAAAGGGGTCAAATACTTATTTCACTCATTAAAATGCAAATCAATTTATTACTTTTTTATTGATTTTTTTGTTGTTATTCTGTGTCTCACTGTAAAATAAACCTACCATTAAAAGGCCCCTTTCACACTGGGGCGTTTTTCAGGCGGTACAGCGCTAAAAATAGCGGTGTATTCACCGCTCCTATACCGCTCCTTCCTATTGATTTGAATGGGAAACCACGGTAATACCGCGGCAATACCGCCGCAAAGCGCCGCTTTGTGAAAGGGGCCAAATTATAGACTTATCATTTCTTTGTCAGTGGGCAAACGCACAAAATCAGCAGGGGATAAAATATATATATTTTTTACCTCACTTTAGAAACCACTACTACTCTAGTGATCACCACTTGCTTCTGGGACCTGTGCTGAGCCGCTGGCCTAATGAGTTCTGAACACAGAAGGTTGGATGCTCAGCATGGCCCAAATCAGAATGTGTGACTTTTTCTGTGTGCAAAGCGTTCTTTGATTGAATGAGGTGGAGAGACGGGGCGGCAACGTAAGTATAGGATGCAAAATGGCACATAACTGTAACACATTCACTGAGTACTTCTTTTTTTTTTTTTTTTGTACTTTCTGCCTGTTTTCTTTTAGTCTATTGAATTGTTATAGACATTTTATACATGTTTATTAAAAGTGATTGACTCAATACAGATTTAAAGTGCACAAATAATAATGCCCTTAGCAACCCAAGAAAACGATTTGTGACAATGCATTTATTTTCTTTCAGATGTACAAATGAATCCAGATCTACATCCGGTTCATTTTGGGCTTATAATTACTGTCCAACATCATATTCCTGGACTGCACTTATCGGTTTAATTCTCTATTTAATGTTTTTTGCACCTGGTAAGTTTTTATAATAGCATCAATTAAACCCACTGAAAAAACGTTTACTTTTCTATATGAAGCATTCAAACAAGATCCATTTTTGAAAGCACAAGGACCTTTTTATAAGTCAAGGTTTGGATTTTTTCATCTTTAAAAAAAAAAAACTGCTGCTGGTGTTACATCTGCCTTACTCTGCCAGGATTTGACACTGGAGCTCTCTATACATTTACAAGGGACTCTAGAAGCTAGACAGAGGCAAGACAAGGCATCTTAAATTACCCACTATGCTGCTGCAGTTTTTACTTCTTGCTTTCCCCTACAAGGGCATTACATTATTTGCTTATTATATCTACTGTTCCCTAGTATCAGAAGCAGAGTCAAGGTAAACCATCTCAGTCCTGATTTAACTTCTACACCACCTTGCATTTATGACTGCACAAAGCATGATATTGTTTTACCTATGGTTGAGCACATGCATAGCGAATGTATTGTCATTGTCACAGAAGGGTTGTGGTTTGTCTGCAAAGGCCTAAGATGGATCTGTCTGTGTTACCAGTGAAATAATTAAAGTGCTAGATAACACCTCAGACTTGAACAAGACAATTTTGCCCACTGAAATGACTGATATCAGCGACCTAGGGGATAAGCAATGTCAATCCCCCTGTCATATGACACTGCTTGGGCTTAGCATATTGCTACTAGACCACAGCACTGGTTGTGAACTAGTCTCCATATATTTTAACAACGTTCTTCTTATTTACACCAGAATTCATGTGCTTTAACACTGTGCTGTACATTTTAAGTTCGTAGTACAACACCAGGAAGTTCCATCCCAGGAATTACTCCATGTGATGCATTTTGTCTTTTCTGCAGTCTAGTCTAGATCAGTGTTTGGCTTTGTTTATCTTCAAGGGTGAAGTCTCCACCTTGGTGGATCTCTTACAGTAGGGTTTTGCTCATATTGTGCCTCCTGTACATTCTCCTGTGACTCCATGGGATGCCGGCCCCATCCTGTCAGTCCTATAGAGACCACTCTAGGAATCTATTAGGGATCTTCCCTTGTGTTCCCTTTTGCAAGGTTGCCATCCTCATTGGCCATGGTGGGACCCCGGAGGGCAAGGGGGGGTTCTGTGTGCCCGTTTTATAGCAAAAGAGGCTGGAAGGGTCTTAGCCCCCAGAGTTTCCATTAGCCAGGAAACCAGGAACCGGAGGTTGTTGTAGCATGAGCGGTTTTCCAGGTCATCCAGTTTGGATCTGAGGGATGCAATTTTGAAGGTGGCATCCTGCAAAAATGTAGAAAGGGGGGTCACAAAGTCCTCTAGAGAGCTGATGCGCTCCTCAGCTGCTCCCGTTCTCTCCCTTAGGTTTTACGCATCTTGCTTAGGGAGGGTAAAATCCACATAAATGGAGTCAATCTGAGCTGTGAGAGAAGCCCTGCTGTCTTGTATAGCCTGTATGGTCTGAGCTAGTGTAGGCCCTGTGGCAGAGATCTCTTAATCTGCTGTATCTGCGGAAACCAGTTTGGTACTGTCAAGAGAGAGAGACACACAGCAAGTGCCTTTGCTTCTGCTCTTCAGCCTGAGGATGCCAGAGGAAGCTTCAGCTGTGAGATCCGGTGGCAGAGATGTCGGAGCTTTGTGGGAGCCAGCCGGTAAGTTTCTCAGCTGGGGTAGGCTGCTTGTTCTGCCCCATTTTACCATGGCAGCAGCAGGAAGGCAGAGCGGGGGCAGTGGAGCACCATGTGCCAACTCTGGAGGAGGCAGAGAATGTGCAGGATGACTGGACGGATGGATCAGTTAAAAGTGGAGCAACAGCACTTTTAGTTTGTAGCCTTGCCCTTCGGACTTGCTACAGCCCCCTGGATATTCATAAACATACTAGCCCCACCTCTAGCCAGGTTAAGGGCACAGGACATAACTATCTTGGCTTACTTAGACAATCTATTGTTAATAGACCAGTCAGTGGCTTGCTTGAAGCAAGATGTAACCATTACAGGCAGTTACCTGGAGAGTCTGGGCTGGATTCTCAACCTGAAGAAATCCTCCTTAAAGCCACTAAAAAGGTATCTGGGCCTGATCATAGACACAGCCCAGGAAAGGGTGTTCTTGCCTCCTGCAAAGATCAGCTCCATACCAGAGCTGGTGCGGATAGTCAGAAATCCCTCAATTCGCCTTTGAATGAGGTTGTTAGGAA
The DNA here is from genome assembly GCA_028564925.1 of Lithobates sylvaticus. Lineage (NCBI taxonomy): Eukaryota > Metazoa > Chordata > Amphibia > Anura > Ranidae > Lithobates > Lithobates sylvaticus. Next base: position 444,802,986 of record CM053029.1, on the reverse strand, counting down.
AGATGGTAACTTCATTCGAATCATTTCCCTATGCCCAATTCCATTCGAGACTTGCCAATGCGGCTGTCCCCAAGAGTGTCCCAAAGCCTCAGTTGGTGGTTACTAATTCAGAACCTGCTGAAGGGAAAGTCCTTCAGACCAATTATCTGGAAAGTAGTAATGACAGATTACAGCCTATCAGGCTGGGGAGTAGTACTAGAAAAGACGACTGTCCAGGGACAGAGGTCAAGAACCGGAAGAGCCTTGCCCATCAACATCCTACAGATTCGGGCAGTGTATCTGGCTCTGAGAACCTGGACCTCCAGGTTAAAGAATTGTCCTGTCAGGATCCAATCCGACAACGCCACGGCTGTGGCATATATCAATCACCAAGGGGGGGCATCCAAAGTCTCCCAGCTCAGAGAGAGGTGAACCAGATTCTAAGTTGGGCAGAAAATAATTGACAGGCGGACTACTTAAGTCGCCAGCAGTTTCTGCCAAGAGATTTTCCGAGCTGTTTGCCAAAGATGGGGGACTCATCCAGATTGAACACGAAGCTAGTCAACTTTGTGTACAAGGACAATGGACCCACTCGCATACGGAACAGATGCGTTGGTGACCCCGTGGAAACAGTTTTCAGTGATCTATGCATTTCCCCCCATTCAATTTCTGCCTAGGCTTCTTTGCAGGATCAAGCTGGAAAGAAAGCCGACAATACTGGTAGCACCAGCATGGCCCAGGAGGTCATGGTACGCAGAAATCGTGAAGATGGCAGCGGAGGACCCATTGTCCCTCCCACTAAGGCCAGACCTGCTATCACAGGGGCTGATATTCCATCCTACTTTACGAACGCTAAATTTAACGGCCTGGCTATTGAGACACACATTCTGAAGAAATATGGGCTTTCCAGGTCAGTTATTTCTACTTTGATGCTAGGAAGCCAGTTTCCAGAGCTATATATTATAGAGTCTGGAAGGCTTATGTTTCATGGTGTGAATCCAAGGGTTGTCACCCTCGGAGATATATCATAGGCAGAATTCTTGCCTTTCTACAATTAGGCGTAGAAATGAAGTTGGCCCTGAGTACTATTAAGGGTCAAGTCTCAGCCTTATCAATTTTATTTCAAAGACCACTTGCTACGCATTCTTTAGTCCGGGGTTTTATGCCAGGAGTGATACGGATTAATCCGCCAGTTAAACCACCCTTAAGCCCTTGGGACTTGAATTTAGTTTTGAAAAAGAACGTTAAAACGAGAAAACGTTTTAACGAGAAAAAGTTGGGACTTTAAATGAGGCTGTGACCTGGTAAGGTCGATTGCCTCCATCCCTATCTAATGAATGCAATTGGGCGACTGGGGGGGGTTGGGACTTTAAATGAAGCAGGCAGGTGTAAAACATTTAGATTTATTAAAAAAAGCAAAACAAGCAAACAATCAATGGTAAGTTGCATGAGGGTAGTCATGAGTGCACCAAGGAAAGCAATGTTTTCCATTCAATGGATAAATATACAAAGATGACAATTGACCACAATAGTACAAATCACAGTTGCAAGTGATCATAGAAAAAAATAAAACAGTAGTTGGCATAAGACATGGCATATAATAGCTCTATGCATTTCGTGGATTCATCCACTCTTCAGGAGCATGCACGTGGAAAACTGAATGCTGTGATATGGTAGCGATATCTGTAAGGTCTGACCCTGTCACGGGAAGGAGGTTTAAAGTAAGGTAATTATAGATAATAATGTCTAGGATAAACCCCCTGAAACCACTCTCAAAAAATATACTTACATAATCTTTGTGCAGTAACAGCAATGGGCCAACATGGATCAGATTAACCCCATGAGGGGTATCACTGAAGGGAACTGAGGTGGTGAAGGCAGACCAGGGCTGAGCAAAGATGATTTCCAAAAAAGAAAAATTCCAAAAGAAGGGATGGTCAAAAATAACCATGTGTGCTAAGGACAAAACATAAGATATAAAGTAGGTTGGGAACTCATTGTGTGGTACAATATATAGTTGTGTCCTAAACTTGGTAAAGGATAGGATAATAAGATGCTAATGAGTGTGAAGGTGGTTTAAGTTAGTGAGAGCAAAGTATGGTGAAAGTAAAGTATTAGAATGATTGGAAAGCAAGGTGAAAAGTAGAAAGTGTTGAAAAACCAAGGAAAATTGAGTAAAATGCAAAGTCCAAAGTGAAAAAGAATTAGAATCAATTTACCTAAAACGTTTCAATGTTGAGTGATCCACAAAGTGTGCAGATAAACAGGTTGGAACCACCATGTGAGTCAGTCTGCCCCAGAATGACTTATAAGGGCTGGTCTGCCACACCCACCAACGTCACGTAGGCGTGCACTGTGGAAGGATAGGCTACTGCAAGAGGGCGGAACCGCCCCAACCAAAGACAGTGCCAGAAAGTTCCTCCATCTGGCTGCTAGATGTAAAGAGGGCGATATTGAAACGGCGCCGCCAAAGACATGGCGCAGCGGTTCCATCGCATAGAGCGTGACGCCGATGCGTAGTACAGGGTGATCCACCCCCCCCTTAATAAGGAGGGGAGGAGGAAGACCCGTAATGCGCATCGCAGTTCCCAAGGTGATGGAGCAAATGCTCCTATCTAAAGCATGCGACACATGCGACTGTTGGGGATAATAATGAATTTAATAAGGGGTGGGGAATAGAAAGCCCCATCCCATGGCAATTAGCCAGGTGGAGAAAGGGGGAATTCCTATGAATAGTCTAAATATTAATGAATGAATACAATGGGTATTATTCAGACCTAAAAATGATATCAACAAGCGCGCTTCCATCCCTAATTACTTGAAAAAGAACGTTAAAACGAGAAAACGTTTTAACGAGAAAAAGTTGGGACTTTAAATGAGGCTGTGACCTGGTAAGGTCGATTGCCTCCATCCCTATCTAATGAATGCAATTGGGCGACTGGGGGGGGTTGGGACTTTAAATGAAGCAGGCAGGTGTAAAACATTTAGATTTATTAAAAAAAGCAAAACAAGCAAACAATCAATGGTAAGTTGCATGAGGGTAGTCATGAGTGCACCAAGGAAAGCAATGTTTTCCATTCAATGGATAAATATACAAAGATGACAATTGACCACAATAGTACAAATCACAGTTGCAAGTGATCATAGAAAAAAATAAAACAGTAGTTGGCATAAGACATGGCATATAATAGCTCTATGCATTTCGTGGATTCATCCACTCTTCAGGAGCATGCACGTGGAAAACTGAATGCTGTGATATGGTAGCGATATCTGTAAGGTCTGACCCTGTCACGGGAAGGAGGTTTAAAGTAAGGTAATTATAGATAATAATGTCTAGGATAAACCCCCTGAAACCACTCTCAAAAAATATACTTACATAATCTTTGTGCAGTAACAGCAATGGGCCAACATGGATCAGATTAACCCCATGAGGGGTATCACTGAAGGGAACTGAGGTGGTGAAGGCAGACCAGGGCTGAGCAAAGATGATTTCCAAAAAAGAAAAATTCCAAAAGAAGGGATGGTCAAAAATAACCATGTGTGCTAAGGACAAAACATAAGATATAAAGTAGGTTGGGAACTCATTGTGTGGTACAATATATAGTTGTGTCCTAAACTTGGTAAAGGATAGGATAATAAGATGCTAATGAGTGTGAAGGTGGTTTAAGTTAGTGAGAGCAAAGTATGGTGAAAGTAAAGTATTAGAATGATTGGAAAGCAAGGTGAAAAGTAGAAAGTGTTGAAAAACCAAGGAAAATTGAGTAAAATGCAAAGTCCAAAGTGAAAAAGAATTAGAATCAATTTACCTAAAACATTTCAATGTTGAGTGATCCACAAAGTGTGCAGATAAACAGGTTGGAACCACCATGTGAGTCAGTCTGCCCCAGAATGACTTATAAGGGCTGGTCTGCCACACCCACCAACGTCACGTAGGCGTGCACTGTGGAAGGATAGGCTACTGCAAGAGGGCGGAACCGCCCCAACCAAAGACAGTGCCAGAAAGTTCCTCCATCTGGCTGCTAGATGTAAAGAGGGCGATATTGAAACGGCGCCGCCAAAGACATGGCGCAGCGGTTCCATCGCATAGAGCGTGACGCCGATCACTCAATCACTCAACATTGAAATGTTTTAGGTAAATTGATTCTAATTCTTTTTCACTTTGGACTTTGCATTTTACTCAATTTTCCTTGGTTTTTCAACACTTTCTACTTTTCACCTTGCTTTCCAATCATTCTAATACTTTACTTTCACCATACTTTGCTCTCACTAACTTAAACCACCTTCACACTCATTAGCATCTTATTATCCTATCCTTTACCAAGTTTAGGACACAACTATATATTGTACCACACAATGAGTTCCCAACCTACTTTATATCTTATGTTTTGTCCTTAGCACACATGGTTATTTTTGACCATCCCTTCTTTTGGAATTTTTCTTTTTTGGAAATCATCTTTGCTCAGCCCTGGTCTGCCTTCACCACCTCAGTTCCCTTCAGTGATACCCCTCATGGGGTTAATCTGATCCATGTTGGCCCATTGCTGTTACTGCACAAAGATTATGTAAGTATATTTTTTGAGAGTGGTTTCAGGGGGTTTATCCTAGACATTATTATCTATAATTACCTTACTTTAAACCTCCTTCCCGTGACAGGGTCAGACCTTACAGATATCGCTACCATATCACAGCATTCAGTTTTCCACGTGCATGCTCCTGAAGAGTGGATGAATCCACGAAATGCATAGAGCTATTATATGCCATGTCTTATGCCAACTACTGTTTTATTTTTTTCTATGATCACTTGCAACTGTGATTTGTACTATTGTGGTCAATTGTCATCTTTGTATATTTATCCATTGAATGGAAAACATTGCTTTCCTTGGTGCACTCATGACTACCCTCATGCAACTTACCATTGATTGTTTGCTTGTTTTGCTTTTTTTAATAAATCTAAATGTTTTACACCTGCCTGCTTCATTTAAAGTCCCAACCCCCCCCAGTCGCCCAATTGCATTCATTAGATAGGGATGGAGGCAATCGACCTTACCAGGTCACAGCCTCATTTAAAGTCCCAACTTTTTCTCGTTAAAACGTTTTCTCGTTTTAACGTTCTTTTTCAAGTAATTAGGGATGGAAGCGCGCTTGTTGATATCATTTTTAGGTCTGAATAATACCCATTGTATTCATTCATTAATATTTAGACTATTCATAGGAATTCCCCCTTTCTCCACCTGGCTAATTGCCATGGGATGGGGCTTTCTATTCCCCACCCCTTATTAAATTCATTATTATCCCCAACAGTCGCATGTGTCGCATGCTTTAGATAGGAGCATTTGCTCCATCACCTTGGGAACTGCGATGCGCATTACGGGTCTTCCTCCTCCCCTCCTTATTAAGGGGGGGGTGGATCACCCTGTACTACGCATCGGCGTCACGCTCTATGCGATGGAACCGCTGCGCCATGTCTTTGGCGGCGCCGTTTCAATATCGCCCTCTTTACATCTAGCAGCCAGATGGAGGAACTTTCTGGCACTGTCTTTGGTTGGGGCGGTTCCGCCCTCTTGCAGTAGCCTATCCTTCCACAGTGCACGCCTACGTGACGTTGGTGGGTGTGGCAGACCAGCCCTTATAAGTCATTCTGGGGCAGACTGACTCACATGGTGGTTCCAACCTGTTTATCTGCACACTTTGTGGATCACTCAACATTGAAATGTTTTAGGTAAATTGATTCTAATTCTTTTTCACTTTGGACTTTGCATTTTACTCAATTTTCCTTGGTTTTTCAACACTTTCTACTTTTCACCTTGCTTTCCAATCATTCTAATACTTTACTTTCACCATACTTTGCTCTCACTAACTTAAACCACCTTCACACTCATTAGCATCTTATTATCCTATCCTTTACCAAGTTTAGGACACAACTATATATTGTACCACACAATGAGTTCCCAACCTACTTTATATCTTATGTTTTGTCCTTAGCACACATGGTTATTTTTGACCATCCCTTCTTTTGGAATTTTTCTTTTTTGGAAATCATCTTTGCTCAGCCCTGGTCTGCCTTCACCACCTCAGTTCCCTTCAGTGATACCCCTCATGGGGTTAATCTGATCCATGTTGGCCCATTGCTGTTACTGCACAAAGATTATGTAAGTATATTTTTTGAGAGTGGTTTCAGGGGGTTTATCCTAGACATTATTATCTATAATTACCTTACTTTAAACCTCCTTCCCGTGACAGGGTCAGACCTTACAGATATCGCTACCATATCACAGCATTCAGTTTTCCACGTGCATGCTCCTGAAGAGTGGATGAATCCACGAAATGCATAGAGCTATTATATGCCATGTCTTATGCCAACTACTGTTTTATTTTTTTCTATGATCACTTGCAACTGTGATTTGTACTATTGTGGTCAATTGTCATCTTTGTATATTTATCCATTGAATGGAAAACATTGCTTTCCTTGGTGCACTCATGACTACCCTCATGCAACTTACCATTGATTGTTTGCTTGTTTTGCTTTTTTTAATAAATCTAAATGTTTTACACCTGCCTGCTTCATTTAAAGTCCCAACCCCCCCCAGTCGCCCAATTGCATTCATTAGATAGGGATGGAGGCAATCGACCTTACCAGGTCACAGCCTCATTTAAAGTCCCAACTTTTTCTCGTTAAAACGTTTTCTCGTTTTAACGTTCTTTTTCAAGTAATTAGGGATGGAAGCGCGCTTGTTGATATCATTTTTAGGTCTGAATAACACCCATTGTATTCATTCATTAATATTTAGACTATTCATAGGAATTCCCCCTTTCTCCACCTGGCTAATTGCCATGGGATGGGGCTTTCTATTCCCCACCCCTTATTAAATTCATTATTATCCCCAACAGTCGCATGTGTCGCATGCTTTAGATAGGAGCATTTGCTCCATCACCTTGGGAACTGCGATGCGCATTACGGGTCTTCCTCCTCCCCTCCTTATTAAGGGGGGGGTGGATCACCCTGTACTACGCATCGGCGTCACGCTCTATGCGATGGAACCGCTGCGCCATGTCTTTGGCGGCGCCGTTTCAATATCGCCCTCTTTACATCTAGCAGCCAGATGGAGGAACTTTCTGGCACTGTCTTTGGTTGGGGCGGTTCCGCCCTCTTGCAGTAGCCTATCCTTCCACAGTGCACGCCTACGTGACGTTGGTGGGTGTGGCAGACCAGCCCTTATAAGTCATTCTGGGGCAGACTGACTCACATGGTGGTTCCAACCTGTTTATCTGCACACTTTGTGGATCACTCAACATTGAAATGTTTTAGGTAAATTGATTCTAATTCTTTTTCACTTTGGACTTTGCATTTTACTCAATTTTCCTTGGTTTTTCAACACTTTCTACTTTTCACCTTGCTTTCCAATCATTCTAATACTTTACTTTCACCATACTTTGCTCTCACTAACTTAAACCACCTTCACACTCATTAGCATCTTATTATCCTATCCTTTACCAAGTTTAGGACACAACTATATATTGTACCACACAATGAGTTCCCAACCTACTTTATATCTTATGTTTTGTCCTTAGCACACATGGTTATTTTTGACCATCCCTTCTTTTGGAATTTTTCTTTTTTGGAAATCATCTTTGCTCAGCCCTGGTCTGCCTTCACCACCTCAGTTCCCTTCAGTGATACCCCTCATGGGGTTAATCTGATCCATGTTGGCCCATTGCTGTTACTGCACAAAGATTATGTAAGTATATTTTTTGAGAGTGGTTTCAGGGGGTTTATCCTAGACATTATTATCTATAATTACCTTACTTTAAACCTCCTTCCCGTGACAGGGTCAGACCTTACAGATATCGCTACCATATCACAGCATTCAGTTTTCCACGTGCATGCTCCTGAAGAGTGGATGAATCCACGAAATGCATAGAGCTATTATATGCCATGTCTTATGCCAACTACTGTTTTATTTTTTTCTATGATCACTTGCAACTGTGATTTGTACTATTGTGGTCAATTGTCATCTTTGTATATTTATCCATTGAATGGAAAACATTGCTTTCCTTGGTGCACTCATGACTACCCTCATGCAACTTACCATTGATTGTTTGCTTGTTTTGCTTTTTTTAATAAATCTAAATGTTTTACACCTGCCTGCTTCATTTAAAGTCCCAACCCCCCCCCAGTCGCCCAATTGAATTTAGTTTTGTCGGTGTTACAAAAACAGCCATTTGAAGCGATACAGCATATTCCTTTAGTCCTTTTGACAAGGAAGCTGGTATTTTTGGTTGCTATACCCTCAGCAAGGAGGGTATCAGAATTGGCTGCTCTTTCTTGTAAAGAGCCATATTCGATTATTCATGAGGACAGAGTGGTGTTACGCTCTTGTCCAGGCTTTTTGCCAAAAGCGGTTTCAGGCTTTCATCTGAATGAAGATATTGTCCTGCCATCGTTTTTTCCCAAAACCATGTTCCAGGGAAGAAAAGTCACTACATTGTCTTAATGTTGTGAGAGCAGTGAAGATATATTTAAAGGTGCACGCTAGGTCGGCCGTGACATAGCCTCAGCGGATGGAGGCTGGCCTGCGATTTAAACATCTCACAGGGTCGCATACGAACGGGCTCTGGTCCGAGTAGCAGTGGTCCCCTGGCCGACAGCATCCCACTTCGGCGGCGAGGAGTTATGTCTGGAGGGTCACCCGCACTATGGATTGGTAAGTACAGTCCCCTCCTTCCCCACAGATTGGTGGGAGTCCCAGGGCAGGGAATAGAGACCCCTGGGGGTCTCCCCGCCATTCCCCTTCTGGGTGGTGCGTGTCCTGCCCTGGTGTTATTGGGAGGGTGGGTTCCAGTGCAGAGGGTGCAGCGGAGACCCCTAGGTGCATGCCCTGCTGTGTGTGCAGTGTGAGGTAGTGTGCAGTTTGGGGGTCCCAGTGCAGAGTGCACATCGGTGCAGAGTGCACAGCAGTGTCCCCTTAAATGTTCACCCTGCCTGGTGAAGTACAGTACCTTTTTGGAGGGGGGTCCCCTTGCAGATGGTGCAGCGATGTTGAAGGCACAGAGGATCCTTGCAGCATGCTTCAGCATGTCAAACAGCCGGCGGCCATGTTTGGGAGGTCCGATGACATCACGACGGCCATTTTTCCTTAGTCTAGTGAGACGCTGGAGACGCCTGTTGCCTCGTGGAGATGCCAGGGCTCCTCCCCTTTCTCCTCTCTTCTCCTCTTCCTGCCTGGGATGGATGAAATGGATGCCGACCATTGGTGTTTGCTGGGTCTGAATTGCGGCGCTCTTCCGGCTGGGAGGGTGAGTCTTTGGGGGTCCTTGTGTATCTCCCTTTCTGCTGATAGGTACCCTGGCCATTGGGGTGTCCCTTGGTGGTGCCAAAGATTCCTTTTGTACTACAGGGTCTTTCCTATGGAGCCTCAGGGTCACATCTCACCCACTGATCCCCTCATGGAGGTGGCAGGTTCCTTGGAACCCCAGCTTCCCATAGTTGCGTTGAAGGTTTGGTGGAAGTAGCGTGTGGGCAGAGACCCAGGAGGAAGCGTCCCCCGCCTTCCCCTGCTCAGTCTGTCTCATCTGATTCTGAGCCTGATGCTGCTGGGGACGCGGCCTGTCCATGGGGGTTTAATATCTCACCCCCTGACCCGTCCTCCACGATCTAAGCAGCGAGTGAAAACACACTGGTGGACGCACTTGTTACTGCAGTGCGGGAGACTCTGAAGATGGAGAATGCGGCTGACAGGGCCACTGATGTCCTTTGGTATGCATAAGTCACCTTGCACACCAAAGGTGTTTCCTTATCTTCCTTGTCACCCTTTGTGGTCCCCAAACGTTTCTCAGTACGTTACCCCTTTGAAGAATCACTTTTAAAAAATTGGACTACCCCACCAGTGCTGGACCCCAGTTTCCAGGTTGAATAAAGCAACCATGATCCCAGTAGAAGAATCCCTGTCCTTTAAGGACCCGGCTGACAGGAAAGCAGAGGCTGTGGCACGCAGCATGTGTACTATGGCTGGTTTGGCATTACGACCCGTCCAGGCCTCGTCCCTGGTGTCGCAGACCCTAACTGAATGGGCCAAGCTTTTGGGTAGTGAGCAGAGTCTGGGTAGTGAGCAGGTTCCCGCTGCTTATGTTGATTTAGCGGACCAGTTGGTCCATGGGCTGCAGTATATTTGTGATGCAGCCTTGGATGCAGCTCCTATGTTGTCTAAGCTTTCTGTTTCAGCGGTGGTGATTAGACGTGTGCTGTGGCTTAAGAATTGGTCGGCTGACCAAGCCTCTAAGAAAGCTCTCATTGATCTGCTTTTTTTAAGGCGACCGCCTGTTTGGGGCTACCCTGGATGACATCATTAAGGGTGTCACAGCGGGGAAGAGTACCTTCCTGCCTCAATCTAGGAAAGGGAAGGAGCCTCGTTGCGAGTCTCAACTCATAAGAAATTCTTCCGGGACTGCAGATAAAGGAAACTGATCTCTCATGTCTTCCCCGGGAAGTTCCAAGCAATCTTGGTCTGGTAAGCCTAGAGCAGGCTTCTCCGGTCTACTCGCAAGACTCCACAAGACTCCTTTAGCATGAAGGTCTGCCCTCACCCATTGCTGGGGTGGGGGGACATCTTCGCTGGTTTCCAGATTCATGGACCTCCTTCAAGAATGTCAAGGGGGTCCACGAATTGAGCCTTTTGGGGATACCAAAGAAGGGGGACAGAGTTCGTCCACTTCGGGGAGGCCCTGAGTCTCCTTGTGTGGGTATGATTCCTGTAAAGGTTTGGGGGACATCTGAACTACCCAAGGTCCCCTCTCGTCCCATTCAGGAAATTATGTTACCTGGGTCTGACTCTGGAGTGAATGCTGACCAGGTTAGTAGTTTTAATTCTCAAATGTTGGCCCCTTCAGCAGGTTCAATTCAACAGGAAGTAACTGAGACTCGTGGCAATCATTCATTCATTCAATCTCACGGGCTAGTGCCACTGCGGGGCCAACACCTCCGTTGGTACGTTGGTTCTTCGTCCCTGTCTGTCATTTCTGACCAAGGTTGTCTCTGACTTCCCACCCCTCTCTGGAGTTTTTGATACTTCTATTACTGCTTGCTACTAAACTGAATACCTAGAGCAGGGAGGGGGTTATATACTGACTGAGGACAGCCCATGGGCGTAGCCAGGTGTTTTTTGTTCTGCCTAGTCCTACTCCTGCGGAGGCGATATAATCTAATGGACATGGATTTTACGGTGAGTACAAAAACCCCATTTCTTGTGCACATGAGTCTCAGGTAAGTATTTGTAGGGCTGGAGGGGGAGCTGCTGCACACAGGTTTTTTTTTTTTTTTACCTTTATGCATAGAATGTATAAAGGTAAAAACCTTCAGCCTTTTAGAACCACTTTAAGTACCAGTAAAATTCTGTTTTTGAACAGGAAACAGGACCCTCCCCTCTGTGCTATTATAGGTCCTTCATTGCTTGCTACAAAACTGAGGATCACATGGAGAGAGGTTATATAAGGGGGTGTCTGAAGCATTTAAGTTGCTTTGCCAGTGTCCAGTCATATAACCCAGGAAGGTCATATAACCCATCTGCTATGATCATCTGTGTCCTGTACTGTACTCCAGGAAAATAATTTCACAGGTACTGTGGTGTTTAATCATTTTAATCCTTCAGCTTTCTGACAACACTACATCTCTGATAATACCATTGAACCAACATTTTAAATCAACTCAACACATTTTTACAGAGGAGCTGCTGTCTACACTCCTGTGTTTGCATTATTCAGTAATTTACCCAGCATGAACTGGCCATTGAAACTATTTATTTATTAAAAACTGCTTTTGTTTGTATTTGTTCTATACTGCTTGACACTTAAAATGTGTATGTTGCATAGGAATGGGACCAATGCCTTGGACTGTCAACTCTGAAATATACCCACTGTGGGCAAGGAGCACAGGAAATGCATGTTCATCTGGAGTAAACTGGATATTTAATGTGGCGATTTCACTCACATTTTTACATACAGCGGAATATCTTACATATTACGGTAAGGACATTTAAAACCATTTTCTTCCTGTGTTAGCAAGCTTTTCCAGCACTGCTTGTACCATTATGGAGAGTATTTTTTATTTGGGATTTCAAATACCGTATATACTCGGGTATAAGCCGAGGCAGCCAGCAAAAGATTGAGAGATCCTTCCGCTTTTATAGTGGTCGGGAATCGGACAGACCGAATGAATCTTTGATTGAGAAGCCAATGTGACATTCCTTACACAATAACTTACCCAATAAACGTGTCGAGTGTCTAACACTGTCATTGTAAATGTTACCTTAATCCTTATTGATACTACTGTTATGTGTTTTTCACACTCTGGATGGATAGTCGGCTGTTGTCAATGTAATCACCCATGTACATTTTCTGTTATGGTCGTCATTGTACTGTACCCTCCCTGACTTTTCTCTAAAACCAATAAAACTTATATTTGAATTTTTTTTTTTTTTACAAGAATAGTAAATTGGTTTCACCATTCAAATATGAAATTATGGCTACAGTTGGAAGGTGAAGTTACCTCTTCGGACCTATGGGCACTATCTTGGGTTTTCCCAGGCCTCAGGAAAGACCTTAAAACCCCTCCAGACCATATGAAACAGACAGGTTCTACTGTGGACCAAATTATCTAAAATTTTCAGGTTTCCCACTATATAGGTCCTATGACACCCCTTTTTCATAACCCGACATTCGTAGAATAGCCACGGTAATTTAGTCAAAACCCAGCCCTTATCCTTACAAGGGTAGGTCTACTTAACCCAGAACCATGGACCATTGACTTCAGGATACACCAACTTCACCCATTTCTTCAACCTAATCCAAACACTTGAAGGATTCAATCACAACCTACCCCATTTGAGGCTCTTCTTCTTCAACATCCCCTATCTACCCACGTAATATCAGCTATATACTCAGTTCTTCAATACCAGTCCCATACTTCTCTCCCCTCCCCCCAGTTGCCTACTTTGGGCGTCTTACAGACGTCCATAAAATCCCCTCCTCTGTACACAAGGTGTGTCTTGTACGTCTTTCAGGATCTTATCTTTTCTTATCTCCTTCTACTGAACTCCTGTGCACAGCCCCTGAAATACTATGACTGGAAGCTAGTGAGAAGTCTTCCTCACTAAATGATCACTCAGACAATCTCCTTGAGAATTGAATGTAACATTTTAAGCCAAAACAAGTAACGTAGTAGCTTTCTTATCTGTTGCATTCTGCATTCCCTGTCATATTTGTGAGTGAGAGAGCTGCAGCTGACAGAGGAAAGTTTTCATTGTGTGCACAGGAGTCATGTCTTAATTACCCAGGACATGCTCTTCTTTTCTTTTATTTTTTTTACTACTTAATGTTTTTTACTACTTAAACCCTTTCATTTTAACCTGTATAATCACTATTTAACAGTTTCATCTTTTGTTCCATGTTTTTATTTTAAATTATTTGCTGGAAAACATTTTTTATAAAGCATACTCTATATATACATTGTTATCTTTAAGGATTTACTGTTAAAAATATGTGGTTTAGCGTATATCTGTTTATTTTAAATCAGTAAGAACTATAAATTACTGATGCATTATGAGAAAAATAAAATGTATGCAAAAAAAAAAAACGTTATTTCTTTTGCAAATAACTTTAACGCGCTTTGTACCAAAAATTTTAATGTTGCAGTAAATATAACAAGCAACAGAATAAAGTGTACAGGGGGTCCCCGGGTTACAAACAAGATAGGGACTGTAGGTTTGTTCTTAATTTGAATCTGTTTGTAAGTCGGAACAGGTACATTTTTTAAGTGTAGCTCCAGCCAAAAAATCTATTCTTAAGTTTTTTAGATAACATAGAGAAGGGTTATCACCCCTGTAACATTTGTTTTGCTGTCTGTGCCCCTGTTCAGAAGATTTCACCTCACCTTCTGTCCCAATGACAATTGGATTTTGAAAATTTTGGGTTGTTAGGGAAGCATGGACTGGTGATAAAGCATCAGTGGAGACACCTTTTTCCTATATTAACTCTTACAGGAGTGAATTTCCCTTCCTAGGGGTGGATTTCCTCTCACTTCCTGTTGTCTCCCTCCGTTTGTAAGTAGGAGTCGTTTGTAAGTCGGATGTTTGTAAGTCGGGGACCCCCTGTATATGTTTTCCTCACATTAATGGTACTTGTGTTCAAAATATTACTGATCAAACTTGAAAAAAGACATATTTTTTTCAGATTTTTACTTTTTTTTTTTTCCCTTAAAATGCAAATAATTAAAAATAAAACTCTCAGAGGACTTTAGGGTCACCAGTGACCCCCGTTTGTCCCCCCCAAAAAAATATATATGTATCAATTCTTTATCATAAGTAATTACAAAGTTATAGACTCATTAACAGACAAATAGCAGAAATGTGAAATATGGTCTGGTCCAGACGGGTGTGAGAGCTGAACTGGTATACTCACAAATTATCCATAACCAATGAAGCACAGGAAAAGAATGTCAAATTGATTACTAGATGGTATAAATGCCCAGACTGTCTATTAAAATGGAACATTAGTCAAAAAGTTAAATCCTGATGGATCACTTCAAGCTGGCACCTTTTGCAAGTATAGCTATGTAAAACATTAAAAATAAGTGCCTATACCAGTGATGGTGAACCTGTGGCATGCGTGCCAAAGCTGGCATGCAGAGTCCTCTCTGGGCACGCCAAGACACCAGGAAGAAGAGTGCACACAGACTGCCCATCCATACAAGCTGTATCTTGTCCACACCACACCCCCATAAAACTAAATCCCCCACAAGGCCCTCCCTGGGGCCAGGGGTGACGTGCCCGGGGTGGGCATGTGTATGAAAGGAAGTGGCTCCCACACGCACTGGGGCCAGCAGAGAAGAGTCTGGGGTGGGCGTGGATGAGAGGAAACGGCTCCCAGACAGCTCTGGGGCCAGCAGTGACTTGTCCGGGGTGGGCGGGAATGAGGTGCCGGGTTGGAAGTCACATCGACACTGGACGCCGGAGCCGGGTGAGATTTTTAATGTGGACACATTTTACTGCTTTTGAATGCTTTTAATGGGTTAACAACTGTGAAATGATTAGTCAAGCATGTTGTATTACAGATCTTTAAATGGTCTCCCCACCCCCCAGCTGCCATCTTCTCTATGATTAGGCCCTGTTAGGGGTGTGGCTTGAGGTAGGAGGTGTGCAGTGCTGTGTGTGATGTTTGTCATCTTTGCTTGCTCAGTAACTTGACTGGAGCTCCAAGATGTCATTCATATGCACCCAGTGGCGTAGCGTGGGTTGTCAGCGCCCAGGGCAAGGCAAGTAATTTGCGACCACCACACTACACTACACTGACCACTATACACTACACTACACTTACCACTATACTATACTACACTGACCACTGTACTATACTACACTACACTGACCACTATACTATACTACACTACACTGACCACTATACTATACTACACTGACCACTATACTATACCACACTGACCACTATACTATACCACACTGACCACTATACTATACCACACTGACCACTATACTATACCACACTGACCACTATACTATACCACACTGACCACTATACTATACCACACTGACCACTATACTATATGTAGCACTGACCCCCGAAGGAGCTGCTGGTTTTATTTGGGCTTACTGTTACCTCACTTACTTGCTTCTCCGTCTTGGGGATCCCATGGAAAGTGGCCCAAAATAATGTTGAGACTGACAATGAATGAATCCTCTTTTGGGTTATTTATTTAGAAAAGAAGACTAAGTCTCGTAATAAAAAGGGTAGATGGTTAGGGGTGAGTTCAGGTACTTAAGATTGCAGGGTGTAGATACTAGAAGAATCCAGAGAATATCACTGTTCCACAGACTGGATGCAATTACCCCCGCGGATAGACCTCTCTCACTAGGCCTAGCAGCTGGTAGGATGCTCGGTAAAGTCTCTGCCACAGACTTGCAAGTTACACTTTAGCATCACTGAGGGATTGGATGAATTCTTAGAGAACTAACAATATGCTACCAGTTTCTCTCAGCCGATCTGGCGATACCTTATGAGTGTTGATCCAGGTTGCGTCTTTCAACTAAGTCTCCAGGCTCCATCAGAGAAGCCAGCCTTGCGCGCACTTCTTCTCCTGATCGAGTCCTCCCCTGGGGTACTTCAGTTGCTGGGCCTCTCCCTTCAGTTGAGACGGCACCGGACCTTCCTTGGACCAATAGACCCCGAAACTTCAGTTAGGCCTGTCCCTTCAGTTGCATTGCTTCGGGCTAGCCAGCCCCGAGACACAGGATGCATGGTTCCACACCCCAGGCCAGGAGGGCCATATGGCTGGGTCAGGAGGACCACCAGAACCAAACAGACAGAAAATAACACCCCCTCTCACATGGCATCGGTACCTTAAATACCACCCCCCAGAAATCACAGCAGGAGAAGACTCCCACTGGGCTGGTTCCGAGAGATAAGTGGCATTCAATGCATCCAGCTAGACTGTGTCTCTACCCTTGCCGGCGGTGACAGCGACACCTGCGGTCAAGGAGAACCCAGTGAAACCCAGCTGGACTGGCACTGAAACCAGAAATTTTGTGAAATTATCTTGAAGCCCAATCGTGGCTTCAGGCAACTTAATTTTCAAAAACAATAGGGCCTGCTCGTCAGGAGCCAGCGCTACATATACTACACCACACTGACCACTATACTATACTATACTACACTGACCACTATACTACACTGACCACTATACTATACTACACTACACTGACCACCATACTATACTGCACTGACCTGCCTACAGTCTGTGTATCTCACTCCCCCCCCCCCCCCGGCCAGTACCACGACTCTCAGAAGGGAGTCTTACTAACCTTGTCCTGGCCTGCATCGGTCCGGAGATGGGAGAAGACAGTGGCGGCTCAGTTTTGCTTCTCTCCCCCGCGCTCTAGCTGCCATGTTCAGTTTCCGGCCAGTGCACTGTGATTGGGCGTATGGGGGTCATGTGTGGAGGCGGGACTTCAGGAGCAATCTCAGACAGGCCAGCCCTATGCCTCACATGACCCCCATACGCCCAATCACAGGGCGCCAGCTGGACACTGAACATGATGGCCGGAGCACGGGGGACCCATACTGGTGCCCCCCTAAATGTCGCACCTGGGGCCACGGCACCCCCTGCACCCCCCCACGCTGCGCCACTGTATGCACCCCATTCTTTCTGTTTGCAAGCTGCTCCGTGTGGTGACCATCTCCACCTCTAACCCCTCCCCATGGCTGCTAACCTATGTAGAGAGCAGCAACAGGTGGCTGCCACAAGATCAGTAAATCTGGGTTCACACCTATGTGAATTGGATGCAGGTTTCACCGCATCCAATTTGCATAGCAGGAGATTGTGACTGGCTCTCTATGGAGCCCATTCACACATCTCCGCAGAGGCTCCGGTGTGATTTGCACACAAGTCCTGTGCATCTTTTGGTCCATTTCAGGTCCGAATTCAGCCCAAAATTCTGTCTGAAATCGGACCTGAAACGTTAAATGGAGATGCACCGGACCCCTGCTGTGAGCCGCTGTGTGCTGTAGCGTGAACCCAGCCTTAAGGTGTCTGACATGTATGCTGTGTTTTAAAGTGGTTGTTAAGCCACTGAGTCTTCTTTCTACAATCCTCTCTGTTACATTAAATGATGTGCCGCTGTATACCTTTTTCATAGCACCGCTCGGCACTTTGAAAAAAATAAGTTGGTTTTGTGTTGCAGTTTGGGCACTCAGGTTTAAAAAGGTTTGCCATCACTGGCCTATACTGTTCAAAGTCCAGTAATGCACTGTCTTACCCTGCACATGTTCAGTTGCTCGCTATTCTCGGCACAGTGTCTAAAATCACAGCCACTAGAGGCTGGAGGCTGATTAACTAACAGCTTTAAGATTTACTGTTGCAGAAGTGGGAAGAAGGCAACATGATTGATACATTGTGTTGGGGGAACACAGTTTAGGAAGGGAGTAAAAATAAGCAGGAGGTGACAGGACTTCCAAGGATAGCGTCTTATCTTATCTCCCTGATATTCTCTCCTTAATCCCTGACAGTGACAGGGCTATGAGAGTGAGCACTATAAAGCTTCTGTCATTGTGACCTTGCTATCCGAGCCAAGGCACCCAATCAAGGATTGAAAAATTTAAAGTATTTTTAGCCATTTTTAGACATGGACGCATAAAAATTCTGTCTCCTCTAAAATTTGAGAACCTGCTAGCCAGCATTTGTTGGCGGAAAGTCCGACAACAAATGTTCGATGGAGCATACACACGCACAGACTTTTCGCCAACAAGCTCACATCCAACATTTGTTGGTGGAAAACCCGATCGTGTGTATGGGGCATAGGTGTTTGAGTCAAGTAAAGGGTCAAAGGTCATGGCCAATATATTTTGGGCAGGATTTAAAACTAAAAAAAATGCATTTTTTAATTACTATCAGTGTCAGTTAACCGCTTCTCGACCGGCGCACGACGATATACGTCGGCAGAATGTCACGGACAGGCAGGAGGGCGTATATATAAGTCCCTTCTTAATGCCGTCTGTGCCATCGGGAGCGCGCCGGGAGCAGCGCTCTCCCGTGCCGGTCTGGACCCCCGTGAGGCCGGTCGCGGGTCCCGCGGACTCGATCGCCGCGGGGACACCCGCGATCGTCTCACGGGGAGATGCGGAAATAAACAGCATCTCCCCGTTCTGCCTAGCAACTAGTGACGTCTATCTCTGCTCCCTGTGATTGGAGCAGAGATCAGCAATCACTAGCTGACAGCCACGCCCCCCACAGTAAGAATCACACCCCTAGGCATACTTAACCCCTACACTGCCACCCCCTGGTTAACTCCTTCACCGCCAGTGTCATTTATACAGGAATCAATGCATTTAAATAGCATTGATTGCTGTATAAATGACAATGGTCCCAAAAATGTCCGATGTGTCTGCCATAATGTCGCAGTCACAAAAAAAAAATCGCTGATCACCGCCATTACTAATAAAAAAAAATTAATAAAAATGCTATAAAACTATCCCCTATCTTGTAAACGCTATAACTTCTGCGCAAACCAATCAATAATTGCTTATTGAGATTTTTTTTACCAACAATATGTAGAAGAATACGTATCGGCCTAAACTGAGGAAAAAAAATGTTTTTTTATATATTTTTGGGGGATATTTATTATAGCAAAAAATAAAAAAAAAGAATGCGTTTTTTTTCAAAATTGTCGATCTTTTTTGTTTATAGCGCAAAAAATAAAAACCGCAGGGGCGATCAAATACCACCAAAAGAAAGCTCTATTTGTGGGAACAAAAGGATGTCAATTTTGTTTGGGAGCCATGTCGCGCGACCGCGCAATTGTCAGTTAAAAGGGGCCTGGTCCTTTGGCTGCAAATTGGTCCGGTCTATATGTGGTTAATGTCACTGTGTTTTAGGCAGGATAAAAAAAGCTAAATGTACACTTAATTATTTATTATTTGTATTGTTTCTGGGCTGTACTATGGGTATAAACAACAACCAACATACACATATGTGGTATTGCTGTAATTGATGACATGATCAACATGATTGATACATTGTGTTGGGGGAACACAGTTTAGGAAGGGAGTAAAAATAAGCAGGAGGTGACAGGACTTCCAAGGATAGCGTCTTATCTTATCTCCCTGATATTCTCTCCTTAATCCCTGACAGTGACAGGGCTATGAGAGTGAGCACTATAAAGCTTCTGTCATTGTGACCTTGCTATCCGAGCCAAGGCATACAATCAAGGATTGAAAAATACATATATTAATTGAAGAAAGTGACATAATTTGTTAAGACCAAGGAGAGGGGGAGTGTTTCAAATAAAGAAGTGACTGCTTTTAATTGTTATCAAACTGTTATGGGGAAAAGGTCAGCCTTACGCCATTTGGCCTCCATTGGTCCCTGAGTCAGCAGAAGCTGCAGTCTGCTAAGTGCTGCTCTAAGCTCCAAAGGAAACAAGGTAGCCAAACTGTTATTAATGTGCAAAAGTTTAGGTGGACTGCACCTTCTTGGACTAGTTACACTTTCCATATCATCTATTACACTTTACACCATAACTGGATAACTATTATTTTTATAATAAAATCATCAGAAGTCCTGTAATGTTCTTGTGAAAATCATCACGTTGAAATGCTACTAGTATAATTGGCTGAGGTGCAAACAGAAAGGGTACATACAGAGAAGAAACAAAATCCGCTCATGTGATAAGAAAACTGCTTGGACATGCTTGCATGAATCAAAACGTAAGGCCTCATTCACACTGACACCGTCAAATCTGTGTTTATATGCATTTAGAGACATTTCAAAATGCATGTAATGATTTTTCAATGGTGCCATTTACACTGTGATTTTTCAATGGTGCCATTAACCTGTATTTACAGTAGTTGAAGTCAGTTTGGCTGAGTTTAGAGGAGACAGAATTTTTATGCGTCCATGTCTAAAAATGGCTAAAAATACTTTAAAACCTCTAAATGCAGAAAAGTGTTCTGGGAAGCATTCAAAATTGTTTATACTTCCAGATCACTTCTGCATTTGGAAAAGCTAAATACAGGAGTGCCAGTGTGAATGATGCCTAAAGCTGTTAAATATCCATATAAAGATAATGTGTGTAATTTGGTGAGGTAGAAAATTCTGCTGTTGACCATGTAGCTACAGATGTCTGCTCCTTGACCCTCTCATGACCTAGTGACCCTTTCTGTCCAACAGAAATATCATTTGTGCTAGATGACTAAGATTTATAGTGCAAATTAATAAGTGCTGTTTTACAATGACTGATTCCCTTTAAGAACAGGCATAACGATGCACTTAACAAACGATTTCCTTCTTGCTCTATTATTTTCTAACGCTAATGTAGATTTCTGAAGTGGTTAAAATGCATTCAGCCCTTCTGTGCAATAAATAAGATAAGCAAAGATGAACATCTGTGTTTGGTCACAATAATATTTACAGTAATTACTGAGAATTTGCAGACATTCCCATCACTAAGCAGCTCGTTGTCAGTGATTTTGAAGGCTGCCACTCATGCATGTTTTCAGCTTTGTGTTAGAAGCTTTTCTGTAAAAAGATTTAAATATAGTATGACCTGAACATATTGATTATGCCTGTATGTTTATCAAAGGTTGGTTTACAGCATACATCTTCACTTTACAAAATATTCACCATTTTGAATGTTTTCTGTGCTGAATATCTGTTTATTAGTATAGTGCAGGGGTCTCCAAACTGTGGCCCTTTGCTTGCTTTTATTTGGCCCTTGGGGCACTGTTTCAGCCACTGATCTTAACAGTGGGGCATAATTCCCCCCAGTGACACCAATGAAAGGGCACAATCCCTCCCAATGACACTGATGATGGGGTCCATTTTCTCCCAATGATGTCAACGCTAAGCCCTAATTCCTCCCATTGGCACCAACAATGGGGCCCAATGACACCAATGATGGGGCCCAATTCCTCCCTTAGACGCCAATAATGGTCCCAATGATACCAATGATGGGGCACTATTCCTCACAATGACACCAATGATGGGGCACAATTCCTTCCACTCACTCCAAAGATGCAGCAATGTTTTTCCCACTGACATCAGGACCTTTTCTACTCCCAATGGCCACAGTTAGGCCCGCCTAACGTCTGGAGGACCGTAAACTGACCCTTTGTTTCGAAAGTTGGGAGACCCCTGGTATAGAGGATTTTACAGGATACAGAGTAAAAAAAAGCATTAAACATATGTTGCTTCAAAGTGGTTTTATACCCTTATATATATATATAGAGTAAAATGACTGGTCTCGAGTGATACACAGAGATGAAACACATCCTCCTACATAAGGTGTATCTGTTTATCTGCTATTAATATTCTCTTCTTTACATCTGTTCAAAGTGTAAACATTATAAAGCCTTGCCTGAGCTGTCAGACAAAAGGGAGCAGAGAGCTGACGTTACACTCTGCAGAAGAGAAGAGCTCTGAGAGCTGATTGGAGGGGAGGAACACATCCCTGTTCACAGAGCACACAGGAACAGAGCTGAGGCTGTCAATCAGCTGGAGCTCTCTCCCCTATCACCTTATTTCTCTTGGTGTCAGGAAAACTTGTCAGATGTGATACATGCTGATAGAAGAGGAATGAAGAAGCAGACAGAAATAACACTTAGTGCTCCTAATTGAGACAAGTACACTCTATAGAGGGATCTGCTTTGTTCATATGTCATGTCTGAAGTTTACAACCACTTTAATGTTTTCATAATTCTGTACCTCTAATTGCTGTAGTTGATGGCTCCAGCGATGTTATAGCTTTAGTCAAAATACAGCTTTTATCTGTATGTTGGAAATCTCTCACGTGCACATAGAATACATTTTATCCACTTAGTTTAGAGGGAATTTTTTTATAATACAATGAAAAGTCTTTTTCTATTAAATGCGAACCATATAATGTGGCTAAGCAGAAACACCGGTCAAGAGCACAGCTATTCACACGAGCTTGTAAGGAAGGGGCACTACATTTCACTGGGCAGCACAGAATGAAAGCAAATGGCCATTATAGATTTCTGATCACCTGGGAAAATACACTTTGCACTGCTAATAATTGGAAGAAAGTGCCTACCAGGAAATGTTACAGCCATGTCCTGCACACAGGGTCATTTTTCTAACTTGCACCTCATTGTACAAATATAATCAGAGTCTGCTGTGGTTACAGTAAGCAGATGTTTAGCAAGGTGAGGGCTGTTCGCTTTGAATAATAGAAGTATGAAATGTTAATGGAACAAGGAATTGTGATGGGGGTTAAATTAGTTATTTTAGAATATGTTGGTGCTATGTTACTAAAACATTATAGATTGCCAGCTTTGCCTTAGGTACATATTACCATGGACTGTTTTTTTGACATAATAAACAATAACAAATACTTCACATTATAGGGTGTACGTTTGTAAACCGGCTGCTTTAGGCTATGCAGGGGACAATATTTGGCAAGAATGTGTGCACTGGTTCATATCTTGTTTGCTTTTTTTCTATATTATTGGGGCTTTAGGATTGAGCACATTTTCTTTAACCCCTTCCTGCCGACAGTACATTTATATATTCGGCCTCACTGGACTGGGCTTTTTCCGTGGGGACACATATATGCGTATCTTTGTGCTAGGAGTACGCCGTACGAATGATCAGGAACCGAAAGTCACGATTTCGGGTCACCTGATTGCGGTGATAGCCTCTGATTGGCTATCACAGTGATCAGTCACTGTGAACCACGCCCCTGTGTTATTTTCTTTCTGGATGGAGAGAGAGAGATGCATTAGGGGTTATTTACTAAAGGCAAATCCGCTCTGCACTTGACAGGGCAGTCGCTGTAGATCTGAGGGGAAGATCTGAAATGAGGGGAAGCGCTGCTGATTTTATCATCCAATCATGTGCAAGCAAAAATGCTGTTTTATATTTTCCTTGCATGTCCCCCTCAGATCTACTGGTCTTGCATACACACGGTCACACCAATGTTGGGCAACAATTACGAACGTAGTGACGTACAAGACGTATGTGATATCTCCGTTACCAATGCTAGTTTTCCAAGACCGAGCGCTTCCGGCTCATACTTGATTCCGAGCATGCGTGTACACACGATCGGAAAGTCTGACAACAAAAATTTGTTGGCAGGAAAATTTGAGAACCTGCTAGCCAGCATTTGTTGGCGTAAAGTCCGACAACAAATGTTCGATGGAGCATACACACGCACAGACTTTCCGCCAACAAGCTCACATCCAACATTTGTTGGCGGAAAACCCGATCGTGTGTATGGGGCATAGGTGTTTGAGTCAAGTAAAGGGTCAAAGGTCATGGCCAATATATTTTGGGCAGGATTTAAAACCAAAAAAAATGCATTTTTTAATTACTATCAGTGTCAGTTAACCGCTTCCCGACCGGCGCACGACGATATACGTCGGCAGAATGTCACGGACAGGCAGGAGGGCGTATATATAAGTCCCTTCTTAATGCCGTCTGTGCCATCGGGAGCGCGCCGGGAGCGGCGCGCTCCCGTGCCGGTCTGGACCCCCGTGAGGCCGGTCGCGGGTCCCGGGGACACCCGCGATCGTCTCACGGGAAGGCTGAACGGGGAGATGCGGAAATAAACAGCATCTCCCCGTTCTGCCTAGCAACTAGTGACGTCTATCTCTGCTCCCTGTGATTGGAGCAGAGATCAGCAATCACTAGCTGACAGCCACGCCCCCCACAGTAAGAAACACACCCCTAGGCATACTTAACCCCTACACTGCCACCCCCTGGTTAACTCCTTCACCGCCAGTGTCATTTATACAGGAATCAATGCATTTAAATAGCATTGATTGCTGTATAAATGACAATGGTCCCAAAAATGTCCGATGTGTCCGCCATAATGTCGCAGTCACAAAAAAAATCGCTGATCACCGCCATTACTAATAAAAAAAAATTAATAAAAATGCTATAAAACTATCCCCTATGTTGTAAACGCTATAACTTCTGCGCAAACCAATCAATAATTGCTTATTGCGATTTTTTTTTTACCAACAATATGTAGAAGAATACGTATCGGCCTAAACTGAGGAAAAAAAAATGTTTTTTTATATATTTTTGGGGGATATTTATTATAGCAAAAAATAAAAAAAGAATGCGTTTTTTTTTCAAAATTGTCGATCTTTTTTGTTTATAGCGCAAAAAATAAAAACCGCAGGGGCGATCAAATACCAACAAAAGAAAGCTCTATTTGTGGGAACAAAAGGATGTCAATTTTGTTTGGGAGCCACGTCGCACGACCGCGCAATTGTCAGTTAATGCGACGCAGTGCCAAATCGCAAAAAGGGGCCTGGTCCTTTGGCTGCAAATTGGTCCGGTCTGTATGTGGGTAATGTCACTGTGTTTTAGGCAGGATAAAAAAAACTAAATGTACACTTAATTATTTATTATTTGTATTGTTTCTGGGCTGTTCTATGGGTATAAACAACAACCAACATACACATATGTGGTATTGCTGCAATTGATAGGAACAAGAAAATTTATTTTGCGTTGTTATTTGGTGGTAGGTTATGGTAGTAGCAAGAAATATACAGCTAAATTTATAACAAATATTTATTTATTAATTTTTTTACTATTTTGGGCCAGTTTTCCTTTGATACTAAAAGAAAAATCCGGAGATATCCATTACCATTTACCACCAAATGAAAGCCCAATTTGTCCTGAAAAAAACGCGGTATAATCCACCTGAATGCACAAAGTGGTTGTGATGATATGTACAATTTTACGGTGTCAAAGTTGCAAATTTGTGCTTAGTCATTAACATTTGTTTTACCCTTAGGTGTGCAGGGGTTAATTTTGACCAGTAGAGGTAGATGTTATGGCAATAATGTGCAGATATTGGGTATTTTTTGGCCTGCAAGCTAAAAAAAAATAAATGTCTCATGAAACATAAGTAAATCAACCTTACTATTCAAAAGCGTTAATTATTTCCACTTTTACGTCGCTACTCTCTAGATATTATTAGCGGTGGGATTGCTGCTTCAAAGATAAAAAGGATATTGCATATTATACTGTACAATATTCATATATTGATGTCAGTAGTCTGTTCATTTTTTCCTCTTTCCCTCTTTCTCCCCTACCAGTCTTGCTTTCACATCTTTTTGTTACTTTCTTTATCTTTTAAACAGTCTAACAAAATATACAATTTTAGTGTACTAATACTCAAAGTAAACCTTAATCATAATTTTTATTTTTTTTTTACTTTTATTTTTTGCAGGAGCTTTTTTCTTGTACGCAGGATTTGCTTCTCTTGGACTTCTATTCACTTATGGCTGCCTCCCAGAGACTAAGGGAAAGAAGCTGGAGGAAATTGAATCTCTGTTTGAAAATAGACTTTGTACATGTGGTACCTCTGACTCTGATGAGGGGAGGTATATAGAATATATTCGAGTCAAGGGAAGTAATTATCATCTTTCTGACAATGATGCCTCTGATGTGGAATAATTTTCCTTGGCAGATGCATACCAATCATTTAACAACCGTCTGGAGAAGCACAGCTATAGGTGACCTCACAGTCCTGCTTCTGGTCTGGTCCTCTGGAGAGCTTAAAATAACCCTACCAAAATCTTGTTTGTTACTGGTCTATAAGGACACTTAAGAGAAAAACAATTATATGTTGGAAAATAAATGGCTGGTCATATTTGGAAAACGATTTTCTAATTCCTCTTACAGTTGTTCTCTAAACACTAGTTTTAAAATCATAAATCTAATTTCCTTCATTTTTTCAATGGTGACTGTAAAATAGGACTAAAAGCTATGATTGTAAAATTTCTAATTATCTTACTTTAAGTCTTCCTTTTGTTAATGCCATAGCTGGGGGCATTACTGTAACATGCACATGATCAAAACGTATAGGCCGAAAATATTGCATAGTTTAATCTGGCTGTGATCATCTACACACAAACAAGATGTTGTAGAAACTGTTCCTTTGAATTTTGTTTAAAATACCATTTGAAATGTAACTTTTTTACAATTTCAGCTTTGTTTACTGAAGGGTAGCCTTTTGCATGTAATAATATTTCAAAATATTTGTCAAACGACCAGACACAAAGCATATTGATATTATGAGGTAAGATTAGAGGAGAAGTATGGCCAAAGCTTTTTTTGGCCATACTTCTCCTATGGATTACAGGAGTGCAGTTCAGTCTGCCCACTGTCAGCTCACAGAGCCAGTCCAGGCTCTGAAACAATCAGCCCAGAAGCCTGGATCGTCACCTGATCCACTGAGAGCCTGAGCCAGCCCCTCCCTCCCCTTCCACAGCCCAGCACTCTAGTGAGTGCTGGAGGGGAGAGCAGAGAACCCTGACTGCCAGAGCAGAGAGGAGAACTGAGCGACCAGTAGTGTTTGATCGCTCAATTCTCACTGCAGAGCCGGCGGGGACAAATCCAGCATCGGATCAATGCTGCATCTGCCTAGGAGAGTATAAATGTTTTATTTTATTTTTTTTAACCCTGAACTTAATAAGCGCAGAAAAAGTTATAATTATAAAAAAAAAGTCTCTGTGCCAAAGTTTAACAGAAATGATCTTTAACACAAATCGCTACAGCTATCACATTAACTTAAGTGTCCGCAGGATATTTTTGTTTATTACGGTTGCTGTAGACACACTTTTGCGGTTTACACAGATTAGGCAGGTTAATAACTAATAGTCATTAAAATCCAGATTGCACATTAGGAACTATTGATACAAGAGGCACAGGGGGTTATTTACTAAAGGCAAATCCACTTTGCACTACAAGTGCTCTGCAAGTGCACTTGGAAGTGCGGTCGCTTGTAGATCTGAGGGGGACATGCAGGGAAAAAAAAAAACAGCATTTTAGCTTGCACATGATTGGATGATAAAATCAGCAGAGCTTCCCCTCAGATCTACAGGGACTGCACTTACAAGTGCACTTGTAGTGCAGAGTGGATTTGACTTTAGTAAATCAACCCCACAGTGTGTGTGTTTTTTCCAGTGCTTCCTTAGAATGTAGGAAACATTTTGGCCTTAAAGGGGAATGATGATCAATGTTTTTTTGTTGTAGAAAAGTAAATAGTCTTAAAACTTTGATGTATTTGAACTTAGTAAAATGTAATGACTTATTGTCACTATACTTTTCAGCGCCCTTTCAGTCTTCTCTGGGGGGCTCTTGGTTAATCATTTTATACAACTTATTTTTCATAGACTGCTGCTAAGAGCTGATGAGGGGTGGCTCTGTGGTTTAGTGGTAAGCACCTATGCCTTGCAGCACTGTGGTCCAAATCTTGGCCAAGACACTGTATGCATGGAGTTTATATGTTCTCGCTGTGTTCAAGCAGGTTACCTCCAAGTACTTTGGTTTCCTCCCACACTGCAAAAACATTTCTGGCAGGTTAATTGGCTCCCATCTAAATTGTCCCTAATATGTGTGTACAAATTAGCGCTGCACATGTGTTATCACATTGTGTATGCCAGTCCCAAGCTGAGCAATTGAGGAGAGTTGAGGAATGACCCGGTAACCTAACTTATACAAAAAAAACTAGTAAAATTCAGCATACATCACCACACATACTCTGTCCAGGCTGATGTTTATGAACTTCAGTTCAAACAGAAAAAAGATGAAACAGAGCTTCTGTGTGGACCAAATCACTTTATATAGCTGGTTATTTAGTATTGATAGACTGTGATTTTGTTTTCTCTTCCATCTAACCGTGGGTTAATCGGTGCTGCCTGAGAGTATCTCAACAAACCAGCTATAGTGATACAAAATATGCCTTAAACCAAGAATCCTACAGAACAGAAAGTAGCAGCTAATACTGGTTCTCAGTTCCCAGTAACAGGACAAGTGGCGTGTTAGCAAAAAAAAAAAAACAGGTTAGCAACTGCGTGTAGGTGGTTGATGAAATTTCTTGTTGTGCTAATCACTATATACATAATTTAAATACATTTAAACCATAGAAAATTATAATACATTTATTTAAATGAAATCACTAAAAAGTGATGTCACTCCTAACAGTGCTGTAGCAATAGATCATACAAAAATACACACAAATTCAAATAATGGCAAAGAAGTGTGTTTTTTTTTTGTTTTTTTTTTTTAGAACTTCTGTTTTCCTGGGCTTTGTCAGGATTTTTCCTTTACTCGTTGTCATTTCTGCCTGTGCCTGGTGAAACCATTATCACTGTTATAGTAGGTGAGGGGACTCTCTATCAGAACTGCATATAAAATTGTGGCTAGATATACAATTTAATTGTTAGTGGCATCATGTAAAGCTATAAACATTTCGGAGAAAAAAGAGCATATGAACTAATAGAATGGCTTCAGGAAAAATATAAATATATTGTATAATATTATATACACTGCACCCAGATAATTTTCCCAAGTTCTTTTGGATGGAGAGAAACGGGTATAATCTTTGCTAAATTTTCTAAATTTTTATTATTCTCAGTGACATCAATTTACAGTTCCTATCCCACTGCCAGAACACAGCACTGTAATGCTGTATGTAGCTGAGGGCTGGCAGCCTTAGACCTGGGGGGCAAGTGGCCCATTGAACCACCGAATCTGCTCACCATTCATGCCCACCTGGTTTTTCAACGCAGCCTCATCAGTGCCCAGCAATGCAGTCTGATCAGTGCAAATCAATGCATCTTCACCAGTGCCATCAGTGCAGCCTCACCAGTGTCCATCAGTGCAGCCTCACCAGTGCCCATCAATGCAGCCTGATTAGTGCCCATCAATGCAGCCTCACTAGTGCCCATCAATGCAACCTAATCGGTGCCTATCAATGCAGCCTAATCACTGGGTCAGGGTAAATGGGGTGTATGGGGGAGATAGGATGTGGGTGTGTCAGGGTCTCTCATCTGGAAGCTCAGCTCAGCAGGTTCTTGCATGCCACGGCCTCCTGGGGGGGGGGGGTGATGCTCCTGGTCCTGGGGCCCCGCAGCCTGAGCTAGTCATGCGTTCCCACTCCCCTAGTGTGCCCTGCATGTGTAAGACTCCGGGAGTGGTTTTCTCTGCGCTGCTCTCATCACGAGAGCTTCAGCGCGGACTACAACTCCCAGAATGCAACAGCGGCCGGTCGCCGTGGCCATTCCCCCCCGCCCCCCTGCCCGACTTCTTAGAGAAGAAAAAAATGGTAGGGGGCAGCGGCCGCCGGCCGCATTGAATATTGGGGCGGCTTGGGGGGACATTGCCACTTTGCCCCCCAGCCCAGTCCGCCGCTGGCTGAGGCTAAATACAGTTTATACAGGCCACACAGTGGGCACATCTAGTAGTAAAAGTAATTTTTTGGACCAGCTTAGCTAGAACTAACAATTTTAAACTTCAGTAAAAGCTGGACATCTCCTTTAAAGTGGTTGTAAACCCTCACATATACCCAGTGAAATGAACAGCCTCAGATGATACACAGAGATGAAACAAATCTCCCTACATAAGTTGTATATCTGCTGTCTTCAACTTTCTAGACCACAGGTGTCAAACACGAGGCCAACGGGCCAAATCCAACCCTCCATTTCATGTGGCCCTCACACCTCTCCTGCAGGAGAGCTCCAGCCCTCCTCTGGTCCTCCTCCAGAACCATACTTCTAAGCGATGCATCCAGCTTCTTCCCAGCAGCAGCATAAGGAAAGGGGTGCACGGTGATGTTAGGGAGAGTAGGGAACTCAACTTCTGATGGTGGGGTGGTTCTTGACATCTAATGTAAGGGGAGGGGATGCGCTGGACATCTAATCTTACAGATACAACTGGCCCTTTTGAGAGGACAATCGTAATGCTGATGCAGCCCACGATGAAATTGAGTTTGACACCCCTGTTCTAGACTGTTTAGAAAGTGCACATCATGTTAGAATTTTCTCTCCCCGTTCATCCACTGGGTGTGAAGTCTTGGCATACACTGTGTGACAGCTGATTGGAGAAAAGGCACACACCCACCCTTCCACATAGGGCTAGGCAGAGGAAGGAAGAAATGTGCAGAGCTGTGCTGTGAATAAACCAGATCGCTGCAAATCTATTTATACCACCCACCCTGGCACAAATTTCAGGCTGGTTTTATGTATTTACAGATGCCGTATTAATATATTGAGAGACAAAGGTTTCTTGAAACATCACACAATTAATGATGGAATTAGAGTATAGAAGGAATAATTGTGCATACAACTATACCATAGACCACCAAAACATGTTGCCAAGAGGCAGGAAGGCTAGGATTACAGATTGGTTTGGTCACTACAAATATTGTTTAATAATAAAAATGTGTCAATTATCTAGTAAATTAACAACCTTGTGAGGAATTTGCATCCCATAAAATATTACTGTGCAGTTAGGCTTTGCATAATTTTAAACAGTGTAATGAGCACAGTAAATGTAGGATTAATTTCAAACTGCTTATGGTCAGAAATCTGATCACAAAATAAATATTCCAGTTTATAGACAACTCAAGGAAATATAAGTCCATATTCAGTTCCATCCCCTCGTGTACCATGCTGTATTTTATTTTAATGGGTTTACTGGTAGTCCTTTTTAATGGGCCAACTCTCACAACACTCATAGCTCTATGGTACGCAATTCTGTTAACATACAGATAACATCATTTTAACAGTCTTGCTAGAATAGATTAAAATAGACAACCTACAAGCTGATATTTTTTCCCTTTTTAAAGCTTACTTGGATGCTTTTTCAAAATAATTATGACAGCATTTCATAGCTATTAGGAGATAGATCCTAACCAATTTTTTTTTGAGCCAAATATAACAATATTTTCATAGACCTGTAATTAGATTTGTCTATGATATGAATCTATTATGTTTAAGTGGTGACACTGGCCTCTTGTGTAACCTCTTCAGAATGACCCATACTGTTATGCCAGTAAAGCCCATACATCTACAGTTTGGCTATAATATTTTGTTAGCATAGATTCCTATACGCTCTTCTTAACAGCTGTAATTATGCAGAATAGCGAACACTACCAAGTAGGTTTAAAGCTTTTATAACCATTAATGTATTAAAATGTACTGCACAATTAGTAACTACAATAAATCATGAATGTGTTTGTGTGTCTATTGTGTATACATATTTCTAAAAACTGCAGATCATCAGCAATGTTGCATATACAAAACCATATGTATTTTGAAAGAGTTATATATTTGCCATTATTGTTAATATACTGTGATACTTTTATCTCTAAATAGGTTCATAAAATAGATTCTTCTTTTTATATAGTTAAAGGAAAATGCCAGGCAAATTGCTAAATACATATACAGTTACTATTTTAACTGGTGAAAGGGTTTGTGTTCGGCTATTTTATTTCCTGATTCAGCTTTCCATAGGTGATGATGCTGATTGATTTGGCAGTTAACCTGGAAAGAAAGCTGCATTGCTGACCCAGAAAATAAGTATGTCACCTATCTGGCAATGCAGTGATGTAGTTATATTTAAATCACAAGATTTACAGTAATAATACTTTGGCTGGTAAAACAGTATATTTATTTAGGGTTTTTACGTGAAAGACAAAGAAGATAAGGTAGCACTATGTTATTACATTGTTCAACTACCCACCCTAAAGGCGGAGATCTTTAAATCAATATAACTCTTTGATTTAAACATTATTGCAAATTAAAAAAAACAGCAGTTTGCTCTTAACACAGAAATAATATGATTGGTATGTAACTGAAAAATAAATATCTGGAAAAATTATCAGTTTTATTATACATATCTTGTAGTATTTTTGTATGTTATTATATTCATAGTCTACATAAAAAATTCCAATAGGTGGCAAAATGTGTAACTACTGTAAGCACAAAACAGGGCATTCAGCAATTTTTCATACTCAGAGATGGGGCAATTAGGATGTTTGTACTATTCTTGGCAGGGAATATATTCTGTTCTACTTAACCAAAATAATGTTTGGTTTTAAAAAAATGTAATTATTATTATTTAATTTATTATTTGTTGGTATAAAATAATGTACTGTACCAGGCCAGAAGCAGAGAATACACAATGTGTGCTTAATGGCTAAATCTGTATTTTGGTGGGTACAGTTTACAAAAAATATGTAGCTGCAATGTGCAAAGTTTCTGTCCTCCTTAAATTGCAATTTAATGTAATATATTTGTTTTATAATACATTTTAATAGCCTTGTGTACAGTATCGTATCCCTTCTTAAGTAAACTAGTTTGTGACAGTGTTATGTCAGCAAACTCTGACTGTATGTTTAATATACACAGTTTGTGTACTTCAGGGTAAATTAATTCAACACTATGTCAGAGGAAAGAGAGGTCCTTTTGCTTTTAATGTATGTTTTTCCTTGAAAATATATATTTTTTCCTTTTACAGTATGTGCCATCAGCACAGTGGTGTTTTGTATTGAAGTGTCAATGGTGTATAAACTATATGAAAGTAATTTAGTAACCTAGTTAATAAAGAAAATACTGTTCATATAAACGCCTGTGTATGTCATTCATTTTACATCACTAATTATGGAGGACTTATGCTAAGTGAGAACATACCACCTCAGGTGAATAGGTTCTCTGTTTTTGGGAAAAAGAAGTAATCTTCTTCACCTTTGCTGCCATTGTGCTATTTGCTGGGTGTCTAATGCGCCCCTGTGCATTTTGAGGAGTGGGCTCCCTTCAGGCATACCTGCCCTCCATCTAACCATTATTATATATGGTCATGGCCAAAAATATTGGCACCCCTGCATTTTTGTCTGATAATGCACCACTTTGCCCAGAAAACTGTTGCAACTACAAGTGTTTGGGCATTCTCATGTTTATTTCTTTTTTGTATTGGTATGACACACAAGTTGAGAAATCAAGCCAAATCTGACACATTCCACGCAAAACTACAAAAATGGATTGGACAAAATTATTGGCACCCTCAATTTAATATTTGGTAGCACACCCCTTGGAATAATAATAACTGCAATTAATCGCTTCCTGTTAACCATCAATGATTTACTTACACCTATCTACTGGAATTTTGTATCACTCTTCTTTCACCAACTGCTCTAGGTCTGTCAGATTGGAAGGGTTCCTGTGGGATTTAGATCTGGACTCATTGCTGGCCAGTTCAGTACTCTCCAGCCCTTTATCTCAAACCATTTCTGGGTGCTTTTTGGCATGTGCTTTGGGTCATTGTCCTACTGTAAGACCCATGACCTCTGACGAAAGACCCATCTTTCTGACATTGGACCCTACATTGCACCCCAGAATTCTTTGGTAGTCTTCAGATTTCATAATGCCATAAACAGTCAAGATATCCAGTGCCTGAAGCAGCAATGCAACCCTAAAACATCAGTGAACCTCTTAACATGTTTGACTGTAGAGACTGTGTTCTTTTCTTTAAAGGCCTCATTTATTTTTCTGAAAAAAGTAGAATGATGGGCTTTACCAGTAAGCTGTAGTTTTGTTTCGTCTGTCCACAGCACATTCTCCCAAAATTAGTTTGGCCTCCTCAGGTAAGTTTTGGCAAACTCTTTGGTCAATTTTTCTCTTTCTTCCACGTCCAGGGAAATTGGCTTCAGTGCCATGGGCTGTAAACCTCTTGACAATGTTGCACACAGTGGACATAGTAACATTAAGATCTCTGGAGATGGACTTGTAACCTTGAGATTGTCCACAATTTATTTTTTTATATTTTTATTGATTTTACAAAATAGAGTACAAAAACATGTAAAAGATAAATGTTTGAGCCACGGCCAACATGGCCAAATATTGAAGTAGGTGTAAGAAGAACAATATTGCACTTAATGCACGGTACCAAGAAACGAATTGCGCATGACAAATTCTAAGCATCGATCGAGGCATTTAATGTGAGTCTAAGCACATAACTTTAACCCGGGGAGCCAGGCCTGCCACCCCTAATGGGATCTAACTGTGGTTAAACTAACTCCAACCTGGCGCCTTGGCCTCCAGAGACAGAACTCACTCTTGATTAGTATACATAGATCAAAAAGAAAAAGGCATAAATTATCTATACGGCAATAGAGGGCAATGCATCCCAAACTTTAAGAAGCTATTGAAGATTGATGATCGAAAGCCGGTAATCTATCTTACACCAGTATTAGTGAGTGCTGAGAGGGTGAGGGCCGAACTCCGGCAAAGAGGGGGGAAAAGAGGCAGAAGAGAAAGGAGTCAAGGTATAGGAGAAGGTTAGAGAAAATGATCCGACTAAAGGAGTGCATTCATAGAAGAGGTAGAGTGTACAGTGAGTATGAGGTCAAGTGTGTAGCAAAACCTTTTGTGAAGCTTGTCCAAGGTTCCCAGATCGAATCAAACTTCTCGGTGCAGTCTAAGAGTATACCTGCTATCTTTTCTTGAGCCATGATCCATGAGGTTTTCCTTTTTGATAGCAGAACAGAGAAGGTTGACTGTTTCCAAGATTTGGCTAAAGTGAGTTTGGCACCCAGGAGAATGAAGAAGATAAGACGTTGCATACTCTTGGAGGCAGACTTGACGGGGAAGTTGAGAAGGGCGATATAAGGCGATTTCGGTACTGGGATACTGGAAACCTTTCGGATAATGGCAAAAATTCTGTTCCAGAAACCCCTTATTTTAGGACATTCCCACCACACATGAATTATATCTCCCCTGAGATTGCAACCCCTGAAGCATAGTGGGAAAGATGTAGGGTAGAAGTTAGCTAGTCTAACTGGAACCAGGTACCATCTAGATAATACTTTTATATTTGCTTCAGCTAAAGTAGTGTTGAGAACCTCCGTAGGACTTAAAGAAGTTCCTGTTCCAAGTCTCAAGTTTCCATTGTTGAGACAGGTCAGCTTCCCAGGCCAGCATAAAGGACATCTTAGAGTGAGTCCAGGACAGTGTTCTGTAGATTACTGTGATTCCCCCCTCTACACCACGGACTGACAACACCATTGTTCATAAGCTGTGATTTTGGGATCCTTATTTTGGGAATTTCATAGCTTGTGAAGGAAGTTGGAGATTTGGGTAAAACAAAAAAGTTCAGAGAGTGGCATGTCCAATTTGCTAATACAATACGCTTTGAGGAGTGGGCCCAGAGGTCAGAGGAAATGGCCTATCCTTAATATCCCCTTGTTGAGCCACCAGCTGAAGGCTTCGATTTCCACCTCGGGCAGGAATGCTGGGTTCCGGAAAAGATGCATTAAAGGCTCCAGTTTGGAGGTTAGCTGGGAGTGGTGTCTCAAGTTGCCCCAAAGGGAAAGCGAGTGTGAGAGCGAAGGGGAAAGTATTGGGGGTCTCAATTTCTTCTGACACCATAGGAGGTTGTCCAAGGTGTGAGAGGAGACCGACTGTCTCTCAATGTGGATACTGTCAGGGAATTCCCAGCGGGAGTAGACAATTGAGATCTGGGCTAATTGTGCTGCCTGGTAATACCAAAGCAGGTTGGGGAGGCCCCAGACCCCCTTCGTCCCTCGAGCAAAATAGGACCACCCTAGAGAGCCGATAACCCCCTGAACCCCAAACGAATTTGATCATTTTAGCGTGAAAGTGTCGTAGGCGAGCCTTGACTAACGGGATAGGGAGGGACCTAAAGAAATATAGGATGCAAGGGAGTAGCGTCATTTTTATTGCATTGATTCTACCCAACCAGGAAAGTGAAGATTGTGACCACCTGGAGAGATTTGCCTCTAATTTTTTAAAGGGGGGGGGGGGGTAGTTGGTCTGTTCAGAGCCTGGGATTTGTCATAGTTAACTAGGAGACCGGAGATTTTCCCAAAATATTTCAAGAGCCAGCATATGTTTGGGAGGGAAATTAACGGTGAAGATACAAGGAGCAGGAGTATATCATCAGCAAATAAGGTGCATTTGTGACAGCGAGTCCCACACTGAATGCCATGTATTTCCGGGTTATCTCTAACTGCTAATGCCAGGAATTCTATCGCTATGGCGAAGATAAATAGCGATAGAGAGCATCCTTGCCTGCCTGGTGCCTCTTAGTATAGAAAGATTCCCTGCATGCGGACCTGAGCTGTCGGAGTAGAATATAAAGCTTGAAGGATATTCATAAATGAGTCCCCGAATCCCCAGGGTCTAAGGGTGGCAAAGATATAAGGCCAGTGGACAGAATTGAATGCGTTCTGAAGGTCCAGTGAGAGGAGAAATCCTTCCCGTGGGGAATCCCCATCCCAATTTGAGTTCAAGAGGGATATAATATCTATCGCGTGGCAAATTTGATCTAGTCCCTGCCTCTCAGGAATGAATCCCACTAGGTCTTTGTTGATGTACAGGCTTATAAAGGATGAAATGCGGTCCGCAAGGATTTTAGTCAGAATCTTCAGGTCGTTGTTTCTGAGCGAGATTGGCCTAAAATCCCCCCCCCCCCCATTTTTTTTTTCTTTGGGCAATGTTCTTAATCCATATGATGACTCTTCAAGCCAATTAGACACCCAGTGTTCAAATAAATTGCGTGTCTACTTGGCTTGAAGCGTCCTTATATGGATTAAGAACATTGCACAAAAAAAATAAATTGGGGGGAATTTTACTTGTATTTTGAATTATATTGGGAGGCTTCATTTTATTCATAAATTTTGAGAACATTTGTTGTCACAGTTTACATATGCAGATTTGCACATACACATTGCACTTTATATTGTTGATAATATATACCACTTATATAGTTATTTATTTATCAAATACTATTGATTTATTCACATATAAAATTTGTTTTGCATGTTTGCACAGTGTATATAATTACACATATCAGTTTAATTTGCATATTTGCACATAATGATATATGATTACAAACATATTCAACAGAGGTAATATATTGAGGACTACACTCACATGCTTCAGAGTATTGGGAACCTGCGCTAATCTTGCTTTTAACTTTTGAGAAGGTGCCAATAATTTTGTCCATTCCATTTTTTGAGTTTTGCGTGTAGAGATGTCAGATTTGGCTTTTTGTTTCTCCACTTTTTTGTGTCATGCCAATACAAACGAAAGAAATAAACATGAGAATGCCTAAACATTTGTAATTGTAACAATTTTCTGGGCAAAATGGTGCATTATCTGACGGAAATGCAGAGATGCCAATATTTTTGGCCATGACTGAATGCTCTCCTACTATGGAGGCTCTCAACATTTTTAGAGTTAGGACTTCAGACAATACTGGGGTGCCTTGCAGCAGCCTCTGCAACTTACGTATGTATTTGCAAATGTGTGCAAACTAAACCCCTGTTTTTTAACATGAACTGTTAGGACAATTTGGTTTGTTGCAGCCTGGCTGGTAAGTTGGGCTGAAAATTTTTTGTTGTTCCATGTGCTCTTTGCTGTTAAGGCCAGTTGCCATTTGTTTGCACTGTTTTGATTGTAGTTGGCTGAAAGCGGCTCTTTAACCATGTAATCGGCTGTGTCCAATCACAGCCGGTCACATGTAAATACAGCAAGTGCCGATAATCAGCTCTCATCTCCAAACACTGACAGAGTGTACGGCGAGGAGAGCCGATCAGTGGCATCTCCTCGCAGGGGAGAACAGGGCATGTAATCAGGGTACTGATCATCAGTGCCCTGATTACAGTAAAGCCCCAGAAGTGCCACCAATCAGTGCCCATGAGTGCCCATTAGTGACACAAATCTGGTGCCAGTCAGTGCTGCCTTTTTTAGTGCTCATCAGTGCTGCCCATCAATTCCCATCAATGCTGCCTATCGGTGCCCATCAGTGCCCACCAATGCTGCCTATCAGTGTCCATTAGTGCGGCATAATGGCCTGGGCAGGAAGGAGGTGAAAGTGCCCTGTATTGAGGTGGTTAACTTGTGAAGATCCCCACACATTTACTTCCTTGAATTTTGTGACACATATTCACAATGCTCTGTGAATAGGGACTGCTATGTCACACACTTCACAGAGCCTGCCTTCTGGACTACAGAGTTACTGAAAAGAGCAGTTTTGGCAGGCCCAGTTAGTAATGGAATTGCTGCTTGCAATCAGCAATGTACCATGGGATATGTATTTCTTGGTAATTGAAACAAGTGCAGTGGAGAAGCTACAAAGCATGCAGGGAATCCAAGAAGTTGTGGAAATAGATGGCCAGCAGACAGGCAGCGCTCCCAGTATGAAAGATTTTTTTTATTCAAGCTTCTATTGGACTGTCAAAATAACCATTGTTTGTATTGCTATTGCAATGCTGATGCTCTAAAATGAAAGTGTATGTTGTGAATATAGAAGTCCTTTAACTAACTCCTGCCTGCCGTATAGACAAAAAGACGGCAGGCGGGATGCTTTGTTGTTCTGGGACGTTGTTATATGATGTTGCCCCAGTCTCGCGGCGCTTGCGCACCCATGGGAATGCTGACGAAACCCTTCAAAGCTACCAGTGGACACAGTAGTACTAATTTTATCTTCTGCTGCTGCTGCTGCATACATGATTTAATAATGTATAAAACAATAAAGCTGCATAAGTGTGACCAGTAATTTACAGCAACAACAAAAAAAAGGTTGATGCAAAAGGGGACACTGTACATCAGGGATATGCAATTAGCGGACCTCCAGCTGTTGCATAACTAGAAGTCCCATGAGGCATAGCAAGACTCTGACAGCCACAAGCATTGCACCCAGAGGCAGAGGTATGATGGGACTTGTAGTTTTGCAACAGCTGCAGGTCCGCTAATTGCATATCCCTGCTGTACATAGGAGGTGTAAAAATATAATTTAAACCAGCAGCATGCACTACCACTTGTGGGTCTATCTTGTGGGATACAGAGTTGCATCAATGCTGCAGCACTCCTCCCAGGGCAGCCTGAAACATTGTCAAGTGCCTGTACCCTCTGCTATTTCATCAATTCGTCTAGTTACAGTGCTAGCCAAAAGAGAACATGTGCCACCTTTACAACTGCAGCCTCTCCTAAATTTTCACAGCAAATGTCCTTAGCAACTGGCAGAACCAACTGTTCTCCAATAGTAAAGCATTTCTTGGCTTTAGCAATGCAGTTAGCCACTACGAATGATGCTTTCAGTACACACACACACACTCTTAGGCCCCTTTCACACTGGGACGGTTTTCAGGCGGTACAGCGCTAAAAATAGCGCCTGTACACCGCCTGAAAAAACAGCCCCATTCACTCCAGTGTGAAAGCCCACGGTAAAAAAAGTCCTGCTAGCAGCATCTTTGGAGCGGTATAGGAGCGGTGTATTTACAGCTCCTATATCGCTCCTACCCATTGATTTCAATGGGACACCGCGGTAATACCGCGGCAATACTGCCGCAAAGCGCCGCTGCGGGGGATTTTAACCCTTTTTCGGGTGCTTCCGGGGGGGGGGAACCGCCCCACGAGCGGCCGAATACCGCGACTAAAACGACGGTAAAACAGCAGTAAATATAGCGCTGCTTTACCGTCGCCGCGGCTCCCGCCCCAGTGTGAAACAAGCCTTAATGAAGTGGTGGCCTTCAGTAATTGCTTCTGCTCTTCGTGTTCACGTTTTTTTACTTTGGGAAAACTCCAAAGGCTTGTCTTTTAATGAAGGATACTTGGTCTCCATGTGACAAAGAAGTTTTGAAGGTTTTATGGCTTCGTTGGATGGCTGCTCACCACATACTATGCAAAGCGAGCTTGGAGAATGTAAATCACCTGTTGCAATGAACCCGTAATTTAAGTATGTTTTTTTTTCTTTTAACCAGTTCTGGACTGCCCACCGCATATATACTGTGGCAGGGCGGTCTGGCTGTGCGAAACTACGTACCTGTATGTTGTCCGTGTGACCTGGTCTGGGGCACAAGCACCGCCGGCGATCTGCAGACTCAGCGGGGGCCAATCAGCAGGCCCAGCAGCCGCTCCAGAGAATGACAGAACGGTGGCCTGCTGATGTGAACAAAGGTTGCATTCATACTGCTCTACCTCTGACCTCTGCCTAGGAAGAGACACCAATGCCTGACAACGTGTGATATGGGGTGGAGTGCTGAGCAACCTAACAAAAATTAATTCAAGTTAAATAAACAAGGCAATTGCTGATCCATATGTTCAACGATTTCTACCATCCACATCTCGGACGATTTCCACCAGAGCTTCAATCTCAACTTTCGGTGTATGAGGTCCAGTTTCCCTTCTCGGAGTCTACCTATTCTGTATTTTCTGCCTGACTGACCCACTACCGACGGCATGTTTTTCAGGGTGGCCCTCCACTTTAAATTAGCAAACTTGGTTTAATTATTGTATTGTATGATCTATTTCACACATGATTTATATGACAATATTTTGTTCTAGCGCTACACCATGTGTTATCATGATGTGAACAAAGCAGACCATCGTTCTGTCAGACAGGAACAAAGTGATCTGTGATTCCTGCTAATCATGAATAGAGATCTCTCTGTTCCTGCAGTGAGTCCATCCCCCACACAGTTAGTTAGCACACTTGGGGAACACATTTAATCCTTTGATTGCCCCTGGTGTTAACCCCTTCCCTGCCAGTGCTATTAATACGGTGTCAGTGCATTTTTTTTAGCACTGATCACTGTATTAGTGTCACTGGTCCCCAAAAAGTGTCACTTAGTGTCCAATTTGTCCGCCGCAGTCCCACTAAAAATCGCTAATCGCCACCATTACTAGTAAACAAATTAAAAAAAAAAGTCCCTAAATCTATCCCATAGTTTGTAGACGATATAACTTTTGCGCAAACCAATCAATATGCACTAACTGGGATTTTTTTTTTACCAAAAATATGTAGCAGAATACATATTGGTCTAAATTGATGAAGAAATTTGATTGTTTACTTTTTTTATTGTATGTTTTATAGCAGCAAGTATAAAATATTGTTTTTTTTTTTTCTAAATTGTTGCGTTTTTTTTTTTTGTTTATGGCGCAAAAAATAAAAGCCACAGAGGTGATCAAATACCACCAAAAGAAAGCTCTATTTGTGAGAAAAAAGGTACATAAATTTTTGCTTCCATTGTTTTATTAGAAGACAGTGAAAAGTTGATTGAAATTGAAGAGCAGGGTATGGGTATGGTTCCCAAGAGGAGTAAATAAGAATTAGTTAAGTAAAGAAACTATACAGCTAGGAGGTTTTAGGCACAGGAGTGTCTAGACAACCAAGCTTCCATACCAGGAAGTACACTTCTAATTTTAAGAAAGAATTCAAGACAAATTATACATTTTTATAGGGTACCTCTTAAGCAAAGTTTTTTGGTGCTCCCTAAAACATAAATCATCAGGTCTACTTTAAGAGTTTGTGTACATGAGCGTGATAAGCAAGCCTAATGCATTCTTTTAGGGCTTACATAAGAGTGCATGAGTTGGTTTTATGCATTCATGTTGACTTACTTTGTGGGGGGAGCAGTTAACAGCAGAAAAGGGAAAAAGACAATGAAGGAGATTTACTAAAACTGGTGCACACAGAATCTGGTGCAGCTGTGTATAGTAACCAATCAACTTTTAGGTTTTATTGGCAAAGCTTAATTAAACAAGCTGACGTTAGAAGTGAATTGGTTAAGGGTGTGTCCAGCTATGGAGGAGAGCGGTTGCCTGTGAGTGGGGTTCCATGCCAACAGGGCCGTCCTCCAGCTTTTGTCAGCTACCTTTAACAAGTTGCCTGGCTATGATTTCATCACCTAAGCAGCTTGATCTTCCTCAACCATCTTCCTGGCCTGACTTGCGGGCTTACTTAGCTTACACTGGTTGGCAGCTTCCAATATGGCGCCAGCAAAGTCTGTGCCGAAGACCATTTACAAGAGGGACGAAGTCCCAGTGCAGGCTAAGGGAACCATTGCATTCCCACAGCATCCACCTCACTTGCCCATACCTACCCAAGCTGGCCGGCACCTTCCTCCTCTGGTCAGCGGAATCTCAGCCAGCAGCATGCTTGGCTTGATGCTGAACTCTGGTCACTGCTACTCCGACCACTGAAACAAAGGGGGCTTTGAAGACTGAGGTCAAGGCATTGACGCAGCACCTCACCTCTATTGATACCAAGGTAGAACTGGTTACCTCCACTGCTCACTGGAAGCACAGGTGAGCATGCTGGAGCAACCCATCACTTGCTTATCATGCTTCATCTTCAAGTAGAGGATGGAGAAAAACGATCCTGCCGCAATAACATCCACCACCCACCCTCGGATCTGAAAACCAGGGTAACTGCTATCCTTCCAGAGTGTTGGGAAAACCACCAAATGAGGAATTGGAGCTCCACAGACTGCACCAGGTAACTTGCCCAGGGATTGGAACTTCGCTGAACCCAAGAGATGTACTTTGCAGAGTTCACTTTTTTTTTTCTATTAAGGAAGACATCATGCCCTGAGCCTGGCACCTAGGTCCAGTTGATTTTGATGGTGTTGCAATTCACTTGTTTCCCGATGTCTCCTGGATCACCTTAATAAGTTCCTTATGCACTTCCCAGACCAATTGCCTATGCTATTCGAGTTTTTAGGCACAGACCCCACACACATTCCTAATTGTTTTGAGCTTACTGAGGGGGAGAATAGGCCTCAGCCTGCTTTGCCCCAGAGTTAGAGGTGACTGTGATGCCGACAATCCAGAGCTACAGCTCACCCTCTGCAGTGAGTGGACAATGAACCTTCGTTCACATGGGCATGACCTTAACTGCTTTGTTTTGACAGCATGCATTATGTCTCACCTTGACAATATTGAATTTGAACAACTTTTGCCCTTCCTGTTACTCCCTGCCTCCCTGCATACTTGTATTTTTCTAAAAGCTGTGACTATCTGGAGGTTTAGCCCCACGCTCGGGCCTGGTCGGGCTATAACTGACCGGTTGAGCTGAGCTGTACGTTCCTGTTATCACACATTTGACATGTTTAGATGTTCTGTGGCGGCCGCCTTCCTTTTTTACCATGCAATACTGTTTTTACTATGGATACATGTAAGTGCAATACTTTATATTAAATGCAACCCTTAAGAGTTTTTACATTATCCAACGTTTTATGTTTTATTTGGATTTGACTACACGATCATTGTTTGGGTGGAG
Organism: Lithobates sylvaticus; assembly: GCA_028564925.1. Classification (NCBI taxonomy): domain Eukaryota; kingdom Metazoa; phylum Chordata; class Amphibia; order Anura; family Ranidae; genus Lithobates; species Lithobates sylvaticus. The sequence continues at coordinate 444,759,611 of CM053029.1, read as the reverse complement.
TCCCATGGATGCTCTGGAGCTGTTCCTGACGCGGTTCCTTTGTACATATTCATCAAGGCTGTTTCACCCTTCATAATAAATGGTCAAGGCCCTCTGGTAAGAGTCTAACCTATTGTGGTGGTGAAGGGATTGGATAACCTTATCCACAGTTGAATAATGGAGTTTGCCATTTGAACATTATGGTGCATTTGAGAAACTGATTTTTCTGGACACCTTTATTTTGTTTCTTGCCTTTTGTGGTAATATCTCAGATTTGTTGTGCTGCTTTTTTGAGTGATTTTTTGTTTCGCCTTAGTTGTTACATGACCTGGATGTTATCCGGGTTAGCTTCTATAGACACTGCCTACCAGGAAAACTAGTGGCATCACTCCACCTTTGGATTTCTGCCCCTACACATGGGGCTTCGAAATATTGCCCATGCCTGTTTTGTTGAGAGTGGGGACTTTTGGATTCAGGATTCCTCTGAGAAGGATTGGCAAGACTCCATGCTTTTTCATAGCGTAAGATGCTCGTATTAGCTTTGTGGTGCCGCACATGCTGGTGGTCTCTTGTCTCTATAGGGCAATAGACCTTATTTTCATGTATCATTGTTGGGTGTTATTATGCCATACTCCTTTCACTCATACTGCATCCTGTATTGTAGGAGACAACCACAGGGGTTATGGGCAGTGTAGGGGTTCGAACCTAGCCTGCAAACCTTTTCAGTAAATCTTCTCTGCAGTGGGTTTCAGGCAGATGAGGACTCGCTCTTGAGAGCTGTTTGTGCCTTCCCTACACAATGCTCCTGTATATGTAAAATTGAGTAAAACCAAAAAAACCCGCCCTTCTGGTTCACCCCTCCGCGCTTATTGGATAGAAACCTCTTAAACCATGGATAAAATCGAATGTATGTAAGTATAAAAATATAAATAATATAAATATATAAAAATCTAATTGGATCACGTTTATATAAATATATGAGTTCAGTTCACCACTGATATCTTAGCAGCCGCTTAAAAAATCGCAATCGTATGAAATATGGCAATATTGTATATTATGAACAAGCAATGCTATTGGCTCAGTCTGTATACTATTGCAGCAGCGCTTTAGTCCTTGTTATCACCCAGGATCATATGGTAAAGAGTACAGTCTAGCTTTAAAGAGATATTTCCGCGTAGTGCTTCCTTGGATAAAAGTAGTGACAGCTCCCACCGTATACTTCAATAAATCCTTCACCACGTGTGGAATAAAACTCCCCTTTGGGGATACACTCACCAGACCACTGGTCAAAATAAGCCTTTCAATAAATCACTTATGCATTAGCGTTCCTCCCACGTTCTGTCTCCTCTGCAGTGCTTGGCTGGATCATGTACACATAATTCCTCGCAAAAACAAAGGGGTGTTGCAATAGTGTGATATTGTTTTAAAAGCTTTTTATTATTTAGATGCAGAAAAAACCTCCCCCCCTAATACAGAATGCGTACCATGAAATGGTTAATCATATGCATTAAAAACGTGTGTGTCACTATGCCTGTTTCTGTGGGAATTCCTCCGGGACTGATCCTCCCTGCTGCATAGAACAGCAATTCAGTATCCTGTTTGTTTGTTTGTCCTGGGACGCACATCCAAGACGCACACACTTCACTTCCGGTCTGTAGATCACTGCCCTGACGTTTCGTCCTTATCTGACTTCCTCTGAGGGCTTGATCTACAGCCGGATATTGTCTCCTAAATACCTCTGGGAGGGGAATCCACCAATCCCCCGTGTAGGCTCTGTGTGATTGACAAGAAAACTGTGCAGTCGGTGTGTCCGTCCGCCTCACTTCCCTCCTATCAGCCGCCTCCCATCCCAAATACCTCTGGGAGGGGAATCCACCAATCCCCCGTGTAGGCTCCGTGTGATTGACAAGAAAACTGTGCAGTTGGTGTGTCCGTCCGCCTCACTTCCCTCCTATCAGCCGCCTCCCATCCCAACTACCTCTGGGAGGGGAATCCACCAATCCCCCGTGTAGGCTCCGTGTGATTGACCAGAAAACTGTGCAGTCGGTGTGTCCGTCCGCCTCACTTCCCTCCTATCAGCCGCCTCCCATCCCAGTGTCAGCATAGCATGTCCTACGATCTCACACACATCCACAAGTGTGTGTGAGCTACTGCGCATGTCCCAGTTCTCCTCCCCTCCTGCACAGTGACAGGCAGAGCGATCACCATACTAATACTGCCCAAGCAGGCAGACGAGAGTTACAATCTATGGAACATGACATTTGATAAGCTTGCACAGTGCAAATATATGGAGTTGTTTGTATTCAAAAAAGATTTGCTATTTAAGCCATCCCCCGCAATACTGCATGGAGGATCTTTAATGAGCGGTCCTTATGCGGACTGGTGTTCAAACCGATTGGCCGACCGTCTTAATGTGTATGGCAGTATCAAGCCGACTCACCATTCTCGATCATATTTTTGGTGTGTATTTCAAATTCATTAGTATATAAGGGACAAGTCCATATGTTGTAGATGTGCTTGCTTGTACATTGCAACGTTGTGTGCCTTATGCATATTTCTTTGGAAAGCATACCTGACTTGGACGTAGTCCCTCATGTTAAATTAACACCCCATAGATCCCTATGTCGCGGCTAGTCAGAAATTCCGAGAGTACTTATTATGGACCAAATAGGCCAGTGTACCGTATAAAAATGGTTTCCAAAACTTTAATATATATATATGAAAGAGAGATAAAATGTGTAAACATGTAATAAAAATTATGTATGTAATAAAAATAAATAAAATAAAAAATAAATAAAAATAAAAATAAAAATGAAAATAAAAATAAACATAAAAATAGATATAAAAATAAAAATAAAAATAAAAATAGAAGTAGATAAAAATAAATATAAAAATAAAAATAAAAATCTGATCATATTAAAAATCTTCAAAATATGTATCCGTACAATATCCGGGTAAAATCTTGTGTTTAATCTGATGATGCAATACTAAAAAAGTGGAAAGAGATAAGCAATAAAATCCTACGCTCCAAATAGCCGTTTAACCAATCAAATGACTTAGACGTGATTGTGGAACAACTGAATCACATCCCGTCAGAATATATATATATATATATGTGTGTATATATTTTATATATGTCATATACCTGCCAGAAATATGCATAAACCTCTATAAAAAGTTCACATAAAAGGTTCGCATAAAAGGTTCACATAAAAAAGGGGGGGGGGGGTTTACATAAAAGATTTACATAAAAACAGGGCGGCATTTACCTATCATATTTCCCCCGTGGTGTCATTGGAGGGGCAATAATATGGTGCGCGAACTATCAAAGCGCGAAACGCAATGGATCTTTGCCACCGATGTATTGGTACCAAAAGGCTTGAACGTCGAACTGGATATAAATTGTTTTATAAGTGATACTTAAGTTTAATATGACTCTCAATAGGACACCATGGGGGAAATATGATAGGTAAATGCCGCCCTGTTTTTATGTAAATCTTTTATGTAAACCCCCCCCCCCTTTTTTATGTGAACCTTTTATGCGAACCTTTTATGTGAACTTTTTATAGAGGTTTATGCATATTTCTGGCAGGTATATGACATATATAAAATATATACACACATATATATATATATATTCTGACGGGATGTGATTCAGTTGTTCCACAATCACGTCTAAGTCATTTGATTGCTTAAACGGCTATTTGGAGCGTAGGATTTTATTGCTTATCTCTTTCCACTTTTTTAGTATTGCATCATCAGATTAAACACAAGATTTTACCCGGATATTGTACGGATACATATTTTGAAGATTTTTAATATGATCAGATTTTTATTTTTTTTTTTATTTTTATATTTATTTTTATCTACTTCTATTTTTATTTTTATTTTTATTTTTATATCTATTTTTATGTTTATTTTTATTTTCATTTTTATTGTTATTTTTATTTATTTTTTATTTTATTTATTTTTATTACATACATAATTTTTATTACATGTTTACACATTTTATCTCTCTTTCATATATATATATTAAAGTTTTGGAAACCATTTTTATACGGTACACTGGCCTATTTGGTCCATAATAAGTACTCTCGGAATTTCTGACTAGCCGCGACATAGGGATCTATGGGGTGTTAATTTAACATGAGGGACTACGTCCAAGTCAGGTATGCTTTCCAAAGAAATATGCATAAGGCACACAACGTTGCAATGTACAAGCAAGCCCATCTACAACATATGGACTTGCCCCTTATATACTAATGAATTTGAAATACACACCAAAAATATGATCGAGAATGGTGAGTCGGCTTGATACTGCCATACACATTAAGACGGTCGGCCAATCGGTTTGAACACCAGTCCGCATAAGGACCGCTCATTAAAGATCCTCCATGCAGTATTGCGGGGGATGGCTTAAATAGCAAATCTTTTTTGAATACAAACAACTCCATATATTTGCACTGTGCAAGCTTATCAAATGTCATGTTCCATAGATTGTAACTCTCGTCTGCCTGCTTGGGCAGTATTAGTATGGTGATCGCTCTGCCTGTCACTGTGCAGGAGGGGAGGAGAACTGGGACATGCGCAGTAGCTCACACACACTTGTGGATGTGTGTGAGATCGTAGGACATGCTATGCTGACACTGGGATGGGAGGCGGCTGATAGGAGGGAAGTGAGGCGGACGGACACACCGACTGCACAGTTTTCTGGTCAATCACACGGAGCCTACACGGGGGATTGGTGGATTCCCCTCCCAGAGGTAGTTGGGATGGGAGGCGGCTGATAGGAGGGAAGTGAGGCGGACGGACACACCGACTGCACAGTTTTCTTGTCAATCACACGGAGCCTACACGGGGGATTGGTGGATTCCCCTCCCAGAGGTATTTGGGATGGGAGGCGGCTGATAGGAGGGAAGTGAGGCGGACGGACACACCGACTGCACAGTTTTCTTGTCAATCACACGGAGCCTACACGGGGGATTGGTGGATTCCCCTCCCAGAGGTATTTAGGAGACAATATCCGGCTGTAGATCAAGCCCTCAGAGGAAGTCAGATAACGACGAAACGTCAGGGCAGTGATCTACAGACCGGAAGTGAAGTGTGTGCGTCTTGGATGTGCGTCCCAGGACAAACAAACAAACAGGATACTGAATTGCTGTTCTATGCAGCAGGGAGGATCAGTCCCGGAGGAATTCGCACAGAAACAGGCATAGTGACACACACGTTTTTAATGCATATGATTAACCATTTCATGGTACGCATTCTGTATTAGGGGGGGAGGTTTTTTCTGCATCTAAATAATAAAAAGCTTTTAAAACAATATCACACTATTGCAACACCCCTTTGTTTTTGCGAGGAATTATGTGTACATGATCCAGCCAAGCACTGCAGAGGAGACAGAACGTGGGAGGAACGCTAATGCATAAGTGATTTATTGAAAGGCTTATTTTGACCAGTGGTCTGGTGAGTGTATCCCCAAAGGGGAGTTTTATTCCACACGTGGTGAAGGATTTATTGAAGTATACGGTGGGAGCTGTCACTACTTTTATCCAAGGAAGCACTACGCGGAAATATCTCTTTAAAGCTAGACTGTACTCTTTACCATATGATCCTGGGTGATAACAAGGACTAAAGCGCTGCTGCAATAGTATACAGACTGAGCCAATAGCATTGCTTGTTCATAATATACAATATTGCCATATTTCATACGAATGCTCCTGTATAGTCTACAACCGGACTATTTTTCTTAAACAAGACACTCAGAATCTTTAGTGTCCTGTTACTGGCCTTGTTTCATTGTATTGATTGAATGGCTGGGTATGCTATGTTATATTGTTTCATGGTATTACATGCTGTATGGAGGATGGCTTGGGGCATAAGTCGCTTCGGCCCATAGCTGTCACCCACTGCACATAGGATATACTCCCACACCCCTGGCGGGTTTGGGACATTTAGTGCTTCACAGATTTAGCTGTTTTCTTTTGATTACAACTGTATTTATTCATCCTTTCTGGTCCCAAATCTATACCTTGATCCATGATCTCACTGATTAGAACTTGTTTGACAATCCAGCCGGCTTGCTTCCTACATTTAAATGCTTCCTCAAAGAGGAAATACAACAAATCTTTAACTATCCATCTTCCAAATGCTGCCAAGTCTTGTATTTCTTCCAACTGGAATTCGCTCCAGGCTACATCTAAAACCAATGGATCAACACGGTTAATGAGATTCAGAAAATGGTTGACCTTACTTTGTCATTACATCAACAGAAGAGGTGCTTTCATAAGACATGGTTCTATTGGCTTCAATTCCAATTCCTCTTATAGGGACCTCCTGATGGAGGACTACCCACAGGCACTGGGATAGGAAGCCTTTTCTTAAACCATTCCCTCTCCTTCCTTACTTATTTTTTCACAGCTTCACCCCCCCCCCCCTCTTTTTTATTTCATTTTCTTGAATTTTTAATGTTAAAAATATCTTCATAACAAGGATTTTTGTTTCAGTCCTGTAGGGCAACTTAAACTTCTGTACCATCTACTGGAGCCATCCTCCTGGTTTTACTTCATATTAGAGAGATATGCTTTGTTGCTGTGCTTGTTTAATGTAGTGCTCTATGCATTGTAAATGATTTTTAGTTTTACTATCACTTGCCAAAAAGAAAAAAGATGATTGGTTACTATGCACAGCTGCACCAGCTTCAGTAAATCTTCCCCAATGTATTTACTAAGAAAAGTGCCCCATAGGATTACAAATTAAAATGCTGATATAAGGTAGCCCAAGCACCAGCCTTCTGTTCTTCCAGTATACAAGTAAATATTTTTGATCTGCAATTCTCATTAAAAATGTAAAAAAATATATGAGCTGCTATGATATGCACATATATATTATTAACAGAAACTTATAAATACTGCTTACGTGTCTCCCCCCCCCCCCCCCCCCATGTTGATAATCCTAATTAGTTACACCACTGCAGTCGGACACCAAAATGAGTGGCTGCTAAAGATAAATTACTTCAAATTTGACAATATGGCAATCTCAAATACTTATTTTGGGGCAAGATTGCAATATGGCAGTTGAAAAAGAGTTTTGGGCTCCATTATGTGATCCTACTGCAGGTACTGTACTTCTCTTCTCTTTATAAGGTAGAAGTTCTTAAAATTGGCACCAGAGTTGGTCTCAGAAACTGTTCTGAAAGTGCCCAGTATATCAAGTTTGGACTTTACTCTCTTGGGAACCAATTTTTTTTTCTTTTACCAAGACAGGGGAAATCAACTGACTTGGACTAAGCAATGTTCATAAAACGTGCATCACCTCTGCTGTAGCTATGGTTATTTTAACATTGTGTCCTATATATATATTTATAAGGATATATTGCCATCCATAATTGAAACATGTTAAAAAAAAAAAAATTGTGTTCTAAATATTTTCATGACTTGTACTGGAAATGCCACAGCTTAAAATAATGTTTTAGAAAAAGCTGGACAGATCTCCCTTGCTGTCTTATATTCAGTTCTCAAGGGATAAAATGCCCTCATTCTGCCTCAGAGTTTTAGAGCAAGACACTGTTTTCAAGGACATTAAAGTGCAATGTATAGAAGCACAGTATATGGAACTACTAATTTTCATTAGGCAGCACGAGAATTTACAACTCCTAAAGGCATATAAAATAGATTTAATTTGTCTCTATTGCTAGTTATTAACCTTTTTGTCATTCATGGAGCTACATTTTTAAAATAAATCCTCAATTTAATTCTGTACGTACATTCATATGTCATTGCCCACATATCCTTCATTTTTTTTATTGGTAAGAAAGTAATGTACTACATTGCATCCATAAAAGTCTGCTAAAACCTATATATATATATATATATATATATATATTTTTTTTTTTTTTTTTTTTTTTTACTAAATTAAAAAAAACTTCCATACTTGGGAACTATCAAAAGTATCCAAGAAGATCAAAGCGCAGTTATGAACCACCCATTATAATTTCCATCAATTAACACATCAGGGGGTACCCTGTGTGACAGCAGGCAGGTAAAATCACCTGGTCGTATCCAGGATGGAAAATATGTATGCCCTAGATTCAGGCTTTATGCTGACTTATACCACTAGAGGGGAGTGCTGGGAGTCCTACAGGGGAAGAGTTAATGAGCCCAGCTGAAGTAAGTGGGCTCATTAATACCTCTACAAAAAAAAACAGACTGCTTAGGGAGATGCTCCATCCTGGAACCAGTTCTGTGTTTGTGTAGACTGGGGACTGGGGAGTGTGGTATCTGTCCAGTGTGGTGAGTCAAGCCTGTGTGGCAAACTTCTAAAACAGAGGTAGGGACTGGGGCAGCACAAGGATGCACCCAGTTGTTAGACAGGGAATCTGTGTGTAGTAAGCGGTCAAGCTGACCAGGATTTCTTTTCATGTTTCTTTTTGTTTTGCTGTTATATTTTTAACTGCATGTAGCATAAATAAACCGCACCTTTGTTTTTTGTTTTTTTCACCTACAACACTGTCTGCTGTGCCTGATTTTGTGTTGTGAACCCATCCAGGGGGTCACACACATCCACTGCCGAGCTAACCCCTCACACCTGTATGAGCAAAATGCTGGCAGTAGTATGAACTTAAAATAAAAATCCAAAGAAATCAAGAGGGGGAAAATTAAAAAAAGAGCTCAAGAAAGAGCGAAGTCGAGAAGTCAAAGAGAGGAAAAAGGAGAGAAAAGAGAAACCCAGGAATCTTAAAAGACAGCACCATCTTGTATTTGTCATGGAGTGGAAGACAAAGGTACCTTCACATAGGCTGCCCATGGTTTCCAAGTTTTCTTAAAGCAGTTCTGCACCCATTTCATTTAGTAAATCTCTTTGCCTTCCAAATCAGGCAAAGAGTACTAAATGAAATGTTTTTTTTTTTTTTTACTTACCTTGTAATTGATGACTTCCGGTCTTCTCTCTCTTCGGCGGCGGGCGGGGTCTCTGCGTCGATCGTCGTCACGCCGCACTGTCTCCTGGGATCTGGTGTCATTGATCCCAGGAGTCAGTGCGGGCATCTTCCGAAATCTCGCGAGATTTCGGCCACATCTTCCGAAATCTCCCGAGATTTCGGCCACATCTGCCGAAATCTCGTGAGATGTCGGCAGATGTGCCGTTACTGCGCACGCGCGAGTAACGGCGGTGCATGCTGGGCCATCTAAAGTTCCTGTGGGTGTTTCACATGCCCACAGGCAAGATGGCCCCCAGCACAAAAGAAGAAGACGAGGAACTTCATCGGACGAAAACCGGCGGCGATCGAGATGGAAGATGGAACAGGTGAGTCCCCCAATAAAGGTAAGCATCCTTTATATTCCGTCCCAAAAAAAAAAAAAAATTATACAGAGTGCATAACCGCTTTAAGCTTGTCTATCATGTACCACACTAGCAACCTTTTCATGCATAATGATACAGGACATTTTATGCTTCAGACGACGACTGGATGTAGAGGGTGTTTTCCATCACCCTGCAATGGTGATCTTGGCTGCCAGCAGTATAAAATAAACCAAATGCCGCATAGGGCATGGTAGTCCTACTGAGAGAATATTTAGTAAAGCTATATAAGGTGGCTACGCAATTGCAATACCTGTTATTTCACGAATCATGGAAAAGACTCTACTCCAATAACTTCTGATCCGAGGACACTCCCACAAGATGTGGAGCATGGTGCCCCATGAGGAACATCCTCTAAAACAATCTGCTGATGTAGATGGGTACATCCTGGCAAGGCGAGTAGGTACCAAGTACCACCTCATCTAAACTTTGATACCAGCCTCTATCAAAGTAATGTTCAATATGGTTCCAGGATGGAGCATCTCCCTAAGCAGTCTGTTTTTTTTTGTAAAAAAGGTATTAATGAGCCCACTTACTTCAGCTGGGCTCATTAACTCTTCCCCTGTAGGACTCCCAGCACTCCCCTCTAGTGGTATAAGTCAGCATAAAGCCTGAATCTAGGGCATACATATTTTCCATCCTGGATACGACCAGGTGATTTTACCTGCCTGCTGTCACACAGGGTCCATAGTACTTTTTCTCAACCTTTTCACAGCTGTCAGTACTGCATAGTACTTCATAGAGGAAGGACGTGCGTCTGGAGCTCCGGCCGCCAGGAGCCCCTCAGCCCCCAGCTAGCCAGGTCTCTTCCAGCTCGGATCCCGGACCCCCCTAGCAGCGGTAACGGATATCGGGTGGGGGACAAGACCATCCGGACCCCACAGCGGGCCACAACCAACTTAATTGGCCCCCAAGCCCCCAACTCTGCACCGCGCCGGCCGCAGCTGAACGGCGGGCATCAGCCGCCAGGAAAGTCCGCGGCTCCGGCCTAGTCCCGGCCGAAGCCGGCCAACAGCCTCCCCGACCGCCTCTCCCCTCCCCTCGGGGCATATAGCGGCAGCGGAGAGCTCCCCCCCTCCTACCAGTCCACGGCCACTCACCCACAACAGCAGACAGGGGCAGGAGCCACCAGTTCCAGGACAGGCCGTGGCTCGGGCCTAGTCCGGCGGCCATCTTGGTACACCCAGGCTACAGCACTTCATCAGCTTGGACCAGTCTGGCGGCCATCTTGGTACACCCGGACTTGCCAAACTGATTTTAAAGCACAGTTGTTACTACAAGTTATTGAACAACCGTTCGATGACTTGTTTTTAATTACATTTTAATCAAGTTTTAAGTTTTGAATCAAATCTTAACAACTTTTAACAAATTTTAATCACAGCATACACCCAGACCAGCTAAGTTTTTAAACCACAAGTTTTTAACAGCATTCGCCAGTAACATTAGCATCGCTATAAGCCGCCTTTTCTTCCCCAGGAGATCAATATCAGCAGGATCCACCCTATCTTCATCGTGGGATCAACCCCGGTAAGGTAATTATTCTGGTAAGTAACGCAGGGGACCACCATTAGCAGTTGATCCAGGGACCAACATCCGACCGCCCCTCGGGGGGTCAGGAAGGAATTTTTTCCTCTGCTGTAGCAATTGACCGCTCAGTAGGGTTTTTTCGCCTTCCTCTGGATCAACGGGAGGGCGGGTATAGGTCAACAGGTTTTTTCCTACAGATCCGTCACCTGAACTGTTATCGCCTCAGCAACGCATCAGTTTTTTTCAAACTCATCATTCCGTCAACAACAAATTCTCGAGATCACCTCGACATGTGCAATTTTAAATACTCTCTCCGAAGACTAAGAAGTTTGACCGCAACACTACCGACCTACATTCAAAAAATATTACAAAAAGAACGACTACCAAGGATCGAGCCGCTAGCAACCATCAAACATAAGAAGACTACATTGCAACCACAACAGTTAACATGCGCATTGATTAACACCAGATCGGCAGTCAAGCACAGGCACGAAATCCATGACTTCATCACGCAAAACAACATAGATTGCCTCTTCATCACGGTAAGCTGGCTAACACCCGACTGCAACACCATCCTAACAGAATTAGTGCCAGAAAACTACAGGATCCTAACCGAGCATAGGAAAGGAAAAAAAGGAGGAGGCCTAGCAGTGATCTTCAAAGCTCAGCTGGCGCTCGCCAAACCTACGGTACAGAACACAGCAACTTTTATAGAGACACTTACTCTACAGATGCAAACAACACCACAATAAACCATCCACATGCTGCTATGCTACAGACCACCAGGACCAAAGACAAACCTACCGATACCACTCACGGAATTCATTTCGGCATACACCCTGAAAAACAACAAGGTTCTGGTACTTGGAGATTTCAACCTCTGGGCAAATTCCACCGAAGACCCCATCGCCACCACCTGCATCAATCAACTGGAAGAACTAGGGCTTCAACAACTAGTAAATGCTCCCACACATGGGTCAGGTCACATTCTGGACCTCATCTTCAAGCAAAATATCGACATCAACATACGAGACAACATATCGCTACCATGGACAGACCACCACGCTATCAAATTTGAAATCACCACTAACATCACCCTCCAGCAACCAAATCCGGCCGCAACAACACAGTGGATCAGATCACAGAAGAAATTACACTCGGAAATTTTCAAAACCACACTAAGAAACAAAATGGCAACACGAAATCAAAACCACTCAACCGAACGAGCACTCAACTCCTTAAACAAGGCACTACTACAAACAGCAGATGCAGTCGCCCCGAAACATCGAGCACCCATCCGCAAGAAAAATTCTGGATGGTTTAATGGCGCGCTTACACTACTGAAATGGGAACACAGAAGAGCAGAAAGAGCCTGGAGAAGAAACACTACAAAGGAAAATCACACATACTACAAAATACTCACCAAGAAATATCATAAAGCAATTTTTACAGCGAAAAAAGAACATGTCTCAAACACCCTCTCAAAAGCCTTAAACCGGCCACGTGAACTGTTCAAACTAGTCGCCCAGACTATGAACCCCACCTGCCTTGAGCCCCGAGAAAACGAAACCCAAGAATACTGCAATAAGTTATCGGATTTTTTCATCAACAAAATCGACAACATTCAGAAAATAATTCAACAAAAAAAAACAACCAATTCTACTCAACCAAACCAAGGTAAGGAATTTTACTTGCACAGTGCACAAGCACCACATTTTTCGCTTACCCCCATCACCACGGATGAAACAAAAAATTTCATCAAGAGCCTCCGAGACAGTACATCGCCATACAACATCATTCCTACAAAGCTCTTGAAAGAATGCTCCGACATTCTGGCCCCCGCTATTACACACCTAGTAAATCAGTCATTCAAAGAAGGGTTGGTTCCTATTTCCCTCAAGCAAGGCATCATCAAACCACTGCTAAAGAAACCCAACCTCGACCCCAAAGATCCAAACAATCGCAGACCGGTAACAAGCCTGAACACCATCTCCAAGATTATGGAGAAAGCAGTAGTAAAACAGCTTCAGCTTCACCTAGACACACACAAGCTCCTGGACCCACTTCAATCAGGCTTCCGCCCAGGCCATGGCACAGAAACGGCACTTCTGAAAATATGGGATGACGCCCTAGAAGCCGCGGATTATGGAGAATCGTGTCTTCTGGTACTGCTGGATCTTAGCGCGGCGTTCGACACAGTGGACCACAACATTCTTCTAAGCCGCCTCAAGGAAGTGGCAGGAGTCACAGATGGAGATCTGCCATGGTTCGCTTCCTTCTTAGGAAACCGGTCGCAGACAGTGAAATTAGGAGCCTTCACTTCGGAAACCCAGGCAATTTCTTATGGAGTCCCTCAAGGATCACCATTGTCACCAGTACTCTTCAACATTTACATCCGGCCACTCTTCAAAATTATCAGCAAATTGGATCTATGCTACCACTCATATGCGGACGACACTCAACTGTACTTCCGTATCACCGGAAAAAAAGACCAATACCAGGAACTAGGAAAATGTCTCACAATGATAGATGACTGGATGACCACTAGCTCCCTCAAACTTAATGGGTCGAAAACAGAACTACTGCTCCTCAACGCTAACCGAAGTAAAAAAACGAAGACGTCATGGATCCCACCAACCATCCTGGAACAGACCATCCTCCCAAGCACCAAAGCCAAAAGCCTCGGAGTCATCTTTGATTCAGAGATGACCATGGATGCACAAATAGGATCAGTAATCAGCGGATCCCATCATCTCCTCCGCATGCTTCGCAGACTCATCCCCTTCATCCCAGAAAAGGAGAAAGCAGTAGTAGTAGGAACCATCATCAATTCGCGGCTCGACTACGCAAACTCCCTCTACATAGGATTACCGGATTACCAGATTGCACGCCTACAAGTCGTCCAAAACGCAGCAGCAAGATTAGTCACCGGAAAGAAACCCTGGGAATCCATTTCCCCATCCCTAAGGTCCCTTCATTGGCTCAAGGTAAAAGATAGGATCACATTCAAGACCCTCTGCCTCACCCACAAATGTACACAAGGAAATGCTCCTCAATACCTTTGTGAGAAAATAGGAAAATACATACCGAATCGCAGACTTCGATCGACAGACCAAAATCTCCTTCTCATCCCCAAAGCCCGCTACAAATCGAAGGGAGAACGAAGATTCGCAGTACAGGGACCTCGGCTATGGAATGCACTACCAAACAACATCCGCTTGGAAGAAAACCATCAGGCCTTCAGGAAAAAGCTCAAGACCCACCTCTTCTAATACAGCAGGAAACAGGGGCAGACAAGCGCCTTGAGGCGATTCAGTTCGCATTTGCAGCGCTATACAAGTCATTCATTCATTCATTCAATATGCCTTTGTAAAAGACCTGAAGCCTGAAATATCGGGTCTCCGGTTCCAGGTAAACATCTAAATCCCTCTCCCAAGCCAGCATGTACAGATGTTGCAGAGGGGAGGTGTGCATAGATGCATACACCATGGATATACCAACCCTGGAGCCCTGATCTTTAGTACACCACTGTTCATAAGCAGTTAAAGATGGGGGCTCTGTTGAGAATTTGAGGGTTCTTAAAAAATTTGCAATTTGGAAAAAAACGAAGCCATTTGGAGAGGGCATCTCTAAATTGTCACTACAATGAGACAAGGTGAGAGGACCTCTAAGCTGTGAATAATGATATTTATTAAGATAAGTGATAAATAAGAAAATACAAACAGTGAACAATCAACCCAACAAACCCACCAACAACAACAGTATATACAGCAAGGGACAGTACCAGAAACACAGATGTCAGCCAGGCCAGGGTCATACACAGATCAGCAAAAGGACAAGGGATGTTCCAGAGACATAAACGTTAGCCAGGCCAAGGTCATACACAGGGAGATCAGTAGAAGAGTGACTGGGAACAAACAGGACAAGGAGGGGATGGATCAGGATGGAGGTTAAAGGTAAGGGTACAGGAACACAGGATCAGGATGGGATCGGTTACAAGGCTCAGATTACAAGGTTACAAGGCTCAGGTACAGGTCAGGGCACGAGGAAGATACCAAGGCAAACATGTTAGTGTTTGCCGGGTATTTATACACCTGTAATTGGTCTCAAGTGACACCTGTTTGCAAGAGGTGCTGTCTGCTCCACACTGCCGGGATCCATCCGCTGGTGGACGCCAGTACTGCGGCCCAAAGATGACATAACAACAGCAGGGAAAGTCTCTCCTGACAGTTACAAACTGCCAGGAGACACCTGCTGGTGGACCACAGTACTGCACGCCAAATGATGGATCTTACCAGCGGATGGATCCTTTCCTGACATAAGTAAATAAAAGTGCCCTATATGGTATAGGCCCTTGTGTGTCCACCATTTAAAAGCTCTGAGGTCTATATCTAGAGGGAAACCAGGATCTATTTGGTGAGCACCCTCTTTTTATACAGCCCTTGTAAGCACAGTGTGATGCTTCCTTCTGGCAAACATTGAAACGTTGGACACCTGTAGACCTATCTAGCAGTTGGATGGTCATGTACAGGGTCGACCCTACCATGAGTCCCGGTGTGTCCATTGGTCCCATGCGGAAGTTTGAGAGGGGCGGAAATTGAAGTGTGCATGGGGCACCGCTATCAGTACACATCAGTCAGGGGCACCAATCGGCCTCTTTGCGGCTGCCATTTCAGTTCGCGAAATGGTGGGGAGACTAGAGGTCAGCTGACTAGTGAGGACTGAAGTGGGAGGGGCTGGAGGAGACCCCCATCTCCTCATGTCAGACACCACCGAGCCGAAGACACAGTGAGTACAACTGCCTGTGATCTTATCCTCCCTGCACTGCCACTGACCCCCTCCCAGCATTGCCTCCTCAGGACTGCCACTGATCTCATCGCTCCCCAGGACTGCCACTGACCTCCCCCCTCCCAGCACTGCCACTAATCCCACCCCCCACCAGTACTGCCACTGATCCTATCCCTCCCCAGCACTGCCACTGACCCCCCTCCCAGCGCTGCCACTGATCACCCCCCAACACTGCCACTGATCCCATCCCTCCCCAGCACTGCCACTGAACCCACCCCCCAGCACTTCCACTGACCCCCCTCCCAGTACTGCCACTTGGGGGGGCAGCATTTCAACCTTGGACCCAGGCAGCACAATGTCTTGGGCCAGCCCTGGCCATGTATGAGAGTTTCTTTTTGATATACTGCTTGCTGCTAGTGGCAGCATAGAATCTGGAGAATGCATTATTAGCACTAAGCACAAATGGTGGTGTGTTACGATTCAAGGTGGAAGGTTTTCTTTGGACACTGGAAGACATCCCTTTTTTTTCTCATTGGAATACACTTTATTATGGGACTTTTTTGATTCAATATATCATCACAGTTAATTTTGTCTCCCAGAGTTTATTATCTTTGGAGACAGCTGCTTACAGGATACCCAGGCTTGAAAAAACAAAAAACAAAAAAAACATAGAAAACCCAGGTGTTTGGTAACCAAGACCTAGGATGATCAATTTAAGGTAGCTGGAATGGGGGGGGGGGGGGGGGGCGTGGCTTGGAGTCCATGAATGTGGCTGCTTAGATCTGTAGCTCCGGCTCTACACAGACACCCTGCATCCAATCCTTTCCCAAAAGGCACCGGATCCTTTCTAAAGATGGCGGGATCCAGAGGCAGGCATGATGGTGAATAAATATGGGCCACCCACACCCCAGTCAGCGGCAAAACAACTGGCAAAGTACTGCAGGCAAGATGGCGCCAAGCCTGAAGCCACGCTGCAGCCCTCTCCCATCTCAGCACAGCTCTCCACATCAGGGTGAGTGACTCTTCCTGCTGTGTTCCACACTCAGGCTGACCTCCTAACTTCATTAGACTCCCCTACATGCTCTGAAGGCATCTAGACGTGTGGAAGACGACTTGCTGAAGTTCAAACTGAGCATCAGAATGGGGAAGAAAAGGGAATTTAAGTGACTTTGAACGTGGCATGGTTGTTGGTGGCAGATATGCTCAAATTTCAAATCTTAGTGTTTTTGAATAGCAAGGGAGTCCTGTATGTCTTTTGGTCCATTTCAGGTCTGAATTCAGCAAAAAATTTTGTCTGAAATCTGACCTGAACCGGTGAATGGAGACGCACCGGACCCCCTGCTATGAGCCGCTCTATGCTTAAGTGTGAACCCAGCCTTAAAGGAGATGTAAAGGCAAAAGGTTTTTTTTTTTATCTTATTGTATTCAATGCATTAGGATAAGAAACCTTCTGTGTGTAGCAAGCCCTCTCAGCCCCCCTAATACTTACCCTGAGCCCCTTCTCTATCCAGCGATGTCCACCATTCCCTCGGCCGTTCGGGATTCTCCTCATGATTGGCTGGGGCACAGCCGTGGCGCCATTGTCTCCTGCGGCTGTCAATTAAAGTCAGTTAGCCAATCAGGGGAGATGGGGTGGGGCCGGGTCAGGGCTCCATGTCTGAATGGACACACGGAGCTATGAGTCAGCTCGGGTGCCCCCATAGCAAGCTACTGGTCTATGGGGGCACTCATCAGGAGGGAGGGGCCAGGAGCAGCAAAGAGGGACCTGAGAAGAGGAAGATCCGTGCTGCTCTGTGCATATCCACTACAACAGAGCAGGTAAGTATAACATGTTTGTTATTTTTAGTTTTTTAAAGCAAGATTTTACAATCACTTTAATGTTGCTGTAGGCCTCTTGGCACCCTCCCTGATCAGTTTTCTTCTCGTATTTTCATAAATTTTGGAGGGACGTCAAGTTCTTGGTAATGTCACTGTTGTGCCATATTTTATCCACTTGATGATGACTGTCTTCACTGTGTTCCATGGTATTTAATGCCTTGGAAATTCCTGTGTACCCTTTTCCTTACCGATACCTTTTAACAATGAAATCCCTCTGATGCTTTGGAAGCTCTCTGCGGACCATGGTTTTTGCTGTAGGATGCGACTAAGAAAATGTCAGGAAAGACCTACTAGAACAGCTGAACTTTAATTTGGGGTTAATCAGAAGCACTTTAAATGATGGCAGATGTGTACTGACTCCTATTTAACATGAGTTTGAATGTGCTTGCTTAATTTTGAACACAGCTACATCCCCAGTTATAAGAGGGTGTGCACACTTATGCAACTGCATTATTTTAGTTTTTTGAAATTTTTACTTCCCTCTCCCTAAAAGATTTCAATTTGTTTTTCAATTGAGTTGTACAGTTTATAGGTCACATTAAAGGTGGAAAAAGTTCTGAAATTATTTATCTTTGTTTTTTTACATCACAGAAACCTGACATTTTAACAGGGGTGTGTAGATGTTTTATATCCACTGTGTATATATTTATAAATGTGTGTGTGTGTGATATATATATATTTATTAATATACTGTATATTGTAATTAACCATTTCTATGCTGGGAATACATTGTAAAAAAAACACCCCTTTGAGAACCAACTTCCAACACTTTTTTGCAGTGATCCCTCTCAATCCCCGCTGTCACTGCCATATAAGAGTTGTTCCCAATCATATGATCACTATAACCACTATCGGATCTCCAACAGGTTTGAGACTTCATTAAAAAAATATAGGCCTTCAGAGTGCAAATGGACACTCTTATGCCCCGTACACACGGTCGGAAATTCCGACCACAAAATCCGTCGGATTTTTTCCCACGGATTTTGTCCGACACTGGTGTTGCATACACACGGTCGGACAAAGTTGTCGGAAAATCCGATCATCCTGAACGTGGTGACGTTCGTTGTGTACGACGGGACTACGTAGAGGCTAGTAGCCAATAGCTTTGGTCTTGTAATGTGATCTGAGCATGCGTGGCACTTTGCCTGTCGGAATTCGCTACACACAATCGGAAAAAGTCCGATAGGACTTTGTTGTCGGAAAATTTGAGAGCAGGATCTCAAACTTTTTCCGTCGGAAATTCCGACGGAAAAAGCCCACACACGGTCGGAATTTCTGACAACATGGTCCGATAGGACATTTTCCGTCGGAAAATCCGACCGTGTGTATGGGGCATTAGGCGCCTTTCACGCGGGCTGTCCGATCAGGTCCAAAAAATGACGGCTCCAGAATAAAAGAAAAAAAGCCGACAATTACAGTCAGCGCTGGCAAGTGAGGGAGCCTGTCAGTACAGACTACTCCCTCACTGTGTATACTGCTCTTCTCTTGTCCTGCCTCTTTCCTTGCACACACTGCCCCCCCAAAAGAGGACCTGTCACGTATCTGCTATCACGTATGGGACTATTGGTCCCCTATGTGATAGCAATAAAATAAATAAAACTCATGTCAACTAATTGTTTGTTTCTTTGAAAAAATTTAGACACCAATAGAATATCGCCGCTCCAGGTAAGCAACTCCAGGCACAATGCATAGTGTGAGACTCCTCACATGGGTGCAAGCTCCGGCTTGCCTGCCGTAGAAGACTGAATATGGAAAGAAATTGACTGCACACCGACGAGACGCCAATCATTTGCTGCAGGTAGTAAATAATTTAAAATGGGAAGATAATTTTTCCTGGTTAACCTGTGATGTATGCATCTTAAAGTCAACAATCATATGAAACATCAAATAATAGTATACACATTAATGTCTTAACATAATCACAAGTTAATTCGATACAACCATAGGTCCGAGTCCATTAGGACTTAATTGATAATTATTTGATGTTTCATATGATTGTTGACTTTAAGATGTACAGTGGTGTGAAAAAGTGTTTGCCCCCTTCCTCATTTTCTGTTCCTTTGCATGTTTGTCACACTTAAGTGTTTCGGAACATCAAACCAATTTAAACAATAGTCAAGGACAACACAAGTAAACACAAAATGCAATTTGTAAATGAAGGTGTTTATTATTAAAGGTGAAAAAAAATCCAAACCATCATGGCCCTGTGTGAAAAAGTGATTGCCCCCTAAACCTAATAACTGGTTGGGCCACCCTTAGCAGCAACAACTGCAACCAAGCGTTTGCGATAACGTGCAATGAGGCTTTTACAGCGTCCTGGAGGAATTTTGGCCCACTCATCTTTGCAGAATTGTCCTAATTCAGTTACATTAGAGGGTGTTCGAGCATGAACGGCCTTTTTAAGGTCATACCACAACATCTCAATAGGATTCAGGTCAGGACTTTGGCTAGGCCACTCCAAAGTCTTCATTTTGTTTTTCTTCAGCCATTCGGTGGTGAACTTGCTGGTGTGTTTAGGATCATTGTCCTGCTGCAGAACCCAAGTTCGTTTCAGCTTGAGTACACGAACAGATGGTCGGACATTCTCCTTCAGGATCTCTTGGTAGACAGCAGAATTCATAGTTCCTTTTATCACGGCAAGTCTTCCAGGTCCTGAAGCAGCAAAACAGCCCCAGACCATCACACTACCACCACCATATTTTACTGTTGGAATAATGTTCTTTTTCTGAAATGCAGTGTTCCTTCTACGCCAGATATACTTGGACACACACCTTCCAAAGAGTTCCACTTTTGTCTCATCGGTCCACAGAATGTTGTCCCAAAAGTCTTGGGGATCATCAAGATGTGTTGTGGAGAAATTGAGACGAGCTTTGATGTTCTTTTTGCTCAGCAGTGGTTTTCTCCTTGGAACTCTGCCATGCAGGCCATTTTTGCCCAGTCTTTTCCTGATGGTGGAGGCATGAACGCTGACCTTAACTGAGGCAAGTGAGGCCTGCAGTTCCTTGGACGTTGTTGTGGGGTCTTTTGTGACCTCTTGGATGAGTCGTCGCTGCGCTCTTGGGGTAATTTTGGGCGGCCGGCCACTCCTGGGAAGGTTCACCACTGTTCCATGTCTTCGCCATTTGTGGATAATGGCTCTCACTGTGGTTCGCTGGATTCCCAAAGCTTTGGAAATGGCTTTATAACCCTTTCCAGACTGATAGATCTCAATTACTTTCTTTCTCAATTGTTCCTGAATTTCTTTGGGTCTCGGCATGATGTGTAGCTTTTAAGGATCTTCTGGTGGACCTTACTGTGTCAAGCAGCTCCTATTTAAGTGATGCCTTGATTGTGAACAGGTGTGGCAATAATCAGGCCTGGGTGTGGCTAGAGAAATTGAACTCAGGTGTGGACAACCACAGTTATAGTATGTTTTAACAAGGGGGGCAATCACTTTTTCACACAGGGCCATGATGGTTTGGATTTTTTTTCACCTTTAATAATAAACACCTTCATTTACAAATTGCATTTTGTGTTTACTTGTGTTGTCCTTGACTATTGTTTAAATTGGTTTGATGTTGTTCCGAAACACTTAAGTGTGACAAACATGCAAAGGAACAGGAAATGAGGAAGGGGGCAAACACTTTTTCACACCACTGTAAATTTGGGGGCCAAGAGCTCTACTCTCTTATCTCTATATATATATATAGAAATTGAAAATTGGTATTTTTTAATATTTCCTAATAAAAACTTTTTTTGCAAAATGCACTGAATTGTTGACACTTATTTGGCACTGTTATAATCCCACAGTTCTACCCCCCCTTACACCCATATTGTAATATTGGGATGAGGTGCTGTATAAAGTTTTGGACCCTCTCAACCATCATTTGCACTGTGATGTTTCTATCTCCAAAGATGCGGGGGCCGCGATGGGGGCAAAGTTTTCGCCCTCCCTTGCCAACCTTTACATGGGTTGGTGGGAGCGGTCCCCCATCTTTGGATCAGAAAACCCCTTTAGACCTCTTATTAAACTATATCTCAGGTACATAGACAATTTATTGATAGTAATGGAGGATGGTGTTACACAAGCATCTGTTATTTACATGTGACATTGATTGGAAAGGAATCGGGTGTCAATACTTCACAGAAAGCCTTTATCGGGCAATACCCTCCTTCTTGCCCAATCAGGCCACCCAAAACATACGATTAAAGTGATACGGGTTGGCCTATTTTTGAGAGTCAGATGTATCTGCAGCAATGATACTACTTTTGAATATGAAGCTTCTGCTTTAAATAGATGTTTCCTAGACAGAGGCTACCCCCACTGTCTATTGCAAGGGGGAAGAGGGGAGTAGATTTATTATCTAAAAAAAATCCCAGCAGGGTTAGCTATCTAAATAAAACTAATTTCAGGAACCGTGCGTTTCTCTTTGAGATAAAAGTGGTCTCCGCGGCGGATTCGCCGCAAGATCACTTTTATCGGCGGTGGGAGAGGTGACCACCCCCCTTCCGCCGCTTACCGGACCCACCAATAGCGGCAGAGACAATCGCGTCCTTTCCCATGGATGCCTGGCTGCCAACTGAGGGGAAGATGTCCCCGCTCGGCTCCATAGCATGGGAGGGGGGAAGCAACGTCAAATGTCACTTCCGCCCATAGCTCTTAAAAGAGAATAACATTTTTTTTCCCAAGTGACATTTTTTTTTCTATTGCATAGTAGTGTAAATATGAGACGTGAGGTCTTTTTGACCCCACATTTCATATTTAAGAGTTCCTGTCATGCTTTTTTTTCTATAACAAGGGATGTTTACATTCCTTGTAATACGAATAAAAGTGACCCAAAATTTTTTTTTAATTTAAAGTAAAATAAATAAGAAAATATTTTTTTTTTTTTTAAAGCGCCCCATCCCGACAAGCTCACACGCAGAAACGAACGCATATGAAAACTGTGTTCAAACCACACGTGTGAGGTATCGCCGCGATCGTCAGTGAGAGCAATAATTCTAGCCCTTAACCTCTAACTCAAAACTGGTAACCTGTAGAAATCTTTAAACATCGCCTGTGGAGATTTTTAAGGGTAAAAGTTTGTCACCATTCCGCGAGCGGGCGCAAATTTTGAAGCATGGCATGTTGGGTATCAATTTACTCGGCGTATCATTATCTTTCACAATATAAAAAAATTGGGATAACTTTACTGTTGTCATATTTTTTTTATTCAAAAAAGTGTATTTTTTTTTTCCCAAAAAAGTGCGCTTGTAAGACCGCTGCGTAAATACGGTGTGACAAAGTATTGCAACGATTTTATCTTGTAAACAACAAGTGTCAAAAAGAGGCTCAGTCCTTAAGTGGTTAATATTGACTCCTTTTACAATTGTAATACAAGCTTTGTGATTTATCTAATTTCATGTAGTGCCTGTTGTGTCTAATATGTGGGGAGGACATCTAGCCGTCTACGTAACAGGTTCTATGAACATGTCTAAAGCATTGACAAGAATAAATCTACAAAAAGCTAAACATTTTATTTCATGTCATGGAGGTAATAAATCCGCCATGCAAGTTAAATTCATAGACAAGATTAGAGTCCCAAAGAGGGGTGCAGATGCTGTGCCGCAGAGGGGTATTCTGGATATTTTATCTCCAGACTCGCATTCCTTTGGGTTTGAACTTTGAATGGAATGTCCCGGCGCCTCCCTGCGGCCCAGCAGCACACATCTTTTATGCAGGTAGTTTATAATATTCTGTTTTGCTGTATCTTTGCCTTTTGCTCCATGTGTTTTTACTAGTTCATTCTGCCATCCCTTCCAGTATCTGTATTTGTATTTTGTTTAGAGACCATTCATATATATCCATATACCATTTTGGTGTAATGACCTGGAAGGTGGGAGCTCACATGTATGAAATACACAGTCCTATACGTGGCATGGCTTTGTCGCCATGTCTAGGACAGTGTAAGATAGTCATGTTTACAATTTGTTATTTATAAATCAGTCCTTCCATTGGTTATTTTAAAACCGTAAGACATATGCATTAAATAAATTTGAGGTTAACCCCTTCCCGACAAGCCACCGCAGTTGTACTGCGGCAGGTTGGCTCTCCTGGGTGAAACGACGTAACTGTACGTCGGTTTGCCTTTTGACCACTAGGGGGCGCATCCGAGGTGCCACGTTTAAACACACAGATCCCGGTTCTCTAAGGGGAGAGGAGACAGATCGAGTGTTCATGCCAAGTATGAACACCAATCTCTCTCCTTCCCTAGTCCCATCCCCTCCACAGTTAGAACACACACTAGGAAGCACAGTTAAACCCTTGATTGCCCCCTAGTGTTAACCCTTTCCCTGCCAGTGACATTTATACAGTAATCAATTTATAGCACTGATTGTTGTATAATTGTCAATGGTTCCAAAAATGTGTCAAAAGTGTCCAATTTGTCCGCCGCAATATCGCAGTCCCGATAAAAATCGCAGATCACCGCCATTACTAGTAAAAAATAAAAATAAAATGCCATAAATCTTTCCCCTATTTTGTAGATGCTATAACATTTGCGCAAACCAATCAATATAAGCTTATTGCGATTTTTTTTTTTTTTTTTTACCAAAAATATGTAGAATACATATCGGCCTAAACTGAGAAAAAAAATTGTTTTATTCTTTTAAATTTGGGATATTTATTATAGCAAAAAGTAAAAGATAGTATTTTTTTCAAAATGGTCGCTCTTCTTTTGTTTATAGCGCAAAAAATAAAAAGAGGTGATCAAATACCACCAAAAGAAAGCTCTATTTGTGGGGAAAAAAAGGACGTCAATTTTGTTTGGGTACAGCGTCACACGACCGCGCAATTGTCAGTTAAAGTGACGCAGTTCTGTATCGCAAAAAATGGCCTGGTCATTGAGCAGCCAAATCTCCCGGGGCTGAAGTGATTAATTTAGTATATGATACTTATATGTGCACTCATGATTTTTCTCTATATACAGAAGATTATTCATGATTTTACATGCAATTTTTGGTCTTATTTTTCTTTGGTTTTACTTTTTGTGTGTCATTTTGAAGTTTGTTTTATTATTATATATACATATGATATTCTTTCTTCTTTTTTTGCTTACATTTCTTTATATGGTTATATCTATTTATATTTGATGGTTTTATATGTATTGTCCTGGTCAATTGTCTCTTGGTATTTATTTGCATATGGGCGTTTTCAGATTGGTAGGGGGTAATCAGTTTTTACTGCTGTGCATTTGACATTTTAAGTTGAATCTTTTTCTTTTGCCTATTTTCAAACAAAATTAGATAATGTGTGTCATCCCACCCCCCTTCAAATCTGGTTTTGAACGTGCAGCTCTATATGTAATTGGGACAGGTGGTGTGTCTACTGATACCCACCCACACCTGTAGACATGGGCATGGGCATCCGCACCATAGGGCAAGGGGGGCCAATTCCCCCCCCCTGGAATCGTAAGAGTGTTGAAGTCAGAGTGAAGACACTTTCTCCCTGTGTTGCAGTGGCCGCGGCGGCAGCTGTGGACTCTTTTTATAAAGTCTGCTGCTGGCCTGGGGGCTGGGGCTGCTCTTAGTCTTTTCCGACTACACATCCGTCCCTCCCTCCTCACCCCCGGCCCGAGCATTGGATTGGCTCTGCCGCTTGGGCCTCTGCTTAACATCACTGTAACCCGGCTGTTCCGTGATTGGCTGCTGCCTCAGCCTGTGTAAATGTATGTTGTGCCTATGCTGATCCGGCCGGCGCAGCGCCGGCTCCTCCCAAAGGTCACAGGTGCGTGGTGTGCAGTGGCCGAGATGACAGAGCATACACTGCTTGGGTGCCAGTGCCTGTCCTGGGCCTATCGCTGAAGAACCACAGGTAACAGCAGTGCCTGTGCCACGACACCACTGTGTACATATTTTTTTATTGCAAATTGCAATACATGACCTTAAAATTATGCCCCCCTGAAAAAAGTTCAGCGGACGCCCATGGACATGGGTGTGGGGGGGTCTATTTAAGGAATGTCAGTAGCACACCTCAAGGTGATGAGTAAGCACAGTGTAGCTGTGCAAAACTAGTCCACCTCTGTGCCGGCTACTGCAACCATTGTGTGTGTTATTGTTTGTATGGAACATTCATTAACCGCTTCAATACAGGGCTTTTAAACACCCTTCCTTACCAGAGCACTTTTTGCGATTCGGCACTGCGTCGTTTAACTAACAATTGCGCGGTCGTGCGACGTTACACCCAAACAAAATTGACGTCCTTTTTTTCCCACAAATAGAGCTTTCTTTTGGTGGTATTTGATCGCCCCTGCGGTTTTTATTTTTTGCGCTATAAACAAAAGAAGAGCGACAATTTTGAAAAAAAACATAATATTTTTTACTTTTTGCTATAATAAATATCCCATTTTTTTTTAAAAAAACAATTTTTTTCCTCAGTTTAGGCCGATACGTATTCTTCTACATATTTTTGGTAAAAAAAATCGCAATAAGCGTATATTGATCGGTTTGCGCAAAAGTTATAGCGTCTACAAAATAGGGGATAGATTTATTGAATTTTTTTTTTTTTTTT
The DNA here is from genome assembly GCA_028564925.1 of Lithobates sylvaticus. Taxonomy (NCBI): domain Eukaryota; kingdom Metazoa; phylum Chordata; class Amphibia; order Anura; family Ranidae; genus Lithobates; species Lithobates sylvaticus. Next base: position 444,733,555 of record CM053029.1, on the reverse strand, counting down.
TTTTACTAGTAATGGCGGCGATTTGCGATTTTTTTTTCGTGACTGCGACATTGCGGCGGACACTTCGGACACTTTTGACACATTTTTGGAACCATTCACATTTACACAGCGATCGTTGCTATAAAATTGCAATGATTACTGTGTAAATGTGACTGTCAGGGAAGGGGTTAACACTAGAGGGCGCTGGAGGGGTTAATGTGTGTCCCTAATAGGAGTGATTCTAACTGTAGGGGGAGGGGACTTAAGGGGAGGAGACCGATCATGTGATCCTCTGTACTGGGATCACATGATCGGTCTCCTCCCCGCTGACAGGACGTGGGGCGGTGTGTTTACACACACAGCTCCACGGTCCCGCCCGGTCCCGTTGTTTTAAACGGGCAATCGCGGGTGCCCGGCGGACATCGCGGCCGCCGGGCACTCGCACCGGGTCCCGAGCGATGCCGCGGGCACGCGCGCGCCCCCTAGGCGGCCGGGAACCCGAGGACGTCATATGACGCCCACCCAGGATGGTAGATCCACCTTGTGGGCGTCATATGACTATGGGCGGGTATTGAACTGGTTAAATGGACTTCAAGAACATCGGTGTGCAGCCAATTTCTTTCCTTATTTTGAAAAAACGTGACTGAACTGATGAAACAAATAGAAGGCATGTGTGAAGGGGTCTTAATGTCGCTTTAATACTGTAATGGCCAGGTGCATTTTTAGTATAATAAATAAAAAGTTTATCTTTTTATATATATTTTTGCACATTTGTAGCATAATAAAAAAAAAAAAGACCAAAAAAAGTATTTTCCTGACGCCAACATGACCGCATACTAGTGATAGAGCTCCGCCTCTTGACCACTCCCTCAGGACCAGTGAATAGCATAAATGAAAGGCCTAGTTAGGCCCCACCCCATTCTTTTTTCCTCATACCTCAACGCACCAGTGAAGAGTAAGCAGTACTATGTCCCCCCTCTGCTTCTGTGCAGCATCCGGCTGGGTTCAAGCCTCTCCCAGTGCGAAGTCCCAGCGCTCAGGCTGCTAACATGCGCTATAGTCTGGGAGCCTTCTGTGGGTCTTATTGGGGCCCCTGCAGTGTTTCCTCTTTAGGAACAATATTGGCTTTTAAAATTGGTATCTGAAGCGCTTGTGGAATATGGGGAGCCAGCTAGGCTTTATCTCTCTCTTAGCCCCTTGTGCCATACAGGGTCGCCTGTACCTTTTTACCTATGTCTCCCTCTTTTGTCTTTCATTACCTTTCCCATTCCTTGCTGTCCTCTGCAGGTGTTGCATGTGTGTGTAGGTATTTATATATGATATGGGTGTGTATACGTATATACACGTTAAAAAAAAAAAAAAAAATGTATGTGAATGTGTGGGTATGCATATGTGGGGAGGTGTATGTAAATACATGTAGGTATTGTAGGGGATCAGATGGGTGAAAGGCCGGTTCGGCCAGTTCAGTAAAATAAAAATGGCTTTATTCAACAAAACAATGAGAAGAAAACGACAGGCTTGGCTTGTCACACAGGTGCAGAGATAGGAAAAGTTCAATCTCTTTAACCAACAGGCTGATATATAGACAAAGTACATGGCTCTAGCCAGAGCTACAGTCTCTGATATGATTTTGCTCACCCCAGCAGGTTCACAATCCAGCAATTGATTCTCTGCTGTCTCTCTCTCTCTCTCTCTCTCTCCAAACACACTCTCTGACATCTTCAGCTCAGCTGACAGTAAACAGGGCTGAAGGAGAAGTTCCTACCATCTTTAACCATCTCAATACAGTGCATTTTCACCCCCTTCCTGCCCAAGCCATTTTTCAGCTTTCAGCGCTGTCACAATTTGAATGACAATTGCACGGTCATGCTATATTGTACCCAAATGAAATTTTTCTCATTTTGTCCCCACAAGTAGAGCTTTCTTTTGGTGCTATTTGATCACCTCTGCGGTTTTTATTTTTTGCACTATAAACAAAAGAAGAGTGACAAGTTTGAAAAAAAAAAAAATATATATATATTTTTTTTTTTACTATTTGCTATAATAAATATCCAATTATTTTTTTTTTTTATAAAACAAATTTTTTCCTCAGTTTAGGCCGATATGTATTCTTCTACATATTTTTGGTAAAAAAAAATAGCAATAAACGTATATTGATTGGTTTGCGCAAAAGTTATAGTGCCTACAAAATAGGGGACAGATTTATTGCATTTTTATTATTATTATTTTTTTTTTTTACTAGTTATGGCGGTGATCTGTGATTTTTATCGTGACTGCGATATTGCAGCGGACATATCGGACACTTTGACACATTTTTGGGACCATTCACATTTATACAGCGATCCGTGCTATGAAAAAGCAGATTACTGTATAAATGTGACTGGCAGGGAAGGGGTTAACCACTAGGGGGTGATCAAGGGGTTAATATGTTCCCTGGTAGTGATTCTAACTGTAGGGGGAGGGGATTGACAAGGGGAGAAGACCGATCAGTGTTTCTCTGTACTGAGAACACACCATCGGTCACCTCCTCTGACAGGACCGTGGATCTGCGTGTTTACATACACCAGGGGTGGCAAACCAGTGGCCCGCGGAGCCCTCTGACTTGACCCGCAACCTCCTGCTCTGAAATGATGGGTTAGCAAGCCCAGATCGCAGGTTGCCGACCCGTCATACCACAGCATCAGTGTTGTGAATGAAGCTGGTGGTAGAGGAAGAAAGCGGCTGCAGAGCAGAGCCCCATAAGCCGATGCTTCCTGTACAGCGCCGGATTTTGCCACAGGCAGAGTCTATGGCAAAGTTCAATTAACCCGCAGGATAGACACAGGTGCACTATGCTGCACCCGCAGTGTGGGTAAACCGCAGCACATGTGAAAGCAGTTTAGGCCCTTTTCACACGCTCGGCCCTACCCAATCGGACCCTCAATTCACCTCTACAGAGCGGCAGATGTAAAACAGACTTTTGTCCGTTTACTCACGCCTGCCTCCAATCCGATCCTCTAAAAAAAAAATAGAAGGGAATTCGTCCCCTTCCATCTGGGTGGATCGGTTCGGAGGGCCTATAGAGTAGTCGTGACCTGTCATACGCCCACTCCGCTCCGCTCATTGTGGCCCACGACTGGTTACCAAGTTGCTTAAGTGGCCCTTGCTCTTAAAAAGGTTGGGCACCCCTGACATACACAGATCCACGGTCCTGCTGTGTTACCGGGCAATCATGGCCGCAGGGCACGCGCATCGAGTCCCCAGTAACACGCGCGCGCACCCCCTGATGGGCCGAAAAGGCGAGGGCATCACATGACGCCCTCCGGACACGAGAGCTGTGCTGCCTGGCCGTCAATTGACAGTCGGCGGTCGGCAACCAGTTAATTAACCCTTTCCTAACCTGCCCCAGACTGACCCTCTGCAGTATATGTGTGTAGGTATGTGTGGGTATGTGTGTATATGCCGTGTAGATATGTGTGCATATGCCTGTAGGTATATGTAGATGAATTAAAAAAGGAAAGTGGAATCCTTTCTCCTATATCTACTCCTGATGCTTCTGTCGCTTTTCAGCGATCCTCACCTCAGCTGGCCGTCCCATTTCTTCACAGATCAGGAGTCAGTTACCGCTCATATAAAGACCCTCAACAACTAGTATCGATAAGTTTTCAGGAAAAAGAGTGCCCTCTCATGCAGATTGGCTTTGATTTGCTTCGCTTCAGCCCCGCATGCCCACGCTCTCAAAAGGGCTGGGCCAAGGCAAGGCGGACGTTCTTCAGAGGAGCATAGCCCGGATGGCACTCCCACTCAGGAGAAGAGCTCCAAGGAAGATGTCTTTGCTCCTCTTCCCCAGAGCCAGCGCCCCAGCAAGAGTCCTGCAGGGCCTGTGGCGCAGTATCTATGCCCAGGAGGCTGGTGAGTAGACACTGCCTGGAGGAGTATGCAGCTAACAGGTAATGCCAAATGTCTTTATTATTGATAAGAATGGCACAAGATTATGTTTTGAACTTGCCTTAATTACCTGAAGCAACTGTTACACTTGTATTGGAAACTGTTGGAGACTGTTGCCATATGAGACAGCGTTCTTGTCCGTGCAGATGTGGCATCTTCATGGATGCTTTTCCCTGAGTTGCTGTCCTCGTGTAGAAGTCTGGGAGTCTGTAGGGTTGGCGTTGCACAGACACATTTGGGTGCCCCAAGGAGAGTAGTACTGTAACGTACGGGGCACTCTTGTGGGTGTGGCCGAATTGCCCTTGCTGACATCATCACCCTTCAGTGAGGCCAAACAGCCGCCTACAGCGGCAACACTTTTGTATATGACTATCTCGGTTACTTGGGGAGCCACAGCCTGGTCTGGGTAATATATCTGGGTCTCAGGTGGACTAAAACCTTGACACATGATTCAAAACTCGAATTGTCCAGGTGAATCCTGGACAGGTGGCACACCCTAGGTGTCTGGCACCCATGAATCTACTTTGCAGAGGCTGCCTGCTGGCTAAGTGGGTGGCAATTCTGTCTAGCAGCACTGGGGTTGCTGGTGCAATTCCCCAACATGCTAATGCTTGTGTTGAAGTTTATATCTTCTCCCTGTGTTGGTTTCTCACCACAATCCAAAGACATGCTCTGCACCTACTATGCCTTACGACCCACTCTATGTGGAGGGATGTTGGCAACTCATGGCTCTGGAGGTTCTTATTGGACTGAAGGGGGCCTGGGTCCTTGCTACATATATTACAGATGCAGCAGTCTGCTACTCAAAATATGGAAGCTGACCAGGAAGTCCCTCCTAGTTGCTTGTATAGCCACTGAAAGAGCACCCTGGCACTTTGGCGGCTAAGGAGGCCATATGGTTGAGGTCCTGGGCTGCGCATTGCTTCCTAGAAACAAAAGTGGGGAAGAATGAAGGGGGTTCGAGAAAAATGCCCGTATAAACAGGATGTCGAAACAGTATACTCTGAACAAGCTAATGGTCAACCTGCTCCTACATACTGTAGCATCTGCAGATGCCAGCAGACCAGAAATAACCAGCTCATGTACTGGGTGAGTCTAACGGGAATGGTTTAATACTTATCAAGCAGCTGCTGCACCTGCAGGACTCTGAGGAGAGTGGCAGGGTCTGCATCCCTTTAGACATGATTTCCTATTGGGAGTATCTTGCTAAAAATTACATTTTTGTAGCAGTGGATGCCAAGGGTCTGGCTTGTGTCTTGGTGCAGTCTTCTAGGGGGGATCAGTGATGCAGTCACACAAGTGCATGCCCAGACTCTTAAGGTAAGACCTAGAAGGCCCGCTTCACAGGTTTCTGGACGGCATGTTGTACAGAGTCTTGGATGAAGGTATCAGACACTTATGGTCACTTCGGGAGATTCCTCACTGCTCCTCCTTCAGACCATTTCTCTTCCACGAAGCTGCCAAGTCCACCACAACAGCGGGTGGGCTGCTACATTGCTTACAGACTCAAGAGGGTTTGCAAGTTTTCTACCCAATCCTGTTTGGAGTTCGCAGGAGAGGTTGGTTACTGTCCAGTTGCAGATCGGAAGAGGATGAACCCTTTGGGGCCCTCTTTGAGCTCTTTAAGACGGAGTCCATTAAACAGTATAACCACATGGCTGGAGGCTGTTGCTGGATCGTCAGAATACCTATCCTATCCTCACACCTTAGAGGGTAAGCAAAGCCAACTTTCTCCATCCCAATGGTTGGTGTACCCGAGGGGTGCTCTGCTAGCTCTAATTTATTTCCATCAGAGGAAGTGGTGACAGTCAGGAACAGATTTCTGAGGACGAATACTTCCGCTTGTTTGATGGCTTCTCAGTGCCTCAGTCATCTGGGCACAATGTCATCATGCATATAGATGATTCCTGGGGTGCATGGGCACCTGTACAAATTTCATCTAGAATTCTTAGTGCAAGGGAGGAAACAGGATAGAACACAGTTAATAAGTGTGACTCAGTATGAGTAGCGGTCCACAGTGATGGAAAGACCTTGAGGAAGTCTCAGTCCGTTAGGACCTTTTAGACTGGAGAATTGCTATGAATCATGTCTGCAAGAAAGCCGGGAAGATGCACTGTGAGGGACTTTCGGTCAAGGCAAACAGATTCCCAGCCAAGGAGGGTAATCTTGAACGCGCTGGGGGTTTAAACAGCCCTTTCAGCACTTTGGCCTTACTACACAGAGTCAAGGAGGACCAATCTCCTTGCAGTTTAGGAACAGGGCAGCAGTCGCCTATATAAAACTTCAGGATGAAACTCGCAGCAATATGCTATTGGGAGAGGTGAAACCCGTAACGCCTGGGGTGGAAGATCACCAGCATAATTTCGGAAGCAGTTTACCTCTCAGCGGATTTTTCTTTTGAACAAGTACAAGCTTCCCAGAGCACAACGAGTGGGTCTACGTCCCAGGTCTTCTCTGAGCTGGTCCACAGGTGGGGCCTACCACAGACAGACCTCCGCGTTTCCCACAGTAATCACAAACTTTGGTCTGATTTTGTTTCCGTACCCCAAGGCGCAAGGGGCAGTTGCTCTGGTCTCTCCCTGGGACTGCAATCTAACCTATATATTTTTTCCCCAACATTTCCCGTAAATGAGATTCCTCTTGAGGCTGTCTAGGGAGAACATAGTTGTCATAGCCAGTCCTCCATATTGATCAGGAGGCCCTCGGTTTTCCCTGGCCGTTCATTTCAGGGTACAGAAGGCATTTCCCCTCCATAGCATACGCAGACTGTGGCTGCCAGCAGGGGCACTAAAGGGGGAGGATGGGCAACTCCGGTTGCTCCAGTTTCACTCCAGAGTGATCTCTACTTTGTTGTGTGCAAGAAAACATTCTACTTACAACATCTAGACCTAATTCTGGAACAAATTTGCTTTTTCTTGGTAGGGCGAGACATTGATCCTACCGTCCCTGCAGTCTCAGCTGTTCTGTACTTCCTCCAGGCCTTAGCCTATCCTCACATAGCTCACGAGTGTGGGCTATATCGACAATAAGACATTTAAATGGGTCACGAATCCTTCAGTTTGCACAACTTTTGAGGGCAGTCATGAGGAGTCGGTCACCAAGAAAGAAAGATCTATTGGAGGTGCTGGATCTCATATCAGTTTAACCGTTTGTTCCAACAGAGCAATGTTTGGTTTAGGCCATCACTTACAAGGCAGTATCAATTGCAAGAACTTTAAGCAGAAGGTTATCAGAGATTCAAGCTCTTGGAGCTTCAAAGTAAATATCTATATATATATATATATATATATACATATATAAATATATATCAAATTTGTGAGGCCTAGTGTGCATTAACACGGCCTGTACCCCAAAGAGAAGCTTCAACAGATAGACATAAAGAGTATATGCATGTGAAAAAGGTTTTTTATTAAGGGCTTTAGGCCCAAAGGTAAATCAATGAATAGGTAGGTAAACATATAGTTATACAGAGCAGTGTATATACATGGTATTCATGTGTAACCATAGACATGTACAAAAATGCATAAATTGCACAACAACTTGCGATAATATCGGGGTCTTTCAGGAAAATGCCGACATGTTTCGGACGGACGTCCTTTTTCAAGGCAATATCTGTTCCTGTGTTTGCTCAATAATACTGTATAAGACAGAGTAGAGTCATTAATATACAACATAATGTGTTAATAGGTGTAAACCTGTGAGTTACACCGCTCAATGGTAATGGTACTCACTTGCAGAGTGTTAAAGTGCTGAGGATAAGCCCAATGGTCTTGGGGTACAGGAGTATGGTGTCAGTATGTCCATGCAGTATACAATGGATCTTGTGCTGTTAAAAGCAAACGGCTGCTACACATTTGAAAGGCTGCAAGATCTCCAAGCCATGCAATGGGAAATTGCAATGGCTATTGGTGCCTGGGCCAAAGATGATAAATAGCTATGAAGTAAAAGGGAGTATGTAGAGTAATATTAGTATCACTTATTAGTGAGAAAGGATGGGTTGGTGCAAAATGAATTGCAAGAAGTAAAATATTGGTATTACCTGGTAGAGGGAGAGTTTGCAGTATGCTGCAGTGTAGCCAAACGCCGGCAGGAAGGTGTGATGCCTGGTCCCGCCATTGTAGAGGCTGATATAGTGTGTATTGATGGGTGTCAGCTGTGCAAGCCGTGGTGAGAGGTAATTGCACTATGCTGTGTAGTAATTGCAGGGCCAGGTGTGGGGATGGTGGCTGAGAGGCCACATTACAATATCCCCAGTGTTGAGATCTCAGATGCGGCGGCGCCGCGCGTCGACACGTCCAGAGGGGGCGTGGCCTCGTGCGGCGTCGGAGCGTCACCGACGCGGGCAGACTAACCCCTCCCCGTGTGCTGGAACGTAAGCGGGGGGGGCGCGTGTGGTGGTAAGACGTGCGCCTCAATGGGTATATATGGCGCATGCGCCGTATGGGATACGCGCATGCGCACATGGTCTTACCCGCGCCGGGCAGCCAATAGATCAAGTGGAAGCGGGGGAGCCGAAAAATGTATTGAGTAGATGTATTTAGGAAGAGTATAACACTATAAATACATTACATTACAACTGCATTTAGTATGTTGAACATATAATATTTTCAGCGAGTGAGTCACATTACCATAGAGATAGGTGGAGGCCCCCTAGTGGACAGAGACAAACACAGCATTTAGAATAACAAAAACAGCAATATTCACATATTTGCAAAGAGTAATAAAGACATATGTATATATACAGTATATTGGTATCATTGGATTTGGATAGGTATAAAGACATTGCAAACAGTGCGATAAGGTCAGCATGGTATAACATGGTGTGAACATGTTTGCAAAACATTACAACAGATGCATTTTTATTGAAACAGAGCAAGATGACCATGATGTGGGTATGTGGTTGGACCAGGTGGAGAGGGGGTTCCAGAGGACAGAGTACTCGGGGAGCCCATCTCATAACCTGTAAAAATTATAGATCAAGTTCACATACCCCTGATTCAAAGCCCTCAAGATAGGGCTTGAAATTGAATGCCTCGTTGAGGCCAGGGGGGGATGTGGCGTTGAGGTGAAAAATCCATTTAAGCTCACTTTGAAGTAGGGATTTGTTATAGTCACCCCCTCGGTTGGGTGGGGGGATATGGTCAAGTGCTCTGAATGTGATCTGAGGGGTTGAGTCCTGGTGAACTATTGCACAGTGTCGCCCTAAGGGGAGGTCAGGGTCTTTTTGGTTGATACTAAGGATGTGTCGATAAATGCGTTTCCAAAAGGGGAGTTTGGTTTTCCCAACATAAAAACACCCACACTCGCACTCTAGTAGATAGACAATGCCGACTGAGCGGCAGTTGACAAAATGTTGGGGGAAGAAAGGTTGTCCATTGGGTAAAGTATTGGATCTGTTGGATTTAGATAGATACTTGCAGTATCTGCATTTGCCACAGGGGAATGTCCCCTTTGTTTGTTTTTGTAAATAACTGACAGGGGTATATTCACTTCTGATTAATTTGTCAAGGAGGGAAGGAGCTCGTCTATAAGTGAGTAATGGGTGTGCCGGTACGAATGGAGACAGTGAATGATCTGTGGTTAGAATGTACCAATGTTTCTCTAAAATCTGCGTAATAGAGGAATGTTGTTCGCAAAAGTTGGTGATGATTCGCAATGGGGTTTGTTTGGCTTGTGGTTTGGAAGGGAAGAGTAAGGAGTTACGTGTTTTTGATTTCGCTTTTTTATATGCTATTTTCAAAATTTTTGGTGGGTATCCACGTTCTAACAACCTATTTCGTAAAACTGAGGCCTCGTTTTCAAAGGAGGCCTCGGTTGAACAGTTGCGGCGGGCACGGAGGTATTGGGCATATGGAATAGAGTTGAGGAGAGGTTCCGGGTGGAAGCTGGAGGCGGCAAGAATGGTGTTACCTGCAGTAGGTTTGCGGTATAAGTGGCTTTGGATGTGGCCTTCAGAGTCTTTTATAAGGGTAAGGTCTAAAAAAACAAATGGAAGTGGGGCTAGAGGTCATGGTAAATCTCAAATTTAGCTGATTAGCAGTATTCAAATAGATCAAAAAGTCTTGTAAGATTTGGCTGGGTCCCTGCCAGACAATAAGGATATCGTCGATGTATCGACGAAAAGTGACAATGTGTTTGGTGTACATATTGGCAGAGGGGTCTGAAAATAGAAGACGTTCCCACTCCCCCAAGTACAGATTGGCGTAGGCCGGTGCGCAACAAGTGCCCATGGCCACGCCCTGTACTTGGAGGTAGTGGGAACCATCAAATGAGAAAAAGTTGTTATTGAGAATAAAGTTTAAAGCATTTATGATAAATGTGGAAAGGTCAGTGGAGTATAGGGAGGAAGTAGTGAGTATATGTCGGATGGCAGAGAGTCCTAGGGTGTGAGGAATCGAGCTGTATAGTGCCTCAACATCGATCGCGACAAGTAAAGTGTCGGGACCAATGGTTAGGGAGGACAGGCTTTGTAGGAGATGAGTAGTGTCTCTTATGTAAGAGGGAAGTTGAATAACAAGGGGTTGCAGTAATTTATCGATATAACGGCTAAGGTTGTCTGTAAGAGAACCTCTTCCGGAAACTATGGGTCTGCCTGGTGGTCTGGGTAGGTTTTTGTGCACCTTAGGGAGTGCATAGAACGTAGCTATACGTGGAAATTTGGTTCTAACATAGTCACTAGTGTTTTTATCTAATATCCCTTGTGTGGTAGCGGAGTCTATGAGTGTATATAATTGTTGTTGTGCTAAAGAAATAAAGGATATGGGGATCTTTTTGTACCATTCCTTGTTCTGAAGGATATCATGGCACATTTGAGTATAGTGGTCCCTGTCCAGTATAACAATATTTCCGCCTTTGTCGGCGGGTTTTATTATTATCGTGGAATTAGTTTTAAGATTTTGAAGAGCAAGGTATTGATTGTATGAGAAGTTTCTTGCCTTAGATCGGTTGGGATAAATTTTTAAGTTACGAATTTCCCGTGTAACTGCCTGCAGAAATAGTGCGGCTCGGGGATTGGTGCTGGGGGGTGGATAGAAACTAGATTTCTTTTTTATGGTTATTTTGGAGGGTGGGTGTGATGAAGTGAGAGGATTGTCCTCAGTGCTGGCTAAGAGAGTGTCAAGATCAAGAGTATCTATTAGGTTGGAATTGTCACTTTCCTCCAAAAGTTCAGTTAACTGTTGGAGGGCCGTGGTTTCCGCTGCAGAGTGTAGAAGCAAATCCGAAAAGGGATTGGGTGTGTATATGCTATGTAATAGCAGTTTACGGACAAACAAATGAATGTCTTTGATGACAGTGAATTTGTCTATGTGAGATACAGGACAGAAAGTGAGTCCCTTTTCAAGGACAGAAATTTCATGCTTGGTGAGTGAGTGTTTGGAAAGGTTGATGATGTTACAAGACAATGGGGTTATCTTGGTGTTCTTTTTGGTTGGTAAGTGTTGTTGTGTTGGATTCTTTGTGAAGCACGCATAAGGTCTAAAAAATCAAAGTGTTGGGAGGATGAAGGTAAAGAGTGTGATCTGGAGGTCTTCGAGGACGAGGAAGCAGCCGACGGATCTCTGGCCGGTGAGTCGTCGGCAGGTCCCTCGGGATCGGAGACCTCGTCACTGGAAAGATTAGGTGTGCGGCCTCTTTTTGGATTACGTGGGCCTCGTGTGGGATGGGGTTTAGGTGCAACATGTGAATTGTCTGTGTTGCGGTCGGCAGCATATTTGGGAGGTATAGGTTTGGAGGCGAAGCGTGCTGGAGCTGGTGGGCGTACAGCACGGTTGGCCTCGTTCCATTTGTAGGCTCTTTCCTCTTGGAAAGCTTTTTTGTCGCGGAAGAATTTTTTGTCCTTCTGCGTCAAAGTATCATGGTTAAATTTGTCAAAACGTTTTTTGAGTTGGAGATCAAGTGTTTTATATAGTGGATGGTCTAGGAATTGTGTGAGCTGAGTATTTAATGATGCTAATTTGGCATCAAGAGCGGACATCTGTGTCTCATATTGTTGTATCAAAAGTTTCATCAAATCAATGGAACATTGTTTGAGGACACCCTCCCAGGCCTGCTTGAAGTCTGGGGGGATGTCCTGAAATGTGGGAAAAATTTGGACCCTGAGTCCAAAGGGGTTAATACTGTGGGCAATATAGTCCTTAAAGGACTTGATGTGCCAGAAAAGAGAGGCTTTTTTCTGGACAGTATGTGTAAGATTGAGAAAAACAAATCGTAATTGAGATTCAATGAATTCATTGGATTGGAATTGCTGTAAGGTGCTAGTCATGCGGGTCTCCCAATCCTCCCCAAGGAAGATTGCCATGATGGTTAGGGGGATACTATGAGGGTGATAATCACAAAACCAGGTTAAAGGTAATAATGGTCATAAGATACAAGGAAAAGATCAAAATTCGTATTTACATCAGGTCATATATAAAGGCATGAATATGAATGAGATAAGAAGTACCAGCAGTCACTTGCTCAGGTAGGGGGTTTTTTTATGGCTTAACCATAAGTAAATCAAGATACAATATTTGTTGGGCAAGTGAGTGGTGGCAAGTTGGTCTATCGCTTCTCACGTATATAAATAGCAAATTTGTGAGGCCTAGTGTGCATTAACACGGCCTGTACCCCAAAGAGAAGCTTCAACAGATAGACATAAAGAGTATATGCATGTGAAAAAGGTTTTTTATTAAGGGCTTTAGGCCCAAAGGTAAATCAATGAATAGGTAGGTAAACATATAGTTATACAGAGCAGTGTATATACATGGTATTCATGTGTAACCATAGACATGTACAAAAATGCATAAATTGCACAACAACTTGCGATAATATCGGGGTCTTTCAGGAAAATGCCGACATGTTTCGGACGGACGTCCTTTTTCAAGGCAATATCTGTTCCTGTGTTTGCTCAATAATACTGTATAAGACAGAGTAGAGTCATTAATATACAACATAATGTGTTAATAGGTGTAAACCTGTGAGTTACACCGCTCAATGGTAATGGTACTCACTTGCAGAGTGTTAAAGTGCTGAGGATAAGCCCAATGGTCTTGGGGTACAGGAGTATGGTGTCAGTATGTCCATGCAGTATACAATGGATCTTGTGCTGTTAAAAGCAAACGGCTGCTACACATTTGAAAGGCTGCAAGATCTCCAAGCCATGCAATGGGAAATTGCAATGGCTATTGGTGCCTGGGCCAAAGATGATAAATAGCTATGAAGTAAAAGGGAGTATGTAGAGTAATATTAGTATCACTTATTAGTGAGAAAGGATGGGTTGGTGCAAAATGAATTGCAAGAAGTAAAATATTGGTATTACCTGGTAGAGGGAGAGTTTGCAGTATGCTGCAGTGTAGCCAAACGCCGGCAGGAAGGTGTGATGCCTGGTCCCGCCATTGTAGAGGCTGATATAGTGTGTATTGATGGGTGTCAGCTGTGCAAGCCGTGGTGAGAGGTAATTGCACTATGCTGTGTAGTAATTGCAGGGCCAGGTGTGGGGATGGTGGCTGAGAGGCCACATTACAATATCCCCAGTGTTGAGATCTCAGATGCGGCGGCGCCGCGCGTCGACACGTCCAGAGGGGGCGTGGCCTCGTGCGGCGTCGGAGCATCACCGACGCGGGCAGACTAACCCCTCCCCGTGTGCTGGAACGTAAGCGGGGGGGGCGCGTGTGGTGGTAAGACGTGCGCCTCAATGGGTATATATGGCGCATGCGCCGTATGGGATACGCGCATGCGCACATGGTCTTACCCGCGCCGGGCAGCCAATAGATCAAGTGGAAGCGGGGGAGCCGAAAAATGTATTGAGTAGATGTATTTAGGAAGAGTATAACACTATAAATACATTACATTACAACTGCATTTAGTATGTTGAACATATAATATTTTCAGCGAGTGAGTCACATTACCATAGAGATAGGTGGAGGCCCCCTAGTGGACAGAGACAAACACAGCATTTAGAATAACAAAAACAGCAATATTCACATATTTGCAAAGAGTAATAAAGACATATGTATATATACAGTATATTGGTATCATTGGATTTGGATAGGTATAAAGACATTGCAAACAGTGCGATAAGGTCAGCATGGTATAACATGGTGTGAACATGTTTGCAAAACATTACAACAGATGCATTTTTATTGAAACAGAGCAAGATGACCATGATGTGGGTATGTGGTTGGACCAGGTGGAGAGGGGGTTCCAGAGGACAGAGTACTCGGGGAGCCCATCTCATAACCTGTAAAAAAAAAAAAAATTTTGAAAATAGCATATAAAAAAGCGAAATCAAAAACACGTAACTCCTTACTCTTCCCTTCCAAACCACAAGCCAAACAAACCCCATTGCGAATCATCACCAACTTTTGCGAACAACATTCCTCTATTACGCAGATTTTAGAGAAACATTGGTACATTCTAACCACAGATCATTCACTGTCTCCATTCGTACCGGCACACCCATTACTCACTTATAGACGAGCTCCTTCCCTCCGTGACAAATTAATCAGAAGTGAATATACCCCTGTCAGTTATTTACAAAAACAAACAAAGGGGACATTCCCCTGTGGCAAATGCAGATACTGCAAGTATCTATCTAAATCCAACAAATCCAATACTTTACCCAATGGACAACCTTTCTTCCCCCAACATTTTGTCAACTGCCGCTCAGTCGGCATTGTCTATCTACTAGAGTGCGAGTGTGGGTGTTTTTATGTTGGGAAAACCAAACTCCCCTTTTGGAAACGCATTTATCGACACATCCTTAGTATCAACCAAAAAGACCCTGACCTCCCCTTAGGGCGACACTGTGCAATAGTTCACCAGGACTCAACCCCTCAGATCACATTCAGAGCACTTGACCATATCCCCCCACCCAACCGAGGGGGTGACTATAACAAATCCCTACTTCAAAGTGAGCTTAAATGGATTTTTCACCTCAACGCCACATCCCCCCCTGGCCTCAACGAGGCATTCAATTTCAAGCCCTATCTTGAGGGCTTTGAATCAGGGGTATGTGAACTTGATCTATAATTTTTACAGGTTATGAGATGGGCTCCCCGAGTACTCTGTCCTCTGGAACCCCCTCTCCACCTGGTCCAACCACATACCCACATCATGGTCATCTTGCTCTGTTTCAATAAAAATGCATCTGTTGTAATGTTTTGCAAACATGTTCACACCATGTTATACCATGCTGACCTTATCGCACTGTTTGCAATGTCTTTATACCTATCCAAATCCAATGATACCAATATACTGTATATATACATATGTCTTTATTACTCTTTGCAAATATGTGAATATTGCTGTTTTTGTTATTCTAAATGCTGTGTTTGTCTCTGTCCACTAGGGGGCCTCCACCTATCTCTATGGTAATGTGACTCACTCGCTGAAAATATTATATGTTCAACATACTAAATGCAGTTGTAATGTAATGTATTTATAGTGTTATACTCTTCCTAAATACATCTACTCAATACATTTTTCGGCTCCCCCGCTTCCACTTGATCTATTGGCTGCCCGGCGCGGGTAAGACCATGTGCGCATGCGCGTATCCCATACGGCGCATGCGCCATATATACCCATTGAGGCGCACGTCTTACCACCACACGCGCCCCCCCCGCTTACGTTCCAGCACACGGGGAGGGGTTAGTCTGCCCGCGTCGGTGACGCTCCGACGCCGCACGAGGCCACGCCCCCTCTGGACGTGTCGACGCGCGGCGCCGCCGCATCTGAGATCTCAACACTGGGGATATTGTAATGTGGCCTCTCAGCCACCATCCCCACACCTGGCCCTGCAATTACTACACAGCATAGTGCAATTACCTCTCACCACGGCTTGCACAGCTGACACCCATCAATACACACTATATCAGCCTCTACAATGGCGGGACCAGGCATCACACCTTCCTGCCGGCGTTTGGCTACACTGCAGCATACTGCAAACTCTCCCTCTACCAGGTAATACCAATATTTTACTTCTTGCAATTCATTTTGCACCAACCCATCCTTTCTCACTAATAAGTGATACTAATATTACTCTACATACTCCCTTTTACTTCATAGCTATTTATCATCTTTGGCCCAGGCACCAATAGCCATTGCAATTTCCCATTGCATGGCTTGGAGATCTTGCAGCCTTTCAAATGTGTAGCAGCCGTTTGCTTTTAACAGCACAAGATCCATTGTATACTGCATGGACATACTGACACCATACTCCTGTACCCCAAGACCATTGGGCTTATCCTCAGCACTTTAACACTCTGCAAGTGAGTACCATTACCATTGAGCGGTGTAACTCACAGGTTTACACCTATTAACACATTATGTTGTATATTAATGACTCTACTCTGTCTTATACAGTATTATTGAGCAAACACAGGAACAGATATTGCCTTGAAAAAGGACGTCCGTCCGAAACATGTCGGCATTTTCCTGAAAGACCCCGATATTATCGCAAGTTGTTGTGCAATTTATGCATTTTTGTACATGTCTATGGTTACACATGAATACCATGTATATACACTGCTCTGTATAACTATATGTTTACCTACCTATTCATTGATTTACCTTTGGGCCTAAAGCCCTTAATAAAAAACCTTTTTCACATGCATATACTCTTTATGTCTATCTGTTGAAGCTTCTCTTTGGGGTACAGGCCGTGTTAATGCACACTAGGCCTCACAAATTTGCTATTTATATACGTGAGAAGCGATAGACCAACTTGCCACCACTCACTTGCCCAACAAATATTGTATCTTGATTTACTTATGGTTAAGCCATAAAAAAACCCCCTACCTGAGCAAGTGACTGCTGGTACTTCTTATCTCATTCATATTCATGCCTTTATATATGACCTGATGTAAATACGAATTTTGATCTTTTCCTTGTATCTTATGACCATTATTACCTTTAACCTGGTTTTGTGATTATCACCCTCATAGTATCCCCCTAACCATCATGGCAATCTTCCTTGGGGAGGATTGGGAGACCCGCATGACTAGCACCTTACAGCAATTCCAATCCAATGAATTCATTGAATCTCAATTACGATTTGTTTTTCTCAATCTTACACATACTGTCCAGAAAAAAGCCTCTCTTTTCTGGCACATCAAGTCCTTTAAGGACTATATTGCCCACAGTATTAACCCCTTTGGACTCAGGGTCCAAATTTTTCCCACATTTCAGGACATCCCCCCAGACTTCAAGCAGGCCTGGGAGGGTGTCCTCAAACAATGTTCCATTGATTTGATGAAACTTTTGATACAACAATATGAGACACAGATGTCCGCTCTTGATGCCAAATTAGCATCATTAAATACTCAGCTCACACAATTCCTAGACCATCCACTATATAAAACACTTGATCTCCAACTCAAAAAACGTTTTGACAAATTTAACCATGATACTTTGACGCAGAAGGACAAAAAAGTCTTCCGCGACAAAAAAGCTTTCCAAGAGGAAAGAGCCTACAAATGGAACGAGGCCAACCGTGCTGTACGCCCACCAGCTCCAGCACGCTTCGCCTCCAAACCTATACCTCCCAAATATGCTGCCGACCGCAACACAGACAATTCACATGTTGCACCTAAACCCCATCCCACACGAGGCCCACGTAATCCAAAAAGAGGCCGCACACCTAATCTTTCCAGTGACGAGGTCTCCGATCCCGAGGGACCTGCCGACGACTCACCGGCCAGAGATCCGTCGGCTGCTTCCTCGTCCTCGAAGACCTCCAGATCACACTCTTTACCTTCATCCTCCCAACACTTTGATTTTTTAGACCTTATGCGTGCTTCACAAAGAATCCAACACAACAACACTTACCAACCAAAAAGAACACCAAGATAACCCCATTGTCTTGTAACATCATCAACCTTTCCAAACACTCACTCACCAAGCATGAAATTTCTGTCCTTGAAAAGGGACTCACTTTCTGTCCTGTATCTCACATAGACAAATTCACTGTCATCAAAGACATTCATTTGTTTGTCCGTAAACTGCTATTACATAGCATATACACACCCAATCCCTTTTCGGATTTGCTTCTACACTCTGCAGCGGAAACCACGGCCCTCCAACAGTTAACTGAACTTTTGGAGGAAAGTGACAATTCCAACCTAATAGATACTCTTGATCTTGACACTCTCTTAGCCAGCACTGAGGACAATCCTCTCACTTCATCACACCCACCCTCCAAAATAACCATAAAAAAGAAATCTAGTTTCTATCCACCCCCCAGCACCAATCCCCGAGCCGCACTATTTCTGCAGGCAGTTACACGGGAAATTCGTAACTTAAAAATTTATCCCAACCGATCTAAGGCAAGAAACTTCTCATACAATCAATACCTTGCTCTTCAAAATCTTAAAACTAATTCCACGATAATAATAAAACCCGCCGACAAAGGCGGAAATATTGTTATACTGGACAGGGACCACTATACTCAAATGTGCCATGATATCCTTCAGAACAAGGAATGGTACAAAAAGATCCCCATATCCTTTATTTCTTTAGCACAACAACAATTATATACACTCATAGACTCCGCTACCACACAAGGGATATTAGATAAAAACACTAGTGACTATGTTAGAACCAAATTTCCACGTATAGCTACGTTCTATGCACTCCCTAAGGTGCACAAAAACCTACCCAGACCACCAGGCAGACCCATAGTTTCCGGAAGAGGTTCTCTTACAGACAACCTTAGCCGTTATATCGATAAATTACTGCAACCCCTTGTTATTCAACTTCCCTCTTACATAAGAGACACTACTCATCTCCTACAAAGCCTGTCCTCCCTAACCATTGGTCCCGACACTTTACTTGTCGCGATCGATGTTGAGGCACTATACAGCTCGATTCCTCACACCCTAGGACTCTCTGCCATCCGACATATACTCACTACTTCCTCCCTATACTCCACTGACCTTTCCACATTTATCATAAATGCTTTAAACTTTATTCTCAATAACAACTTTTTCTCATTTGATGGTTCCCACTACCTCCAAGTACAGGGCGTGGCCATGGGCACTTGTTGCGCACCGGCCTACGCCAATCTGTACTTGGGGGAGTGGGAACGTCTTCTATTTTCAGACCCCTCTGCCAATATGTACACCAAACACATTGTCACTTTTCGTCGATACATCGACGATATCCTTATTGTCTGGCAGGGACCCAGCCAAATCTTACAAGACTTTTTGATCTATTTGAATACTGCTAATCAGCTAAATTTGAGATTTACCATGACCTCTAGCCCCACTTCCATTTGTTTTTTAGACCTTACCCTTATAAAAGACTCTGAAGGCCACATCCAAAGCCACTTATACCGCAAACCTACTGCAGGTAACACCATTCTTGCCGCCTCCAGCTTCCACCCGGAACCTCTCCTCAACTCTATTCCATATGCCCAATACCTCCGTGCCCGCCGCAACTGTTCAACCGAGGCCTCCTTTGAAAACGAGGCCTCAGTTTTACGAAATAGGTTGTTAGAACGTGGATACCCACCAAAAATTTTGAAAATAGCATATAAAAAAGCGAAATCAAAAACACGTAACTCCTTACTCTTCCCTTCCAAACCACAAGCCAAACAAACCCCATTGCGAATCATCACCAACTTTTGCGAACAACATTCCTCTATTACGCAGATTTTAGAGAAACATTGGTACATTCTAACCACAGATCATTCACTGTCTCCATTCGTACCGGCACACCCATTACTCACTTATAGACGAGCTCCTTCCCTCCGTGACAAATTAATCAGAAGTGAATATACCCCTGTCAGTTATTTACAAAAACAAACAAAGGGGACATTCCCCTGTGGCAAATGCAGATACTGCAAGTATCTATCTAAATCCAACAGATCCAATACTTTACCCAATGGACAACCTTTCTTCCCCCAACATTTTGTCAACTGCCGCTCAGTCGGCATTGTCTATCTACTAGAGTGCGAGTGTGGGTGTTTTTATGTTGGGAAAACCAAACTCCCCTTTTGGAAACGCATTTATCGACACATCCTTAGTATCAACCAAAAAGACCCTGACCTCCCCTTAGGGCGACACTGTGCAATAGTTCACCAGGACTCAACCCCTCAGATCACATTCAGAGCACTTGACCATATCCCCCCACCCAACCGAGGGGGTGACTATAACAAATCCCTACTTCAAAGTGAGCTTAAATGGATTTTTCACCTCAACGCCACATCCCCCCCTGGCCTCAACGAGGCATTCAATTTCAAGCCCTATCTTGAGGGCTTTGAATCAGGGGTATGTGAACTTGATCTATAATTTTTACAGGTTATGAGATGGGCTCCCCGAGTACTCTGTCCTCTGGAACCCCCTCTCCACCTGGTCCAACCACATACCCACATCATGGTCATCTTGCTCTGTTTCAATAAAAATGCATCTGTTGTAATGTTTTGCAAACATGTTCACACCATGTTATACCATGCTGACCTTATCGCACTGTTTGCAATGTCTTTATACCTATCCAAATCCAATGATACCAATATACTGTATATATACATATGTCTTTATTACTCTTTGCAAATATGTGAATATTGCTGTTTTTGTTATTCTAAATGCTGTGTTTGTCTCTGTCCACTAGGGGGCCTCCACCTATCTCTATGGTAATGTGACTCACTCGCTGAAAATATTATATGTTCAACATACTAAATGCAGTTGTAATGTAATGTATTTATAGTGTTATACTCTTCCTAAATACATCTACTCAATACATTTTTCGGCTCCCCCGCTTCCACTTGATCTATTGGCTGCCCGGCGCGGGTAAGACCATGTGCGCATGCGCGTATCCCATACGGCGCATGCGCCATATATACCCATTGAGGCGCACGTCTTACCACCACACGCGCCCCCCCGCTTACGTTCCAGCACACGGGGAGGGGTTAGTCTGCCCGCGTCGGTGACGCTCCGACGCCGCACGAGGCCACGCCCCCTCTGGACGTGTCGACGCGCGGCGCCGCCGCATCTGAGATCTCAACACTGGGGATATTGTAATGTGGCCTCTCAGCCACCATCCCCACACCTGGCCCTGCAATTACTACACAGCATAGTGCAATTACCTCTCACCACGGCTTGCACAGCTGACACCCATCAATACACACTATATCAGCCTCTACAATGGCGGGACCAGGCATCACACCTTCCTGCCGGCGTTTGGCTACACTGCAGCATACTGCAAACTCTCCCTCTACCAGGTAATACCAATATTTTACTTCTTGCAATTCATTTTGCACCAACCCATCCTTTCTCACTAATAAGTGATACTAATATTACTCTACATACTCCCTTTTACTTCATAGCTATTTATCATCTTTGGCCCAGGCACCAATAGCCATTGCAATTTCCCATTGCATGGCTTGGAGATCTTGCAGCCTTTCAAATGTGTAGCAGCCGTTTGCTTTTAACAGCACAAGATCCATTGTATACTGCATGGACATACTGACACCATACTCCTGTACCCCAAGACCATTGGGCTTATCCTCAGCACTTTAACACTCTGCAAGTGAGTACCATTACCATTGAGCGGTGTAACTCACAGGTTTACACCTATTAACACATTATGTTGTATATTAATGACTCTACTCTGTCTTATACAGTATTATTGAGCAAACACAGGAACAGATATTGCCTTGAAAAAGGACGTCCGTCCGAAACATGTCGGCATTTTCCTGAAAGACCCCGATATTATCGCAAGTTGTTGTGCAATTTATGCATTTTTGTACATGTCTATGGTTACACATGAATACCATGTATATACACTGCTCTGTATAACTATATGTTTACCTACCTATTCATTGATTTACCTTTGGGCCTAAAGCCCTTAATAAAAAACCTTTTTCACATGCATATACTCTTTATGTCTATCTGTTGAAGCTTCTCTTTGGGGTACAGGCCGTGTTAATGCACACTAGGCCTCACAAATTTGCTATTTATATACGTGAGAAGCGATAGACCAACTTGCCACCACTCACTTGCCCAACAAATATTGTATATAAATATATATATACACACCTTTATTTCCAGAACATCACACAGGAAAGTCACACTTACTGTTCATTTTCAAAACTTTAAATTAGTATCTGTCCACAATTGTCCCTTTCAGGTCATCTAAATAAACCTTTTGTCATTCCAGCTGGGAATCATCAAGAAAAAGAGGTTACTGCCTGGATCCTAGCAGGCTTAGTTGTGCATATAGGACTAGGAGTCGCAAGCCTCCGTCAGAGGCGGCAGAGCACTCTACCAGAGTGGTTGAAGCCTCAGAGGCAGCACATGCAAGAGAATCTATGGTGCCCATCTGTACAGGAGTATCATGGGCGTTCCAACATTCGTACTCAAACTTGACGGAATAGACCCGGGGGACTTTGTAGGAAGGACTATTCAGTCCTCTGTCTCATACTAATTAGAAGATGGGTTTGACAAGTAGATCCCACCCTGTCAGTTAGCTATTTATCACTAGTAGGCTGCCATGTTGGCATCAGGAAACCGGAAAATTGTATCAAATACTTAGTTATTTTCCTTTCCTGACACAAAACCATGGCAGCATATGGTCCCACCCTTAAGCCCCATACACACGGTCGGACTTTTTCATGGATTCTGTCCGATCGGACAATGTTGTTGGAAAATCAGACCGTGTGTATGCACCATCGGACAGTGTACGTCGGTTTGTCCGACGGACAAAGTCTTATCTCCTGCTGGAAAGATTTGCCGTCAACACGGTCCGATCACACCAAATCCGATCGTGTGTACGGTTGTCCGACGGACAAAGTGCTACGCATGCTCAGAAGAAATTCTGTGACGGAAGCGCTCGGTCAGGTAAAACTACCTTTCCTAATCGACACAGCACATTCGTCACGCTGCAATGTTAAAATGTCTTTAATGCAGCGCATTCTCTTTTTCTTTACAATGCAACAAGAATGACATGTTTTAGCTGCTCCTATTCACCCGCACTTCTCACAAACTTAGTTCTTTATTACTTTTCAGCATTTATACACTACATGTTTATTTTTACTCAGATCGTAAAAGAATCTTTGTTATATTTTTAGCATGATTTGTCTTTTTTTTTTTTTTTTTTGGGAATACATATTTGAAGGAGAATTTTTTTGTTTTTTTGGAGGGGGGTTGTGTGTCTCAACTTAGCAAAACCACATTATGAACATTTGTATTTCTTGCTTAAATTTACTAGGAGTTTGTTGGTTGTTGGTGCCCCTTGTTAATTCTACTTTAGGATTAGTGAAATGTACCTGCCTACTCAAAGAAAAACTGTCATTGTAGAAAAGTAAAACACAATAGTCAATGCTTATTTCAAATCCAAAAAACATTTATTTAGGTCTCAGCAACAAACCAAAGAGGAACGCAGCCATGGTGAAACTTGGGGAATTTGCAAAGCCTTGGACACCCATGGCAACCATCATTTTTCCGGCTTAAAAAATTGGGGGCATGAAGAGTACCTATCTAAATAATAAGGGAGCGCAATCTGGTCCTGAAGTCCAAAACATCCGGAACTGCAGCAGATGCCATCTAGGTCCCCAGGCTCTGGTCCTACGAGAGGCTCCATCTTCTCTCAGACCAGACTGAATCAAGGTCATCACTCTCTTGTCTTCCTTGTACGCTTCCTTCCACGCCGTGGTGCTGGTGCTGGTGGGGTGGCAGAAGGAGGAGGAGGAGGCGGAGCAAGGTCACTCTCGCAAACATGTGTGAGTGGGGTCATCTCCCCAGCCATCCCCTCATTTAGTATTTTGAGGATGACATCCTCACACATGCTGCGTTGCCCCGCCTCCATACCCGTCATTTTACTGCCAACCAAGGAGGCAAAGGCCTCCTCGTAGGTGGGTGTGGCATATAGGGAGGCTGAGGCATCTCGTATCAGCTGGAGCGCTGACTCTCCCACCTCCCCCATGCTTTTCGCCCTTCTGTAGGGAAGGCGGAGGGGAGGGACTTGGGAGACAGTCAGGCTCCTAGGCCTACCCCCCTGTTGGCTGCCACTAACCCCTGCCTCCTCCTGACTGCCACCTTCCACAGCCACCTCCTGGCTGAGGTCTTCCTGTGTATGAAAAAGGGACATAGTTTCAGTTATTTGTTCATCAAACACACACAATTCTCATCTAGTGACTGTTGCAAAATGTTTACAAATAGAAAACCATACAATTCTCAGCCCTGCAGTTTAGACTCTTCCCAAAAATGTCTCCAACACCACTGTCTGTTGATATGTCAATCACGTTAGGAACTAAGCAATTGGGGATCCTGAATTAACTGAACATCATTCATTATTCCCCAAAATGGTTACAAAACTACTATACCTGGAACAAGCTGGGCTCCTGCACATATTCCATACTGGAAGGCCCAGGTTGGTCCTCGGAAGCCTCATCAGGGGTGGCGTGCGCGGAAGGACGCGTGCAAGGAAGAGTCGAGAGTGACTTCCTGACAGTAGCCTGGTCTTTGAGAAAGTGGAGCCTCTCATAGTACCAGAGCGTGGGGGCATAGACATCATCTGCTGCAGCTCCAGATGCTAGGGACTTCCGGACCTTATTGCGCTCCCGGAAATAGGTACTCTTCATGTTATTTATTTTTACTTTTAAGTTTGCCACGGTTGCCATGGGCAGGTTTGGCTTTACAAATGCCACAAGTTTCAGCAGGGCTGCGTACCTCTTTGGTCTGTTGCTGTAGTCACGATGCTTTGGTTGCCATAAGAGGGGAAATTCCCGGTATTTATCAATGAAGAGGGGGAGAAAACTCACGTCGTAGAAGGCCTCCATCACCTCTGCAAGACACAACACCACACAAAACAATATAAATAATGTCAGCCTAAACTCTCCTAATCTTCTCCATAAAGAAGCCTCAAGTTCTAATCAGTCTAGGCTAGTTATGTACCAACGTCAAATTGTACCTTCGTTTCTAGCGATCGTCTCGTGCGTGAGCTTTCTCTCCCCTCGTCTCCCAGATCGTGGCTACGACACAGGCGTGTGACGTTTTATATACAGTGCGTATGCGTCAAACTCCGCCCGCCCCTGACGATCTTTCTCGTCTATTCCCCACCCCTTCTCTTTACTGCGCAGTGGGGAGAGCACATGGCGGGGACACAGCAGGTGCGCCCCAAATATCCCACCAACGAGGAGGAGGACGAGGAAAGTCCGGAGGCACAAACGTCCCGATCCCGGAGCCTGAAATTCAAGGCCTCCAATATGTCATTTGGAGAAATGTTGGAGATGGTGGACATATTAAAGAGGAGCGACTATGATGGGAAGTATGGGCCTTATCTCAACCCCAATGTCCGCAAGGCCAAGATCATGTCTAAAGTTGTGAGGAGGCTGTACAATCATTTTGGGGTACAACGATCCAAGGAGCAACTGAGGAAACGCTGGTCAGACCTGAAACTGAGGGAGGCCGATCAGTACAGAAAGATCAAGCGAATTCTTCAAAAAAGTAAGTAGTTGTGTTTTGTGTTTGCTTTCTTGCTTGCATACTGCTCCATGTGGTTTGATTTTTACAAAGTTGTACATTCCAAAATGGCCACTTTCATGTTCGTCTGTGCATTCGATCGTACTCAGCCTCGATCTTTCTGCCACTGTCATGGTCGTGTGTGTGTTTCCATTCGATCGTACGCAACCTCGATCGTTCGGCCACTTATAATACGATGTTTGGTGTTTTTTTTTGGGAAAGGAAGCTTGTTCTCACTAGAAATGTCATCAAGAATGTAAAGCCAATTTATTCAATGTAAAGGAGAGGTCACCCAGTAGCTGTTTACCCATCTGGACTCTAGAGCACTAGTGCTGGGACACCCAAACCCCCTTTTTATTAGGCTTTTCCACACATGTGCTCCAGTGGATACTAGAGGGGGGTCTCCATCACACAAACTTCTACCAAAAAGCTAGTCAGTTTAGCACCTTTACAAAGTGACTACATTCATGTAGTTGGCATTTGTAACTGGCCAAACAAAAATAGTGTCCGTCACTTTCAAGCAATGTTTGTCATTTCCTATTTCTGCCCTCAATAGATTGTGTTGCTAAATCTTCCTTTTGTACATTCTCATAGGGGAGCGAAAACTTGGGCCGTCTGAGGAAACCCCAAAACCAACACCTCCCAAAAAAGGTGAAAGAGCAGAAGCAGAGGAGGAGGAGGAGGAAGGAGAGATCATCGAACTTGGAGAAATTGTCACCACAACAGGTGAGTGTGGGAGAACACAGCTACTGGTAAGCTAATCAATGTATGGCTGCCTCATTTCCAACACCCCATTTTTGTTTGTTTGTGGTTTTTAGGTGACGTGGATGTTGTGGAAGAAAAATCGCACTTTACCACAGAGAGTGCCCACGTACTCATCGGGGAGATAATGGTCTGCAATAGAGATCTAGATTACATAAAGCAAAACATCAATGATGTTCAACAAAAATTGAAGAACATCATTGATGTTTTAGGAAAAATATGAAAACGCACCAAGTAATTAACACACATTTGTGCCAGCTTCTGAACACATTTGCAACTTAAGAACTGTGTGAAATTTGGAACATGCACACATTGTGTCCACATGTGCTAGCTCCCATCATGGTGGATGAATGCCAACGTTTTTTTGGGGGTGCAACCACTTTACGAACTACGAAAGTGGTTGTGGTGAAGGGGTTGCACCCCCAAAAAACGTCCATTCATCCCCATGATGGAAAATGGCACTTTTGAAGCTTCTAGGCATGTGTTTTACCATCTAATGACCATTTTCAGACCCAAATTGTGTGCATGTTCTAAATTTCCAATTTCCAGGGGTGACCCCCCCATGTGATGAAGGCAAGATCAAACACACTTTGAACATATAGTCATGTCTGATCTTGTCTTCACTTTACAAAGTTGAACTTTCCAAATTCATAGGTTCTGTTTTGCTCCATGCCTGGTTTTACCAATTGCGGAATGTTTGTAAACAATGTTGTAAATAACCAAGATGTTGTCAGTTTGGGCGTGAAGATTGTAAACGCTTGTGAATGTTTTCCAAGTAAACTTTTTTATTTTTCTAAATGTGTGGCTTCCTTATTTAAAAAACACAATGCATTATGTATGTCAAATGTAAAGGATATGGGGGGCAATTGGTGTTATTTACTAAAGGCAAGTCCACTTTGCACTGCAAGTTTCATTTCCAGGGCACTTTTTCACTGCACTTGTAGAGCATAGTGGATTTGACTTATGTAAATGACACCCACAGTGCTTTGTACGAAAACACGGAGCACAGCATTTTTGAGAATACACACATGTCTGACCTGGTGATGAAAAGGAGTATTTTGGGTGTCAGTTATGCAGTACAAACCTTATCTAGACCAAAGATTAGGTAGCAAACACACAACATGAGACTAATCTTTTTGGGAAGAAGAGACTGTTACCTCCTTTTGCCCAGAAAGTGCATTCCCACTGTCGAAGGCAAAGGTAAGAAATTTCAAGGTAAAATAAGCTAAAAAGAATACTGAAATGACAAGAAATCATAGGTTGGTTGAAATATCAGATTTATTAAAAAATGCCTCTCACACATCGTCAGGCAGAGCAATGGCCCCCCTACCCACAAAGTACTCCATATATTGCTCGCGGACCGCGCGGGCATTTAGAGGGGGCAAGCCTGGACGTGCCACTTGAAGGGCTGTGAGGTCCGCATTTGGAGGGCCCTCCACATCTGGGCCAACGGGCACCACATAGTTCCTGTTATGTCTTTTGAGGAAGTTGTGCAATATGCAACAGGCAAGAACTATGTGGTTCAGTTTGTATTCCGCCAAGTTAATTGCCGTCAAGAACAGGCGGAAGCGGCTGGCCAGGATGCCAAAAGTGTTCTCCACCACTCTTCTGGCTCTGGACAGCCTGTAGTTGAAGACCCTCTGGTCTGGGGTGAGGGTCCTCATCGGGAACGGCCTCATCACATGGGGAGTCAACGCAAACGCTTCATCTGCGACAAAGACGAAGGGGAGTCCTTCTGCATTCTCCTCTGGAGGTGGCAAGCACAGACTGCCACTTTGGAGACGCCAGTAGAACTCCGTGTGCGTAATGGCACCACCATCCGAGATCCGGCCGTTCATCCCCACGTCCACATACATAAATTCATATGTTGCCGACACCACCGCCAACATCACTACACTTTTAAACCCTTTATAATTATAATAGTAGGACCCCGAGTTGGGCGGTGGGACGATGCGGACGTGTTTCCCATCAATTGCCCCTCCGCAGTTAGGAAAGTCCCAACGGCTGGCAAAGTGGGAGGCCACAGTCTGCCATTCCTGTGGCGTGGAAGGGAACTGTGGAGTGAAACAAGAAAAAAAAATTAGTCACTTTGCACATAAACATTGCAAGCAGATTAGACAATCAACATCTTGGAACAAGAGCATTGTATAAAATTGGAGGCTGGAAAGTATTTGCACAGAAAAGTAGAGGCTCCCCTTCACAGATTACTCACCCCCCATCAATCCCCACACTTCTGATGGGCCATTGGCAATAACTAGGGTTTTGGGGGGGGGGGGGGGGGTTGTTGGACAGGTAACCCTCTGCACTTCATTGATTGGCAAATGGCTCAATAATGTGTGCTAGTTTGGCCAGACACTCTGTACTTAACACTATTGGCAGCCCCCAGGAAAGCTAAACTAACATTTCAATAGGAGGTAAAGAACACAAAAAATGAGGAAATGGAAAGTATGGAGGCAGCCCCTTACACTACATGCTTTGCAGAATTCATCCCTAAAGATGCCCACTATAAAGAGGTAGGTATATAGTGTGTATTGACCTTGGGAAAGCCAGCAGATAGAGGATTGGTACCATCTGACAGAGCAGTTGGGGGAGGGGGTTCCTAATGAGTTTGCCCCCCCCCCACCAAAAACAATAAAAAAAAGGGGGCTCTACATGAAGTAAACCACACAGCAAACATTGGTGCATATTTTAGGGGGTGTTTGGGGGCAAAAAATCCTATGCAGCAGACAAAATACATTGCTTAAGTGACTAGGCCATAGGTGTCTATTGGGGCAGAAGAGCATGCTGGGGAGGTAAGTGAAGGGAAAAATGCATGAAGGAGAAAAGGGGCACAGCATATTAGAACATATTGCAATCATGGTAATTAGGGAAGGAGGTCAAAAATAGAAGACATTAGCAAACAGAACATACATAGAAGGGAATAGTAAAGGAGAAATGTTACCTTAATATAGTCCTCCTGCAGGACCTCGATGATAGCAGAACAGGTCTCTGGAATAATGATTCCCAGGGCGTGGGGAGAGATACCTGAAGAGAACTTCAAATCCTGAAGACTTCTCCCTGTCGCCAAGTACCTCAACGTGGCAACAAGCCTCTGCTCCGGAGTAATGGCTTGTCTCATGCAGGTATCCTGCCGGCTGATAAAGGGGGTCAGCAAAGCCAAAAGACGGTGAAAATCGGGGTCCGTCATCCTGAGAAAGTTCCTGAAATCATCAGGATTATTCTCCCGGATCTCACGAAGCAAAGGCATGTGCGAGAATTGGTCACGCTGAAGCAACCAATTCTTGGTCCACATCCTCCTCGTCACTCTGTTCATGGACGGGTCTTGGCTCAAAGCTAAAAGCCTGACACCAATTCCGCGTACAGCACGAACTCAGCGACGAGTACGCACGGGAAACATCGCTAACAAGGTCACAAAAGGTCGGCTGGTCAGAACGGACAAACAGAAAGCACCGATAAACAGCAAGGCCTGAAAGAACGAAATGAATACCAGAAACGAGCAGACAATAAGCAGTGCAAATCAAAGCGTCCTATATCAAGATATAGGCCGCAATGACCAACAAATGCGAACTGACTACACGCACTAATAAACAGATACGCACGACAAGCACAAACTGAAGAGCAGTAACAGTAGATCTGAGTCAGAAAACTGAGAAGCGCGAATCTTAAGTCACCAAACTTCGACTAACTCGCGATAAACACGGGATCAGCAGAAGGAGCCCAACGGGTGCCTGACGTGGTGCTGAACTTCCCTTTTCTAATCTCGTGGACGACGACTTACGTCACGACGTTCTTCCAGACCGGATATTCCGACAACGTAGTCCGACCGTGTGTACGCAACACCAACATCGGACAAAGTACGACGGACAGGATCCGACCGACCTGGTCCGCGGATTGTCCGACCGTGTGTATGGGGCTTTATACATTTTGGTATGTAGCTAATTGCAGAGAATGGGGTGGGGCCTAACTAGGCCTTTTATTTATGCTATTCACTGGTCCTGAGGGAGTGGTCAAGAGGCGGAGCTCTATCACTAGTATGCTGCCATGGTTTGGCGTCAGGAAAGGAAAATGACGGTAAGTTATTATAGTTAAAAAAAAAAAAAAAGAGAACTATAAAGAGATTAACATTGTTTCTATGTCAGTGTCTATGAAAGTTTTGAGCAAATTTTGTGGAGAACACAGATACTGTTCTCCATTGGCCATGGATAGCTTCAATGTATGTTTTCCAACCATTTCAAAGAGTTTTTACTTCAACATGAGATGGGTCAGTAAATTTTATCAACAAGATGTTTAGGTATGGAACACTAAAATTAAGTTATAGGTAATAAATCTATTTTCAAGTAAAACATTAAATAAAAAGTAATAAAACACAAAACAGAACAATGTTAATATGAAAAGAAACATATACGAAACATTTACATTGCCTGCTTTAAAGCTTTAGCCCTGTAATTAAAAAAAAAAAAAGTGGTGACACACGCACATTTCAATTAGACCCCTTTCACACTGGAAGCGTTTTTCAGGTGCTTTAGTGCTAAAAATAGCACATTTATAGCGCCTGAAAAAAGCCTCAGATGCAAACCCAGTGTAAAAGCCTGAGTGTTTCACACTGGTTACTGCACTGGCAGGGGGTATCACAAAAAGTCGGTGAATACACTGCTCCTATAGCGCCGCTGCAGTGGTGTTTTGGGGGCGGTTTTAACCCTTTTTCGCCCGCTAGCGTGGCGGTTTTAGCGCCTCTAAAACGTCAGTAAAGAGGCGCTAAAAATAGCGCCGCTTTACCGCCAACGCCCGTGCACCGGCAGTGTGAAAAGCACTCAGTCTATCGCATATTTTTTTATGTCAATTTTTTTATTTCAAAATGCATTAGTTATACATAAAGCATAAGTCATACAAAAGCGAACATTAGCATATGATTAGAGGCCTTGAAACTTACAAAGGTTATGGCAGATAGAGACAAGATAACAGGTCAATTCCGGTACTTTGGGGAAGACCAACTGTCGGTATTTCTATTGTAAAGTTGAAAAAGACCAGGGTTGAGGTCCTCTCCCACCGGCACCCCGAAAGGGAGCAAGCTGTGCCGGATGGGATGACCCCACCCCTACCTACATTCCAGAATACTTCTTCCAGGAAGAGGTGTGTACCGGGTCATGAACATACCGTAATCAACTTGAGCAATTAAGATAAAAAACAAGAAACAAAAAACACAGACTCTACCAGAGACCTTAAACTGTAGACCTCCAGACTGATTTAAGCTTGATTAAAGACAAGAGGAGGAGGAAAAGCATGAAAGCTAAGAGTGAGCAGAAAGGAGGGTTCCCATACCATTTCAACGTTTTCCGTTGTGTTTAGCAGTATACTTGAGAGCTTTTCTTGTGACATGATCCAAGATATCATCTTTTTTGCTGCAGAAAGTTATACTGTCGTTTGTTTCCATGCTCTAGCCACTGTAAGCTTAGCCCCTAGCACTATAAAATGGATTAACCTCCTAGAGGATTTGGTAAGCAATGGGATCTGATCATTTAAGAGGGCAATCATCGGGGTTCTAGGAATCCAACCTCCAACCAACGTTTCAAAAGGAGCGTATTCTTAGGCATTCCCACCATATGTGGGCCATCGTACCAACGTGTTTGCATCCTCTGAAACAAAGGGGGTAAGCCGTTGGGTAGATTGAGGCCAGTCTGGATGGGGTGAAATACCACCTTGAAATCACTTTCAGGCTGGCTTCCATCAGTGCAGTGTTAAGGATTTGAAAGAGGCATTCTGCCATTTGTCCAGATCCCATTGGAATTGGAAGTCGGATTCCCAGGCAAGCATATGATCTTCCTTGGAGGTCGTAGAGGTAAGTGACGAGGAGATTAACGATATACCCCCCTCAGGTCCATGGCTTGTCCACACCATAACTCGTACACTTAGGTGGGAGGGGTTTTTCCTTCCAGAGAGAATTTAGAAAGTGTATAATTTGTTGAAACCTGAATCGTTCAGAACTAGGTAGATCTAATTTTTTGATACAGTGACTAAGGGTGAAGGGGCCTGCTGCTGTAAAGAAATTACCGATTCGGTACAGTCCCTTCTCCAACCACCATTTGAATGCTAAAACATTTCTCCCTGGGGGAAAATTTGGGTTGTTAAAGAGGTGAGATAGGGGTCTATATGAGGAGACCAATGCATTTGAGGTGCATAGCTTATCCCAGAGGGACGAAAGAGTGGGACAGGGTTGGGGCTAAAATCGGGGGGCCTGTTTTTAGGGTGATGCCAAAGTATGAAATCTAGTGTGAATCGAGGGGTAGCCTGGGTACATATAGAAAAACAATCTGGCTTTTCATATCTAGAATAAACTATGGACAGCTGGGCTAGCCTGGCAGCCTGGAAGTACTTGTAGATGTGAGACCTCCCTTCTTTCTATTCAGATATAGCATTTTTTTAGGTATTCTATACCCTGCCTTTCCCCAGGTAAGTTTCAGTAATTTACTCTGGAATGATTTAATGTGTTCTTTCCGTATGGGTATGGGGAGAGAGCGAAACAGGTATAACAACCTTGGGAGCAGCGTCATTTTTATTGAGTTCACCCTCCGAAACCATGACAGGTTATTTTTAGACCAGGTAGTTATGTCTGCCTCTAAAGGAAGGGGGTAACCAGTGTGCACAACCTAACTAAAAAATACTAATGTATATAGTGGAAAGCTGCCAACATAAATGTGATCTCACACAGCAAAGGTAAATGTTTAAAATGATATGGAGCGCTACCCTTCCAGGAACAATCCTGTCTATATAAAATGTAGGTACAAGGATAATCTAGAATATTCAATCAGACAATCAATATTAATAAATAGCTTCAAAACTTGATAAATAAATATATATATATATATATATATATATATATATATATATATATATAATGTGCAAATGTGCAATCTTAAAGTGCAATAAACCAAAAAAGTGCAAAATGCCACAAACTATCCATTAAATGTGTGCCGCAGAATCCTTCTAAAGGCAATAAAGTGCAATGACCATATAAATGAAATAAAAAATAAATAATTTCACCCAATATTGCAATGTGAACAATAAAATGCAATTCTTCTAAAAGGTGCTGTGCAAATCCAGTGAAATAGCAATAATATGCAATATCAATAATGTGCAAATCAATCAAATGTGCAAATAAGTGTATCATAAATATAAAGTGCAAAACAGTGTCAGCCTTATATCCGTGACTGAAAAAAAGGTTTAAAATAAATCGCATGAACAGAAAAAAATATTCATAAAGAATATATAAAATAAAAAGTAATTGAGTATGACAGATATAATGCACCAGTGGCTAAAATTAGCAAACTGTGCACTAAGATAGTCCTTGGTACTAGATCATCCAAAAAAACTGTCTATAAACAATTATTGCAATTTTTATTTTTTTTGATGTTCATGAAGTGCTCATCCGTGCATCAATTCATGTATCCAGTGAAATCCGTGACATTCGGGGTGCTCCCCACTGTTTTCCCCAGCCTCTCACCTCCAAGAGCGGCCTCCACAGGCCTAGTGGCGCTTGTATATATGCTACCGATCAGTCAGCCAATCTCCCTGTATGTACTCCAAAGTACAACAGCGCTCCCGTTTTCCGTATGATAGTATGTAAAATAAGCAGTCAGAGGAAGAGGAAAAGTGGGGGCTCCAATGTGTAGTATAACCATATAATCGTTTAATTGAAAAAGTAGTAACTTACATTTAAAATTCAAATGAACAGTGATGAAGATTCACAAACACTTCCGGTCTCGGCCGCGACCGGAAGCACAAAAGTGACACCTGGCTCCTTCCCTGATGTGTTGCGTCACTGAACACATGACTTTTTTAAAGGGATTTATTTTAAACCTTTTTTTCAGTCACAGATATAAGGCTGACACTGTTTTGCACTTTATATTTATGATACACTTATTTGCACATTTGATTGATTTGCACATTATTGATATTGCATATTATTGCTATTTCACTGGATTTGCACAGCACCTTTTAGAAGAATTGCATTTTATTGTTCACATTGCAATATTGGATGAAATTATTTATTTTTTATTTCATTTATATGGTCATTGCACTTTTGAAGAATTTTGCGGCACACATTTGAATGCATAGTTTGCGGCATTTCGCCATTTTTCGGTTTATTGCACTTTAAGATTGCACATTTACACATTATATATATTTATCAAGTTTTGAAGCTATTTATTAATATTGATTGTCTGATTGAATATTCTAGATTATCCCTGTACCTACATTTTATATAGACAGGATTGTTCCTGGAAGGGTCGCGCCACATATCATTTTAAACATATGTCTGCCTCTAGCTTCCGGTACAAGGGGGGATAGTTATTTGCATAGAGGGATTCAATCCTAGATGTCAGGTTGAAACCCAAGTACTTAATGGAAGATTCACTCCAAGTAAACTTGAAGGATTGTTTTAGAAGAGCAACCGTTTCGGTCTGAAGTGAGACATTCAGGGCTTGGGATTTAGTGTAGTTTACTTGTAGTCCAGATATAGTTGCAAAGTCATCTAATGTTTTACATACGTTCGGAAGGGAGGTAATGGGGGAGGTGACAAAAAGCAGAATGTTGTCCACAAAGAGGCCGCATTTGTGTGTTTGGGGACCACAAGAGACCCCTTGTATGTTTGGATTTTGGCGAATTGCGATAGCCAGTATTTCAATGGCTATCGCAAAAATGAGGGGGGATAAAGGGCAGCCTTGTCTAGCTCCTTTCTGTATAGGAATGGACTTGGAGTAGCATCCTTGGAGTCTGATATGGGCCGTTGGGTTAGAGTATAGCGCATGCATCAGACCTAGAAAACGTGTGCCGAAACCCCAGCGTTCTAAAATAGCAAAGAGATAAGGCCAGGACACCGAATCAAAGGCCTTGTGTAGGTCCAGAGAGAGGAGCATCCCCAGTTGCTTGGGTCCCCCCACCCAATTTGTTCGAAGAATAGAAACAATATCTATCGCCCGCCTTATCTGATCGGGGCCCTGCCTTTCTGGGATAAACCCAACTTGATCCTTGTGTATATACGTACTGATGAATGCACCCAGGCGGTTCGCTAATATTTTACTTCGGATTTTTAAATCACTATTAATTAGGGAAATGGGACAATAATTGCCTATCTCTTCTGTATTTTTGTCTGGCTTGGGAATCATTGCAATATATGCTGTGTTAAGCTGGGGATCAAGAGGGTTTCCATGTGTTTTGGAATTTAGAAATTTTGTTAGATGAGGCACTAGGGTTTCGGCAAACGCTCTATAGTAGGGGTTTGAGAGCCCATCTGGGCCTGGGGCAGATCCTATTTTCAGGTCCTTAATCACACCCAGTACTTCCCCCCTCAGTAAAGGGGGCTTCTAGCTCTCCTTTGTGCTATGGTGAGAGTACAGGAATGGAAAGACCATTTAAGAACTTGTGCAGGGGAGCATCCTTTCCGGTTGTGTGTGGGCTATAGAAATTTGCGTAGAACGACTGAAAAGCATCCAATATCTTGGAGGGGTTGGAGGTGATACCATGCCCGGGAATCCTAATTTTGGGCATGGTTTAAGATCTGAAACTTAAACTTAGATCTTAGCTTACCGACCAACATAGAACCCATCTTGTCTCCGTGGGTGTAAAATTTATTCCTGCTCCATCTAATTTGTTTTTCTGCTTTGGCTGTGAGAGCTAGATTGAGCTCCAACCTGGCCTTATCAAGTTGTGTCACTGTATTGGGGGAGGGTTCCGATTTGTGCTGGGCTTGCAGTTGTGCATACATCCCTTCCAGCCTTTCTATATCTACTGCCCTCTCCCTCTTGATCTGAGCAGACATCCTAATGATTTCCCCTCTGATAAAGGTCTTGTGAGCTGCCCACAGGGTTTCTGCTGCTATTCCCCCCTACACTGTTGAAAAGGAAGTATTCCTTTAGAGCTTTGTCCAGCATGATGACACGGACAGGGTCACAGAGAATAGACTCATTCAGTCTCCAGTGTCTCTGGCCCGGCCTCGAGCCATGAGTCTAAATAGACATGATCACTAAGGAGTGATCTGACAAGACCGTGTCCCTGATGTGGGACTTTTCAACTAGTGGGATAGAGCGGTTCGGGACCAATAGATGGTCAATGCGGGCATAGGAGTTATGGGGATGCGAGAA
The DNA here is from genome assembly GCA_028564925.1 of Lithobates sylvaticus. NCBI lineage: Eukaryota > Metazoa > Chordata > Amphibia > Anura > Ranidae > Lithobates > Lithobates sylvaticus. Next base: position 444,697,314 of record CM053029.1, on the reverse strand, counting down.
GTGCGTATAATCGCGCTTAGTCGGATTTAGTTCTCTCCAAACATCGGTCAGACCCTGTGCGTGTATTTTCAGGCTCTCCTTAGTTGGCCGTGTTAGTTGGGCTGAGGGAGGTTTAGTTCTGTCCAGTCCCTGATCAAATGCTGTGTTAGAGTCCCCCCCCCCGAAGATGATCGTGCCCTCTAACATAGGAGCCAGTGTTTTAAAGAGCTGTTTAAAAAAGGACGTTTGAACTTTGTTGGGAGTGTAGTAAGATATTAGGGAATATAGTTGGCCTTAAATCGTGCCCTTCACTAAAATACATCTTCCCTTCGGTTTTGTCTGCTATCCAGGTAAATTTGCATGATTTTGCAAATAAAATAGCCACCCCCTTGGACTTAGTGGCTGCGCTGGCCATATAGAAGTTGGGGAAATGTGAGTGGAGAAAGTTGAGACTGTACCGAATCGGGAAGTGGGTTTCTTGTATCATTACTATGTCCAGGTTAGACGATTTGTATGCGTTAAAAAGTTTTCTACGTTTGAGGGGAGAGTTTAGACCCTGTACATTATGTGTGGCGACCTTTAGGGTCTTCAGAGTGTGATCAGCCATGGATCCAGAGGTGAAGCATGCTGTCATATCTACCGTCACTTACATTTGAAACCTTCTGCAGCCCCATTACAATAATACGAATGCTGGTACAATATCTCCTGGAGCCTGTAGGTCGGATAACCAAACAAAAGGGATTATCTGCAAGAAATAAAAGAGTTAGTCGATGCTCAAAAAAGGATAGCAAAGAGAGAGAGACAAAGAAAAGAAGTGAGGGAGGACGTTTTCCCCCACCAAAGGGTAAGTGAACCTGTGGGAGAGAAAAGATCCTAAGGATCATCTCACGTAAATTTGTGAGATTGTATTGACAAATCAAAAACTCCAGGTTATACACCTTGGAGATCCTATCTCTTGAAGACCAGCCGGTGTTCAAGGGATAGGAGGAGGCACATGGGAACCACCCCAGACCAGGGCGTCCTGTAAATTCGATCCTATAAGCTCTAATGCCTCGTACACACGTACGGACTTTTGCCGGCGGACCTAAGTCCAGCGGACAATCCGCTGGACTTTCCGGCTAGGTCCGCTGGACTTTCCGAGGGTGTGGACTTGCCCACACACGCACGGACTTGTCCAGCGGATAATCCGCCGGCCAAAAGTCCGCGGGACTTTTGAAAATGAACGGACTTGCCCACACACGGAGCAGTCCGTTCATTTCGAACGTAACTTCAGGTTACGTAGCTAGCGTAGGCAGTTACTGCCGCCGCGCTAGCTCCGTGACCTGGCATGGATTTAAAGGGAATCCCCACGCCGAAAAAACGGCGTGAGGGTTCCCCCCAAATCCATGTCAGACCCTCATCCGAGCACGCAGCCTGGCAGGCCAGGAAAGGGGTGGGGACGAACGAGCGCCCCCCCCTCCTGAGCCGTACCAGGCCGCGTGCCCTCAACATGGGGGGTGCCCTGGGGAAAGGGGGGCCGTGCGGCCCCCCCACCCCAAAGCACCTTGTCCCCATGTTGATGAGGACAAGGGCCTCTTCCCGACAACCCTGGCCGTTGGTTGTCGGGGTCTGCGGGCGGGGGCTTATCGGAATCTGGGAACCCCCTTTAATAAGGGGGCCCCAGATACCGGCCCCCCACCCTATGTGAATGAGTATGGGGTACGATGTACCCCTACCCATTCACCTAAGGTGTAAAATGTAAAGTAAAAAAAAACACCCACACTTTTGAAAAAATAGTTTATTGCACTGCTCCGGGGGTCTTCTTCCGTCTTGGGGGTCTTCTCGCCGGACTCCCCCGCCATTTACCAAGCTCTTTTACCGAGCGAGGGGAGTCCGGCTACCTTCTTCGTCGTCGCCGCCGTCTGGGGGTCTCGATCCGCCTTCGGGGGTCTTCTTCCGTCTTGGGGGTCTTCTCGCCGGACTCCTCCCCTCTCTTCTGCTCTTTTACCTAGCTCTTTCACGAGGGGAGGTGTCCGGCTACCTTCTTCGTCGTCGCCGCCGTCGTCTGGGGGTCTCGATCCGCCTTCGGGGGTCTTCCGGGGGTCTCTTCTGTTCTTGCGGCGGTCGTCGTCTTCCGCGCCGCCGGCGCCTTGTCCTTCTTCTTGTCCTTCTTGTTCTTCTTGTTCTTCTTCTTCTTCCGATGTTGACCCGACGCTCTCTCTGCCCGGAATGCCTGTGCCGCTCTGAGCTCGGACTTATATAGGGACATGGGCGACAGGGTCACATGCACATGTCACATGGTGACCCCGCCCCCTTGTGTTGTCACAGTCCCGGAGGATGCTGGGACTGTGACATCGCAAGGGGGCGGGGTCACCATGTGACATGAACATGTGACCCTGTCCCCTTGTCCCTATATAAGTCCGAGCTCAGAGCGGCACAGGCATTCCGGGCAGAGAGAGCGTCGGGTCAACATCGGAAGAAGAAGAACAAGAAGAACAAGAAGGACAAGAAGAAGGACAAGGCGCCGGCGGCGCGGAAGACGACGACCGCCGCAAGAACAGAAGAGACCCCCGGAAGACCCCCGAAGGCGGATCGAGACCCCCAGACGACGGCGGCGACGACGAAGAAGGTAGCCGGACACCTCCCCTCGTGAAAGAGCTAGGTAAAAGAGCAGAAGAGAGGGGAGGAGTCCGGCGAGAAGACCCCCAAGACGGAAGAAGACCCCCGAAGGCGGATCGAGACCCCCAGACGGCGGCGACGACGAAGAAGGTAGCCGGACTCCCCTCGCTCGGTAAAAGAGCTTGGTAAATGGCGGGGGAGTCCGGCGAGAAGACCCCCAAGACGGAAGAAGACCCCCGGAGCAGTGCAATAAACTATTTTTTCAAAAGTGTGGGTGTTTTTTTTTTACTTTACATTTTACACCTTAGGTGAATGGGTAGGGGTACATCGTACCCCATACTCATTCACATAGGGTGGGGGGCCGGTATCTGGGGGCCCCCTTATTAAAGGGGGTTCCCAGATTCCGATAAGCCCCCGCCCGCAGACCCCGACAACCAACGGCCAGGGTTGTCGGGAAGAGGCCCTTGTCCTCATCAACATGGGGACAAGGTGCTTTGGGGTGGGGGGGCCGCACGGCCCCCCTTTCCCCAGGGCACCCCCCATGTTGAGGGCACGCGGCCTGGTACGGCTCAGGAGGGGGGGGGCGCTCGTTCGTCCCCACCCCTTTCCTGGCCTGCCAGGCTGCGTGCTCGGATGAGGGTCTGACATGGATTTGGGGGGGAACCCTCACGCCGTTTTTTCGGCGTGGGGATTCCCTTTAAATCCATGCCAGGTCACGGAGCTTGCGCGGCGGCAGTAACTGCCTACGCTAGCTACGTAACCTGAAGTCACGTGCTAAATGAACGGACTTGCCGATGAGCGGCAAGTCCGTTCATTTCAAAAGTCCCGCGGACTTGCCCACTAACGGCGGGATTGTCCGCTGGACTTCCAAGTCCAGCGGATAATTTGAGAACAAAACCTGAAACTTTAGTCCGCCGTACTTTGGCGCCAAAAAGTCCGCCGGCGCCCACACACGAGGGGATTATCCTCTGGACTTCAGTCCAGAGGATAATCCCGCGGGATTGTCCCTTCGTGTGTACGCGGCCTTAGAGCAACCTGAACAAAAAAACAATCAGAAAAAAAATTGGCAAATACGTAGGAGTGATGGTTTGGAAAAAAAACCTCCGCCCGCCCCCCAGTGATGTCCCCCAACCCCCTATATAGGCAGGGGGGAAGGGAATCGTTCCAGGAAAGTGAGGACAGTTTCTCTTGTGTTTACTGGATGGTCGAAAAGGCAGTCCTTCACTTGGGGCAACAGACAAAATTATCGAATAAGGAAAAAACTGTCAACGGACAGATATAATACACCTGAGGAAAATGCTTCTAGAGTCTCTCAGAAGTCAGCGACCAAGGAAAAGAAGAAAAAAGATGGATGCGGGTGCATTGTGTAATTTGAGATCCAAAATAAGCGCTCCTCAGAGGTTCATGAGGGTCCTTTGTGCGTTGATCTTCGGGTCTTGGACTTGTTCCAAAGGGGATCTTGCGGGCTATTAGGAGGCGGTCATTTGTTTGATCCCGTAGATGATGTCGAAGTCTCCATTTCCATCTCCTGGGAAATAATCTTCAGATTGAGAAGTAACTTTTCTCCCATGGTAAAGTTGGAGAATGATTGGTTTTGCCCTTTGTAGGTGAATTTTACTGCGAAAGGGAAGGCCCATTTGTATTTGATCTCTTTCTGGGTCAAAGCATTCAATAACGGTTTCAAGGTCCGTCTGCGTTGTATGGTGGAAGGGGAAAGATCTGCAAAAATTTGCACCGGGTGTCTGTGGCAAATCACTTGGGGCATTGTGCGGGCTTGTTTCATAACCGCCTTCTTGACTGCATAAAAGTGGGGCTTTGCAATAATGTCCCTGGGGGATCCATCTTTTCTGGGGGGACCCAGCGCTCTATGAGCCCTGTCCAGCTCCAGGTGGGGTATAGGGATGTTGGGGATCAGGGACTTCATAAGATCCTGTGTGGCCGACTCAACATCCAGGATTGATTCAGGCAGACCTCTAATCCTGAAGTTATATCTTCTGGATCTGTTCTCCAGGTCATCTATGCGAGAGAAAGCTGTATCCAGTTGGTCATGGAGGGTTTGAATGAGGTCCGAGTTCTGATGTGTAACTGCTGCGGTTTGATCTAGCTTGCATTTAATGGCATCCATCCTGGATCCTATGTTTTGGAGTTCTGCCTTAATTTCATCTGTTATTTTGGTGTGGTGGCTAGGCCTTTCTCCAGGAGGGTAGACTTAAGATATAGGTCTGCTGCATTGAATGAATGATCTAGGCCTGTGGTACCATGAGGTGAAAATCCTGTGTGAGGAAAGTCTGCAGGCCCAGCCTGGGAGTAGGCCTGTTCTCTGAATGAGTGACTCAGGAGAGATTCTGTGGATGCAGGAGAGGGAGTATATGGTTGCTGGCCATAACCCTGAAGTCCAGGGGTGAAGGTCAGGTGAGTGGGGGCCAGGACTTGCCTGTTTTCTGGAGTCGCTTCAGAATCTGTGGCCTGGGGCTGAGAGGACGCTGCAGCCGCGGCGGCCATCATGGTACACCCAGGCGGGGTGGAGACCGTGAACTCCGGCTCTAAATTGCGCCTGCCGCTCAATCGGTGCATACGGGTGTGTTCACCGATGTTGCGGGAGGATGAATTCCATTCTGCTGGAGTCCGAGGGTGGCTGTATCAGGTGCTAAGGGCGCTGTTGGTCTGGGAATGGAGCGGAACTCCGAGTTCAAGCGGCCATCTCAGAACTCTCACGCAGGCGCACCCGCCTGCCGCATATTTTTTTGAAGAGAAATGTTTACGTTTTCCTGTGATAATCAGCATCCTAGTCCTTTGCTCATTGGAAATGGAATGTGGATGGGCCCTTCTAACAATACCTATGTTCCGTCCTGATGACAGAGCTATGTCAGCAAAAGGGACATCGACAAACATGAGTAATACCGTTTCCCCCAGCCTCTCACCTCATACAGAAATCAATCAAGCTTAAATATTCCACACATAAAGTGCATGTGCCACACTCTAGTTTGGGTACTCCATCCACTGTGAGTGATACCGTTTCCCCCAGCCTCTCACCTCATATAGAAATAAATTAAGCCTGAGTATTCCACACTAGCCAATCAATTTCTGGTAGATCGATTGCTCAGTAGGTCAGGAACAACCAGGCTCTCAGATTGGCAGCACTCATAAGCATAGCATGGAAAGGCAAAGGCAAGAGGACTCCATAGTGTAATATTTAGCAAGTGGTTTTAATAATAATGTAGTAACAACTTACAATTGCAGAAATGAATGAACAGCATAAACAAAAGGAGACTTCCGGTCTCGGCCGCGACCCGAAGTGATGTCACTACGGCTCCTTTCCCCCACGCATATCGTCACTGACCACGTGACTTTTTCAAAGGGTGTAGAGCGGTAGGTGCAAGTGTGACTTATATAGTAAACTGCTGTCATGGAAACCCATGCTAGCTGGGTAATTAAGTTACAAACCAAGTCCTCAATACTAACCTAATACATCACTGGACAGATAATCATAATGAATCTTCTAAAAAGTTAAAAATAGATAGCTAAATTAAAAGCTTAGCTAAATAAACAAATGCATAATCATGTTTTCTGATGGTAAATCACGGAGCTCCATCTAGGGGCCGATTCTAAAATGACATTTCACAAATGTAATTAAAGCGGTGTTTCACCTGCAAAAATTTTTTTTACAGTCAGCAGCTAAAAAAAAAGGTCGCTGCTGACTTTTAATAAGTAAACTTACCCTCCCAGGGCGCCCGCGATGTCGTTCGTGGAGGCCAAGATGTCCCTCGGCGAACCGGATCCAGCGCCGCCATCCTCAGTAAGGGAAACGGCTTCCCGTTTCCTACTGCGCATCCGCGAGTCGGCGCGCGGACTACTGCGCATCCGCGAGTCGGCGCGCGGCCTACTGCGCATGCGCGAGTCGGCGCGCGGCCTACTGCGCATGCGCGAGTCTTATTTGTGAATGGGGAACGCGGTGTGTTGTGGGACACAGTTCCCACAACACACCGCGCCCCATTCACTAGAAGACGAAAGGAGAGAAAATCACCGCGGCGCTGGAGGAGGCAGATTAGGACGATATGCCTAGCAACAGCCATTTCTGGTAAGTAAAAAAAAAATTTTTATTTTTTTTTCATTTTAAATTGTTACTAACATTTTTTCAAGTTTTTGTTTTCAGGGTGTCCCACCACTTTAAACACAAGAAATTCTTCAAATGGCAACTCACGGGCGGCATCTAGTGGATAATAACAAATGCAGTCCACACCCCAGAGAGCTCTAAATAAGGGTGATCAAATAAGAGGATAATTGTGTAATAATAAAACATGATCCTTGTTCATAAAAAACAAGAATGATCAATACTAATCCTTAGCTACAAAAAATAGCTGAGTAATCTGATGAACACTAGATAAGAAGGAAAGCTATACATAATTAAAATGAAAAATCCGTAATAGAATACCTCAAATGAATATTAAAGAGGCACTCTAGATACAGGGAGTACCATATAAAATATACTTGATACAAATATTAAAATATTAAAAATCTTAATACTCCTATGCTGGTCAAAGAGTCTCAGCAAACTAATCAGCCTTAAAGCGGTTCTGCACGCAATTTTTTTTCCTTCTCCTGTTAAAAAGTATTTTAAGTAAAACGTTAAACTCACTTTTTCTGTGTCTGTTGTGTATCCATGTCCGTTTTGTCACGAAATCTGCACTTTGAAAATAAAAACAGCCTAATTTCCATTTTGCTTGTGCATTTGAAGCCCACAAGCAATCACTTCCTTGTTCCCGCTCAAAAGCCTCGCTGGTTCCCACGCATGCGCACTGACAACAGCGCCGAGTAGCATAAAAACCACTATGTTGCCATAACAACGGGTGGCGTCCGTGAAATCACGTCAGATTTCGCGTCGGCTCTCCGCACTGACTCCTGGGATGAATGACACCAGATCCCAGGAGACAGTGCAGCAATCAAAGGAAGTGATGCGGATCACCGCACAAACCCCGCCCACAGCTGCAGAGACAGCGGAATGGGTGCATAGACCAGCAGCAATTACAAGGTAAAAAAAAAAAAACTTCCATTTAGCACTCTTTGCCAGATTTGTAAGGCAATGAGATTTAGGCAAAAAAAGTGTGTGCAGAACCACTTTAATAGTAGAAAAGGAGGAGAGAAGATATAGATTCCAGAAGGAGGGATAAAAATCAGTAATAAAACAATTCAGATCAAATTCCATATTGTGTCCTAGTGGTACTAAAGTACAGAGCTCGTGTATCCAATGAGATTCAGCCTGACTCAGTTTTATAATTTTATTGTCCCCCCCCTCCAAAGGGGTTTATTCTTTTCTATCCCCTATACTAACAGGGAGGAGGGATCTCTGTTGTGGTATTGATCATAATGCCTAGAAAGACTATGCTTTGGAAACCCATTTTTTATGTTTTGTGTATGTTCTCTGAATCTTTTCTAAAGCTCACTTTTAGTTCTTCCAATATATTGGATTCGACGTGGACACTCGAGGAGGTACACAACCCCTTCAATCTTGCAATAAGGCTGCTTTCACACTGGGGCGGTTTGCAGGCGCTATTGCGCTAAAAATAGCGCCTGCAAACCGACCCGAAACAGCTGCTGCTGTGTCTCCAATGTGAAAGCCCTGAGGGCTTTCACACTGGAGCGGTGCGCTAGCAGGACGGTAAAAAAAAGTCCTGCTAGCAGCATCTTTGGAGCGGTGAAGGAGCGGTGTATTCACCGCTCCTATACCGCTCCTACCCATTGAAATCAATGGGACACCGCGGGGATACCGCGGGCAAAGCGCCGCTGCAGCGGCGCTTTGCGGAGGTTTTTAACCCTTTTGCGGCCGCTAGCGGGGGTTAAAACCACCCCGCTAGCGGCCGCATACCGCGGCTAAAAACGATGGTAAAGCAGCGCGCAATATAGCGCTGCTTTACCGTCACCGCCCGCACCGCCCTAGTGTGAAGCCGGCCTAAATGAAATCTTTAATCTGGTACTCTTTCCCGGTGACTACTGATCTGAATCTAATCTTCTTTTTGCTCTATTTCGTGTGTCTACAAGTATAACACGTTTTACAAGGGTAGTAACCTTTCCCTTCAAAGAAACTAAAGTTCCTTTGAGCAGGTGGATCCAATACATTTTTCACAAAGAGATCTCAGAGGGTTGGGGCCCTCCGATAGGTAAATTTCGTTTTTTCTGGTAACACAACTCCCAGGTGTCATCGGCTTTTATGATTTTCCAGTACTTTCTACAATAGAATGGAACAATCAGCGCAAACCCACAAAAAACAAGTAAATAAAATAAGTGAAAGTGCAAGCTGAACACCAAAAAGGCCAATCACGAATCCTTCAAATAACAATGTGAAAAATAAAAATAAGTGCAGCGCATCTAAAAAATAATCAAAAATAATACAATAATAATAAGATATAATAAAATTATGATATGTATATGAAACACAATACACATAATGGAAAATAATCAAATACAGTGACAAAAGTTCATGTCTTGTGAGTCCAAAATAAAACAGAGAGTGAATAACTGATTGTAGATAAAACACCCTGGTGACTGTAAATAAACAGAATATGTTCTTAAGGTGATATCCTCAACCGAAGGTAAATGGAGACTCTTACCAAATGTGCTATGCACATACGCATAGACTCAGTGGAGGGTGAAGTGTCTGATTCCAAGGGAAGCTGACTCCAATCAGGGCAAACGACCATCAACTGGACGGATCTCCGGCAGATGATCTCCTCATATAATGGACAGCCCAATGCTAAGCAATGTGGATCCAGGCAAAAAAGATCTCCCAGCATATAATAATAGAAAAGAAGGGGGGGACACTCTAAAGCCCCATACACACGGTCGGACAATCCGCGGACCAGGTCGGTCGGATCCTGTCCGTCGTACTTTGTCCGATGTTGGTGTTGCGTACACACGGTCGGACTACGTTGTCGGAATATCCGGTCTGCAAGAACGTCGTGACGTAAGTCGTCGTCCACGAGATTAGAAAAGGGAAGTTCAGCACCACGTCAGGCACCCGTTGGGCTCCTTCTGCTGATCCCGTGTTTATCGAGATTTAGTCGAAGTTTGGTGACTTAAGATTCGCGCTTCTCAGTTTTCTGACTCAGATCGTTACTGCTCTTCAGTTTGTGCTTGTCGTGCGTATCTGTTTATTAGTGCGTGTAGTCAGTTCGCATTTGTTGGTCATTGCGGCCTATATCTTGATATAGGACGCTTTGATTTGCACTGCTTATTGTCTGCTCGTTTCTGGTATTCATTTCGTTCTTTCAGGCCTTGCTGTTTATCGGTACTTTCTGTTTGTCCGTTCTGACCAGCCGACCTTTTGTGACCTTGTGAGCGATGTTTCCGTGCGTACTCGTCGCCGAGTTCGTGCTGTACGCGGAATTGGTGTCGGGCTTTTAGCTTTGAGCCAAGACCCGTCCATGAACAGAGTGACGAGGAGTATGTGGACCAAGAATTGGTTGCTTCAGCGTGACCAATTCTCGCACATGCCTTTGCTTCGTGAGATCCGGGAGAATAATCCTGATGATTTCAGGAACTTTCTCCGGATGACGGACCCCGATTTTCACCGTCTTTTGGCTTTGCTGACCCCCTTTATCAGCCGGCAGGATACCTGCATGAGACAAGCCATTACTCCGGAGCAGAGGCTTGTTGCCACGTTGAGGTACTTGGCGACAGGGAGAAGTCTTCAGGATTTGAAGTTCTCTTCAGGTATCTCTCCCCAGGCCCTGGGAATCATTATTCCAGAGACCTGTTCTGCCATCATCCAGGTCCTGCAGGAGGACTATATTAAGGTAACATTTCTCCTTTACTATTCCCTTCTATGTATGCTCTGTTTGCTAATGTCTTCTATTTTTGACCTCCTTCCCTAATTACCATGATTGCAAGATGCTCTAATATGCTGTGCCCCTTTTCTCCTTCATGCATTTTTCCCTTCACTTACCTCCCCAGCATGCTCTTCTGCCCCAATAGACACCTATGGCCTAGTCACTTAAGCAATGTCTTTTGTCTGCTGCATAGTATTGTTTGCCCCCAAACGCCCCCTAAAATATGCACAAATGTTTGCTGTGTGGTTTACTTCATGTAGAGCCCCCATTTTTTTTTTTTTTTTTGGTGGGGGGGGGGGGCAAACTCATTAGGAACCCCTCCCCCAACTGCTCTGTCAGATGGTACCAATCCTTTATCTGCTGGCTTTCCCAAGGTCCATACACACTATATACCTACCTCTTTATAGTGGGCATCTTTAGGGATGAATTCAGCAAAGCATGTAGTGCAAGGGGCTGCCTCCATACTTTCCATTTCCTATTTTTTTGTGTTCTTTCCCTCCTATTAGCTTGCTTGGTAATTTCATAATGTCACAATGTGCTTGCCTTTTCTTTTGGGGGGGGGGGGGGGTTGAAATGTTATTTTATCTTTCCTGGGGGCTGCCAATAGTGTTAAGTACAGAGGGTCTGGCCAAACTAGCACACGTTATTGAGCCATTTGCCAATCAATGAAGTGCAGAGGGTTACCTGTCCACCACCCCCCCCCAAAACCCTAGTTATTGCCAATGGCCCATCAGAAGTGGGGGGATTGATGGGGGGTGAGTAATCTGTGAAGGGGAGCCTCTACTTTTCTGTGCAAATACTTTCCAGCCTCAAATTTTAAAAAATGCTCTTGTTCCAAGATGTTGATTGTCTAATCTGCTTGCAATGTTTAGGTGCAAAGTGACTAATTATTTTTTCTGGTTTCACTCCACAGTTCCCTTCCACGACACAGGAATGGCAGACTGTGGCCTCCCACTTTGCCAGCCGTTGGGACTTTCCTAACTGCGGAGGGGCAATTGATGGGAAACACGTACGCATCGTCCCACCGCCCAACTCGGGGTCCTACTATTATAATTATAAAGGGTTTAATAGTGTAGTGATGTTGGCGGTGGTGTCGGCAACATACGAGTTTATGTATGTGGACGTGGGGATGAACGGCCGGATCTCGGATGGTGGTGCCATTACGCACACGGAGTTCTACTGGCGTCTCCAAAGTGGCAGTCTGTGCTTGCCACCTCCAGAGGAGAATGCCGAAGGACTCCCCTTCGTCTTTGTCGCAGATGAAGCGTTTGCGTTGACTCCCCATGTGATGAGGCCGTTCTCGATGAGGACCCTCACCCCAGACCAGAGGGTCTTCAACTACAGGCTGTCCAGAGCCAGAAGAGTGGTGGAGAACACTTTTGGCATCCTGGCCAGCCGCTTCCGCCTGTTCTTGACGGCATTTAACTTGGCGGAATACAAACTGAACCACATAGTTCTTGCCTGTTGCATATTGCACAACTTCCTCAAAAGACATAACAGGAACTATGTGGTGCCCGTTGGCCCAGATGTGGAGGGCCCTCCAAATGCGGACCTCACAGCCCTTCAAGTGGCACGTCCAGGCTTGCCCCCTCTAAATGCCTGCGCGGTCCGCGAGCAATATATGGAGTACTTTGTGGGTAGGGGGGCCATTGCTCTGCCTGACGATGTGTGAGAGGCATTTTTTAATAAATCTGATATTTCAACCAACCTATGATTTCTTGTCATTTCAGTATTCTTTTTAGCTTATTTTACCTTGAAATTTTTTACCTTTGCCTTCGACAGTGGGAATGCACTTTCTGGGCAAAAGGAGGTAACAGTCTCTTCTTCCCAAAAAGATTATTCTCATGTTGTGTGTTTGCTACCTAATCTTTGCTCTAGAGAAGGTTTGTACTGCATAACTGACACCCAAAATACTCCTTTTCATCACCAGGTCTGACATGTGTGTATTCTCAAAAATGCTGTGCTCCGTGTTTTCGTACAAAGCACTGTGGGTGTCATTTACATAAGTCAAATCCGCTATGCTCTACAAGTGCAGTGAAAAAGTTCAATGGGAAAGAAAATTGCAGTGCAAAGTGGATTTGCCTTTAGTAAATAACACCCATTGCCCCCCATATCCTTTACATTTGACATACATAATGCATTGTGTTTTTGAAATAAGGAAGCCACACATTTAGAAAAAAATAAAAAAGTTTACTTGGAAAACATTCACAAGTGCGTTTACAATCTTCACGCCCAAACTGACAACATCTTGGTTATTTACAACATTGTTTACAAACATTCCGCAATTGGTAAAACCAGGCATGGAGCAAAACAGAACCTATGAACTAGGAAAGTTCAACTTTGTAAAGTAAAGACAAGATCAGACATGACTATATGTTCAAAGTGTGTTTGATCTTGCCTTCATCACATGGGGGGGTCACCCCTGGAAAGTTGAAATTTAGAACATGCACACACTTTGGGTCTGAAAATGGTCATTAGATGGTAAAACACATGCCTAGAAGCTTCAAAAGTGCCATTTTACATCATGGGGATGAATGGACGTTTTTTGGGGTGCAACCCCTTCACCATAACCACTTTTGTAGTTCGTAAAGTGGTTGCACCCCCAAAAAAACGTTGCCATTCATCCACCATGATGGGAGCTAGCACATGTGGCCACAATGTGTGCATGTTCCAAATTTCACACAGTTCTTAAGTTGCAAATGTGTTCTGAAGCTGGCACAAATGTGTGTTAATTACTTGGTGCGTTTTCATATTTTTCCTAAAACATCAATGATGTTCTTCAATTTTTGTTGAACATCATTGATGTTTTGCTTTATGTAATCTAGATCTCTATTGCAGACCATTATCTCCCCGATGAGTAGGTGCGCACTCTCTGTGGTAAAGTGCGATTTTTCTTCCACAACATCCACGTCACCTAAAAAACACAAACATAAAAAAATCGGGTGTTGGAAATGAGGCAGCCATACATTGATTAGCTTACCAGTAGCTGTGTTCTCCCACACTCACCTGTTGTGGTGACAATTTCTCCAAGTTCGATGATCTCTCCTTCCTCCTCCTCTGCTTCTGCTCTTTCACCTTTTTTGGGAGGTGTTGGTTTTGGGGTTTCCTCAGACGGGCCAAGTTTTCGCTCCCCTATGAATGTACAAAAGGAATATTTAGCAACACAATCTATTGAGGGCAGAAATAGGAAATGACAAACATTGCTTGAAAGTGTCGGACACTATTTTTGTTTGGCCAGTTACAAATGCCAACTACATGAATGTAGTCACTTTGTAAAGGTGCTAAACTTACTAGCTTTTTGGTCGAAGTTTGTCTGATGGAGACCCCCCTCTAGTATCCACTGGAGCACATGTGTGGAAAAGCATAATAAAAAGGGGGTTTGGGTGTCCCAGCACTAGTGCTCTAGAGTCCAGATGGGTAAACAGCTACTGGGTGACCTCTCCTTTACATTGAATAAATTGGCTTTACATTCTTGATGACATTTCTAGTGAGAACAAACTTCCTTTCCACAAAAAAAACACCAAACATCGTATTATAAGTGGCCGAACGATCGAGGTTGCGTACGATCGAATGGACACACACGATCATGACAGTGGCAGAAAGATCGAGGCTGAGTACGATCGAATGCACAGACGAACCTGAAAGTGGCCATTTTGGAATGTACAACTTTGTAAAAATCAAACCACATGGAGCAGTATGCAAGCAAGAACTAAAACACAAAACCCAACTACTTATTTTTTTGAAGAATTCGCTTGATCTTTCTGTACTGATCGGCCTCCCTCAGTTTCAGGTCTGACCAGCGTTTCCTCAGTTGCTCCTTGGATCGTTGTACCCCAAAATGATTGTACAGCCTTCTCACAACTTTAGACATGATCTTGGCCTTGCGGACATTGGGGTTGAGGTAAGGCCCATACTTCCCATCATAGTCGCTCCTCTTTAATATGTCCACCATCTCCAACATTTCTCCAAATGACATATTGGAGGCCTTGAATTTCAGGCTCCGGGATCGGGACGTTTCTGCCTCCGGACTTTCCTCGTCCTCCTCCTCGTTGGTGGGATATTTGGGGCGCACCTGCTGTGTCCACGCCATGTGCTCTCCCCACTGCGCCGTAAAGAGAAGGGGTGGGGAATAGACGAGAAAGATCATCAGGGGCGGGCGGAGTTTGACGCATGCGCACTGTATATAAAACGTCACACGCCTGTGTCGTAGCCACGATCTGGGAGACGAGGGGAGAGAAAACTCACGCACGAGACGATCGCTACAAACGAAGGTACAATTTGACGTTGGTACATAACTAGCCTAGACTGATTCGAACTTGAGGCTTCTTTATGGAGAAGATTAGGAGAGTTTAGCCTGACATAATTTATAGGGTTTTGTGTGGTGTTGTGTCTTGCAGAGATTATGAAGGGATTCAACGACATGAGTTTTCTCCCCCTCTTCATTGCCAAATACAGGGAATTTCCCATTTTATGGCAGGGTAAACACCCCCATTATAGCAACAAACCAAAGAGGCACGCAGCCCTGGAGGAACTTGTGGAATTTGTCAAGCCAAGGTTCCCCGCGGCAACTGTTGATGATATAAGAAAGAAAATTGGCAGCCTGAGGAGTGCGTATATCAGGGAGCGCAAGAAGGTCCGGAAGTCGGAAGAAACTGCAACTGCAGCAGATGAGGTCTATGTCCCCAAGCTCTGGTACTATCAGAGTCTACATTTTCTCAAAGACCAGGCTGATGTCACGGAGCCACTCTCGACTCCTCCTTCCACGCTTCCTTGCGCGCAGGCCACCCCTGATGAGGCTTCCGAGGAGCAACCTGGGCCTTCCAGTCTGGAAGAGGTGGAGGAGCCCAGCTTGTTCCAGGTATAGTAGTTTTGTTACCATTTATGGGAATAATGAATGATGTTCACTTAATTCAGGATCCCCAATTGCTTAGTTCCTAACGTGTTTGACATATCAACTGACAGTAGTGTTGGAGACATTTGGGGCCAGAATCTAAACTGCAGGGTTTTCTATTTGTAAACATTTTGCACCAGTCACTAGATGAGAATTGTGTGTGTTTGATGAACAAATAACTGAAACTATGTCCCTTTTTCATACACAGGAAGACCTCAGCCAGGAGGTGGCTGTGGAAGGTGGCAGTCAGGAGGAGGCAGGGGTTAGTGGCAGCCACGAGGTGGGTAGTGGCAGCCAAGAGGGGGCTAGGCCTTGGAGCCTGACTGACACCCAAACCCCTCCCTCCGCCTTCCGTACAAAAGGGCGAGAAGGGGGGGTTATGCGGCAGAGTCAGCGCTCCGGATGATAAGAGAGGCTTCAGACTCCCTACATGCCACACCCGCCGACGAGGAGACCTTTGGCTCGGTGGTTGTCACGAAGATGATGGGTATGGAGGTGAGGCAACGCAACATGTGTGAGGGGCTCATCCTCCATGTCCTAAATAAGGGTAGGGCTGGGGAGATGACCCCACTCACACATGTTTGCCATAGTTACCATGCTCCGCCTCCTCCTCCTCCTCCTTCTGCCACCCCACCAGCACGACAGCCACAGCGTGCAAGGAAGCGTGGAAGGAAGACCTGAGAGTGACGACCTGGAATCAGTCTGGTCTGAGAGAAGATGGAGCCTCTTGTAGTACCAGAGCCTGGGGACCTAGATGGCATCTGCTGCAGTTCCGGATGCTTTGGACTTCAGGACCAGATTGCACTCCCCTTAATATACGTACTCCTCAGGCCCCCAATTTTCTACGCTTGAAAAATGATGGTTGCCGTGGGGGGCCAAGGCTTTGCAAATTCCCCAAGTTTCACCATGGCTGCGTTCCTCTTTGGTTTGTTGCTGAGACCTAAATAAAGGTTTTTTTGATTTGAAATAATCATTGACTATTGTGTTTTACTTTTCTACAATGACAGTTTTTCTTGGAGTAGGCAGGTACATTTCACTAATCCTAAAGTAGAATTAACAAGGGGCACCAACAACCAACAAACTCCTAGTAAATTTAAGCAAGAAATACAAATGTTAATAATGTGGTTTTGCTAAGTTGAGACACACAACCCCCCTCCAAAAAAAAAAAAAAAAAATTCTCCTTCAAATATGTATTCCCAAAAAAAAAAAAAAAAAAGACAAATCATGCTAAAAATATAACAAAGATTCTTTTACGATTGAGTAAAAATAAACATGTAGTGTATAAATGCTGAAAAGTAATAAAGAACTAAGTTTGTGAGAAGTGCGGGTGAATAGGAGCAGCTAAAACATGTCATTCTTGTTGCATTGTAAAGAAAAAGAGAATGCGCTGCATTAAAGACATTTTAACATTGCAGCGTGACGAATGTGCTGTGTCGATTAGGAAAGGTAGTTTTACCTGACCGAGCGCTTCCGTCACAGAATTTCTTCTGAGCATGCGTAGCACTTTGTCCGTCGGACAACCGTACACACGATCGGATTTGGTGTGATCGGACCGTGTTGACGGCAAATCTTTCCAGCAGGAGATAAGACTTTGTCCGTCGGACAAACCGACGTACACTGTCTGATGGTGCATACACACGGTCTGATTTTTCAACAACATTGTCCGATCGGACAGAATCCATGAAAAAGTCCGACCGTGTGTATGGGGCTTCAGTGTAGACTGTTGGTAAACGGTTTATTTAAAATTGAAGTTTAAAATACAACCTTGATGCAAAAGGTAAATGGTTGTGTCTGCAAATAACATAAGTTATGCAGTTGACAAAAAGTTAAGGCAATGCTGTAGGTACACTCGATATGCACAACTGCAGCAAACAAAGCCTTATGGACATATGCATAAAAAAACAGCTCAAAGCTGCAAATGGGGAACAATTGCTGTTTAAAAAAGTCCCACACTGCAGCAATGTAGAGAGATTGCGGAACGAAGCCGCTGGAGATAATGATAGACAGCGAGTGACTGATAGACTCCTCCCCCGTACGTACGTTACGTCCTCCTGGACTTCGTCAGCGGTGGGTGGAGTCATCTGTCACTACGCCTCTCCTTTAACCGCTTCCCGACCGCCTAACGCCGATATACGTCGGCAAAATGGCACGGGCAGGCAAAATCACGTACCTGTACGTGATCGTGCATGTGCCTGCCTGTGGGTCGCACGCGCGCCGCCAGCGGCGCGCTCGCGACCCAGTCGGGAGCTCCGTGACACCGGCCGCGGGACCAGCGGACCTGATCGCTGCTGGTGTCCCGCGATCGGGTTACGGAGCTGAAGAACGGGGAGAGGTTTGTGTGAACAAACCTCTCCCCGCGCTTCCTACACTGACTGTCAGTGATCGGCGGTTCCCTGTCATCGGGAACGCCGATCAATGACGTCAGACGTACAGCCACGCCCCCCTACTGTAAAAAAAACACACACACGTCACACTGACTCCTCCCCGCCCCCTAGTGGTTAACCCCTTCACTACAACTGTCATTTACATAGGAATCAGTGCTATTTAAATAGCACTAATTTCTGTATAAATGACAAATGTCCCAAAAATGTGTCAAAAATGTCCGATGTGTCCGCCATAATGTCGCAGTCACAATAAAAATCGCTGATCGCCGCCATTACTAGTAAAAAAAAAATATTAATAAAAATGCTATAAAACTATCCCCTATTTTGTAAACGCTATAACTTTTGCGCAAGCCAATCAATAATCGCTAATTGCGATTTTTTTTTACCAAAAATATGTAGAAGAATACGTATCGGCCGAAACTGAGGAAAAAAAATGTTTTTTTATATATTTTTTGGGGATATTTATTATAGCAAAAAGTAAAAAATATTGCATTTTTTTTCAAAATTGTCGCTCTATTTTTGCTTATAGCGCAAAAAATAAAAACCGCAGGGGCGATCAAATACCACCAAAAAAAAAGCTCTATTTGTGGGAAAAAAAGGACGCCAATTTTGTTTGGGAGCCACGTCGCACGACCGCGCAATTGTCAGTTAAAGCGACGCAGTGCCGAATCGCAAAAAGGGGCCTGGTCCTTTGGCTGCCAATTGGTCCGGGGCTGAAGTGGTTAATAGCAGCCAGCACGGTCTATGGGTGGAGACTATTAACCAGATAGAACTAATACAGCTGGCAATGTCTAGCAGCATGGTGTCTCCTCTCCTGCTATTTAGACAACACTTCCCTCCTGGGGACATAGAGCTGACTCTGCTTTTAATACTAAATAGGATTGCAGTGATGGGCGGGTGATAGAGAGGCGCGCGCAGGATATGCGCGCGCACTCTGTTTATGCTGTACGGCGCATGCGCAAATGCGAATTACGGGTGTGCACGCAGTAGTGCCACCCAGAAGCAACACCCTAGGCCCTGTGTTTTCCCTATGTGATGGACGAACGGGACACAGCTGGCTCTATGGGAAGAGCTAGTGGGCATGATCGAGCTAATCACCCGCACCTGAGGTCTTACAAGTAATTGGCCCATTGCGATCATGTGATCGCTCTCAACATCATTTAGGTAAGCGTTTGGTGTCCGTGTAGCCAACCCCCTTTTTGAAGAAGTCATACCGACGAAACATGTCAAGGGCGTGGCTACACGGACACTGAGATACTCAACATTTCAATTTTTGTGTATGATTGTTTGAATTTGTGTGCGGACTCCTCTACTACTATTTTTTGAGATCACTACCCGGCAACCTCACTGAAGTGACTCCTGGAGAAAGAACTCACACCAGGAGCAGAGCTGCGAGGGGTGGTGAGATCACTTGTTATCCAGTTTTCAACCCAGTTGTTTTACCCATTGGTGATCATATGTGCGCTCTGTCGGCCCATCTGTTATCCAAAAGTTGCAGTGGATTGTGTGCTGTATTCGGCTTTTTTACATTTGTGTTTTTGTAAGTTGAAACATTGAAGTGTGAGTGAGGTTGAATTTGAATAAATAAGTTTTATCACAGTATCACGCTATGTGGAGGCACATTTTTTATTTGTTTTCACATATGGAGTTTGCAAGTTTGGAGTGATCGCACAAGTAACCCAGGTGGGGTTTAATCGCTATATTTGCCAACCACGAGAGTGCGAGGCAATACCATCCGGTGAGTGCGGTCTCATTGGGAGAGGGAACACAAGTTGGTGTGGTGGAAGATTTATTTGATTATTCTATTGAAGATTTTTTGGTGGACTTATTTTTCTTTGGAAGATTGAATCACATTTTCTTTGAATTTGCACAAACATTAATGAAGATTGTTTTTCTGTATCATTATATGGACACTATTTCACGTGGTGTTATATATATTTATATATTTTGGTAGTTTTTATTTTTTTGTTTTGTTTTTGTTTTTTTTATTTTTTAAGCGCCATTTGATTATATTTTTCACTTGTCATTACTAGTTTGATTATAATCACATTTCTTATGGTTACACAGTTTTAAAGTGGCTGCTAGGTGTTTATTCACATTTAGAATTTTAGTAGGTGGTGTTTATCACACTGACATCTATCCACACATTGTTTGGTACTATTGGCGCAAGGGTGGTCAGTTATTCTAGGAGCGGCATTATAGAGTATCTACCAATCAGACTACATACATATTTTTTACCCAGTGCGGCCATGGAAGCCATAAATTATTTGTCTAGCCGACAAATGAACCCAGAGAGCATCTTCTCCACCAATCAAGTCATGGTTGACTATGAAGAAGATATTTCAGGTTCCTTAAAAACCCTTGAAAATCTTTTAGAAAAACAACTAAAAACATGGTGGGACATCTTCACTTTCGAACACTATGAAAAGGAAGGTTTAATTTTTAGGAGTCTGAGATGGGAAGTTTCCCCTCAGGATGGTCTCACTGACCAGAAATACATGGATGAATGGCTGGAATTTTTTAACAAAGCTGGAAAGGAATTACAGTCATTAGTTTTAAAACGGAAACGCATTAAGCTAGACATTATAAAACAAAAAATTAGTGCTTTACAATCTATTTTAGAACCTGTCAATGAGTCAAATCAAGTTAAGGATTTTAATGTGAACATGAAGAAAAAACTAGATAAGGTGGATCAAGATACCCAAAAAAAGAAAGTAAAAAAATACATCAGGGATGTAAATGATTTTCAATCCCACAAAATCTATGTATGGCAAGGACAATGTATAGGGGGTGAGGAGGTACCTAGGGAGGTTACAAACATGGCTGGTCCAAGCATCCAGAAAAATGACCAATCAAAAAATAGACCGGCAAAAAATTTAGTGAGAGAAGGAGGGAAAATCACCAACCAGAGTGGTCCAGGAGGAAACCGTCATGGAAAGATCACCCATCCTGTACCCTTTCAGGGTGACTATAACCAATTGGACAGGAATAGTCGAACTGATCATCCCCAACCACTAAATAGACCTCACCTTTCGGAGAATAGTTATCACCCATATCAACAGTATTCGTCCCCACAAACCTTTAGAGAAAGTCCTATCCGCCAATTCCATTCCCCTAGATGGAATAGGGACCATACGCCTCAACGGAATGCCCACTATCCAGGTTATTATCAACCTCAGTGGCAACATCATTATGCCCCCAATAACTATTTTGAGTCTAGGAACAATACTAATGACAATGGGTATTGGAGGGGATCGGAAGATCCACATTGTAATAACTATTGGAACCAACACCCCCCACCGCCACCTTTTTTAGGACAGAGGGGACGTGGAGGAAGGGGAGGGACACCAAAAAAGAACCCCCAAATGCAGAAACAGAAGGGAGGGGACAAACCCCCACCCTCACAACATGGAAGCTCAACAACCCAAAAAGGGTCAGGGGATGTAGGGCCGGTCGACGGAAACAGCTCCAGAAAACGAGCAAGGGACAACTAGACCAGGGGATCTATAATTTGAGTAAAGTAATACTTGATCCAAATGAGATTAATATTCTCAACCTGGGTCTCAAATGTGCCCCTAAAAAAGGCTTGAATAAATTTGATGTTTATATCGACACCCACAAGTTCGTAAGAACTTTGAATATGAAAAAGTACTTTTTAAGCCAACCGGTAGTTAATCGCCCTACTACTACATATAGATCTGAAATGATTGATAGTGGACTTAGAAATAAGTCCATTTTTAATCCCCTTAACCCGAGCAACCATTACATTGAGGTTTTTAAAAATTTGGTGTTGAAAGACATTGAAGCCCTGGTTCCAAAGAAAAACATCAATCCTGGTTATATTAAGGACGGGATTAAATCCCTGGAAAAAACGAAAGGACATCATTGTCCGTCCAGCGGATAAGGGCGGGGGAGTTGTACTGATGGACAGATCCTTTTACATTGAACAGCTTGACAATTTAGTGGGAGATACCAACACTTACCACAAATTGGCGCAGACCCCACTGATCCTTATAGGACTCAGTTAGATCATTTGGTTGAATGGGGCTATGCTATTAAGGCTTTAAATCTTAAGGAAAAAAGGTACTTGGTACCTAGCTCATCAAGAATACCTGTAATATATACTCTGCCCAAAATCCATAAGAATAGCCAAGTACCACCTGCTCGACCGATCGTTAACGGTATAGGTTCCGTTACGGCGAGATTAGGTGAGTACTTGGACAAGTTCTTGCAACCCAGTGTTAAAAGTACGCGAGCTTATCTGAAGGACACTTCTGATCTTCTATCTCTGCTGAAGGACATCAAAATCAGTACAACAGCTGATACATATTTAGTAACAGCCGATGTACGCTCCTTATATACCGTCATTCAGCATGAAGACGCTGCATTGGCACTGAATTGGGCCCTCAGCAAGAGGGATGATATTCCATATGTTCAGAAGAGGTTTTTGGGTCATGTGCTTGATTTTTGCATGACCCATAATTACTTCTGGTGGAACGGTCACTTCTATTCTCAACAGGTTGGCGTGGCAATGGGAGCGAAGTTCGCTCCCAGCCTAGCCAACCTGTTTATGGCTGAATGGGAGGACAGGTACGTGTTCAGGGATCAACATCCTCAATTAAAATTCTACAAACGGTACATAGATGATTTAATTTTCATCTGGGAGGGGTCCCATGAATCCGTTTTGGAGTTTTTGGAGGGGTTGAATCTTAATAATAATTACATCCAATTGGACCATCACGTTGATCAACTTTTTAGATCTAGTTATCTTCAAAGACAAGGATGAGCTGAACACAAAGGTTTACTTTAAACCGACAGATCGGAACAGCTACCTGTCCATTAGAAGCGGCCATCATCCATCCTGGATCAGGAATATCCCTAAGGGCCAAATTTTAAGAGTAAGGCGTAATTGTAGTAACATCATGGACTATTACGACCAAGCAGAGATACTGAAAAGCAAATTTGTACAAAAAGGGTATGAAGAAGAGTCCTTGAAACAAATCATCCAGGATGTGTCAGAGATACCTAGAGATGAGTGCCTAAAAAAGAAAGAGCCTAGCGTGGTTAACAGCGCAGGTGACACGAACCAACACCAATTAGGGTTCATTTCTAATTTTCATGCACAGTATAAGGAGGTAGAGGGCATTTTCAAAAGACATTGGAACATTTTGCGCCAGGATAGGCATTTAGGAGGGTTATTACATGAACATCCTAGGTTCATTTATAGGCGAGCCCCGAGTTTTGGGGACCAAATTGTTAAGAAAATTTTGGATCCTCCAGATAAACAAGGTCCAAAAATTGATCTCAAGGGATTCTATGCCTGCAGAAAGTGCATTTGCTGTAGGACCGTTAACATCAGTAACAGAGGGAAACTTAATTTTTCCAACAGAGAGGGCGAGTCCTTCGACATTAATGAGTTTATCACATGCAACACAACACATGTTGTTTATCTCATGTGGTGTCCGTGTGGACTCTTTTATGTCGGTAGGACCAAAAGGCTTCTCAGAATACGGATAGCGGAACATTTAGCTAACATCAGAAAAGGGTTCCGCTATCACAGTGTTTCTTTACACTTTAGAGAGAAGCACAACCGTGATCCATCTCTGATTCAATTCTGTGGAATAGACACGGTAAAACCATCTTGGAGGGGCTCCAATAGGGTGAGAGATTTATCACAGAGGGAGACCCGCTGGATTTTCTCCATGAAATGTATGAGCCCTAGGGGGTTGAATATCGAGGTGGACCTCAACTGCTTCATTAACAATTTTTGAAGTCAGAGCTTGGCTTAATGCGGTCAGTCAATCATGACAGGTCTCTTGCCAATGCGCGATGTGGTCAACCTCTCTTGATTAATAATTTTTTTTTCCTTGTTGCCAGAGGTTTTTTGTGTCATTACTGGTTATCCACCATTGCATGTTTTTTTTGGGTTCCTATCTGGTCATGATCAAGCAGTTGGTACATGATCGGGTTGTAAAAAAGATCACATATACTATAGACTCTTTGATTTTATCTAGTTTTTATTATGCTTTTCATCTATTTTAAAGTTGGTGTCAGATGATTATTCTTACGCCTATTTTATCATTATATCCATGTATAGATATACACAGGAGTATGGTGTTCTAGCCGCATACTCCTGTATTTCTACTTACATCATAAGTATTGATTATCACCAACCGTCTTTCTCTGGGTCAGAGATTGGTATATATTTATCTACACTAACCTATTTCTCCCCTATGGTCAGACAGGTGCTGTAGGACCAATCCGGGTTTCTAATATTTATGTCATTTTATGGGTCACACATATGCAGATAATATCTACATTGAGGACTGAAATTATATGTGTGTGATGTTTTAGATTTTTTAATGCTGACTCTCTATTTTGTATGTTTGTAAATAACACATATGAATTATGTAAGATTGCTGTAAACAGTGATGAGCCATGTTAGTTCAAATATGTAATGTACATGGATGGAGTGGCTGAACGCACTAAGATCACAATTGGGGGTCACTTAAAAGCAGACATAGATTGAACCTAGGGTGGATGGAGATATGGGACCATATCTGTGCAGTACTCCGTCTGCGCAGGCGTGATCGGCGGATTAATCACCGCTATGTCACGGCGATATGCAGGTGGAGATCTTCGGCCCATGGAAAATGTGCACGCATCATTGCACGCCAGCGTCCCCTTACTGCGCATGCGCGGGCGGGTGTTAGAGTGGCGCGCACAGGAGAGGCGCGCGCACTCTGTGTATTTGGTATGGCGCATTGAAGATGCGCTCGCATCAATGCACGCCAACGTCCCTCTACTGCGCATGCGCGGGCGGGTGATAGAGAGGCGCGCGCAGGATATGCGCGCGCACTCTGTTTATGCTGTACGGCGCATGCGCAAATGCGAATTACGGGTGTGCACGCAGTAGTGCCACCCGGAAGCAACACCCTAGGCCCTGTGTTTTCCCTATGTGATGGACGAACGGGACACAGCTGGCTCTATGGGAAGAGCTAGTGGGCATGATCGAGCTAATCACCCGCACCTGAGGTCTTACAAGTAATTGGCCCATTGCGATCATGTGATCGCTCTCAACATCATTTAGGTAAGCGTTTGGTGTCCGTGTAGCCAACCCCCTTTTTGAAGAAGTCATACCGACGAAACATGTCAAGGGCGTGGCTACACGGACACTGAGATACTCAACATTTCAATTTTTGTGTATGATTGTTTGAATTTGTGTGCGGACTCCTCTACTACTATTTTTTGAGATCACTACCCGGCAACCTCACTGAAGTGACTCCTGGAGAAAGAACTCACACCAGGAGCAGAGCTGCGAGGGGTGGTGAGATCACTTGTTATCCAGTTTTCAACCCAGTTGTTTTACCCATTGGTGATCATATGTGCGCTCTGTCGGCCCATCTGTTATCCAAAAGTTGCAGTGGATTGTGTGCTGTATTCGGCTTTTTTACATTTGTGTTTTTGTAAGTTGAAACATTGAAGTGTGAGTGAGGTTGAATTTGAATAAATAAGTTTTATCACAGTATCACGCTATGTGGAGGCACATTTTTTATTTGTTTTCACATATGGAGTTTGCAAGTTTGGAGTGATCGCACAAGTAACCCAGGTGGGGTTTAATCGCTATATTTGCCAACCACGAGAGTGCGAGGCAATACCATCCGGTGAGTGCGGTCTCATTGGGAGAGGGAACACAAGTTGGTGTGGTGGAAGATTTATTTGATTATTCTATTGAAGATTTTTTGGTGGACTTATTTTTCTTTGGAAGATTGAATCACATTTTCTTTGAATTTGCACAAACATTAATGAAGATTGTTTTTCTGTATCATTATATGGACACTATTTCACGTGGTGTTATATATATTTATATATTTTGGTAGTTTTTATTTTTTTGTTTTGTTTTTGGTTTTTTTCTTTTTTAAGCGCCATTTGATTATATTTTTCACTTGTCATTACTAGTTTGATTATAATCACATTACATACATATAACCAATTGAAAAATATATAAATACACTTGAACAAAATTAATTATTTAGTAATAAAAATATGAAAGAATTAATTATTACTATGAAGAGTATGTGTTGGATATTCATAGTAAAAAACAACATATAATGAAATCGACAAATCAGTATTGCTCACTTATCTGATATGAAGCAATTCAAGTCAAATTCTACGTTTAACCCCCTTGGCACCGAAACCTGCATCTCGTGAATCCAAAAAGATTCACGGCGACTTAATTGCCTCAAAAAATTCCCCCCTCTCCAATGAGGGGTGACTCGCTCAAGTCCCCAGAATTTTTAACATTTAGGATCCCTATTATGGTAGAGCCTAAAGTGTTTTGACACATTGTGGGTTACTAGCCCTTTCTTAATATTATTCACGTACTCGCCTATGCGCACACTCAGAGATCTGGAGGTTCTACCAATGTACTGCTTACCGCAGTCACACTCCAAAGCATATACCACACCAATGGTGTTACACGTGATCAAACTTTTAATCAGATGTGTAACACCAGTGGTGGTGTATTAGTTCTATCTGGTTAATAGTCTCCACCCATAGACCGTGCTGGCTGCTATTAAAGGAGAGGCGTAGTGACAGATGACTCCACCCACCGCTGACGAAGTCCAGGAGGACGTAACGTACGTACGGGGGAGGAGTCTATCAGTCACTCGCTGTCTATCATTATCTCCAGCGGCTTCGTTCCGCAATCTCTCTACATTGCTGCAGTGCGGGACTTTTTTAAACAGCAATTGTTCCCCATTTGCAGCTTTGAGCTGTTTTTTTATGCATATGTCCATAAGGCTTTGTTTGCTGCAGTTGTGCATATCGAGTGTACCTACAGCATTGCCTTAACTTTTTGTCAACTGCATAACTTATGTTATTTGCAGACACAACCATTTACCTTTTGCATCAAGGTTGTATTTTAAACTTCAATTTTAAATAAACCGTTTACCAACAGTCTACACTTAGAGTGTCCCCCCCTTCTTTTCTATTATTATATGCTGGGAGATCTTTTTTGCCTGGATCCACATTGCTTAGCATTGGGCTGTCCATTATATGAGGAGATCATCTGCCGGAGATCCGTCCAGTTGATTGGTCGTTTGCCCTGATTGGAGTCAGCTTCCCTTGGAATCAGACACTTCACCCTCCACTGAGTCTATGCGTATGTGCATAGCACATTTGGTAAGAGTCTCCATTTACCTTCGGTTGAGGATATCACCTTAAGAACATATTCTGTTTATTTACAGTCACCAGGGTGTTTTATCTACAATCAGTTATTCACTCTCTGTTTTATTTTGGACTCACAAGACATGAACTTTTGTCACTGTATATGATTATTTACCATTATGTGTATTGTGTTTCATATAAATATCATAATTTTATGATATCTTATTATTATTGTATTATTTTTGATTACTTTTTAGATCTTTTTGATCTGTTTGTGCTGGATGTTATATTCCAACACTAATGGGACACCATTAATCCATTCTTTATTCTTCAAGAAATCTTGTATCAATAATTCCCTATCTAAAGCGGAGACATCCTTTATTTTGTCTTTGATAAAACTCTGCTTATACCCTTTTTGAACAAATCTTTCACCAATAAAATCTGCTTGTTCGAGAAATATTTCCTTCTTCATGCAGTTCCTCCTTAGCCTAATAAGTTGGCCTTTAGGAATATTATCCAGCCATGGAGCATAATGACAACTGTCCAGAGGGAGGTAGCTATTTCTGTCTACCACTTTAAAATGTGTTTGTCACCAATTTTCCATTCTCTGTTGAAATCTCTAGGTCTAAGAAGTTGATTTTCTTCTCACTTATTTTCCAGGTTAATTTAATATTTTTATTATTCGTACCTAGATCAAAACCAAAGTCATCAAACTTTCTCTGTCTCCTGCCCAGATCACTATAATATCATTGATGAATCGTTTGAATAAGAGTTGCTGTGGTTTTTTACTATATAGAGCCGCCTCCTCCCATTAGGCCATATATAAATTGGCCACGCTCGGTGCACCCATTGCAATACCACAGATCTGTTTATAATGGCTTTTCTCATCCCAGAAATACCTGTGGTCCAAACTATATTTCAGACAATCAACGAGAAATTTTCTTTGTTTACGTGTCAACTCACTGAGGTCTCTTAACCACTTTGCGCCCGCGCTATAGCCGAAAGAGGGCTACAGCGCGGACGCTCCCTTTTGGGAGGGTGTCCCTGGACGTCCTCCTGTTTACTTCCGCAATGCACGCTCCTGAGAGCGCGCATCGGGGAAGTTCTTTGCTGGCCGTGTCCCTCGGACACAGCCAGTCACAGATCGCTGTAAACGGCCAATCACAGCGGCCGTTTACAGCGCGATCGGCGTGTCCAATGAGAGATGATCTCATATGTAAACATGAGATCATCTGTCAGCACCGCTCTCCCTCCTCACACAGAGACAGCGTGTGAGGAGGGAGAGATGAACGGCTGCAGCGGCCATAAGCAGAAAAAAAAAAAAGCAAATAAAGTGCCATCTGTCCCCACTGCCATCTGTCCACACTGACACCTGTCCCCACTGCCACCTGTTAGTGCCATCTGTCCCCACTGCCACCTATCCCTAGTGCCATTTGTCCCCAGTGCCACCTGTCAGTGCCATCTGTCCCCAGTGCCATGTATAAGTGCCATCTGTCATCAGTGCCATGTCAGTGCCACATAGTGCCATCTGTCATCAGTGCCATATCAGTGTCACGTGTCATCAGTGCCACATATTAGTGCCATCTGTCATCAGTGCCATCTGTCATCAGTGCCACCTGTCAGTGTCACGTGCCATCTGTTATCAGTGCCACGTGTCATCAGTGCCATCTGTCATCAGTGCCATGTATTAGTGCCATCTGTCATCAGTGCCACATCATATCAGTGCCACGTATTAGTGCCATCTATCATCTGTGCCACATCATATCAGTGCCACATATTAGTGGCATCTGTCATCAGTGCCCCGTTTTAGTGGCATCTGTCATCAGTGCCACGTCAGTGTCGCGTGTCATTGTCCTGGTGCTCCAGGGCCCTTTATTGTACCATGTCTGCAGTCTCTGACCATCTCTTGTATCATGTCTGCAGTTTCTGACCATCTCCTTAAGTATTTTGGGGGAGAGCCTGGAGCTCCTTTAAGTTATTGTCTGCTGTGTTTAGACTTTGCTACATGCAGGAAGTGTTGTCTTTTTTTTTAAGAACAAATAGAGTAAAAAAAATGGAGTTCTCCTGACTACTTGAATTTTGTTTGATGAAAACCGTGCGCACTTGCACTGTAATCGTGATGCATTGCGGAATCGAATCAATGACATGATAATCGAATCGTGAGGCCAGTGAAGTTGCACACCTCTAATGGGTGTGGGGGGCCTATTTAACCGCTTAAGGACCGTCTCACGCCGATATACGTCGGCAGAATGGCACGGCTGGGCACAACCACGTACCTGTACGTGGCCCGTTAAGAGCCCAGCAATGGGTCACTCGCGACCTGGTCCTGAGCTCCGTGACCGTGGGACCAGCGGACCCGATCGCTGCTGGTGTCCCGCGATCGGGTCACAGAGCTGAAGAACGGGGAGAGGTAAGTGTAAATAAACTTCTCCCCATGCTTCCTAGTGACTCTGTCACTGATTGGCTGTTCCCTGTCATCAGGAAAGACGATCAGTGACGTCAGGCGCAAAGCCACACCCCCATACAGTAAAAAAACACACACACACTTTACCCCTCCCCGCCCCCTAGTGGTTAACTCCTTCATTGCCAGTGTCATTTACACAGGAATCAGTGCATTTAAATAGCATGATTGCTGTATAAATGACAATGGTCCCAAAAATGTGTCAAAAATGTCCGATGTGTCTGCCATAATGTCGCAGTCACAATAAAAATCGCTGATCACCGCCATTAGTAAAAAAAAAATATTAATAAAAAATGCTATAAAACTATCCCCAATTTTGTAAACGCTATAACTTTTGCACAAACCAATAATTTGCTAATTGCGATTTTTTTTTTTTACCAAAAATATGTAGAAGAATACGTATCGGTTTAAACTGAGGAAAAAATATGTTTTTTTATATTTTTTGGGGGATATTTATTATAGCAAAAAGTAAAAAATATTGATTTTCTTTCAAAATTGTCGCTCTATTTTTGTTTATATCGCAAAAAATAAAACCCGCAGAGGTGATCAAATACCACCAAAAGAAAGCTCTATTTGTGGGGAAAAAAAGGGCGCCAATTTTGTTTGGGAGCCACGTCACATGACCGCGCAATTGTCAGTTAAAGCGACGCAGTGCTAAATTGCAAAAAGGGGCCTGGTCCTTTGGCTGCAAATTGGTCCGGGCTTAAGTGGTTAAGGAATGTCAGTAGCACATCTCAAGGTGATGAGTAAGCAAAGTGTAGCTGTTCAAAATTAGTCTACCTCTGTGTCGGCTACTGCAACCATGGTGTGTGTCATTGTTTGTATGATACATTTAATAAATGGACTTCAAGAACATCGGTATGCAGCCAATTTCTTTCCTTATTTTGAAAAAACTTGACTGAACTGATGAAACAAATGAAAGGTAAGTGTGAAGGGGCTTTAATGTCGCTTTAATACTGTAATGACCAGGTGCATTTTTAGTATAATAAATAAAAAGTTTATCTTTTTATATATATTTTTGCACATTTGTAGCATAATAAAAAAAAAAAAGAACAGACCAAAAGTCTAATGCCGCATACACATGACTGGACTTTCCGGCAGAATCATTCCGTTGGATATTCCGATCGTGTGGGATAATCCAATCATTTTTCTTCAAAAAATTCCGACGGACCTACAAATAGAACATGCTTTAAATCTTTCAGACGAAATTTCAATTTCTATCGGGAAAACCATTTGTCTGTATGCTGGGCCGACGGACCAAATACGACGGAAGGGCAGCTATTGGCTACTGGCTATTGAACTTCCTTTTCTAGTCCCGTCGTACGTCATCACGTTCAAAACGAATGGACTTTGGTCCAATCGTGTGTGGGCGAGTCCTTTCGGTACTCCGTCGGGAAGACCATTGGAGTTTATTCTGGCGGAAAGTCCGGTCGTGTGTACGCGTTATTATATGTGCTTATATGTTATCATAATGCAGAGAGACATCTAATGGTGATAGTATATACTGGTAACAGAAATATAGCTAATAATTAAAAAAAAGAAACAATGTTAATCTCTTTTATAGTTCTATGTCTTGATAAAGTTTTGATGAGTTATATAATGCTTCATTGTTTTGTTTTGTTATTTCAATTTTCTACTTTCATTGCCGTTGATGAGACAAGTATAGTGTAAAAAAAAAAAGTCAGCATTTTTCTAATGTTTGTTGAGCATATTGTAAACAATAAAAATAAACATATGAACAATAACATATCTGACTCAATTTTGTACATTCAATTCATTTTTTGGACACTGAATTGAAATAAACATGCTAATCTACTTAATGTGCCCAATAAAAACATTTTTGGTGGCAGTCTATCTTAAAAAAAGTTTAAATCATAAGCATTCACATACTGCACACTAATACTTTAGGTTTTGACTAACTTGTCATTTGAATTGGTGCCTAGAAATTTGATTAATTCTTTTTGTGGAGAACACAGATATTGTTCTCTATTGGCCATGAATGAAAAAAGCGGGTGAAAGTATTGAGACCCGCTTTGCTTGGGAATGTGGCCACATAGCCCCCCTTTTAGGTAGTTTAGGGGTTAACAGGTTTCAGGTTTAAGTGGGTGGGTTCATGCAGGTAATCAGGCAGGTGCAGGTGTGGGGGGCCCAATAGTGAGTGAGGGAAGGTTCTGGTACCTGTGTAAAAGTCTATATAAGGGCTGCAGAGGGTTTTGGACTTCCTCTGCAGCTGCACAAGGAGAAGAAAGAAGAGCTTGCACTTGCCTGTATCCTGTGTTGGAAGCCCTATTGCGTGACCTGGTGGAGAGAGCCGAGACTCAAGGGGGCGTAGCCTGGCTGCAGCGTTGCCTCGAGATGCCGAATGGAGGAGAGGAGGCGGCCGTGGAGGAAGTCACCCAGCAACATGGCGGGCGCGGAGCGGAGCGGGACCCCCCCGGACGGCGGACGAGACGAAGCGGGCCACCGGAGCGGCAGGAGGCTGAATGCTGTGAGTATCCGGGCACTTCAGGGCCGGTCAGCGGTGAGACTGTGGGGAGACAGACTAGGCAGAAGAGGAGGCTCCGGTCACAGTCCCCTGCGAAGGGGAGGGGCGGGAACTCACGGCCTCAGGGAAGAAGAAGAGGAGCAATGGCGCCGCCTGCCTCTGGGGGCGCCGGACTTCAGGCAGCAGCTTCTCCTCAGCTGCTGGCTCAGCAGAATGGCCTGTTTCCAGGCGGGCTTTTTGAAAAAGAAAAAGGTACAGAGCAAGGCTGGTCTAGGGCTTGGGATACAGCTGCATCTGCAGCTGTGCTCAATACAGCACCAGGTTTGGGTCCAGCAGTACCAGCGTTTTTAGGACCAGCGCCGGTACCAGGACCAGTAGCAGGACCAGTACCAGAACCAGCATCAGTACCATTAAGTACAGCACCAGTACCATTGGCAGCACCAGTACCAGCACTAGTACCATTTGCAGCACCAGTACCATTTGCAGCAGTACCAGTAGCAGCAACAGTACCAGTGACAGGATCAGTACCAGCACCAGTATCTGTGTCAGCACCAGTACCAGTGATAGCATCTGTACCAACGTCAGCTGCAGGGTATGGGTCAGCGACAGTAGCAGCTACAGGTCCATTGACAGGTCCGGCATGGTTTGCAGGTTCAGCAGGTTTTGTGCCAGCTCCAGCACCGGTGCGGATGTCAGCGCCAGCCCTTGGTCCAACAGGGCAGGGTGAGTCATTAATGCAAAATGTGTTACCTAATGTGATGGGTTATCTGTCTGCTATCTCCGCTGCACTTTCTTCTGCTGGGATTCCTATACCAGTGGGTTTACCTATTTCCACCGCTGCTTCATCCCTGGGTTCTAACTCCTGTTCTTTTCAGGCTAATGCCTCTGTTGCTAATTGCGCCACACCAGCACATAGTAGTTTGAGTGGTTGTAACCAGGATTTGCGCTTGCATTCGGAGACGGCGAGGTTGTCAGTCCCGGAGGTGAGTATGAAGGAGGCGTTGCCGTGCGAGATGTCCCCTTTGGGGTATCATTTACCAGGGACAGTAAGAGAAAAAATTTGGGCGGGGGAGTTTGTGGATATTTTATCCCTCCTTCCGGCGTCAAAAGACTTTATTTTTAAAACTGAACGGAAAGGGGAGGACAGGCAGGAAGAGGATAGGCGCAGGCCTATTGCTCGGTCATTTAACAATTGGCTGCAGGCTTTCTTTGTTTTTTCCAGTGTGCTAGTGGAAAAGAAACCTGAGCTGAGTGGAGGCCTATTTCAGCACATGGATCATGTGCTGGAGGCTTACAAAAGTTTTGGCGGTCTGGGCTGGTATTTTTATGATGAGTCCTTCCGCCAGAA
The DNA here is from genome assembly GCA_028564925.1 of Lithobates sylvaticus. Taxonomy (NCBI): domain Eukaryota; kingdom Metazoa; phylum Chordata; class Amphibia; order Anura; family Ranidae; genus Lithobates; species Lithobates sylvaticus. The sequence continues at coordinate 444,664,177 of CM053029.1, read as the reverse complement.
ACTGGCGGTGCATCAGTCCTTAAGATGGGGAATGAAGGATGTGGGCCTGTGGCTGAATTTGATTGTTCCCCAGAGACCGTCGATAGGTAAGTTGGGACAGGTTAATCCGGTGAACGCAGGGTACCGCAGGGGTTGCTGCTTTGCATTCAATGAGAATTCCTGTCGGTTCAATGCGTCTTGCAAATATAGACATGAATGCTCATTGTGTGCGGGTCCTCACCCGATGTCAAAATGTTTCAAAAAAGCGGGGCCGCAGTCTCCAAGGGATATTTTTCCAAAAAGCCTGCACGCCAGTGAGGCTGGAAAACATGCGCCCCTGGTTGGAGCTGTACCCAAACAGGGAGAAGGCGCTTTTATTAATTGAGGGTTTTTCATGCGGTTTTCCCCTCCCAATTTTCGCAGGAACAGGGTGTTCATTAGTGGAGAATTTAAAATCGGTACAACGGTTCCCGGAGGTGGTGCGAGAAAAGGTGTTTAAGGAAATAGCGGAAGGGCGGATGGCAGGGCCGTTTTCGTTGCCTCCTTTCCGAAATTTCCGGATTTCACCGATCGGGGTGGTGCCCAAAAAAGAGCCAAACACTTTCCGGTTGATTCAGCACCTCTCTTTCCCTAAAGGGGGTTCGTTGAATGACGACATTGATAGTGTTTCTTGTTCGGTGGTTTACGCGACTTTCGAGGAAGCCATCGTCAAGGTTAAGGCCCAGGGTCGGGGGGCTCTGTTAGCGAAGTCTGACGTTAAGTCAGCCTTCCGACTTTTGCCCATCGCGCCAGCAGCATTCAGTTCCTTGGGTTTTTGTTTTGAGGGTGCTTATTTTTTTTGACAAGTGCCTCCCAATGGGGTGTTCGTTGTCTTGTACATATTTTGAGACGTTTTCCACGTTCCTACATTGGGTTATGTTTTTTGAATCAGGACAGGATGCTGTGGTTCATTATTTAGATGATTTTTTGTTTGTTGGCCCCGCGGATTCGAATCTCTGTTCCCGTTTGTTGCATCTGTTTACGGTAATTGCGGGCCATTTTGGGGTTCCCCTGGCAGGTGAAAAAACCTGTCTGCCGGCAACACGGATGGAATTCTTGGGAATTCAGATTGACACCGAGGTCATGGAATTCAGTTTACCTATGACTAAGGTGGCGAGGATGCGGAACCTTATCGCCTTCTTTTTAAGGAGGCGGAAGGTTCTCTTAAAAGAGATGCAGTCGTTATTGGGCCTTTTGGCGTTTGCGTGTAAAATCATGCCGGTAGGTAGAATTTTTTTGCGACGGCTATATCTCGCCACTTCCGGTTTAAAATCTCCATTTGCACACATTCGTTTGACAAAATCTTTGAAGGACGACCTGGTGGTGTGGGAGGATTTTTTAGTAGAGTATAATGGACGATCGATTTTTCAGTCGGATTTTATTTTTGCGCCCGATTTTCGATTGTTTACGGATGCAGCTGGTTCGAAGGGTTTCGGGGCCATTTGGGGGTCACATTGGAGTTGTGGTGCCTGGCCGGCAGCATGGGTCCAAAAAAAGGCAACAGGGAACATTGTTCTCCTCGAGCTGTTTCCAATCTTGGTGGCCGTCTCATTGTGGGGTCGCTTTTTCGCTAATAAACGGATTTTGGTAGAGACCGACAATAAGGGCGTCCTTTTTGCAGTTAACTGTCTCTCATCGGGATCATTGTTTGTGATTAAAATTCTACGTCACTTGGTTTTTTTATGCCTCAAATATAACATTTGGATTAAGGCACGGTATACACCGGGGGTTTTGAATGTGGTGGCTGACTCTCTCTCTCGGTTCCAGATGCAGCGGTTCAGGGAGTTGCTTCCGGAGGCAGACGAGGAGGGCACTCAGTGTCCAGAGTACCTGTGGGAACTGATTTGAAACTAGTTGTAAGGGGTGGAAAGGTTGGGTTTGCCCAAGGGGTTTTTCTCCCCGGTGATCAAGTTCCATTTTATTAGTTAGGTCGCAAGCAGGTTACGCAATTTATAGTTGATCCCAGTCCTGCAAGGTTAGGGCGGCATAGGTTTTAGTGGCGCAGGGCTCCCGGCTTCGGCCAGCAGGGGTTGGGTAAATGGAAGTCCGTTGGTTCAGAATGTGGTGTCAGATCTAATCTCTTGTTTTAATTTATAGGTTATCATCATTATGTATGGATTGTGGGCCATTCTTACGTGCACTGGGCACGGAAACGTGCGGCTCAACGTGTTTACTCAACAAATTTGTCATTACAGCCCGAAGCTTTTACGGTGTTCTGGAAAGGTGTTCGGGGCATGAAGTGGCATCAGCTATACTTCCAGTTGTCACAACTGTGCCAGGTTTGGCCACTTCCCACTATATTAATAGTTCATTTGGGTGGGAATGATCTGGGTAACACGGGTACACTAGATTTGTTGGCCGCAGTTAAAAGGGATCTGTCCCGTTTTCATTTGTCCTCCCCGGATACAACGATAGTGTTTTCGGAGATTGTGCCGCGATTGAGCTGGCTAGCATCTCCGTTGCGCAGGGTAATGGAGAAGATGAGAAAAAGGGTGAATCGGGGAATGGCGAAATTTATGCCATCCTTGGGAGGTTTGACATACCGACACGTGGATCTGGAAGGTGGATTTGCGGGGTTGTACAGGCAAGATGGGGTCCACCTTTCGGATGTAGGTGTGGATATTTTTAACCTGGGGCTACAGTATGGGATTGAAATGGCCGCGTATATGGGGTAGGCCGGGCTTTGTTGCTCAAGCCCGGCTGGTGGGGACATTTTCAATGTTTAAATTCAGGTTATTGCCCGAGTTCTAAAAACTGGGCAAAATAGTTGATGTGGTTTTTGATTGGAATAATAAAAGTGTTTTCAAAGATATATGGTGTTTTAAGATGTTCTTAAACCAATAAAGTGCCGCGGCCATTTTTTGCCATCTAAAACTGGTGTGGTTATTGGGTTGGGGGTGATTGTATCTGGGGAGTTAGGTGGGGGGCGTGTTGTGGCCTACAGTCCCATGAAAAAAGCGGGTGAAAGTATTGAGACCCGCTTTGCTTGGGAATGTGGCCACATAGCCCCCCTTTTAGGTAGTTTAGGGGTTAACAGGTTTCAGGTTTAAGTGGGTGGGTTCATGCAGGTAATCAGGCAGGTGCAGGTGTGGGGGGCCCAATAGTGAGTGAGGGAAGGTTCTGGTACCTGTGTAAAAGTCTATATAAGGGCTGCAGAGGGTTTTGGACTTCCTCTGCAGCTGCACAAGGAGAAGAAAGAAGAGCTCCCTCCCTCCCCTCCCGTCGCGGCATCTTATGTGGTTGGGTCACCTCGGAATCCGGGGGGGACATTTTCAATGTTTAAATTCAGGTTATTGCCCGAGTTCTAAAAACTGGGCAAAATAGTTGATGTGGTTTTTGATTGGAATAATAAAAGTGTTTTCAAAGATATATGGTGTTTTAAGATGTTCTTAAACCAATAAAGTGCCGCGGCCATTTTTTGCCATCTAAAACTGGTGTGGTTATTGGGTTGGGGGTGATTGTATCTGGGGAGTTAGGTGGGGGGGCGTGTTGTGGCCTACAGTCCCATAGCTTCAACAATGAATAACAACCATTTCAAAGAGTTTTTACTTCAACATGAGATGGGTCAGTAAATTTTATCAACAAGATGTTTAGATATGGAACACTAAAATTAAGTTATAGGTTAATAAATCTATTAAAGTAAAACATTAAATAAAAAGTAATAAAATACAACAGAACAATGTTAATATGAAAAGAAACATATACAAAACATTTACATTGCCTGCTTTAAAGCTTTAGCTATGTAATTAAAAAAAAAGTAGTGACACACACACACACACACACACTTCAATTAGACCACTTTCACATTGGAGGCGTTTTTTTTTAGGCCCTTTAGCGATAAAAATAGCACATGTATAGCGCCTGAAAAAAGCCTCAACTGCAACCCCAGTGTGAAAGCCTTTCACACTGGGATGCTGCACTGGCAGGGGGCGTCACAAAAAGTCCTGCAAGCAGCTTCTTCTACCGCAGGCAAACCACCGCTGCAGCAGCGTTTTGGGGGTGGTTTTAACCCTTTTTTGGCCGCTAGCGCGGGGTTAAAACTGCTAGCGACCGAATAGCGCCTCTAAAACAACGGTAAAGCGGCGCTAAAAATAGCGCCGCTTTACTGCCGACGCCCGGGCGCCAGCAGTGTGAAAGCACTCAGTCTACAGCATATTTTTTTGTAGAGAAATGCTTACTGTTTCCTGTGACAATCAGCATCCTAGTCCTTTGCTCATCGGAAATGGAATGTTGATGGGCCCTTCTAACAATACCTATGCTCCGTCCTGATAACGTGGCTATGTCGACAAACGGGACATCGACAAACATCCTTCGATGGATCAGTCACTGCAACAGGAACTGATAGGGTGAAAAATTGCAGGACTACTAGTATTAACGGGACATCGACAAACATCCTTCCCTAATGGGTTTACTTCCTCTTTGTTTCCCTGCAAAGGTAAAGCATAATGGACTGCTATGCACTGCAACAGGAACTGATAGGGTGAAAAATTGCAGGACTACTAGTATTACCATGAGTGGCGGATGCATGAAGAAATAGGGGGGGTCGCGGCAGTATCAGGTTTTTCAACACATAGCTGGAGCTCAGCTTCAAATAATGCAGCACTGCTTAAAAAAACAATCTCTCGTTTAAATACAAGACCTCAAGCACTAACATAAAACAACATAGAACACGTTATATCACAGACTCCTGTCACTTTCCAAATATTAAAGAGGAAGTAAACCCTAATGGGTTTTACTTCCTCTTTGTTTCCCTGCAAAGGTAAAGCATAATGGACTGCTATGCATCGCATAGTAGTCCATTTTGTGTCACTTACCTGACAAAGGAGCCAGCGAAGTCACCGCTGTCCCCTTGTGTACGGAGCCTCCATCTTCTTAGTGGGTCTCGCTGCTCCGGCGCTGTCATTCGACGGAGCCGCGATGATGTCACTCGCAGCACATGCGCCGTCACTCGCAGCGCATGCGCCGTAGACAGCGGTGCCTGTCTTTTGGCAAATATATATATATATATATATATATTTCTTGGACCTACAGGTAAGCCTTAATCTAGGCTTACCTGTAGGTCAAAGTGGTTTGTAAGGGTTTACAACCACTTTAAGGGCTGCCTACAGGTATGAAGTACAGACACCCACAGGTGAATGTACATACCTGTAGCAGCTTTTGGTATTCTCTGAATTACTTGAATGCTAGGTTATAGAGCTTTATTGAGTTTACCCATCTCCTTCCACACATTCCGATTGCATAGTTATGTGCAAATGGGTAGGTTTGGGCCAGGCAGTGGGGAACAGGTTTGCACTGTATCTTAAGTCTTTGTGCCTGAATAAAGGAAGGGAACCCACACCTACCCCCATGGTTTTTACTTGTGCTTTACAGGTAAGTTTTTAGGGTTAGGTTCAAATTGCATTGGGAAAGTTATACTTAAGCCTTGTACACACGATCGGATTTTCCAACAGGAATTGTGTGTTGACAGATGATTGGCCTAAAATCTGACCGTTTGTATGCTTCATCGGACAACTGTCGAATTTTCCACTGACAAATGTTGGATGGCAGACTTATACATTTTCTGCGGACAACGGTCTGTTGTCAGATTTTCCAATCGTATGTACACAAGTCCGTCAGACAAAAGTCCAAAATACAAACACGCATACTCTGAATCAATGCTCACCAAACACATTAGCAGAAGGTGCCCAAAGGGTGGCGCTAAAGAGCTGAAAAGCCACGTAGTACATCACTATGTTTGTGTTTGTTGGACGACAATTGTGTGCGGTTTGTATGCTAGACAAGATCATGGCCAACACCCTTCAGACAAAACTCTGACGCTTTGTGGAAAATACGATTGTGTGTACAAGGCTTTAGAGTTTATGTAGTAGGGACATTAAGAGCTATTATCAGCCTAACAGTTTGGTTATATAACTAAATGTTAGTTCTGGTACAATGATATGTACAATTTTCTTAATCTTAATTGTTATGTTCTCTTTTGATAAAATAAAATAAATTTATTGATAAAAAAAAAAGTTAGTTCTGGATAGAGTGGAGAGGTATTAGAACACCTGTTGGGTATTTATTCCTGTCAGTGCCTCCATTTGTAATTTTTTCCATCATCGCTGAGAGTGAAAGTAAAAGTTTTGCTTGTAGGTTTCGCTTATCACATATTCAATATTAAAAATATCAAGATGTGGTCTACACTGCCTCCTAGTGGCATCGGAAGAATTATTTGTAATTCCCTTTGCTTTAGTATAGAAATTAGAAAAACAATTAGAACATTTGCATCCTTTTCCAACAAAGAACTAGATGGTTTTATCACATTTTCCAGCATTGTAAACACAGCTGTTGACTTGATGACATTCATTCCTGTGATAAAATGCCCCCTTTTCAGGTTGTAAAGAAAACACATTTGCTTGGAATTCTTCTTTTGCTAACACAACAGCATCTTTGTCATTTGTACCACTGCCGTGAAAATATTGCTGTATGCCAGAAATGACCTCCGATTTGTATTTCATTTTTAGATCGGTTAGACAGCCTTTCTTGCTCCTATTTTCAATGGTGATGTCTCCCTTTTCTGTGCTGTTTAATTTCTGTAACATATTTGATCAAATATTACATGTATCCCTTAATTGATGATTTATAATGGTACAAACTTGTAAATCTATAGTACAATATGTACAAAGAGCAACAATATCACTGCTACTCAATATTTTGCACAACCAAACAATTAAATATTTTACCAACATCACCCTCCTACCCCAAATGCTATAGCTTATTTATTGTTTTTTTTAGAGTCAATTTAAAGTTCAGTTCACATAATGCTGACATTTCTTCGTAGATGCCAAGAAGCCTAATCATTCATTGATTTACTTAGTTTAACATTCACTCACTCCCTTTATCTCTCACTCAGTGTATGCTTTTAAGCTGTGATATTTTAATTCCAAAGCACTGAAACTCACAATTATTATTTCTTTAGGTGACATATTATGTTAGAATCCTAATTTAGGTGGCTTAGCGATGGCCGAGTAGAGAAGTGTCCTGGAGGAGCTCCCTTGCCCGAACCGGCATACATGGACATTTAAACCGACTCTACACACCATGAGAGAGGCATGAGCAACCGGAACAAGTACGGGACAAGATCGGCAACTCGGGGGACCCGGGATACCACTGCACAGCCTGGTATTCCCCACTTTTTTGGACAGACACAGCGGCCGAACCCTGGCGCTACTGTAACACCACCACGTGCAACCCGCATGGAGCCGAGCTCTGCTGTCCACACTGAGAGCACCCCAACACTTGCACGTACACCAGAACTGGAGACCCCCATCGGCACACCGGCACTATTCCAACCGGACATGGCTGGCTCCTCACAGAGCCAGACCGGCCTGGATGAAGACATCCGCACTATGTTAAGAGCTCTCCCCACGCGAGCCGACATAGAGGCGCTACCCACAAGGGCGGACATCGAGGCACTAATTACACGAATAGAAGATGCCCACACAAAAGACATACAGGAGATCTGGGAGGAACTACAGGTGATAGAGGACCGGGTTGCGTCCAGCGAAATCCTCCTCTCTACTTTAGAAACAAGAGTGCAGCACCTGGAAAATACACAGGACTCTAACGCTAGAGAAGCGCAGGGGATGCAGCTTCAACTGGAGGAAATGGAGGACCGTAGCCGCCGCAACATCCTGCGGCTGCGGGGCCTTCCAGAAGCCACCGGATCGGAGGACTTGGCTGTGACTGTGACGGCGATCTTCCACAGACTCCTGGACAACACACAGACGAGCCTGGAAATCGACCGGGTACATCGTACCCTGGGCCCCAAGTCGACTGACCCGACGAGACCCCGCAACGTCCTGTGCCGCCTTCACCGCTATGCACAGAAGGAAACCCTGATGAGGAAAGCCTGGGAACATGGTGAAATAGACTTCGACGGGGCGCGCATACAAATCCTGCCGGATCTCTCTAGAGCCACACTCCAACGCCGTGCCATGCTGAAACCGATCCTGGAAAAAGCAAGGGGGACCGGTTGCACTTACAGGTGGGGTTACCCCTTGGTGGTAACGTTCCACCACGACCGCTCATCATTCACCCTCAAATCACCGGCGGATCTCCCAGAGCTTTTTGCCTTCCTGGGAACGAAGTTGATCCCCGTACAGAACTGGCTGGGGAAGATACCAAGACCCACTGGACGTGCGGGCCCATACTCCAGCAGAGGCAACCAACCACCACGATCCCAAAGATCCGGGGGAAGATCCCGAGCGATCCCCATTGATGGCACACGTGAGTCATAAACCTGCTGCTACATTAACATGCCTGTGTTAAATTGTACATTGATAACTTTCCGGCTGGCCACTGTTCTCCCCTAAGACGTGTCCCTATTGGGGCTGCCCCCCCCCCCGCTGTGTTTTGCAAGGGCTCTGCCGCCACGAGAGAATAGCTGACAGCCATGCTTAGATGGGCGGGCTTACCAGAGCAGCACACCTACTTGGCACGGCACCGGTTAATGTCTCTACGCCACCGATACGGAGGAGGAATAGACTTCTATGCTGTGTGGGACCCTATGACCTTATGCAGACCCGCGTCTCCCCCCCAACGCCAACAGCACCGTGGTACTGGAATCCGACCCATTTATACAGCTGGAGACCCATCTGCATGGAAAGAGATGCCCGCACGGGAACCTATTTACCATAGGTGGCAAGGTGGGTGAAATGTACACTCTGTTACACCACTTACATATGCCCACTGACAGCCTAGTCAATTACACCCAGCACCACCTATCAGAGGAAAGGAAGGCTGCACACATGACTATAAGATCTCCACCTGCCCACCCTGGTGTGACTATGGTGCGCCCTCTGCTGATGACCCGGAACCTACGGGAGGGGACACTTGTGAGATCCCACCCAGGTGATCTGCTCAAGGGGGAGGGGGTGGGCGGGGGAATTTCCATTTACGCTTTCCATTATCCACCATCCTCGGAAGGACTAGCGTGGACACAGATGCCTGAAGCTGGACCGGACTCTTTTTGGGGATCTGGGATTCCGGTAACTTTAAGCTCGCCTAGGACGCTGGGGGGCTTGACCACAGTTATAGTATGTTCAGCTTGATGGAGGTGGGGGGGGGGATGAGACCTGATGATGTATTTCTTGTTACTTGTTGCGGGACCCCACGTCTCCCGGGGCCCCGCTGCCTTTCCCTGGGGCGAAGTTATGTGGATAAGTGGGAACCGCCTTGGCGGTGGCGGGGGGTGGCAGGGGAGGGGGGGTCACGCATAGATACTAGGGAAGTTGTCTTGTGATGTGTTGATTTTATGATTGCTTGACTATGAAGTTAGTGCCAGCTGGTGAGTACATACCGTTTACGGTATAGGTTGTAATCGTGGCTAACACAGGTTCTGAAATGCCATTAATGTTTTTGGTTTGTTTTTTTTCTCTCTTTTTGTGTTCTTCTGCAAATAAAGTTGTCCTTAAATAAGTCCTTAGGATAATTGTCCAGACAATGACCTAGATAGGACTCATGCCCTCTCTCATACACACTTACGGTCCATGACCCGGGGAGGAACAAGGGACCCTCATATTGGTCCTTGCTAGACACTCCCACAAATAGGCAGACGTCTTACCAGCGGGTTCTGGCAGACGTTAGAACAGCAATTTTGCTGTAAGAATTAGACACCGGTCACTGCTAGACAGTGCACGGCGACTCTCACCCGGCTTAAATCCGGGAATCTACTATATCCTATCTTTTCTAGCTACACTTCTGTTTCCACCCCATCCCTCTAATCTCTCTTCCGTAACCCCTCTGACCTATCCATCCAACCCCTCCGACCCAACCCCTTTACGTTTGCTACACTGCAGCATGTGGGCCTAGGCAGTAACATGCTGAAATGGATCTCGGCAGTGTACACGACACCAAAGGCAAGAGTAAGAGCCAACGGAGTGCTATCTGATCACTGGCATAGTGTTAAATCAAACCCAACATAAAGTGTCCGCATACGCTGATGACCTTATGTTTTCTCTCTCCAACCCGACGGTCTCGCTTCCTAATCTTCTACGTGAATTTGCAACATACAACACCTTATCCAATCTGAAAATCAATTTTACAAAATCAGAGGCAATGGGAGTAAATATTTCGCCATCTCAACTACCACACCTTCAGGCTAGCTTTAAATTAAAGTGGACGAATACCGCTTTGAAATACTTGGGTACATATATACCCCAAAAGCTCTCATCATATGATCTTAACTTCCCCCCGCTCCTAAAAAGAGTAAAAGAGCTACTTAAAACATGGCAGACAGGACTGCACTCCTGGCTAGGTCGATGTAACATCCTGAAAATGACGATCCTACCGAAATTTCTCTATTTAATGCAAGCATTACCCATACATATCCCATCCTCCTATTTCAAGCAAGTACAAGCAACATTCTCAGAATTTGTTTGGGCCAAGAAGAAACCTAGAATAGCACATACACTACTTGTCCTCCCCAAACTACACGCAGGGTTGGCCCTCCCTAATGTCCGTGCCTATTACCAGGCAGTGCACCTGGGGAGACTGATTGATTGGTGCCGCCACCAAGACACCAAATTATGGACCCAAATAGAGCAGGCACAAAGTGATATCCCCCTCCGCGGCAGCCCCTGGTGTTACTCGAGTCTGTCACTAGAGGTTAGACAACACCCATTGATTGGAAATACATCACGCATTTGTGCTCGTCTCATAGATCAAACTTCCCTCTCATCCTTGAACTCGCCCCTCTACCCGATACTGGGTAATCCCCTCTTCACTCCGGGTATACGAGACGAACCATTCAGACGTCTAATTGGGTTAGACAAGTACCAGGCCTCCCACTTCAGTGCAAACGGACGGTGGAAAACAGCAACGGAACTCTCAGGTTCCTCAGGGCCATTCCAACTGGACTTCATGAGAGCTCTCCAGTTGGGCCATTTCCTGAGCTCCATTACACCCCCGACAGAAAATTACCTAACACTGACAACGTTAGAAGAGATCTGCAACGATACCGGGACCCTTACACACACACACACACACTTTCATCGATCTATGCCCTCATAAACACACCATCAGACGACTTCACACCCCCAGGGCTTCTTAAGTGGGAGGAGGAATTGGGAATACAACTTGACTCTACTAAAAGACAACGTGCCCTCAGATATACACATAAATCCTCCATTTGTGCCAAGATACAAGAAACTAATTATAAAATTATCTCAAGATGGTACAGAACCCCAGCACTATTACACAAGATATTCCCAACAACATCGGACCGATGCTGGCGCTGCCAAGCTGAAAAGGGAACCTTGCTCCACATATTTTGGTCCTGACCCAAACTGACACACTTCTGGACAGTGATACGCGAAACAGTCCAAAAACAAACGGAACAAGTTATTACAGATGACCCAGCTTTTTTTCTTTTACATGTTTCAGGGACTCCGGACAAAATTTATAAAAAGTCAGTGATACGGCACCTGCTGGATGCGGCCAAAGCCTGCATTCCGCTGTGCTGGAAATCTGCTCATCCGCCGACCATTGACCTATGGCTCCAAAAGGTGGAGGACATACGGAATATGGAAGACCTCATACTCGCAGCACAGAAGAGACAGGAAACCTTCACCAAAACATGGCAACTATGGACTATGTTCATATACTCAGACGAAGGTAGAGCCCTGAGAGGCTCATAATAGGATACGTAAGGCACTAAGCATTAGAATCCCTGACAGATGTACATGTGTTTCCTGATGGGACCCGCTAGAACGCCAACAATGCTCCATGGTCGTGGGCCGCACCCTTACCTGTACCCCCCCACTCCCTCCCCCTACCTCTCCTCCACCACTACTTCTCCTCCTGATACCCTATTCTCTAACCTCTTCTTCCTTCATTTTGCTCCGTCTCGGCCCTCCGCAGTGGGGAGATCGAGCACGGAGGGGAACAACTATAAACACCTGTTTTAAAAAGAAAAAGGAGTAGGGGACGGGCCCCATGAGATAATAATTCTCCATCAATAGACAATACTATAGGCCGCACACGGTATAAATTGAACATCAACATAATATTACTTTATGACTCAATATCTAATGCCGCCGTGCAACAGTCAAGTGTGTAGTTGTTGAAACAACAGGTGATATAATCTATATGTTCAAGAATTGTATTGTATGCTATTTTGTATTGTATTGGTCCCTGTGGACCCTGTTCCTGACATAAATAAAAAAAAAAAAAAGAATCCTAATTTAAAAGGAAAAAAATAAAACACATAAATATGCTGTTTACAGTATAGTAAATGAATTATACTCCACATTTTAGACCTATCATACAACTATCTAATGCAGCAATAGCAGCTTCATATTGTTTTGCTGCAGTAACAGGTGTCACTGGATTGGACCTGCAATATAGTTTAAAAAAAAAAAAACATACCATGCATTGCACTGGACAAAAACAAAGGGTTCACGTCCAGTTTGTTTGTGTGTTTGTTGCTAAATGAAAGAATGGGCTGCCTTAACACAATGTACTGTACATTAAGATTCAAAATACTGCAAGTACATGTGCATGTGGTATAGCTCTGAAACTGAACAGCTTAGTGTGAAGGAAAGTGCTTTTTTTTTTTGTTTTGGATAGCAGTGAAGGATAAGACCCCTGTCAGGTTATATTGCTATCCAATACCATGTTAGAGTTTCACTTACTGTTCCTGTCATGGTGACATTACAGTGCACACATGACTAGGTTGGCAAAAGGGACATCAACAAGCATCCCTCAATGAATCAGTCACTGCAACAGGAACTGATAGGGTGGAAAATCGCAGGACTGCAAGTATTACTATGAGTGGTGGGGGAGCGGTATGAGGTTTTTCCACATGGCTGGAGTTCAGCTTCAAATAATGCAGCATTGCTTAAAAAAACATAATCATCTTAACCACTTAAGCCCCGGACCATTTTGCTGGCCAAAGACCAGAGCACTTTTTGCGATTCGGCACTGCGTCGCTTTAACTGACAATTGCGCGGTCGTGCGACGTGGCTCCCAAACAAAATCAACGTCTTTTTTTCCCACAAATAGAGCTTTCTTTTGGTGGTATTTGATCACCTCTGCGGTTTTCATTTTTTTGCGCTATAAACAAAAAAAAACACATTATTTTTTGCTTTTTGCTATAATAAATATCCCCCAAACATATATAACTAAAACATATTTTTCCTCAGTTTAGGCCGATATGTATTCTTCTACATATTTTTGGTAAAAAAGAAAAATCACAATAAGCTTTTATTGATTGGTTTGCGCAAAAGTTATAGCGTCTGAAAAATAGGGGATTGTTTTTTATGCCATTTTTATTAAAAAAAATGTTTTATTAGTAATGGCGGCGATCAGCGATTTTTATCATGACTGCGACATTATGGCAGACACATCGGACAATTTTGGTGTGATTTTGGGACCATTCACATTTATACAGTGATCAGTGCGATTAAAATTGCACTGAGTACTGTGTAAATGTGACTGGCAGTGAAGGGGTTAACACTAGGTGGTGCTGTAGGGGTTAAGTGTGTCCTGGGGAGTGTTTCTAACTGTAGGGGGATGGGCTAGCTGTGACACATCACTGATCATAGCTCCCAATCACAGGGAGCTATGATCAGTGACACTGTCACAAGGCAGAATGGGGAGATGCTTGTTTACATTAGCATCTTCCCATTCTTCCTCTCCGTGAGACGATCGCGGGTATCCCACGCGCACGCAATGGCACGGCGGCAAATTCAAAGGGATGTACAGGTACGTCCATTTGCGCAGCCATTCTGCTGACATACATTGGCGTGCGCCAGTCGGGAACCGGTTAAAAACAGAAAAATCATAAATTGGTTGAGTTTTGGAAGAATGGCTATATAAATGTTTTTTTTTATATGTTTATATAAATTATATGTTTTTTTAAACAGATAGAACTTTCTTTTGCTGGTATTTATCCACCACTTGGGTTTTTATTATTTTGCTACATAAAAAAATAAATAAAAAGAAAACACACTTTTTAGTTTTGGTTATAAAATGTTGCAAATAATTGTTCTTTATATGTAATGCAATAGAACTATAAGAAAGGTGCTGTAAAGATAAAATGTACGTTATAGCAATTATGCACCACTGTAAAAGCCAAATGGACCATTTGTATGACAAAAAAAGATTAGTACATCCAGTCCAGATAAGTCCAAAAAACCTTTAGTCTTTCCACCGTAAATGAAAAGTGCTCCAGTGCTAAAATAAAAATGCATCCATCCTGCAACAGTTTTAAGTAAACGTCTCAAGAAAGTTCAACCTCTCCACTGTGGTTAAAAGGTGCTCCAGAGCTCAAACACCTCTCCCCAGAAGACTAGGACTCACCAGACACAAATGGCTCTCTTTTTTACAGAGGACTTCCATCTAATTAATATGGCTTCCACTCCTGACTCTCCTCTCTTGTGGAACTCCCCATATGGTAAAGAAGTAAAAAATGGGCTCCAGTAGTGTAAAACCGTTTAACGAAAATGCGCTTTATATACAGTGCCTTGAAAAAGTATTCATACCCCTTGGAATTTTACACAATTTGTCATGTTATAACCAAAAACATAAATGTATTTTATTGGGATTTTATGGGATAGACCAACACAAAGTGGCACATAATTGTAAAGTGGAAGGAAAATGATAAATGGTTTTCAAAATTTAATACAAATAAATATCTGAAAAGTGTGGCGTGCATTTGTATCCAGCCCCTTGAGTCAATATTTTGTACAACCACCTTTCACTGCAATTACAGCTGCAAGTATTTTTGTGTGTCTCTACCAGCTTTGCACATCTAGAGAGTGACATTTTTGCCCATTTTTCTTTGCAAAATAGCTCAAGCTCTGTCAGATTGGATGGAGAGCGTCTGTGAACAGCAATTTTCAAGTCTTGCCACAGATTTTCAAATGGATTTAGGTCTGGATTTTGACTGGGCCATTCTAACACATGAATATGCTTTGATCTAAACCATTCCATTGTAGCTCTGGCTGTATGTTTAGGGTCGTTGTCCTGATGGAATGTAATCCTCTGCCCCAGTCTCAAGTCTTTTGCAGACTCTAAGCCCCCGTACACACGGTCGGACATTCCGATCACCAAATCCGTCGGATATTTTCCGACGGATTTTGTCCGAAACTGGTGTTGCCCACACATGGTCTGACAAAGTTGTCGGAAAATTCGATCATTCCGAACGATGTGACGTACAACATGTACGACGGAACTACGTAGAGGCCAGTAGCCAATAGCTTTTGTCTCCAAATTTCTTCTGAGCATGTGTGGCACTTTGTCCGTCGGACTAGGCTACACGCGATCGGAATTGACGCGATCGGACCATGTTGTCGGAAAATTTGAGATCCAGCTCTCAAATTTTTTCTGTCGGAAATTACGAGGGAAAGAGTCCGTTAGGACCCACACACGATCGGATTTTTCGACAACATAATCCGATCTGACTTTTTCCATGGGAATATCCGACGGTGTAAGGGGCATAACAGGTTTTCTGCTAAAATTGCCCTGTATTTGGCTCCATCAACTCTGACCAGCTTCCCTGTCCCTGCTGAATAAAAGCATCCCCACAACATGATGCTGCAACCACCGTGCTTCAGGGTGGGGATGGTGTGTTCAGGGTGATGTGCAGTGTTAGGATTCTGCTACACATAGCGTTTTGTTAGGCCACAAATTAAAATGTTGGTCTCATCTGACCAGAGCACCTTCTTCCACATGTTTGCTGTGTCCCCCACATGGCTTCTCGCAAAATGCAAACTGGACGTTTTATGGCTTTCTTCCAACAATGGCTTTCTTAATCCTACTTTTCCATAAAGGCCAGATTTTTGGAGTGCATGACTAATAGTTGTCCTGTGGACAGATTCTCCCACCTCAGCTATGGATCTCTGCAGCTCCTCCAAAGTTAGCATGGGCCTCTTGGCTGCTTCTCTGATAAATGTTCTCCTTGCCCGGCCTGTCAGTTCAGGTGGACAGCCATGTTTTGGTAGGTTTGCAGTTGTGCCATACTCTTTCCATTTTTGGATGATGAATTAAACAGTGCTCTGTGAGATGTTCAAAGCTTGGGATATTTTTTAATAACCTAACCCCGCTTTAAACTTCTACACAACTTCATCCCTGACCTGCTTGGTGTGTTCCTTGGCCTGCATGATGCTGTTTTTTCACTAAGGTTTTCTAACAAACCTCCGAGGGCTTCACAGAACAGCTGTATTTATACTGAGATTAAATTACACACAGGTGGACTCTATTTACAAATTAGGCAATTGGTTCCACTAGATTTTAGTTAGGGGTATCAAAGTAAAGGGGGCTGCATACAAATGCATGCCACACTTTTCAGATATTTATTTTTTTAAATGTTAAAAAAACATTTATTATTTTACTTCCACTTCACAATTATGTGCCACTTTGTGTTGGTCTATCACATAAAATCCCTCCCAACGTTCAAAAAATGATCTCACCCCTCAAGAGACATCTTCCTTCAATAAACTAACCAAGAATACCTCCATCATTATTAAAGCAGCAGACAAAGGGGGTGGTATAGTTATCCAAAACCATGATGTCTATTTGAGTGAGGCCAATAGATTACTATCAGATAACAATACTTATACACGCCTTACAAGCGACCCACTCCCTCTTTTCTCCTTGGAAGCTGAAACACTTGATCATATCATCACCAAAGCCGAAGCCTCTTTTTTTATCTAGAGCATACTACAATACCAAACTCTCGGGTGAATTGAAAAATAAAATGTTAAAATGGGATAAGGAAATTCAGGAGAAAAAGAAAACCAAATATATCAGAGACATATATAAAAAAGGTGCAGCGCTAAACACACATAAATAAAAAACAATTGAAAAATTCAATTAAAAATATGTCCATAAACAGTCCAATGGTGTCTTTCTAAGGTGATGACGGAGGCATACATATGCAGGTGACAACGTGAAAGAAAACCTCCACCACAGATAAAATGGCCGCTCACCTCACCAAGTGGACCCTTAGATCATAAAGGGTCACTAAAGCCTTCCCACCAGGGGTTAAATGATAACGATCCACTGGAGAAATACGTCACACTTGGCAGATATGCCGGATGGATGTCAGTCAGTCCTCACGGAAAAGCTAAATCCCATATCGCCATCAATCATGTGAATGAAAAATTTAAAAAACCATAGTGTTCTCTGCTTATAAACAGTTTATTGAAAAAAAGAGATGGGAATATAAAAACTTACAAAGAGAGCACCTATATCCCGGTGCTAGGAGGGTACAGCGTATAGCTAAGTGCACAGATCGGGCTGCGGGTGATGTCACTTTCGTCCGTATGCATTACGTCCATATGCAGGACTTCATCAGCGGAACCGGTTGACCCTTGGTGTTCAGCTGCTTCTAATAATTTTACATAATATTTGATATACCATTGCGCTGATTTATTTTATTATTATAAATATATCAGAGACTCTAGTGATTTCACGCATGGAGAGATTTTTAAGTGGCAGGCTACAAACATTAATATGGAGGTGGCTCCCTTAAATGTCCCCCCTAAACATAGTCTACCCATTCCTAATATACATACCCCTAATAACACGAGACCTGTACCAGATGTCAGCAGAGTACCACCCAATAGTAGGGGAGGCCGTCCCAATAATAGGAATAGAGGTAATTTACAGAGAGGAGGAAGAGGAAGGGGACAACGTCCAACTCCCACTAATCCTCAATATTTACAACAGGAGTATACTAATGAATATAGAGAAGTACACAAACCCATTTGAGGAGGATTTCCACATCGGGGATACCCTCATTATGGCAATTATGGTCATACACAGAGGGGTGGTTCCAATATGGTACCTAGTGCACCTGTATATGAAAGACCTCCCACTTTGGCCCATAATATTGGTCCTCCTGCTTCGTATTATGAAAGGCCTCTTATCCCTACTCAAAATCGTTTCACACCTCTCTTTCAAGATGAGTCAGTACACACTGATAATTTTTTAGGCCAGCGCCAATTGCAATGGCAGGAACCATGGGGACATACACCCCTAGGGAACAAACAAGGAGGGAAAAGAAGGGAAAGAGAGGAAGAAGAGCAGGAAGAAGAATACAAAAGGCAAAAAGTATAATCGGAGCGGGTATATATAATATCAGTGATTTCAGTATTATCGGAGGAAGAGCTGAGAGTTCTAGATAAAGGACTTAAATTTGCCCCAGTTCGGAATTTTAGCAAGTTTCAGACATATATCAGTCTACAGAAATTTGTTAGATCTCTTAACATTAAAGATATTTTTTGTCAAAACCAGGTGAGCCTCGGTCAGCACCTGTAATGCCGCGTACACACGAAGGGACTATCCCGCGGGATTATCCGCTGGACCGAAGTCCAGCGGATAATCCCCTCGTGTGTGGGCGCCGGCGGACTTTTTTTGGCCAAAGTACGGCGGACTAAAGTTTCAAGTTTTGTTTTCAAATTATCCGCTGGACTTGGCAGTCCAGCGGATAATCCGGTCGTGTATAGTATGGTCCGGCGTACCAAAAAGGACGCATGCTCAGTAGCTATTATGTCACGGACTCGCTCGGTCTGGTAAAACTAGCCTTCGTTTTGAAGCTCGCACAATCGTCACGCTGCTGAATTTTTTTATTTTTTTTTTTCTGACAGCGGGATTTGTATGTTATCGTACTTGAAGAATGATTTTGCCTTGCTGCTTGTATATTCACGCAGAGTACTCCCGAACGTTTTTTCTTCAGCATTCTTTAGTGAAGTTATATATTTGTATATATATATATATATATATATATATCTATATCTATATCTCTATCTCTATCTCTATCTCTATCTCTATCTCTATCTCTATCTCTATCTATATCTATATATATATAGATATAGATATAGATATAGATATAGATATCCAAATCACCAAATGAAAAATATATCTATATTTCTCAATAAGCCCAAAAAAATATATATTGATATCTACATATATATATATATATATTAATATATATAGATATATAGATCTATACGTGTATAAAAAATATATATATATATATATATATATATATATATATATATATATATATATATATATATATATATTTAAATATATCTCTATATATATATTTTTTTTTATTTGTTGGTTATCAATAGGATTAGTTATTACACATGATACAATTGTGGAGTCAGCAGAGCTTGCCCTTAATTCAGATCTTAACCCTCACCTTTCCAGCGACTGCACTTGCAGTTCCATTGAAGTTGCACTTTACACTTGTATTGTCAAATGAATGTTTAGACATGTACCTGCCTACTCCTAAAGAAACTATGTTTTTGAATAACAAGCACGTATATCATTATTTGATGAAAATTAAATGACCATTTATTCTGGTTAAAACAAACAAGGCAAAACAAAATAGGAAGGCAACACTGGAGCCACTTGTAGATTTTGTGAAGACTTTTTGCCCCAACGGCAGACACCAAGTTTGTGAAGCCAAAAATTAAGCTTGGGCACATTTCATCCAATATAGGGAGCACAAGAAGATTGACCAGGAATCAGACAGACCAGGAACAGCAGCAGATGACATCTATGTCCCCAAGCTGTGGCACTACAACAGCCTGTGTCTTCTGTGAGACCAGACTGAAGCCAGGCAATCACTTCCGACTCTTCCCACCACGCTGCCCTGCACTCTTCCCTGCAGTCTTCCCTGCACGCTTCCTTGGAGGCTGACTTGTGGTAGGAGGAGGAGTAGGAGGAGGAGGAGGAGGAGAAGAAGGAAGACGAGGAGGAGGAGGAGGAGAAGTTGGTGTCGGGCCTTCATGGGTCAGGCGGGTGGATTCTCGTAATTCACCCCTCAAACCCCCCCTAATTGCATCAGAAATGAGGCCCTCACACAGGTGCCGTTGGCCCCTCTCCATTTCCAGCAACCTGCTGGACAAGTAGCTGGCATAGGCCTCTTCTGGAAGGGGGGGTTTGTCGAGAATCGCACTCGCCTTCCGAATCAGTTGGAGTGATTCCTCCTCAACAATGGTCATCCTCCTGGGCCTTCTTGGGGGTAAGGGCAGGGGTGGAGGTAGACTTCTTCTTAATTGGGTCTGGCTGTCACTCTGGCTCGTGCTGGGCCCAGCCACCTCCTGGCTCTCGCTGGTCATGTCCTCCTCCTCCATACCACTTGTCCCGGCATCATCCTGGGTCAGCTCATCCTGTGTGCAAATAAAAACAAAAATCAAACACCTGTTTTGTGGTTTCTGGCCTCCTCAATCATCCAATTGTAAACTTAGGAACGAGCATCTAAATTTTCCAAAAGATCCAAAAGGCTATCATTTGGACCCCTGCATTTTCCAAGCAGATCACCAATGTTGTCTATAACGCTTTTTTTGCCACTACTGGATGTATGTATACACTATATATGTATCGATATGTTGCACCAACACTTTTTAGAAGTGTGCTGAATTTTTGTCAGTTTTTTTCACAATTCTGAGTTCAGGGTGTTAATTGTTTCACATTTTAACGTTTACAGCATTAATATTCACACAATCACAATTTAGGCTACTAAATATATACCTGGCTCCAGCTGGGCGCATCAGCCTGCTCCAAGGTGGAGGGGTCTTCTCCTTCCGTGGAAGCCTCAGCTGGGGTGGAGGGAAGAGTGGAGGGAAGAGTGGAGGGAAGGGTGGAGGGAAGAGTGGACAGTGATTGCCTGGGTTCCATCTGGTCACCTATAAAAGTCAGTTGGTTGTAGTACCACAGCTTGGGTACATAAACATTCTCTTCTGCTGCTCCTGATCTGACTGATTCCTCAATCTTCTTGCGCTCCCGCTTGTACATGTGCCTTAAACTTGCAATTCTGGCTTCCACAAACTTGGTGTTTGCGTTGGGGACTTGAGTCTTCACAAAAGCCACAAGTGGCCCCAGTGTTGCCTTCCGGACATCCCTATTGCCATATAAAGGGTTCTTGAGCTGCCACAGGTTGGTATTTTTTCTGTACAGGGCAATGAATTCGGACATGAACTGCTGGTCCTTGAATGGATTCAACTGGGGTGCTGACATGTTTGTTTCTGTTTTGTTAGTAATGGCAATACAAAAGACCAAAAACACAAATGTTACTTAAAACGCACAACCAGTTTTTCTTACCAAACATTACACAACACACCCACACACAGGCAGCAACCCCTACACACAGGCAGCAACCCCTACACACAGGCAGCAACCCCTACACACAGGCAGCAACACATCCACACAGGCAGCAACCCCTACACACAGGCAGCAACCCCTACACACAGGCAGCAACCCCTACACACAGGCAGCAACCCCTACACACAGGCAGCAACACACACATATCCTTAAAAAATGCAGGCCCAAAACCCCAAAAAAAAACACAGTAATGCATCCTAGAAAACACTTACCTTCGTACAGAGCGCTCGCTACTTCCGTTCGGGAACACGTGGGCCCCTCAAACAGCCTTATATACACTGCGCACGCGTCGAAGTCCGCCTGCGTCCTCCGCGTCGCCCGCCCATGACGTTCCTCCTGACGAGTATTCCCCGCCCCGCTTCCCCTCGTTGCATTGTGGGTGAATAAATTCATGAATATGGCGGACACATTCTCAGCCAGTAGCGCGGAGGAAAGCCAAGAAGCCAACACATCTGCATCCAGCAGCAGATATAAGGCCACCAATATGGCCTTTGAAGAGATGGTGGAGATGGTGGACATCCTCCAAAGGGAAGATTACGACGGGGAAAATGGCCCGTACCCTCGACCCAACTTGCGCAAGGACAAGATTCTCACTACAATCGTCAGCACCCTGGAGCATAAATTCGGCGTACGAAGGGGCAAGGATCAACTGCGCAAGCGATGGTCCGACATCAAATCCAGGGAGCACGATCAGTACAGGAGAATTCGAAAAGCCATCAAAAAAAGTAAGTCAAGCACGTGCGCTACTATGGTTATACTTGATATGTCTAATCTTGCGCAGATGTAATTACCATTCGTACCTGAAACTTGCGCAGATGTTATTACCATTCGTACGTGAAACTTGCGCAGATGTTATTACCATTCGTACCTGAAACTTGCGCAGATGTAATTACCACTCGTCCGTGAAACTTGCGCAGATGTTATAACCATTCGTACCTGAAACTTGCGCAGATGTAATTACTATTCGTCCGTGAAACTTGCGCAGATGTTATTAACATTCGTACGTGAAACTTGCGCATATTTGATGAAAGTTCCGTTTGTCTTCATAACGTTTATTGAGTTTACCTGGCTTTGGGTTGTTTGAGTTGTAAGGTTGTTTATTATTGTCACTATCTATACAATTACTGCTGTAGTAAGGGTTTTAGGGGTAACTTACACAGGGACTCCAGAGGCTGTTTTGGGGGGGGGGGGGATAAATATGTTAAGCAGGGTCTCATGCTCACAATTCCCAAAAAATGCTCATCATCTATAAATACTGTAGGTGGTGACTTTTCAAAGAAGTACACTCACCTGTCCCTTGGATGGTGCAGCTACAATCTCTGATCTTGCAATCATGAAATTAATGTTTGCGGCTTCACTTCCCGGGTCACTATTGGGCATGCGCCAGTTGCGCAATGCAATAGGACTGGTCCGCGCGAGCTCGGGGACCCCTGTGTGTCCCAGCAGACAGCACGGTGGGACGGGATGTGGCGTATACTTCTGTGGGAGTCTAGGGCCGGATGTGTGTGCAAATACCTGCCTTACACAGGTATCTGCAACCCATCCCCCCTAAAAGGTTCAAAATAAGACACCACAGGGGTGCAGGGATCCAATGAGCGGAAGTTCAAATTTAGGGTTGAAGGGCGGTTTAAGTATTGGAGTTTCATTAGATAGACATTTCAATTCTGTCTTCAAGTAGGATCTTCTAACAAACTGCTAATAATTGGACAAGACTTTTAAACAATGTTTACTAATCCTATTTTGGCACTCAAATATCAGTGTGATTCAAAGTGTACCTTTTTGTGTTCCATTACCATAGGGGGCAAAAGACTCAGACGTCAGTCCGAACCTACGAGGACCTCCCGGCATCACCAGACTAATTGGGCAGTTAGCCCAAGCCCGCGCGTGGATGTGGCGGAACAGGTCGTTGAAGTGGATCAAATCTGCACCCCACCAAGTGAGTGTCTCAGAACACAGATTGAGCTAATTAATTAAGGTCTGCATGTTTTTGACACTTTTTTTCTTGTGTTTTATCTACCCAACTTTTAGGTGATGCTGATCTGTTTGTGGAAGGACAAGCTGCGGAGCCATTTTCCACTGACAGTGCCCACAGGCTTATTGGCCAGATCATGGCCTGGAATCTGCAGCTGGAAAATATGCAGAAGGAGATGGCCACCATGCAGCAGGGAATGAAGGACATGATTGATGTTTTGGGGAGAATCTAAAGACCCCTTTTACATTTCTTAACATCAATCATGTCCTTCATTCCCCTTTTGATGCGCTGTTTTACTAATTTTAGAGGCCAAATTTTTAATATGCACACGGTATGTCAACATGTGCTATGTGCCATCAGGGGATCTCAATGGACGCATTTGGTGTTTGCAACCCCTAATGCTAGTAGGTGAGAGGGAAGGGGTTTCACACACAAAAACACGTCCATTGATTCCCCATGATGGAACATAGCACATGTTGACATTACCCATTTTCCAGTTAAATTAGTGTGCATATTCAAAATTTGGCTTCTACTGTTCATGGGTTACCTGTTGAACTTTGTAAGTTCTGGACTTTTACATTGTGTAAATAATTTCAAATGCTAAGCCTAAATTTTTTAACATTTTTAAACATGTTTTTATGTTTGTTTTAAAAAATCAATCACAAAAAAAAAAAAAATATGTTGTGAGAAAAACACCAAAAAAATGTAAAAAAGATAACATAAAAAAAAAAAAAAATGTTGTTCAAAAAAAAAAAAAAAAAAAAAATTAACCAAAAAAACCAAAAAAAAATAAAATAAATAAAAAACAAAAAAAAAAAAAAAAAGTTTTGGATGTGCACTATAATAAAAAAAATAATGTTTGCACAAATTAAAAAATGTGTGGCTTCTTCTTTTTAAATACTACCAGTTTGACAAAAACATGTTGTGGTTCATTGACAAAGGGGCTTATTTACTAAACGCTAAACAAGTTTGCCACTATTAAGATGTGCACTAGGACAACATATAAAAACAGGCCAAATTAAAAGCAAAACAATACGAAACTACCAATATTTCAAACATAAATAACTGTATTTATTCTTTGTAAATCAAAAAGATGGTTTAAGGGTCTGCTGCCATTTCAATGGCCCCCCTACCATTAAAATACTGTAAATAAAGGTCCCGCACTTGCTGGGCTGATTGTGGTGCCGAACCAATACGGCGATTATCCAGCCCTGTCATGTTGCCTTCCACTCCGGCCTCAGGGCCAATTGGTAAGGAGTATGTTCCTGAATGTTTGCGTAAATAATTGTGCATGACACAGCATGCAAGAATAATAGTATTCAGTTTGTACTCTGCCAGATGTAGGGATGTAAGGAGCAATCTGAAACGGTTGGCCATAATACCAAAGGCATTTTCCACCACCCTTCTTGCTCTGGCCAACCGATAATTAAAAATCCTCCTCTCAGGGGTGAGGGATCGTTGGGGAAATGGCCTCATCAGATGGTCACCCAGACCGAACGCCTCGTCGGCAATGAAGACGAAGGGGAGTCCCTCCACATTATCTTCATCTGGTGGCAGCTCCAGCCCACCAGTCTGGAGACGATGACCGAACTCCGTGTGGTTGAAGACTCCTCCGTCCGACATCCGGCCGTTTTTCCCCACATCCACATACAGAAAGTCATATTGTGCCGACACCACCGCCATCAACACGATACTATGGAACCCCTTATAATTCCAATAGTATGACCCCGAATGGGGTGGGGGCACAATTCGCACATGTTTGCCGTCAATCGCCCCTCCGCAGTTGGGAAAGTCCCAACGGGCAGCAAACTGGGAAGCCACAGTCTGCCATTCCTGTGGCGTGGAGGGACACTGTGAAGTCAAACAGAAAGATACAATTTAAATTAAAAACCAGGCAAAACACCAAACTAAATGCAACAAATTAACAAACAATTTGGAAGAACATATGTATTTATTTAGTAAATCCTTGAAATAAAGCCAAAAGATTAAGGATAAAAGGGACAAATCTCTGATTGATGACCCCTCTGATGGACCAGAGAAGATAATAATGGGGATGTGGGTGGGGAGTAAATAATTGTAAGGTCACACAATACACATGCAATTAATTAAAGGTGTGTGTGTGGGGGGGGGGGGGGATAATTACAAGCTGACCAAAACCACATGCTATTAATTATCAGGGGGTGTGGGGGTGGGGGGTTAATTACAAGCTGACCAAAACCACATGCTATTAATTATCAGGGGGTGTGGGGGTGTGGGGGGGGGGGGGATAATTACAAGCTGACCAAAACCACATGCTATTAATTATCAGGGGGTGTGGGGGTGGGGATAATTACAAGCTGACCAAAACCACATGCAATCAATTTAAAATTGAGGGTCAATGGGGGTGAAAGGGGTGAAAGGGGGGGTGAGTAAAGCTGTACAATGGAGCTGGTAATATACATTTTTAACCAAAGAAAGTGACTAGGCTAGGGGTGTTTAGGGGGCCAAGCTTCCATGCTGGGGAGGTTGGTGCAAGCAAATATGCATGTGACCCACTAAATAATACATTCTTAAAGCTATTTCGATAAGTCAACCATAAAATACTAGACAAAAAACCAACATAAAAAAAAAAAAGGAATAGGGGACATTCATAGAATAGTCCTATCATGGTAATTAGCTAATGATGACATTGATGCACTACATTAGCAAACATACAAGACATAGGTAATTTTAAAAGAGAAGACTTACCTTAATGTATTCCTCCTGCAGGACGTGGATAATGGCAGAACAGGTCTCTGGAATAATGAGCCCCAGAGCCTGGGGGGAGATGCCTGTCGTGAACTTGAGGTCCTGCAAGCTTCTCCCCGTCGCCAAGTAACGCAACGTGGCGACTAGCCTCTGCTCCGCACTGATGGCTTGCCGCATGCAGGTATTCTGCCTGGTAATATAAGGGGACAGCGAAGCCAACAGACGGTGAAAAATGGGGTCCGTCATCCGGAGATAATTCCTGAAATCATCAGGATTATTCTCACGGATCTCACGGAGCAAAGGCATATGCGAGAATTGGTCACGCTGGCGCAACCAATTCTTGGTCCATGAACTCCTCCTCACCCTGTTTATGGACTGGGCTCGTGCCAAGGTGTTAACCGCAACACCGAGCCCCTGCACAGCACGAACTCGTTCCCGAGTACGTCCACACTCCATGGCTTCAAAACGGTCGGCTGATCAAACAAACAACTTAACAGAACGCACTGAAGAACAGCAAGGCCTATGAAGAACGACCTGAAAAACAGGAACGAGCGGACCAGAACGGCCTGAGAACAGGTAGGAACTGATCCACACGCACTGAAAGCCAGATACAAACCTCACAAGCACAAACTGAACGGCAGAAGCGAACGAATTAAGCAGAAGTCTGAGAAGCGCGAATCGTCTCTAACCAAACGTCAACTAACACGCGATACACACGAGATTAGCTGACGGGGCCCAAAGGGTGTCGTTTGGGATCTCGAGCTTCCTTTTTCTAGTCCCGTCGTACGTGCTGTACGTCATCGCGTGAACCGCCGGACTTTTTGCGTGATCGTGTGTGGTCAAGTCCGTTCGCTTTTTAGTCCAGCGTACCTAGCGGGAAAGTCCAGCGGATTGTCCGCTGGACTTAGGTCCGCCGGGAAAAGTCCGTACGTGTGTACGAGGCATTAGTGTTATTAATGTAGAGGGAGCTACACAGGGCACCCATTCCAGTTTAGCCAATAAATCTGTGTTCAACCCACCTAAAAATGATCATAGGCATATAGAAGTTTTTAAAAACATGGTTTCCAGGGATCTGGAGGCGATGAAAATTAAGAAAGTAAGAAATCCAAATTTTTTGAAGATAGGTATAGCGTCTTTGGAAAAAAACAAGGAGGTTGTAGTCCACCCCGCGGATAAAGGAGGAGGTCTGGTGGTCATGAATAAAACATACTATAAAGAAGAGATGGACAGATTATTATCTGATGGTAATAATTATCAGATATTAGGAACTGACCCAGTTTTTGTTTTCAAAGGGGAACTTCATGACTTAGTGCAATCGGGAAAAGATAGAGGGGTTTTAAATAAGGAGTCTCTTTATTTGGATCCCAGTGCCTGCAGAAGGCCTATTATCTATTTTTTACCGAAAATCCACAAAGACCAGCTTAGACCCCCGGGCAGACCCATTGTAAATGGGATCGACTCGGTCACTGCTCGTTTAGGGCAATATATTGATTTTTTCCTTAAACCTTTAGTTGTTAAAACCACTGCATTCCTCAAAGATACTAAACACGCTATTCAGATCATAGAATTCACTCCTGCTAATGATCACACTCTTTTAGCAGACGTGGGCTCTTTATATACCATCATAAGTCATCAAGATGCCTTACAATCGGTTAAGTGGGCCCTTGAAGGGTCTAACTTATCGACCACCCATAAGAACTTTCTGTTAGAAGCTTTAGATTTTTGTTTGAGTAGGAATTACTTTTGGTATGACCATAAGTTTTTCCTGCAGACACTTGGAGTCGCAATGGGAGCGCGTTTCGCTCCAAGTGTCGCCAACTTATTTATGGCCTTTTAATGATAGACCTATGGAGCTCAAACAATACTACAGATATATAGATGATCTGGTTATTGTTTGGGAGGGAAACATGACTAGACTAGTCTTAAACTTTTCATGTCCAAATTGAATGGTAATACTAAAAACATAAAATTATCTTGGATTGCAGATCCGGTATGGATCTCATTCCTCGATTTAGAGATATTTATGGATGGCTCAGGTTTTAAAACAAAGAATTTTTTCAAAACAACCGACAGAAATAGTTTTATCCCCTTGGATAGTTGCCATCACCAATCTTGGTTGTGCAACATTCCAAGGGGACAATTCATAAGGTTGAAACGGAATTGTTCATTGGAAACTGATTTCTTTGCTCAGTCAGATGTTCTGGCTGAGCGATTTTTTCAGAAAGGGTATGATAAAAACATTATTTCCAATGAGATTCAGACAGTCAGTAAACTCAATCGTACCACTTTGGTATCCAATTCACAACCAAAGAAATTACAGAAAGCAGGATCAGAATTCAGAATTATTCTGGACTTCAATATCCAGCATAAAATGTTTGAAAAAATAATTATGAGGCATTGGGATATCCTTAAAAAAGATAATATCCTGGGAAAGGTCTTACCGCCACGTCCCAGGTTTATTTATAAAAAAGTACCTACCCTTAGGGACGTATTAGCCCCCAGTGTATTAGATCCCCCCATTATGAAAGAAAATAGAGTTTTTTCTTTCTTAACAGGGTTCTATGCCTGTGGACGTTGTCCGCCGTGCAGACAGTGCAAGCATAACATCAAAAGGAGAAAAGAATTCTCCAGTACCACCACTGGTGTTACACATCCGATTAAAAGTCTGATTACGTGCAACACCATTGGCGTAGTATACGTCTTGGAATGTGACTGTGGTAAGCAGTATATTGGGAGGACTTCCAGACCTCTCATTGTACGCATTGGCGAACACGTCAATAATATTAAGAAAGAATTAATAACTCACAATGTGTCAAAACACTTTAGGCTTTATCATAATAGGGACCCCAAGTGTTTGAAATTTTGGGGACTCGAATGAGACACCCACATTGGAGAGGGGGGAATTTTTTGAGACAATTAAGCCGGCGTGAATCTTTTTGGATTCATGAAATGCAGGTTTTGGTGCCAAGGGGGTTAAATGTGGAATTCGACCTAAATTGTTTCATATCTGATAAATGATCAATATTGGCTTGTCGAATTAATTATACGTTGATTTTATTTTGATTATTTGTCATTATTTATGTACATATTATTTATTTGTCAGTAGATGATGATAGAAGCGAGTGCCATTTATTTTATTGTTCCTTATACAACAAAATATTTTAAATAAGCACATGTTTGGTGCTTTCTTATGTTCATAATATTAAACATATATTAAAGCTCACATTTATACTGTAAACCACTGTATGCCACATATAAGTGTACACTTAGGTGGTTAGAGCATTTTAATCTTTTATTTTCAATTTTATTTTACATTTTTTCTGAGTCAGCTATGTGTCCCCGGGATGGAAGTGTTGCTAAATCAGCAGTATAGGAGACACCAGAGCGCTAGGCTTTGCCGGCGTTACCGTGTCTATCTGCACAGCACGCTCCACCCAGAGACCGCGCCGGCCGCTACAAATAGACTTGCGAGGTGACAGATGGCTCCACCCACCGCTGACGAAGTCCAGAAGGATGTAACGTACGTACGGGGAGGAGCCTATCAGTCACTCGCTTCCTATCATCATCTCTAGCGTCTCCGGCCGCGATTTTTGTACCGCTGCAGTGTATGATATTACTATACAGCATTTGTTCCTCATCTGCAGTCAGCAGTTGTGCATGCCATATCTACAAGAGAAGGCTTTATTTTTTCTGCTGTGCATATCCACCGGATTTGTATCACTACCCTATTCTTGGCAATTGCATGCCAGATTTATTGCAGACACAACCATTTTGCCTTTTATTCTGTGGTTGTATTTTAATTACTATTTTTAATAAATATTGCCATACAGTTTACACTTAGAGTGTCCCCCCTTTATTATCATTTTATGTTGGGGATTTTTTTGCCTGGATCAACGCTGCCTGTCATTGATTTGTCCATCGCATGAAGCTGAAATCTGCCAAAGATCTTTCCTGCTGCTTGGTCATTTCCTAGATTGGAGTCAGCCTGGTTTGGAACCGCATACTTCATTCCCTATTGGGTCCATGCGTATGTGCGTAGCACAGTTGGTAAGAGTATTTTATCTACTTTTGGTGGAGGACCTCACTTTAAGATTCATTTGAATGATGATCCACGGTCACCTGGGTGTTAACCGCTTCCCGACTGCCTCACGCAGATATACTGCGGCAGAATGGCACGGGCAGGCAAAATCCCGTATATAAACGTGATTTTGCATTTGCCTGCCTGTGGGTCGCGAGCTCCGTGACCCCGGCCGCGGGACCAGCGGACCCGATCGCCGCTGGTGTCCCGCGATCGGGTCACAGAGCTGAAGAACGGGGAGTGGTATGTGTAAACAAACCTCTCCCCGCGCTTCCTACTCTGCCTGTCATTGATTGGCTGTTCCCGATCATCGGGAAAGCCGATCAATGACGTCAGACGTCAGCCCCGCCCCCTAATGTAAAAAAACACACACACGTCACAGCCCATAACCCCTCCCCTCCCCCTAGTGGCATTTAAAAAGCATTGATTGCTGTATAAATGACAATGGTCCCAAAAATGTGTCAAAAATTTCCGATGTGTCCGCCAAAATGTCGCAGTCACAATAAAAATCGCTGATCGCCGCCATTACTAGTAAAAAAAAAAAATATTAATAAAAATGCTATAAAACTATCCCCTATTTTGTAAACGCTATAACTATGCGCAAACCAATCAATAATCGCTAATTGCAATTTTTTTTTACCAAAAATATGTAGAAGAATACGTATCGGCCTAAACTGAGGAAAAAAAATGTTTTTTTTATATATTTTTTGGGGATATTTATTATAGCAAAAAGCAAAAAATATTGCATTGTTTTCAAAATTGTCGCTCTATTTTTGTTTATAGTGCAAAAAATAAAAACCGCAGGGGCGATCAAATACCACCAAAAGAAAGCTCTATTTGTGGGAAAAAAAGGACGCCAATTTTGTTTTGGAGCCACGTCGCACGACTGCGCAATTGTCAGTTAAAGCGACGCAGTGCCGAATCGCAAAAAGGGGCCTGGTCCTTTGGCTGCCAATTGGTCCGGGGCTGAAGTGGTTAATCTACAATCAGTTATCCACTTATACTTTATTATATTTTCTTGCATTGACAAGATATGAACTTTGGTCACAATATTTAGTTTTTGTACTCATTTATTTCTATTATATATTCTATGATGCGCTGCACTTGTTTTCACTTTTTACATTGTACCTTGAAGGATTTGTGATTGGCCTTTTTTTGTGTTCAGCTTGCACGTCATTTATTTTAGTTATTTTAGGTTTGCGCTGATTGCTTCACATATTGCATACTACAATACCCCCTACTTCTATCATCTCCCAAAAATACATTAAGATCCGCAAAAACCCCCAGGGCGACCCATTGTAGCCGCAATGGAGAGTGTTACCAGCTTTTTTCTGTATATATCGATCACTTCTGGCAACCGTTAGAACAAACCTTACCAACATACATACGTGATGGTGCTCTAAAAACTTACACCTGGGCACCCAAATATCTGTGGATTTCCCTCAACATAAATTCTTTATATACATCAATTCCCCATAGCGTTGGTCTTCGAGCTGTCAAACATTTTTTATCCCTAGACCCACTTATGAAATCCATGCAGGCAGAGTTTATTTTAGACTCAACTAATTTTTTGCCTGACCCCTAACTACTTTTCATTTGATGATAAATTTTATTTGAAAACTTAAGGGACAGCCATAGGCGCCAATTTTGCACCTAGTTACGCAAACCTAACAATGGGACTTTGGGAACATTTGTCAATCTGGAATGATAACCCTTTTTCCGAATACATAATCTATATAGGTCGCTATATAGACGACATCATCATTATATGGGACAGGACTGGACCACCTGTAGATGACTTTGTGGCCTATTGTAATTCTAACGACTTAGGCCTCTCTTTCTCGTCTGTGTGTAGCCCAGACAGTTTGGCTTTCCTAGATCTTGAACTTTGTCACACTGACAACACCATTTTTGCAAAAAAATATATAAAGCCTACAGCAGGCAATTCATATTTACATTACCAAAGCTGTCATCACCCGAGATGGATATCTAATATCCCAAAAAGTAAATTTAACCGCCTAAAACGAAATTGTACTCGTAATTCTGATTACATCGGACAGGGAAATCTGTTGAAAACAAAGTTTGAGGACAAAGGGTATCCATCAGCTTTAATAGAAGAAGCATATGTTAACTTTCTGGATGATAAGTCTGACACCGCCTGCTGTAAATCCTCTCTACGTACAGAATCAGAGATTCAAGTCACTGCTTCTTCCCAACTCCATACTACTAGATTCATCACTCAATTTCATTCTCAGCATAAAAAAATGGAAAGAATTTTCCGTAAACACTGGGGGATTCTTTTGGAGGATCCTATGTTAAAATCATCTATTGCCACTGCACCTAGGATTACATATCGTAAAGCTAGAAACATTAAAAGCCTCATTGCTCTGAGCAAATTGAAATCTACACACAATAAACCCACACTATCCCAGACTTTTCTCACACTAAATGGCATGTATCAATGTAAAAAGTTAAAATGTCTCACCTGCAAATTTGTTTCTACATCGTCAGAAATCCTTTACTACAAAAGGTAATACCTACCAGCTTAGAGAATTTTTTAATTGTTCCTCAGACTTTGTAATATATGGCATTCGTTGTCCCTGTGGCCTACTTTATATTGGCTGCACTATCCGGTCACTCGAAAAAGGTTCGGAGAACACTGCAGATCGGTAGAGGACAACCTTAATTTAGCCATCCCCAGACATTTTAAGGAGTACCATCGGGGCTCCACTGATGGAATGCAGGTTTGGGTCATCGAGCAGGTGCCCAGGATTTTTCCTCTTGCAGAGCGCTTCAAGCGCCTCTGCGAGAGGGAAACTTTTTGGATATACACCCTTGATGCCCTCGTGCCTGGGGGCCTGAATGAAGATATAGAAATTAGTTCAGTCTTACAAATCCCTCTTGAGTATACAGTTACATATGTATGCATAGAAGTATATTTTTGATTATTTCCAATACAAGTTCCCTTTTCCCTTTTCTTTCCTTTTTTCCTATATCAATATCATAATCTTGTATATTAACTCACTTTTTATCATATTGTTTCACAGGGTCAGTATAGTCTGAATTTCCATATAATCTTACACATAGAAATGGCCCAAGTAAGTACTTGCTATATATAACCTTAACAAAAGCCCCCGCCCCCCATTCCCTACCATTTCCCCCCCATTTTTCTTTTCTTTTTCCACCCCTGCCCTTATTCACTTCCCCTTCCCTCCTCCTCCTCCTCTTTTCCTTTTCCCCCCCAACCCCCCCCCCCCTTTTTTTTTCCCCCCCCTCCTCTCTTTTTTACTACCTCATTTAATTTTTTTGTGTACATGTGTTATGTTTACAGTTCTTCCGCTTCTTCCTTTCTTTATAATATAATGTCATTCGTTTTAAACTTAATGACTGAATACAGACTCTATAACCCCACCCCCTGGCTCCCCAGAGTCAATCAGCTCAGTGAACTATTGACAGGGCTGGGGCTCTGATCCCATTGGCCTGCCTGTCCTGCCTTTTCCCTTCTTTACCGCTTCCAAGATGGAGGATTGCTATCCCTGACGAAGGAGCATGCTTGCTCCGAATGCGTGCACGCCACTAGCATCATCACACCGCGACCTGGGACTCCACAGACCGACGATCCCACTGCACCTTGCCGACCTCAGACTGGGACACTGGAATCCACCGGCGCCGCCAGACAGGACTGTACAGCACATAAGGATCACCCCCTCTGGAGCCCTATTGCTTATCACATTGTCCATCCGGACCTCTCCATTACAATGTGCCCGTTTTTATCCAACACAGTGCATTTCTACTGCAATCAATAAAACGTGTGTTATATTACTGCACTTCGGTTGGCGCTGCTTGTTTTCTCTTTTTGTATTTCTCTCCAAGGCGTCTTCTGCCCTTCAGCATGCTGTCTCCGGTTTTGTGCTAGTAACTTTCCCTGGGGTCACATACCCAGGCTACAAATATTTCCATCAATCCAATGTACATCAGGAGTCATTCATTGAAAAACAGACTTACTGCTGCCATTTCTAACAGTATCCCATCCCTGGATAATTTTTTAACCCCCCCACCCCATCCTTCCCACCCTTCCCTTATAATACATCTATGCACACATGTTGTTTTTTAGCGCAACAAACATTTTTTTTAAAACAAACCTGCATTACTCAGCCTGCATAATGCGTCACTAGCAATACATATCTTCATGCACCACCGCTGAGGTTACATCTGGTTGCCCCTCAACCAGCACCCCAATGTTAGGTCTATTATCTTTCTCTTTTGGAAAGTAGACACTCCAAGGTATTTAGTAAGAGGCATAGGGAGTTTTTTTGGAAAATGAAGAAATAAATGTGTTATTTTTTTCACAAAGTTGCCATTTTAACAAGTTATTTCTCACACACAGCATACACATGCTTTGAATTACACCCCATTAATTATGCTATGCCTCCTGAGTATAAGGATACCACATGTGTGGAACTTCTTTACAGCCTAGATGCATAAAGAGGACAAAAATACAAGAAGGGGGCATGACTAATTATCACATTTTTGGAGGCCCTGGAGCACCAGGACAGTGGAAACACCCACACAATGGACCCATTTTAGAAAACAAACACTCTGAGGTATTTTCTGAAAGGCATGTTGAGTCTTTTGAAAATGTAATTTTTGCCACAAGTTTTTGGAAAGTTGTCAATTTAAAGCGGGATTCCACCCTAAAGTGGAACTCCCGCTTTTCGGAACCCTCCCCCCTCCGGTGTCACATTTGGCACCTTTCAGGGGGGTGCAGATACCTGTCTAAGACAGGTATCTTCACCCACTTCCGGCATAAACTCCCGTGGGAGTTTACGCAAGTTCCTGTCTCGGCGCGCTGTCTGCCGGGACACACACATGATACCAGGAGTGAGACTTTTTCACTGTTTGGATTGATTATATGCTGGACATTGTATCTTGTGTATCACACAAATCAACCAATTGTATCAAGACCAATTGGGAAAAAAAGAAAAAGTCTGAAAACTGCCCCTTAACATGAAACACCTCCATCCCTAAATTACATGAAAGAGACACAAAAGTTGCCAATTTGGTGGGCACGTTGCGGTCCTCCCCCTGACCGCCAGACGCATGACGTTATGGGCGGAGGTTGCGGCGGATGTCCGAGCTCTTAGGCGGGGGCCTCCGGCATGGCAAACTCTCTTTTCTCTTATCTCTCGTATTGTCCCTCCAATACACACTCGAGAGGTTTAACCACACTGGTAAGCACTTTGTTATACCCCTTATATATCATTATTGTACCAGTATACTTATCCACTTTCACATGCACATTTCATGGCATTTTATCACAACCTATACACATCTCATCCTTTCTACTCAGTTAATTTTTTCTCCTTCTTCCTTGGTTTTACTTGTTTTCATTTCAGTTTTTCATTTTCCACCTCTCATTTGTTTCTTTTGATACATTTTTCCACCTTCCCTCACCTTTCTTACTTTTTCCTACTCCTTTTTTACATCCCTTTCTTTCACTTCATACCATCTTCCTTACATGCTTTGCAGGACACCTCTGAATACCTTGTACTGTTTATATATCTTATACTCTTAGGATATTGCTACTTTAGACTTACATACATACCCATACCAGTATATATTTTATACAGTGAGCATGCTCTGCAAGTCTACAGGAGAAGTTTGGGTCTACACCTTCCCTTTCAAACCTTTGCCGTGCGTGCCCTGCGCCTGGCCTCGGTCCTCCATGCTGGGGTCTCCGTCCATTCAGCTCCCGGGGGAGATGTCCTCCGCTGACCCTTTCTTGGGACCAGCCAATTATCTGGCAAGTAAGTATGGGGTGATCAGTTCAGGCTCCATGCCTGTGTCTAAATTATAACCTATACTCCAATATATACTCCATTTGTTGTTACAGATATTAGATATGCACATCAGCCCCTGAAGATGTGAGGAAAGCTTGCGTAAAATCTTTCTTCATCCTTCGGTTTCTTCATCTTCTCCTTCCGGCATCTTCTTCCATCTTGGTGCTTTGGAGGGAGGGCATGTGGCCTGGTACGGTTCAGGAGGGAGGGGGGCCGCTCTCGTCCCCCCTCTTTTCCTGCGGCCTGCCAGGTTACATGCTCGGATAAGGGTCTGATATGGATTTTGAGGGGGACCCAACGCCATTTTTTTTTTTGGCCAGGGTTCCCCTTAATATCCATCCCAGACCTCAAGGGTCTGGTATGGATTTTGAGGGGGACCCCACGCCATTTTTTTTTTTTGTTGGCTGGGGTCCACCTTAATATCCATAGCAGACCTGAAGGGCCTGGTTATTGAATTTGGGGGGACCCCCTACGTTTTTTTTTTATTTTTTTATCAATGACTTTTTTTTTTTATCAATGGCTTTCAATGAATGACTGTTCTCTGTGTTACGGGAGCCGTCAATTCATTAGCGAGTGATTTTAAATAGCTTTTTTTCCTGCAAAAATTACACTTTGTGCAGGGACAGTTCTAAGCACAGGAAACATGCGCCCCTTCACAGGCATACTATAGACACCCCTCAGATGTGATACTGCAATGCTGTACTAACAGCACGCACACACTAATCCCCAGAATCACAGCACATAATGTCAGCAGTCAGCAGCACATAACACTGACACGCTAACACTGACACGCTGACACTGACAACACAATATGCGAGGCCGCCGGCGCGGCGGCCTTTTATACTGTGGGGCGTGTACTAAACCCCCTGAGCTATAATTGGCCACAGGCATCCTGCCTGTGGCCAATTATGGATCTCCTCGCCACTGGCTCTTTGATTGGCCAAGCATGCGGGTCACAGTGCATGCTTGGCCAATCATCAGCCAGCAATGCACTGCGACTGGCGCAGTGCATTGCGGGCTGCTCGCATCACACGAATTTGATGCGAGCGGCCCAAATAGTTCTGGGCTCGCTGAGCGGGCGAACATGGGTTTGAATCGAACACCGGGCTCATCCCTAGTCCCATACAATCCTTTATATTTCCCCCTTGTGACTTATGAGCTTCACTGTGATCCACACTCTTACATTTCATAACATTGTGCTTTGCTTGCCAAAATGTGCATGACCTGTTTTAGTTGCAACTTTTTGCGCACCCCTTACTGTGTACCATATACAGTGCTTTGAAAAAGTGTTCATACCCCAGACATTTTCCACATTTTGGCATGTTACAACCAAAAACTTAAATGTATTGTAGTGGGATTTTATGTGATAGACCAGCCCAAAGTGGCATATAATTGTGAAGTGAATGGAAAATGATAAATGGTCTTCAACATTTTTTACAAATAAATATGTGCATAGTGTGACGTGCATTTGTATTCAGCCCCCTTTACTCTGATGCCCCAACTAAAATCTAGTGGAACCAATTGCCTCCAGAATCTACCTAATTAATAAATAGAGTCCTCCTGTGTGTAATTTAATCTCAGTATAAATACAGCTGTTCTGTGAAGCCCTCAGAGGTTTGTTGGAGAACCTTAGTGAACAATATTATGAAGGGGCCACGAAACACACCAGACAGGTCAGGGATAAAGTTGTGGAGAAGTTTAAAGCAGGGTTAAGTTATAAAAAAATATCCCAAGCTTTGAACATCTCATGGAGCACTGTTCAATCCATAATCCAAAAATATAAAGAGTATGGCACAACTGCAAACCTACCAAGACATGGCCATACACCTAAACTGCCAACAGTTTGCACAGTGCCTTACAACATTAGGGCAAACAATACAGTTACAATACAATTCAATACAGAAGGAATTAAAGGGCCATGCGCATTAGAGCTTACAATGTAAAAGGGAGGGTCTTGTGATACAAAAGGTAATAACTGTGGGGGATGAGCTGATGGAGAAAATAAAAGTATGGTTGTTAGGATGAGGCAGGATAGGTTTCTCTGAAGAGAAAAGTTTTCAGGGATAGCCTAAAAGTGGATAGAGTAGGAGATAGTCGGACAGATTGGGGTAAGGAATTCCAAAGAATAAGAGGCTTGGGAGAAGTCCCAGAAGCGAGCAAGGGAGGAGATGACATGGGAACTAGAGAGCAGGAGGTCTTGGGAGGAACAAAGAGAATGATTTGGTTGGTGTTTTGAGACCAGGTTAGTGATGTACCTGGGGGGGCCAAGTTGTGGATGGCTTTGTAAGTTATTGTTAGTATTTTGAATTTAATTTGTTGGGTGAGTGGCAGCCAATGGAGGGATTGGTCGAGAAGGGTAGCAGACACTGAGCGGTTTTGTAAGGTGGATGAGGCAGCAGAGTTCATGATGGACTGAATAGGGGTTAGCCTATTTAAAAGACAAGCCAATGAGGAGGGAGTAGTCAAGGCGAGAGATAACTAGGGTGTGAATTAGGAGCCTTGTGGTGTCATTGATTAGGAAGGGGCATATTTTGGAGATGTTGCAGAGGTTGAGGCGGCAAGCTTTGGATAGTGGATGTGGGGCTGAAAGGAGAGTTCAGAGTCCAGGATAACACCTAGCGACCTGACATGCAAGGAAGGGTTGATGGGTGTGCCATTGATCTTGACAGAGAATAATCAACTCCCTGAAGAAAAGAGTCAGAACTACCCCTATTCATTAGGATTTGGGTTTCAACAGCCATGCCATTAGAACCAGAGACTAAGAAGCAGGATTGAATGGAGGGCCTTGGTCCTGTAGGTCTGGTTTGTTAGAAAGAGGCCAAAGTCAAAGAAGTCTGAGTATGTTTGTGTACCATGTCTTTCAGGACCAATCTGGAGTAATGAAAATCACCAGAACCCTTTCCTCTATTTTGTGCAGTAGTCGAGGGAGAATCTTCATCGAAGTAAAGGTGTAACCCAGTTTGAAATGAGTCCAAGGAATCACCAGAGCATCTACTACACCGTTTAGAGGAATGCTGGTCTCGGCTACAAACTTTTTCAGCTTGTTGAACCTGGAGGCCAGGATGTTCACAACTGGTTTTCTCTACGTTTGACATAGATTTTGAAAGATTTTGGGGTGCAGACACCACTTCCCCAGGTCTAGGCGTTGACAGCTTTGTATGTCCACCTGATAATTGTCCACTCGGGGGATGTGGACAGCTGAGAGAAATGGAATGTGAGTTTACTTTCAGGACAGTATCAGAGTTGTTTCTCTCAAGACAGTCTGACTTCTGGTGCCCCCTCGATGGTTCATATAGGCCACTCCTGTGGCATTGGTCATCTATACCTTGACTGGGTGACTTTGCAGAATGGAGGTCCAGTGTAGAGATAATCTCATGGCTCAGTTCCAGAATGTTATTATTATACAGGATTTATATAGTGCCAACAGTTTGTGCAGTGCTTTACAATGTGAGGGACAGTAAAGTTACAATACATTTCAATACAGAAGGAATTAGAGGGCCCTGCGCGTTAGAGCTTATAATCTAAAAGAATGTTGATGGGAAGTTTCAACATTTGTGGGACCACGTCCCCTGGACAGTCAAGGGATTGTAAACTCTGCCCCTCCCTGAAAGGCTGTCATTCATTGTCGCTACCTTTCAGGACACGTGGAGGAAAAACGTTCCCAACTCCAAAGCAGGACTGGAAATCAACCATACCAAGGAGAGCTTTGTCTGGCTGGACATAAGCATTTGACAATCCATAGGTGGGATTTGCTTTTTCACATTGTCAGTATGTTGGATTAAAGAGGTCTACAGTGAAAATGGGCAAAGGGAACTGCCAAGAAGGTGGCTACCATCAAGCTCACAATCCTTATACAGAAGTTAACTGAGAGGTACCATTATGATCTGAGGGTCCTCATGTCAGAGCTTAAAGAAGTGACTTTCTCCTGAGGGGGGATATTTCTGGCTTGGGCTGTGCCTGAGATTAGTTCCAGATACTCCAGATGGTGTTAGAGCTGCAGAGTAAACTTTGAAAAGCTGATTAGCTAGACAAATGTTTTAAGGAAATTAATTGTCCTTTGGACATTGGCAGACAAGGTTATGGCTAAAGGATCTTTCAGAAGGTGGTCATCCTTTGGTGTAAATGCTTGTGGACATGTGACGTGTCAGCCCACTTTTATTTAAAAATAAAGTTCCTTGCATCAGGATTCCCACATAGTGGATTCACACAGCATTCAAAGCAAAAACAGGAAAAGGAAAAGGATAAAACAATACCAAACTTCCTGGCTTCTGCTCTTCGCAAGCCTTTTGCCTTGGTTCTCAAAACTGACTAATTGCATACCTGTGCTCATGTACAAAAGTTGCAGCTTTCCCAGCTCTCTTTAGTTGCAGCTCCCCATGGGCCCGGGCCTATCCTTTCGATAGGAGGGCTTTATATGGTTGCCAGGAGATTCCTCTGTCTCCTTGCCTGAACCTCCTGGCTTTTGGGTAGAGCACACTAAAGATAATGTGAGAATGGGGTTAAAGCTTTTTTTTGTTTCCTGAGTAGAAATGAACAAGAACTAGAGACAGAAGGAGAGGGCTGCAATTAAGCATATTTAAACATTGCCTGTAAAGGGTAAAGAGAGAGAATTTTTTTTAGACTTCTCGCTTCTAAGTTAAATAGACTACCCTATTGCCTCTGTAAGAGGAGTAGAACCTTTAGGAAACTTTCACATGGTACTGATGTATGAACATCAGATTTCTGACAGAAAATTCCTGCTTAAAAATGTGAGGATGGGCTGTAAAATAAATGTTTGTAATCCCGTGTTTAGTGCATTTTCATGTGCACGCATACACACGCGTAATAATTCTTCTTGCTTTTCTTGGGCTGTGTTGTACGTACATACACATATTAAAATACTGTCCAGCAATGCAGATTTTGTTTTATTTTTTAATCTATATGCAGCGCACGTACAGTTGTGCTCATAAGTTTACGTAACCTGGCAGAATTTATGATTTCTTGGCCATTTTTCTGAGAATATGAATAACACAAAAACATTTCTTTCACATGGTTAGTGTTTAGCTGAAGCCATTTATCAGTCAACTGTGTTTACTCTTTTTATATCATAATGGCAACAGAAACTACTGAAATGACCCTGATCAAAAGTTTACATACCCTGGTGATTTTGGCCTGATAACATGCACACAAGTTGACACAAAGGGGTTTGAATGGCTATTAAAGGTAACCATCCTCACCTGTGATCTGCTTGAAATGAGTGTGTGTGTATAAAAGGTCAATGCTTTTCTGGACTCCTGACAGCCCCTGAATCTTTCATCCAGTTTCTGGACTCTGAGTCATGGGGAAAAGAAAATAATTGTCAAAGGATCTGCGGGAAAAGGTAGTTGAACTGTATAAAACAGGAAAGGGATATAAAAAGATATCCAAGGAATTGAGAATGCCAATCAGCAGTGTTCAAACTCTAATCAAGAAGTGGAAAATAAGGGGTTCTGTTGAAACCAAACCACGGTCAGGTAGACCAACTAAAATTTCAGCCACAACTGGAAATTGTTTGGGATGCAAAGAAAACCCCACAATTAACTTCAGGGGAAATACAGGACTCTCAGAAAACATGTTCTGTGGCTGTTTCAAGGTGCACAATAAGGAGGCACTTAAAGACAGATGGGCTGCTTGGTCGAGTCGCCAGAAGAAAGCTATTACTAAGCAAATGCCACAAAGTATCCAGCTTACAATACTCCAAACAGCACAGAGATAAGCCTCAAACCTTCTAGCACAAAGTTATTTGGAGTGATGAGACCAAAATTGAGCTTTTTGGCCACAACCATAAATGCTACATTTGGAGATGAGTCAACAAGGCCTATGATGAAAGGTACAGAGGTGGATCTCTGATGTTTTGGGGATGTGTGAGCTACAAAGGCAAAGGAAATTTGGTCAAAATTGTTGGCAAGATGAATGCAGTATGTTATCAAAAAATACCAGAGGAACATTTGCATTCATCAGCCAGGAAGCTGCGCATGGGACGTACTTAGACATTCCCACATGACAATGATTCAAAAACACAAGGCCAAGTCGACCTGTCATTGGCTACAGCAGAATAAAGTGAAGGTTCTGGAGTGGCCATCTCAGTCTCCTGACCTCAATATCATTGAGCCACTCTGGGGAGATCTCAAACGTGCAGTTCATGCAAGACAGCCCAAGAATTTACAGGAACTGGAGGCTTTTTGCCAAAAGGAATGGGCAGCTTTACCATCTGAAAAGATAAAGAGCCTCATCCACAAATACCACAAAAGACTTCAAGCTGTCATTTGATGTTAATACACGGTATTAAGAACAGGGGTATGTAAACTTTTGATCAGGGTAATTTGGCTAGTTTCTGTTGCCATTATGATTTAAAGAGAGTAAATACAGTTGATTGATAATAAATGGCTTCAGACAAACACTGACCATGAGTGAAAGAAACGTTTTTGTGTTATCATTCATATTCTCTGAGATATGGCCAAGAAATCATAAATTCTGCCAGGGTATGTAAACTTATGAGCACAACTGTATATGCACCTGTGTGTACATGCCCTTTTTAACGCAATGGGCTGCATTTAGATCAGTTTAAAAAAAAAAATCCTGAATGCCTAAAAATTTGGTGTTTTTTGGTGTCCATGTGCAAGAGACCTAAGTGTAAGGAAATGTGTTAATGTGTGCTTGGGGAGGGAAAGTTTGCCACAACCAGAAGGACTCACAGTAAATGAGGATTGTACCTGAGTCCAACTATATACACTACAAAAAAACTGTAGTGTCATGATGTGGATGGTGTTATATGGATACTGTCAGAGAACTCTTAGTGCTAATGCCCGTCTCCCTGCAGCAGTGGCTAATTCCCATTCTGCTAATGCCAATGGACATTGTCGGAGAACTCACAGTGCTAATGCCCATCTCCGTGCAGCAGTGGCTAATTCCCATTATGCTAATGCCAATGGCCATGCGCAGTGTCCCCGACAGAGGCGAACGAGTTCCGAAACGAACGTGTGCACTCGTGCACCAATGCGAACGTGTGTGCGCACGCGCGCACCAATGCGAACGTGTGTCCGCACGCACATTCACGTCCACCAATCCTGGCGCATGGCGCCCTATATAAACAGAGTCTCTGCCTGATACCAGAGCTGGATCGTCTTCAGCTCGTTCCTGAGTTCCTGATTGCTGTTTGACCTGTTACCTTGCTCCTGACAAACCTGGCTTCCTTGACCATTCTCCTGAATCACCCCTGCCTGTTATCTATCTTTACTGATTATACAGACCTCGGCTTGAATTCTCTACTACGGCTCTGCTTCCTAATTCTGTACCTCGCTGCCAGCCCATTGCCAACCTCTGCCTGTCCTTGACTACGAACTTGCCTTCCGTTTATGTACCTTGTTGCCAGCCAGTTGCCAACCTTTGCCTGTTCCTGACGTTGCAGTTGTTCCTAAATCCATACTTACTTGCCTGGCTTCCACTAAACAGTTCTGGTGATCAGTCTCCATGCCTTTCTCAGAGGGGATCCCGTATCTCCGAGCTCCAGCCTGCAGGCACCTGCACCCTTTCGTTTGCCCCAGCACTCCCTGTCCTCACTACCAGGGGTGTTTGGGACTGGAACCGTGCAAGAGGCCACCCTCAGCATTTCGGACTCCGCTGTAAAGTACATGACAGATACACTAGGTTTCGAAACCCTGTGAAGCTTTTGCCAGTGTCCAATGACCTGAAGGTAGCGGTATATAACCCATGGTCTATGAATAGATTCCGGTGTCCTCCACTGTACGATAGTCTTTTGATTTTGCCAGCCTCTTAATGCTTGTTTTGGCTGTAAAGAATCAGGTGGTGCTAGTTAAAGTCTAGTCTGTATTATGTCAGTGTGTCAACAGTGGAAAGTATTTGTGAAAGTGTTAATAGGGGGTGCTCAATTTGTGACACTATAATCTACTGAATTCCAATCTAGCCTTCCCAGACCTTCTTTTTAAGTAAAGAGGTCATGGATATCTGGTGAGCAGGTTTTTCATTTGAGTACATTGGGTGTGATTTGGATCTCCTGTCAAGTGGTGAAGGACTTTCTGCACACTTTTGATTTGATTCATCAAGTTTTTTCACTGAAGATTTACGGATTTTGAATAGACACTTTGTATATATTTTCACTCTCAATATTTGATATTTCACTTTATTCCATGTCACATGGTCTGAAATTGTTTTGTAAGCACATTCATTATAGTGTCACATATTTAGCACCCCCTATTAACACTTTCATATTGTCTAGTAGCTTGTCTACAGTATTTGGGGAGCAGCTTTATTAGCTATTTAATCTATTATTTGGCGTGAGGTTTGTTTATTTTTAAGTGGAAAGTATTCGTTGACAAGCCACACCTTAGCTTATAAAATGCAATGACTGAAAAAATTCTCTATCTATATTTAATAGGGATATTGGGCGGTAACTGCTGCACACTGATTGATCCTTCCCTTCTTTGGGTATTACTACAATATGTGCCTTCAACGCCTCTGCTGGTGGGGTTGATGTATGACCCCAAATATTAAA
Source organism: Lithobates sylvaticus (assembly GCA_028564925.1). Taxonomy (NCBI): domain Eukaryota; kingdom Metazoa; phylum Chordata; class Amphibia; order Anura; family Ranidae; genus Lithobates; species Lithobates sylvaticus. The sequence goes on along the minus strand of CM053029.1, from coordinate 444,619,850 downwards.
TGTTTTTGCTAAGTATGGACTTAATACAGGGAGGAAACTTTTAAAGTATTGCAAGGAAAACCCATCTGGGCCAGGCGCTTTCCCTCCTTTCATCGATTTTATGGCTAATCTCACTTCCTCTATTGTGATTGGCATCTCCAACTCTGAACGAGCTGAAGGTGACAGTCTAGTTATTTGTGAGGAGGTCAGATATTCTTCCATCGACTGAGGGGATACGGAAGGGATTGGTAAATTATATAGTGTCCTATAAAATTCTCTAAATTCCTTTACAATGTCTTTAGGCATATAAGTTTTTTGACCTCCTTCAGTTTTGATGTAGGGTATATATGACCTCTTCTGTTGTTCTTTTAATTTTTTAGCTAGAACTCTTCCGCATTTATCACCTGAATGATATATTACGTTCTTTCCATATTGGAGGGTGGCCCTGGCTTTATACCTGAGGAGATCTGATAGTTGTCTTCTCAGGTCTGCTAATTCAATTCCAGATTCCCTTTCCAGTGTCTGTTTGTGTTTTTTTTTTTCTCCATTTCCTGTATCTTCTCCAGTAACCACATCATCTTCTCCTCCCTGGCCCTCTTCACTCGAGTGCCATGTTTAATTAAAATTCCCCTGATTACCACTTTATGAGCTTCCCAAACTATTCCCATATCCATCTCCCCGTCATCATTTGTTTGGAAGTATGAATTGATTTCTGTAATTAGATCGTCTCGAATCTCGGGGCACTGTATCAGGCTTTCATTTAGTCGCCATCTCCATTCCATTTTTTGAGTTCCTCCCGTCAGGTCTATCCTTATTGTAATTGGGGCATGGTCTGACCAGGTAATATTCCCTATTTGAGTGTCTCGGACCTTCGAGAGTATTTGCTGTGGTATCAAAAAAAGATCAATTCTCGAATATAGGTGGTGTGGATTAGAGAAGAAAGTGAAGTCCTTCTCTTCAGCATGAAAGGCCCTCCAAGCATCTACTAATTGGCATTCTACAAGCTTTCTGGTTATATTTTTTCTTATTCCGATCGCTACTGAGGAGGTTCCCTTAGAAGTATCTAATTTGGGATCTAGAGGAATGTTGAAGTCACCCCCTGTTATTAAAATTCCATCCTTAAATTTCATTAGTTTGGACAACGTCTTCTTCAGGAAACTATCTTGGTGTAAGTTCGGGGCATATATAGTAGCTAGTGTCACTTTTACTGAACCTATAGTCCCCTTAAGAAAGATATATCTTCCTCCTTCATCCTGACATTTCTCCAGAAGTGACCAAGCAATTCTGTTAGAAATTAAGATAGCAACTCCTTTTGTTTTAGATTTTTGATTACATGCATGGTACACATTGGGAAAATGTCTGTTTTGAAGGTATGAAGAGGGCCCTACTTTCAAGTGCGTTTCTTGCACCATCCCCACATCTGTTTTTAGGCGCTTAAGTTCATTCAACAACATTTTCCGTTTTTCAGGAGTATTTAATCCTTTCACGTTCAATGAGGTAACCCTTGTCCCCTCCATTTTTCTCCCGACCCGGGAGTACCCAACGGGAGAGGAGATAGGGGGAGAGAAAGGGTGAGATGGGTAGAGGAGAGAGAGAAAAAGAGGAAGAAGAAAAAAAGAGAAAAAAATAAAAAAAATAAAAATAAAAAATCCCTAAACTAAACTAAGCTTCCCAACACCTACCTTTGGGTACTTTAGTTTCCCGTAGGTGATGGATATGAGGGGGTGACTAGACAGTGCTCAAGTAGGCCAGGCACGAACCCCTGTCCCTCCAGCCTTTCCCAGTGTAATTTTAAACCCTCCTGGGTGGGCTCCTCCTAACTTATACCTGCTTCTCCCCCTATCTTCTCTCCCCGTCCTTCCTCGCCTCTACCACTTCTCATTATTTCACATTCCTCTCCTCTCAGTCCCATCTCATTTCCTCCTCCCCGCACCCTCCTCCTCCTTCCTAATTTCCTATTACACCTCTTTTGCATACAGACATGTTAATCTCCCGCAGTTTGCAGAGAGTACAGTTTAATAAAAAAAAAAAAAAAAAAAAAAAAGAAAAGAAAAAAAAAAAAAAAAAGGGGGACAATGAGAGGGGGGGAGGGGGCCCTAACGCCGTGGGGGGCATCCAGGGAGGCAGCTCTTATCTAATACCTTATACCTTATGGTGTGTATATTTTCCCATGTGCCCACCCCTACCCCTCGTGCCCTTTATTCTTTTCTTGGAACTCAATGTGTAAAATTGTTACTGTGTTGTTAAGTTATTTATATCTTATTTAACCCCCCTTTCAACCCATCTCACCCCCCTCCCTCCCTCCCTTCCCCATTGTCCCTCTCAATCAACCCGTCTCAATAACCTGTTTTTATTGTGAACTATTTGTGTAATCTATTTAATTTTTTTTTTTTTTTTTCCCCCCATACCTCCCACTACTCATTCCCTTCTACTTTGACTGCGTTGTGTGTGTTTGTGTCATCCTCCAGGCCTGTATTCCGGTGTCTTCCCCCCCCCACCCCTCCCTCTTATCTACCCACCCTTCCCCACCTTCCACCTCCCCTCTATTGGCTGCCTCGCCAGAAAACAGCCCACGGCGTCTGGGCCTGACCCCATCTCTCACAAAAAAAAAAAAAAAAAAAAAAAAAAAAAAAAAGAAACCTCGATCACTTTTGGACAGGGCAGAAAGGAAAAAAGGAATGCAATCCAGTAGTAAAACGATGAAGGAATATTCATAGAGAAAATTCTTTCCCAGAAGTTGATGGGATTGGGAGAGGAGAAAAGTCACATAAATCAAAAATCAGCTGAGAAAAAGCAAAAAACAAAGAGAAAAAATAAGGAGAAAACACAGGTGTCTCATGTCCAGGAGGGTAGCATTTCCCTTCTTCAGTTCCGCACCAGCTTGGAAAAATAAAAAAAAAAAGGAAAAAAAGAAAAAAGAAACGTAGAGAACATATGACCCATAACCAGGGGGGTAATATTTCCCTTCTTCCATTCAGCACCAACTTAGGTGCTCTCCACCTCCTGTACTTGTTGTGTTTGCTGGGCTTCTGCTTGGTTTGTAGGTAATAATGATGCAGCGGGTCTTGAGACCCCCCTTCTGTGTGAACTCTTCCTAATCGGCAAGAGCCAATTTGGTACCTCACAACTTTCAGTTCCCAGAAACAGAAATAACGCCGGGAGGTCTTCTGGTGTTTGTAGTAAAAAGGACCCTTTTTCCGTCCTAATTGTCAATGATATTGGATATCCCCACCGATAGGTCCCTCCAAGAGATTTTATCTTATCCAGTAGAGGACGCAATTGTGCTCTCCTTTGGAGTGTAGCTCGGGATAAGTCTGGGAGTATATTAATCCTACCCCCCTCGTATGACACTGGGCCTTTCTCCCATGCTTTCCTGCTAATCAACTCTCTATGGGAGTATCTGTGTAAACGTCCGATTACGTCTCGAGGTCTTGTCAGATCTATCGATCTGGGTCCCGGGGCTCTATGCAGTCTGTCAAATTCGATATCCCTGGGGGTGGTGTTTACCCCTAAGTCCTGGCATATCTTAACTATAGTTTGGTATAATTGTTCTTCTTCAATGTTCTCAGGAATACCTCGAAATCTCAGATTATTCCTCCTACTTCGGTCCTCGGCTTCTTCCATTTTTAATTGAAAATTGGAGTCTTGAGCTAGCTGTTCCTTTTCTAATTTCAGTACCCGTGATTCCAATCTTTCTATAGCAGATCCTTCCTCCTTTACTCTGTCTGTTAGGTTCTGAACCTCCGTACGTACGGACTGCATTTCCCGTATATGACCCTCTTCGAGACGGGAAACCAGTGCTTCCATTAGCTTCCAGTGAGCCTCCATCTCCTGCCTAGTGGGGAGAGCTTGTAAGAGAGACCTCAAATCCCCTATCTCAGTTACTTGTTCCCCCTTTTTCACTTCTCTCGTCTCCTGGGCTTGGGCTGGGGCTGGTTCCAGGGGGAGACTCATCCGGGGTGCTGCCATTGGTATCTCAGTACCTGCAATCTCTCTGGTCTCCAATGTAGATGCTCGCACTGCTGCTCGGGTAAGCCGGAAAAAACCTTTTATCTCCTGTTGCAAGGGGTCTCTTTGAAAATGCTTCTCTTCCCCTTTTCTCCTCGTACTGTACATACCCCTAGGGAGGGTCAGGTCGAGTAACAGTGGTAAGGTCCTGCGAGTCACACCTGAACCTGTATCTACAATTGCTTAATAATACTTCGAGCCTCCTTAGCAGTCCTTAATTTTCATATGGTACCTTGTTACGGACTATAGCGTGCGATTTAGCGTAGCCACAGAAGGTACACCTAATTGTATGGTGTTCCCACCCGAAGAAAGTATTATAATGCGCCTCTCATTTGTCACTGTTCTTAATTATTTTTTCAACAGTTTCTACAGACTCAGCAGTCTCATCAGATAGTTTAAATCTGTAGATATCAACCCGTTATAATCTTCTTGAGCCACTGAGGAGGATAGGCCTAACAGCCTATTTTTAGTGGAAAATACCAGCAGAGTTCTCAGACAGTGGATCAGGTAAAACAGAAATAGTGCCAAAAAGCTGACCGCTGGCTACTGACTACAGTGTATATATCACTATAGAGAGGTCCTGTAGGTTGAGGTAGGTGTGCATAAGCAAAAAAAAAAAAAAAAAAAAAAAAAACAAAATCAGTCTATTTATATCACACCATCACCCATAACCTTTCATTAACTTGGCATATATTTTACTGAAATCTTCCACAGTCTCTCTCTTCCTGCATTCGCTACAAGTGACTTCTACAGTCCTCTTTGAAGATGCTGGAGAATGTTTGCCATCGCTGAATTATTTATCATTCTCAGAGAATCTCACATACAGTATAATTGCAGTATAATTGCAGTCTTTTACCTCTGTACTTTGCTCTCCTCGCTCTCCTCCTCCCTGCTTCAGGCTCACTTTGTGTGCCGGGACAGCCTCACTCCGGGTCCCCGCTGCAGTGCGGGGTTCGTGCTGTGCCGTTGCGCTCCGTGACGCTCAGCTCCCCTCTTCAGCTCTCCTCCGCTCGAGGGTCAGCGCTCTCAGGCCGGAAGCCGGAGGGTAAGTAAGATCCCGTAAGCGTGACCGAGCGTGACCGAAGTACGACAGACACCCCAGTCCGTGGTCCTCCTGCCTTCACAGTCTGCCCGCCCTTTACTCCCTCTGCTCCCGGATCAGCGGCCCCGACAGGCCGGCGGGCCGGCCGTCACTCCTCACACGATCCGCCCGCTCCTCACTCCCCTCACATAAGGGTCGGCGAACCCAGCGGGCCAGCAGGCAGGCCGTCAATCTTCGATGGAGCGCACAGGGTATGCGAGGCTCTACAGGTCAGTAAGTTTTGCTATTTTCGCTGCTATAGCTCTTCGTGGTCTAGCTGGGACGCTGGTGGGCGAGGTCCATGCTCAGCGTGTCTCTCCGCTCAGCGTGTCTCTCTAAATATAGATATGAAAATTTTCACAAAGATACTTGCATCCCGTATACAACCGTACTTGACTCAGTTAATACATTTGGACCAAGTGGGGTTTGTCCCCACACGAGAAGCTAGAGATAGCACTATAAAAGTGTTAAATTTGCTCCAATATGTAAACCAGAATGGGATATCAAGTGTCTTCGTGAACACAGATGCCGAAAAGGCTTTCGATAGGGTCAGCTGGACTTTTATGAAGGGAGTACTAAAACACATGGATTTTGGAGATAGAATGTTACACTGGATTGAAGGGATATATTCTACACCACAAGCCTTGGTTAAGGCTAATGGAGTTCATTCAGAGTGCTTCTCCATATCCAATGGGACGCGCCAGGGCTGCCCCTTATCACCTCTATTATTTGTTCTGACTTTGGAGCCTTTGTTAAATAAAATTCGTCAAAATCCCGATATTAGTGGTATTTGTATTGGAAAACAAGAATATAAAGCCTCCGCATACGCGGATGATCTACTTTTTTCAATTACAAACCCACAGATATCACTCCCAAACCTTATAAAGGAGGTGGAAGAATACGGTGCCCAGTCGAATTTTAAGATAAACTATAGTAAGTCGGAGGCGATGTGGGTGTCCTTGGAGCGCCCCATATGTAAGAATTTAGTGGATAGTTTTAAGTTCAGATGGACATCAACCGCACTAAAATATCTTGGAATTTATATCCCACCGAAGTTGAAAGACATCTATGCTTTAAACTATCTTCCTTTAATTAAAGAAGTAACAGCTTTACTGGAAAAATGGAGCAAAGCATCACATTCCTGGTTCGGGAGAAGTAATATTCTAAAAATGAGTATCATACCAAAGTTCCTGTATCTCTTCCAGGCCCTGCCAGTGTCTGTCCCTCTGGCATTCTTTAACCGAGCTAGATGTGTCTTTACAAAATTTATATGGGCAAGCAGACGCCCAAGGATAAATAGAAAACTGCTTACTTTATCGAAAACAGCAGGAGGAATAGCAGCGCCAGACCTATATAAATACTACTTAGCGTCCCAACTGGGTAGGATAATAGATTGGAATCGACATGAAGGGAGTAAACTGTGGATTAATATCGAGCAACATGTCAGTAAGATCCCACTCAATAGGGCAATATGGTGCTGCGCTGCTATCCCTCCTGCAGTAAAGACACATCCCTTGATAGGACCCACACTTTTGACGGGAGAAAAGTTCATCCAGAACTCTAAACCCTCTTCAATAAAATCCCCCCTGTTTCCCATTCTGGGGAACCCGGATTTTCCTCCGGGTCTCGAGTTAGGGGTTTTCAAAAAAATGATAGATAGAGGCATCTTCCAAGCATCGCATTTTTTCCACCTTAACAATTGGCCAACATTAGACTCACTAATGAATATGGGTGGTCAGTTTAAATTACCTTTTTGGCAAGCGCGACAGATTAGACACTTTTTGGAATCCATTGGGCCCCAGGAAAGCTATAATCGACCAAGAACAAAATTTGAGAGATACTGTGAGGAGAAAGGGCCTCTTTCTCACGGAGTCTCTAAGTTATATGCAATGTTGACCGCCCCCCCAGAACACTTCAAGATGCCAAGCTTGGGAAAGTGGGAGAGGGATATGGAACAAATTTTTACAATAGATCAACAACAGAATATAATATATCTAACCTTAAATTCCTCCAGATGTACTAAGATTCAGGAGTTGAACTACAAAATTCTAACGCGATGGTATTATACTCCCTCCCTAATGAATAAATTCTCCCAAACGACATCGGATAGGTGCTGGAGGGGCTGTCAAGAAAGAGGTACTATTGTACATATTTTCTGGACTTGTCCAATAATTAAAATTTTCTGGCAGGAAGTTCAGAGAATTATGCAACGATTCACGGATTACCGGATTCCATGGGACCCGGCATTCTATCTCTTACATTCCTCACAAATCCCACGGGAGAGATATAAAAACTCACTCCTGTGCCACATGGTAAACGCTGCTAAAAGTTGTATAACGGCATGCTGGAAAGATCCAGCTGCACCGCAGATCTCCATGTGGCTCACCAAGGTGAGGAACATAGGGATAATGGAAAATATGATTCCTACATCTATGATTAAAAAAGAACAAATATCTCAAATATGGGCCCCATGGGAGTCCTTTTTGCAAACTGAGGAAGGTAAGAGACAGATCGGAGAGGAAAACTGGGAGTAACTTGAATACAACTAGTAAAAATAAGTAGAAATGAGGTACATACATATATAAAACGGCAATCGATGTGAGGGGAGAGGGGGGGTGAGGGGGAGGGGAAGAAATTCTGTTTTTTTTTTTTTTTTTTTTTTTGGCAAGTTAGGGAGTAATTTAATAGGGAAATGTAGGGAGGGGGGAAGAAAAAAAATAAAATAAACAGGTTTATGGATTTAGATTATAGAAAGGAAGAGGCAGATATGCAACATGAAGATAATGTGATGCAATATGAAAAGTTATGCCGTATCTTATTATTTTATGCTTAAACAATATTTCTATGTAATCCTGTAAAGAAATAAAGAATTTAAAAAAAAAAGAAAAAATTCTCTACAGCCTCTGCTACAGTATGTGCTTCCCCATTGCTTCACTCCATTTCATCCTCAAACAGGTTTGGAGTTTCCAATTCTAATGGCCCGTTCACACTAGAGCAGTGACTGGCATTTTTCCACACTGTGATAACAGCACTCACTCTAGTAGCCCAGAGGTGCAAAGCATTGAGGAGCGATAAAATGCAGGCATGCAGCATAATATTGCACCTTACTGGATGGTACTACATCTCACTACACAGTGAGCGCAATACTCAGCACTGTTGTTCAGTGACATAAATAAAGTGTCACTTTTTGTACAAAAAAATAATTATATATATATATATATATATATATATAAAAAAATCGCAATAAGCGTATATTGATTGGTTTGCACAAAAGTTATTGCGTCTACAAAATAGGAGATAGTTTTTTGGCAATTTTTTTTTGTAGTAATGTCGGCGATCTGCGATTTTTATCGGGACTGCGACATTATGGTGGACACATCGGATACTTTTGACACTATTTTGGGACCATTGTCATTTATACAGCAATCAGTGCTATAAAAATGCACTGATTACTGTGTAAATGGCACTGGCAGTGAAGGGGTTAGCCACTAGGGGGCGATGAAGAAAAAATTACACACATCACATAAACATAAATTGTATTTACCAGTTCAAAGGCCAAAAAAAGACCCCAAAAACATGAAAGTACAGAATCTGTATAGGAAAAATGGATAGCTGCACACCAAGGTACTGGAAAGTCCTTTTATTCTCAAAATAATAAAACAAGAGATGACACCACAGGGTGGTAGCAAATACAGGTACAGGTACAGGTAGATATGCCCTGTACATGCGGTCGGACATTCCGAAAATCCGATCGTTCAGAACAAGGTGACGTACAACATGTACGACAGTACTATAAAGAGGTCAGTAGCCAATAGCTTTCGTCTCATAATTTATTCTGAGCATGCGTGGCACTTTGTCGGAATTGTCTACACACAATCGGAATTTAAACAATCGGATTTTGTTGTCGGAAAATTTTAGATCCAGCTCTCAAACTTTGTGTCGGAAATTCCGACGGAAAAAGTCAGATGGAGCCCACACAGGATCAGATTTTCCGACAACATGATCCGATCACACATTATACGTCGGAAAGTCCAACCGTGTGTACAGGGCATAACACTGACAATCCTTTAATAGGAATTTATACCGATATAATGCTGCACTATCCAAATGTAATCGTACTAAATCCTAATATTACTGACTGCAGTTAAATATTGATGGTGACATATTCTATTCCTATGTAAAAAAATCTAGTGAACTTTATAATGAAATCTTCACTTCACTTCATTCACTCTTCTATTGTCCTCAAGGGGAATTCAACAAACATCTTCAAGTCCTTTCGGGATATATTAGTAGGGGGAGAAGATTGGGACATTTCAATCAAAACTCAAAAGGAAGCTGAGACTTGTCCCTGAATACCCCATTCTGTCTAGGTTTTACCATTTGCCCAAGACACATAAGGGATTAGAACCCCTACATGGGTTCCGTCCTAGTTCTGGATGGAACGACGCGCTGTTGTCACCCTATGCAAAGTACTCACAACGTCTAGGAAGATTGGGACTTTTCAATCAAAACTCAAAAGGAAGCTGAGACTTTGGTCCCTGAATACCCCATTCTGTCTAGGTTTTACCATTTGCCCAAGACACATAAGGGATTAGAACCCCTACATGGGTTCCGTCCTAGTTCTGGATGGAACGACGTGCTGTTGTCACCCTATGCCACGTACTCACAACGTCTAGGAATTTCGGGTTGTCCGTTTGTAACCGGCCGCTACACTGGACTCAAGGCCTTGTTTTTCTTACTTGATGTAAGTGTTTTAACCTTTTTTTAAATAAACAAACTTTTATGGTAATGTCCTATGGAAGCATTTATTTTTTCCACATGATATATATACCTATATATGAGCTTTGGATCTTGGGAGGAATATCCAGCCTGCATTAAAGTTTGGGTCCTGAGACTGCAGTACCATCTGAGGTTCCAACACAGCCATTGTGTCATATGCCTTCTATGATCCTCTGTGACGGGGGATCATAGCCTTTTGGTAAGCAGCTATTTCACTCATTGGTGGTGGTTTAGATGTTCCACACAGCCCTGAATTTCCAATTTTGGATCAATGGACTTACACTTTTGAATGAGTCATCTATCACAGTGCACGGGTGTTCAGCATCGATTCATTATTCACTGGATTTTAATTAGTTTATTGTCTATATATTTCACTTATATTTATTGTTTCAAGTTATTTGCACGTTTAATGCATTTTTCTTATGTATGGTGAATTTATTTGACTGTATTTATCACTGAGAGAATATATTTATGTTTGGTAGGAATGGTGAACAAGTCTGAGCCTTCGTTGTATTGCTCAGTATTATTCACCATCCTTTTACACTTTATTGGTTAAGCGCAACTTTTTAGTCTCAACATATAGATGGGGTTTCTAGCACCAAGTGGCCCCAAGATACGGGGCCCCAAAGTCGGTTCGGAAAATGTCATTCTGTGCTGCAGAAAAGTGCTTGACATTTTCCGAACCGACTTTGGGCCCCCGTATTTATATGTTGTGGTGCTAGTTCCACTGGGTTTGCGCACCAAATTTGGGGTTCCTAGCACCAAGTTGTCCGAGATACGGGGCCCCAAAGTCGGTCAACTGTGTCCATCTGCAGCAATGTCATTTCGGGACCCTTTGGGTGCAGAGACCCCAAATTTTGGCTGGAGGTAAGGGGTATCTAGGGACCCTTAACTACCGAGTTTGAAGTTCGGGGGACCTATGGCTGCAAATGGGTACAGTGAGGCATGCGATTGGGCACAGTGAGGCATGCAAATGGGCATTGTTGACCCTCTTTTCCACTTGCAGTAGCTGCGCATTTCTCACCCTAGGCTTATACTCGAGTCAATACGTTTTCCCAGTTTTTTGTGGTAAAATAAGGTGCTTCGGCTTATATTCGGGTCGGCTTATACTCGAGTATATACAGTAATTGTTTTTGATTTTTTAACAGTGTTTTTGCACTTCTCTTTTTTTCATTTGTTGTCTGGTCTGTTGTGTTTGTTAGGTCTAAGGTATGAAACAATAATTTTGGATTTATTTTCATGTTTTTTATATATTTTTTTTTAAAATAAGACAAATAGCTGTGATGTTTAAACAAGTTGCGCTGAAGTTACTGTAGGAAACGCATCTACCTGCACCTGTATTTGCAGCCATCCATTTTCCCATTGTATTTCTTGTGTGGCCGACGAGCTGAGGCTTGCACCCGCGGGAGGAGTCCTTTCCCCAGCTCATCTGCTATCCGTCACTCACCTGGAGCAGAGTTTCCTTTCCTGTTGGCAGAATCTGTATTAACCACTTAACAACCGGCCCATAGCTGAATGACGGCTACAGGGCGATTTGATAACTCTGGGAGGGCGTACTATGACGTCCTCCCAGAATCGCGCTCCCGCGTGCCCCCTGGGGCGTGCACATGGGAGTATCCGTGACCGCCGGGTCCAGAGGACCAGGTGCATCATGGATCACAGTAAATGGCCGCTGACATCGCCCGTTTACCGCGTAATCGCTCCGTCAAATGACGGAGCGATCGCATGTAAACAAACTGGTGCCATGTCCGGTTCCTCCCTCCCCTCTCTGTACCGATCAGTACAGTGTGAGAGGAGAGGGGGAGAGATTGTGGCAGCAGCGCTGTGGGCTGCATGTGTAGTGCCCACAGCGCTGCTCTGTGACACAGAGCCACAATCATCCCTGCATACTCTGCCATCCATCCATCCCTGCATACTCTGCCATCCCTGCATACTCTGCCATCCATCCATACCTGCATACTCTGCCATCCATCCATACTCTGCATACTCTGCCATCCATAACTGCATACTCTGCCACCCATACATCCCTACATACTCTGCCACCCATCCATCCCTGCATACTCTGCCACCCATCCATCCCTGCATACTCTGCCACCCATCCATCCCTGCATACTCTGCCACCCATCCATACTCTGCCATCCATCCATACTCTGCCATCCCTGCATACTCTGCCATCCATCCATCCCTTCATACTCTGCCATCCCTGCATACTCTGCCATCCATCCATCCCTGCATACGCTGCCATCCCTACATACTCTGCCATCCATCCATCCCTGCATACTCTGCCATCCCTGCATACTCTGCCATCCATCCATCCCTGCATACTCTGCCATCCATCCATACTCTGCATACTCTGCCATCCATAACTGCATACTCTGCCACCCATACATCCCTACATACTCTGCCACCCATCCATCCCTGCATACTCTGCCACCCATCCATCCCTGCATACTCTGCCACCCATCCATACTCTGCCATCCATCCATACTCTGCCATCCCTGCATACTCTGCCATCCATCCATCCCTGCATACTCTGCCATCCATCCATCCCTGCATACGCTGCCATCCCTACATACTCTGCCATCCATCCATCCCTGCATACTCTGCCATCCCTGCATACTCTGCCATCCATCCATCCCTGCATACTCTGCCATCCCTGTATACTCTAAATTATAAACACATATATACCGTGCTGTCTATAAAAGAAATCAAACAAAAATAAAAAAAAAATAAAGCAGCCAGCACAGCAGTGGATAAAGTTGCAAAAATGACAAATTGGGTGAAATGTGCAGCGCTTATGTGATCATATAAACCATAACAAATGATGCAAGTACAAAAAACGTGAATAATAAATAATGTGCTCAAAAATACTCCAAGCAGACCTCTATTATGACATGTGATGTCTATAAATAGAGGAACTTGGACGTGTGATGTCCAAAAAAAGTCAGTGACAAACTTCAATCATGTGTGATGATAATCCTCAACCACATGTGAACATGATATAGTGACAGTCTTTAACTTCAAATATGTATGATGTAATAACAGTTGATAGTAGATCCACCACCAAAGAAACCAGAAGCTGCTTACCAGAGGGATTGAACTCAAATAGGTGTACACCTAGTGAGTCAATCAAGCTTTGTGGTATAATATACCAAGGGGATCAGATGCTCTATCCAGATATGACCTCCAGATGGACCTCCGAACAGGTGTAAGGTATGGATGGACTCATTAGATATAGGCAGTCCGTCCCACCATTAAAAGAAAGAGGAAGGCATATAGCGTAACTCCGTATGGAAATTTTAATACATGAAAAGCAAAGGAAATACACTCATGTGTTTAGCATACTCTGCCATCCCTCCATACTCTGCATACTCTGCCATCCATCCATGCTCAGCCATTCCTCCATGCTCAGCCATCCATCCCATCCACCCCCCGCCATACTCAGCCATACCCGGCGATACCCAGCCATACTCGGTGATACCCAGCAATACTCAGCCATATCCAGCCATACTCAATGATACCCAGCCATACTCGGTGATACCCAGCCATACCTGGCTATTCTCGGTGATACCCAGCCATACTCGGCCGTACCCAGCCATACTCGGCCGTACCCAGCCATACTAAGCCGTACCCAGCCATACCCAGCCATACTAAGCTGTACCCAGTCATACTAAGCCATCCCATCCATACTCTGCCGTACCCAGCCATACCATCTATACTCAGTCGTACTCAGCCGTACCCGGCCATACTCATTCATCCCATCCATACTCAGCCATCCCCATCCACGGGTCATCCATCCCCATTCATGCTCATCCATGCCACTACAGTGCCTCACAAAAGTGTAATAAGTAGTCAAATTAGATTTGAAACTTATGCCCCTAGAACACTTGACGGTGCTCCCTGCATGTTGGGCCTCTCTATATGGCCAGGCTGAGGAAAAGTCTCCCCCATGTGGTATCGCCATACTCAGGAGGAGTAGGAGAATCTATTTTGGGGGTGTAATTTTTGCTATGTACATGCTATGTGTTAGAAATATTGTGTAAATGGACAACGTTGTGTAAAAAAAAAAAATGTGTTTTCATTTTCTTTACACATTTTCCAAACACTTAAATGACATGTTCAAAAGACTCATTATGCCTCATACATTATACGTTGGGTTGTTTTCATTCCAAAATTGGGTAATTTTCGGGCCGTTTACATTGTCCTGATGCTCCAGGGCCTTCAAAATTGTAAGAGGTAGTCAAGAAATTATATGTGTAATTTATGCTCCAAGAACGCCTGATGGCGCTCCCTGCATGTTGGGCCTCTGTATGTGGCCACGCTGTGTAAAAGTCTCACACATGTGGTATTGCCATACTCAGGAGGAATAGTAGAATGTGTTTTGGGGTGTAATTTGTGGTATGCATATGCTGTGTGAGAGAAATAACCTGCTAATATAACAAATTTGTGAAAGAAAAAAAAGAAAAGAAAAAAAATCTTGATTTTGCAAAGAATTGTGGGAAAAAATACAACTTCAAAAAACTCACCATGTCTCTAACTAAATACCTTTGAATGTCTACTTTCCAAAAAAGGGTAATTTAGGGTGTATTTGAACCTTCCGGGCTTGTTAGGGTCTCAAGAAATTAGTGCATCAGGTGTGATACATTTTCAGAGATTGGCACCATAGCTTGTGGTGGACTCTATAACTTTCACAAAGACCAAATAATATACACCAATTTGGGTTATTTTTACCAAAGATATGTAGCAGTATAAATGTTGGCCAAAATGTATGAAGAAAAATTACTAATTTGCAAAATTTTATAACTGAAACAAAGAAAAATTCATTTTTTTTTTATAGAATTTTTTCGTTTATAGCGCAAAAAATAAAAAAACCCAGAGATGATTAAATACCACAAAAAGAAAGCTCTATTTGTGTGAAAAAAGGACAAAAAATTCATATAGCTACAGTGTTGTCATTGTCATTCAAAATGTGAGAGCACCAAAAGCTGAAAATTGGTCTGGTTAGGAAGGGGGTAAGTGGTTAATATACAGGTTCAGCACACTCCAAAGACAAAAAAAAAAAAACTCCAGAGCTCCAAAGGAAGAAGCAATGTACAATGCTCATTTACGCAAAATCAGGGATTATTCTGAATATTTGTGCAAGGTAAAAAAAAAAAAAGTTGAATGTTAGCTGCATCTATTGAGTGATACATAAGAGAAGTAGAACAGGAAAGCAATTTGGGTGAAAATGTGTGAATTTTGGGTGAAAGCTCTAAAAGCTAATGTACGGTAAGTATACATATACAGTAAATTGATAAAAATAAAACACTGTTCAATTACTGAATCATTCTTGCAAAAGTTAACAACTGAGTACCTGATCAAGTGTATAATCTGATGTTTTTGAATTTGTTGTGCTGTCCGCAGTTGTCACCTGTAATGATCTAAAATTTAAGTTTTCATTACAAAATATATAGCTAACTAAAATAAAAAGCCACAATTTAATCAATGTTAAGTTGCTTGTGTGTGAACAAGAACACTTCACATTTTAAACTTGAATAAACTGGTCCATAACTAATAAAACCATTTTAAAACGATTTTCTTACATTGGTAGGTGGCAACTTTGCTATTATCATTAGGTATCCTTTTACGGAAATACATTGCAGTGAATTTGACATCGCCATATTGCACTTTAGGAGATAAGGAAGCTTAGACTTTGCATTTAAAGAGAAGCTGTCATCTTCCCCATGCTGGGCAAATGTGACAGTGTCCCTGGAAAAGACATCCCTTGAACCTTTAACTCATCTTATATGCACTTCTTTGCAGCTCCTCTACATTCTGGAGAAGTTGACATCAAACTCCAACATGTCACAGTGCTCAGCCTAGTTGCTAGATCTGGACACCTTAGCTGTTAGACCTGGACACCATCACAGGGGAGCAGGTAACAAGCTCCTCCATACACAGAAGTGTAAGTATTCTCGCCAGCTGTAAAAAAAGCAAAGAGCTGGGAGGGAGTGCAGGTAAGGTAAGTATAGAGGTGTCAGTGGGGCCTTTGCAGAGACAATATCACATTGCCCTGAATAGGCAAGATGACATTGTCTTCTCTGAACACTTGCCTACTAGGTAATTTTTTTCATTTTTTGAGCAAGTTAAAATCTGCATTTTTGGGCTAGAAATTACTGTAAACCCACAACAAGATGTAAACATCCCGCCCCTTCTTTACGCGTTGACGTCATTACCAGGACGGCTGTATGTAAAAAGACGCTACAGGCTGCCGTCTGACACAGCAGCCTCTCTACCACGCTGCTAGTGAGCGGGGAACTGAACCTGAAAACATTTGTTACCAAGTAAGTGAGGACGAGACAACTTAGCCAAATCCTTTTGAATGGACTGTTTAACAGCCCACTATCCTACTTATCTTTAAACGATTTTTTATATATATCTTCTTAATAGGACATCATCGGGCTATAGGAAAGATTCTTCCCTCTCCTCCCCCCTTTGTGTCCCTTCCACCCATGGTTAAAGAGCCTGCTTTTGAGCCTTATAAAAAATAACGGATTTGGGAAACTGTATCCCTCTGGATGCCTGAAAATACCTATTATAGGGTGAGAAACATACCTTTTAATTATACAAAACAGTTCTAATTTATATTGTTTATGGATACACCCAGTCCTATACATAGTTAAACATAGATATGCGCATGCATAATTATGCACATGAACAGATGTATATGTGTGATGTTTATTCGCATAGATATATGCTGTTCATGTGAATATATGATACCTGTACACTATTATATTATATTTTCTTATTTTTTATATATTCTATATCTCATATTCTCTATTGTTTATACAATGGAGAATTGTATTTAAACTACGGTAACTGTCACAGTATCACTATATTAATTATATTACCAATCATTTTTTATATATATATTTTTTTTTATTACTAAATAGTCTCGTTTTTCTATACTATTTAATTTGAATATATGGACAAGTGAAAACATAATAGCAATTCACTATTACAATATTATACACAGACTATACCTGATCCAGGACAAGGAACGATATTCTAAAAATTCGTTTTTTTTGACGATACGTTAAGGCAATTCATTTTCTGTTCCCCGCTCCCATGAAAATTCTCCCTATCAGGGAATGTAAGTATTAGCAAGCTATAGGGAATTTTAATCCCTTTTATGATTCTCTTTTTCTTTTTGGTACTATATTGCACCCGTCCCCATGTAACAACTCTTTCCTTCTTTTTCTTTTTTTCTTTCGCTTATTCTCCTTTTTCTTTTCTATGCTTCATAATACTCTTCACCATGATGATGGATAATTTTCTCTCGAGTCTGATCCTTCTAGGCACAAGTCACATAATACTAAATAATGCACCCAATCTGTATATATACATCTGATGTTTGATGTTTATTGTATGTATTTTTCTCTTTTCTTTTTATTCCTAGAAAATATAGAAAGCTCCTGAAGAAGCGTTACACAACGTGTAACATGTAGGGCAACCAAGCACAAGCTACTTATGACAACACTGCTTCCATATGGTTCATAATCAACTGTTTAATGTGACTTCTATATGTTGTAACCTGAATAGTAATAATCGGACTTTAGTGGCCAAATGATCCATATTGTTGCTATCCCAGCAAAATTGTCTATCGGCTTGTAGCACCTTCTATATTGTATGCAGATTTTAATATCTGTTTTTTGTATTGAGTAAACTGTATACTTATGTTTTTAATAAATTATATTAATTTAGATTGTACGCCTAAAAAGTCCATCATTTTCAACACAAACTAGTTGATATATTTTTCCAAAAATTCTAATTATCGGGACGTGGCAATTTTTTATCCTCTGCCGTAGCCACAATACCATATGTGGTGATACGCAATTTTCCAAATAAACCCACAACAAGTATATATTTTCTGAAAGCAGAGACCCTGGAGAATAAAATTGTGGTAGCTGTAATTTTCTTATGCCGAACAATATGTGCGCAATTTTTTATCAGATGCATATTTTCAGGTATAGAATACAAGAAAATGGATTTTAGTGCAAACAAATAAAATATTATACCCAATTTTTGGGCAAAATATAATAAATTGGGTTGCCTCAAGTAGATATATACCAAAATATGTCAAGTCTTAAAATTGCGCACATCTATGGAATTGCAAACAACTATGGTATCCAAAATTCTCCATAGATGATGCTTTAAAAGCCTTTACATTTCATGAGTTTAGAGTTAACCATGAACAATGGGCCTAGAATTCTTGCTCTCCGATGTTTGCGACAATACCTCATTGCAATATCTTTACATACACGTGCCCACTCTCTAATAAGCTTCCTATGTAATAATGTGGGCAGGTCATAGGTACTCTTTATGGAGACACTGGGAGTCTATTAGACCCCCAATGTCTCCCCTGCCCTCCAATGCAGCTATTAAAACAAAGATCATGTTTGAATAGCTGCATCCTCGGCTACACTAGCCAAAGAATTACAACCCTGACCCTGATAATGATGTAATACACATCACTTCGAGGCTCATTAGTCCCAGGAGGGATCAGGGAATGAATGTTCCTGGGGTTCCTTCTGCTTTCACATGTGAAGCAGTTTCCCATGGTCCCTGAGCAATGGGAAAGCCCGAGAAAGACCATGGGTACCACCAGCAGGGGCACCCCTTTAAATTCCTTGATACCACACGATATATGAGAAACGCTATTGGATAGTAAAAACAATTCGTTTTGGCTCTCTACATTAGGGGTCGACCGATTATCGGTTGATATTCACTTTTTTTGAAGCATCGTACCGGTCACAAACTTACCGATGCTACCGATATTGCTTCAAGGGGTTGTACCGGGGTTATGCATGCAGCTGCAGGCATTACACTGGTACCGTTCTTTAGAGTGGACGGTCGGCACTCTTGTAATAACAACCGATGTGGCTCAGCAGCCATTCGGCTGTTATTACAAGCAGTGGAAGGGGACACCCCCCCCCCCTCCCGTCGCTCTGCCCTGGTCTCTCATCCCACCCAGAGGCCCGAGCGACCTGGCATGTCCGCCAGCTGGTCGAAATTCCTAACAAAGCAGATCGGCTTTGTTCGGGTCTCTGATCTAGTAACCCGGAATCAATGTCATGACATCCCTTCCAGATTACTGGCATCCTAAAAGCGCCAGGTTTAAAAAATAGAAAGTATTCAAAAACGCAGGTTTTGATGTTTTGAATACTTTCAAGTGCAGAGGAGGGGTTTGGGGTCTTATAGACCCCAGATCCCTCCATTAAGAGTACCTGTGCTGCCTATTTCTGTCACAAGGGATGTTTACAATCCTTATGACAGCAATAACAGTGATATAAAAAACAAGGAGGGCAAAGGAGGAGGGCAGAGAGGTGTATCCAGAGGCTGGGGATCTGTGGTTGAGAGAGCAGAAGGCATGCCCAGAGGCTGGGGATCAATGCTTGAGAGTTTAGAGGCGGAGAGCAGGAAGGCATGTCCAGAGATGCCTGTACATGGGAGGAAAAGCAACAGTTTCATCCAGTGATTAGCTTCCACAGGGCACAGTAAGAAGTATTAGAATGGCACATCTACTGACAAGGTATATGTGTCATCCATATCCTAGAAGAAACAGGTGCTGGCTTCATCTGTCCATATTAAAGATGACTGCCAAGACAGCACAGGTGACTGCTGTACAAATAAACCATTCCATAACAAATATAGCCTCTTGTTAAAAATGAACTCCCTGAATCTCATCAATGACATCTGTTGCTGCTGCACAGTTTTTTGTATATTTTTTTCTTAGACTGAAGTTCTACTGGTATTGGGGGGTTTAGGAGGGCTGGGGGGTCAGGAGGGTATAGTATTGTGGGAGAGCTGGGTCAGATGAGAATGGTACTGCGGTGGGCATTGTGCTGGGACATCAGGAGGGCTGTGGTGTCAGGATGGCTGGAGTGTACAGAGTGTAGTGTAGTGTCAGGAGGGCTGGAGTGTACAGAAGTTTTTAATGCAGAGTAGCGCAGGGAAGGTGCAGTGGCGCTGATCCCTGCCGGTGTTGATGAGCATGCAATATTCATAGAAAGTGCTTGGGCGTGTTTGGAGAAGAGCCTAAACCCGCACGAGCTATCCTGGAGGCTTTCCCCACCCTACAGCCACACGTATGCAAGGGGCAGGGCTGCCTCTGCAGCCTGGGATTGTTTGAGCGTGCGCATGCACTGCTCTGGAGCAAAGACCGGGTCGGCAACAGTGGGATGTCCTCGCAGTCTACCCGTCACCGACCACCAGCCTACATTTTCATGATTTGCAGAATGTTTTTACATTTCGAAGCAATACTTCAAATAACAAATCAATGAGAAACATAAATTATAGAAACTAATTAAATTTTACTTACAACATTTCAGAATCATCTAAGCACAATTTTGAAGGAGCAATGGTTGGGGACATTGGTAGCTCTTTATTGTTTCCTCCACTTAAAAAAACTGCTTTGCACATATCAACATGCTGTGGCTTGTTATCTTTGGAAAGACAAAAAAGATTATATTTAAATTGCCATATCACTTTACATCTGTTTTAGAGCTTATATTCAAGTTCATTTTTGTCTTCTCTACTAGTTACTATTGAACACATAAGAAAGATATGATTTAAAAATGTCTACTTGCACATTATAATGCACTCTTATCATTACAGTATGAACCACTCTGTTCAATCTGTCACAACTTTTACAGTAAATTTTGCTAAATATTTGCCCATAATTTACTTTAGTTCAGGGAAGTAGTATATGTGCAGTAAAGTTTCATCCCTCAAAGAAAACTCAATCATTATTTGTGACCCTTGCAGGGGAACTCTACGCTAGTAAAAATAATGGTTACAGCTTCACTCTGATCTAAGTATGTATGGTAGCATGTATTGCCTAGGTGGTTGGAAAGACTTCATCTTACATCTTTACTACACATTTCTGGTGCATATTAAAAGGTATTTAAAACATTTTTCGACTTGAGCAGTCAAATTTGAGAAAATCTCACTATATGGATAAGTGTCCTAATGTTAAATGGCTCCTTCTCAATGCTGCAAAATCGTATTCACAGGAGCGAAGCAGTGGCATACCTCGCTGGTCTGGCCAGTGAGGGAGCAATACCATAGCAGCGGGTGAGGACTTTCTATGCTCTTCTAGTAATCGCTAGTGCAACACTGGTCTAAAGCTGGCAAAGGATGCTTTAGATAGGAACCTGATAAATTTGGATCCATCAGTGGCCATTATTATTTGTGAGAAGTCAATCTAATGATCATATTCTCATAAACAGGTTTGTTGGAAAATTTTGGTTCGATCAGCGCTGCAGCACTAATCAGTGTAATACTAGACCCGCCCCTTAGTTACACAATAGACGCCCCTTGCAGAGTAGCACGAGCATCGGGAGCGTGCGGCATCGCCTTGTACAATTACATGTTAACTGCGCCTGCGCGGTGTAGAGTTCACTCAGAGCTGTTTAGGTTCTGCAATTTTCGGAAGCTCCGTAGTCCTTCGTACTGCGCAAGCCCTGCGCCTGCGCAGTACAGGGGGTCCTTATCCGGCGGGGGAACTTTTTCGGCAGGACACCGGAATTACACTACTGCCATCTAGTGGCGGTAGATGTAATTGGGGTAACTCAGCCAAAGTAATGGGAACTGAGTTACCATGAGGGGAAAAGTAATCAGTTAGATTACTAGTTACCCTCTAAAGTAACTGCGTTAGGTAACTCAGTTTATTTTAACTCAGTTACTTACATCAATGATCCTGACAGCAGAGGAGTCCCCACTGTAATGCCCCGTACACACGATAGGATTTTCAGACGGAAAATGTTTGATAGGAACTTGTTGTCGTAAATTCCGACTGTGTGTAGGCTCCATTGGACATTTTCCATCGGAATTTCCATCACACAAAATTTGAGAGCTGGTTCTTAAATTTTCAGACTACAAAATCAGTTGTTGGAAATTCCGATCGTGTGTACACATTTCCGACGCACAAAGCACCACGCATGCTTGGAATCAAGCAGAAGAGCAGCACTGTCTATTGAACTTCATTTTTCTCGGCTCGTCGTAAGTCACCGCGTTCTTGACATTCAGAATTTCCGACCAACTTTGTGTGACTGTGTGTATGCAAGACAAGTTTTAGCGTCTGTCGGGGAAAAAAACATGGATTTTGTTGTTGGAAAATCCTATCTTGTGTACAGGGCATAAGAATACAATAACACAGAGGGGAGGATTCCTTTATCTATCCACCTCGTTTGCGTGGATGGATGAATCCATTCTGCTGGCTGATTGGTTTCCATGCAGAGCTGCTCCAGATTTTGGACACTCCAGTTTTAGTAAATCAACCCCATCGTTTTCTCTCACAATAATATATAACTGGGACAGCTTTTGCAATACATTCAGTGATACCCTATGAGCATTTAATAATACATCATCCCACTGATCTTCCACTATAGGAGCCTACCTCCCCTTCCCAATTATCCCTAAACTTGCAGGGGTAGGAGTGCAGGTGCTCTCCAAGCAACCTTTGGTAACAGTTTAACCCCTTTCCGCCGATAAGCTAGCAATGTATGTGGATGCCCTTATTTAATTGCTCCATGACCCAGGACCTTCTCTTAAAGAGGCTTTACGTATTCTCTCTGATTTTACAGATTAATTAATAGTAAATTGGGATAAATCTCAAATTGTACCCATTGCGAAGAGGCTAAGCAGCTTGCTGACCCGACCCTCCCACAGTGTAACAGCAGTCCTTGTAGGGCCTCCAGAACTCTTTTGAGTTTATTACTTTATTATGCATGTAAAGCTATCGTACTCTGGTTAATTTAGCTTTACCACTCAATAAGGCTACATACCTTTCTCATGGCTGCCCCACAAAGTTCCACAAAGTATGGGATACTTGGGTAGAATCCCTGCCTACAAATGCTGATTCTAATGTGCCCAATTAACACATATACAGTGCCTTGAAGAAGTATTCATACCCCTTGAAATTTTCCACATTTTGTCATGTTACAACCAAAAATGTAAATGTACCGTGTTTCCCCCGAAAATAAGACATACCCATAAAATAAACCATAGCAGGAGTTCTAAGCATATGCGCAATATATGCCATACCCCGAAAATAAGACCTAGTGATAGGCGTGGCTATGCAGCGTACCGGCGCAGAGCGGTAAAGAAGATGCAAGACATAGTGATAGGCGTGGCTATGTAGTGTAATGGCACAGAGCGGTAAAGAAGTCGGGCAGCCCTTCTCATCTGCCCCATTGTGACAGCTGCTATCTCTGAGGTGACCCTGAGAGGTGCAAGCAGCCCCATCAACAAGGTCAGCTCCCCCTGTCATGTCCCGGTCGTTCTGTGAAAGTGAAAGTAAAAGTCTCCTCAGTGAAGTGAGGAGCAGGACACTCCTGTATTGTGTGTCCTCAGGGGAAGAAGTAAAGCTGCTCCCCAGCACTGACCAGCAACAGTCTGTGGGTCTCTCTCACCCCACACAAACACCAGGGGATAAAGGGAAAAGCTTCAGCAAGCAGTCTGCTACTGAGCCCAGAGAGATCATCCCAGCTCCACTGTGCAGATTGGACCCAGTTCTCACTGGATCCCTGATAAATAAGCCAGCCCTTACACATCAGCGTTGCTGGCCTATCTCTGCTTTTCCTGAGTATTTGTACAAGCAGACAAGATGAGTTATGCCGCGTACACACGACCGGACTTTTCGACCGAACTGGTCTGACGGAACGAATCTGTTGGACAATTTGACTGTGTGTGGGCTTCAGCGGACCTTTTCTTTTGAAAATCAGACGGACTTTAGATTTAGAACATGTTTTAAATCTTTCCGACGGACTCGGGTCCGGTCGAAAAATCAGTTTGTATACTAGTCCAATAGTAAACCGACGCTAGGGCAGCTATTGGCTACTGGCTATGAACTTCCTTATTCTAGTCCAGTCATAAGTCATCACGGTCGAATCCGTCAGACTTTGGTGTGATTGTGTGTAAACAAGTCCGATTCAACGGAAGTCCGTTGAAAAGTCAGACGGAATTCAGTCCGTCAAAGTCCGGTCGCGTGTACACGGCATAATTCTGTTGAGTACAAGAAAGGAATTGTGGAGGACTCCCCGGGCAAGAATCTTACGGCTTTCTGCAAAGAGAAGAAGTTGGATATCTGACGGTTTTTCCAACGGAATTCCGCTCAAACTGTCAAACTGCCTACACACGATCACACCAAATTCCAATGGTCTGTAACACAGCGGCATAAAACACGTTCGACAGCACTATAAAAGGGAAGTTTAATGCTTTCGAGCATGCGTCAAAATTGTTTCCGAGCATGCGTCGGAATTTTGCTTGTCGGAATTGCATACACACGATCGGAAAATCCGATAGAAAGGTTTTCCGTCGGAAAAATTGAGAACAGGTTCTCAATTCAAAGTCCGTCGGAAATTCCGACAGAAAAAGACCGTTGGGCATACACACGGTCGGAAAAACCGATGAAAAGCTCCTATCTGACTGTTTCCATCGGAAATTCCGACCGTGTGTACGCCGCATTAGTCTGCAGGTGGACAGAGGAAATGCTAAGAAGCGCAAGTGTGGTTCAGGTCGGCAAATTTTATTTCCTGAGCTGGAAGACATGATCAGTAAATGGGTTGCTGACAGGAGAGCAAAGGCTTTGGTGGTCTCAGCGCTGATATTCAAGCATTTGCCCTTGCAATTGCACCACAATTCAACATATCCCCAGAATTCAAAGCATCACAACACTGGCTGGATGGCTTCCTTCAGCAATATGAAATGTCTCTCAGAAAATCAACAACACTGTTTAAGTTGGAAGATGCTGAAGTTATTAAGCGAGCACTTGCATTCAAGTCCTTTGTTGATGGCATCGACTTTTCTAAATACCAACTTTGCAACATGATTGCTATGGATGACCCTTAAACACTGCAGTTTCAAGGAGCCCAAATGACAATTGAACAGAGGGGTGCCTCCTCAATCTACGTTCCCTCCACTGGTCACGAAAGTTCACGTTACTTTTTTTTTTTTTGACAATTCGTCTGGATGGAAGAGAGCCACACCTGTTATCATCACAAAGGGTAAGAAAGATAAGATTGAAGAGGTCTGCTAGTCTGGGATTCAGCCAGCACTCACCGTGCTAAAGACATGAAGAACTTCCTTGCAGAGAGAAGAATAGATCAAATAATGATTCCTGCAGGAATGACTGCCTATCTGCAGACTCTTGATATTGCAATAAACAAGCCATTCAAAGACCATATACGTATAGAAATTAATGACTACATTGAAAATAGAATGACAAGAAATCAGAGTGGAAACTTTGTGAAACCTAGCCTGCAAGAGGTCGTGATTTCGGTGAAGAATTCATGGGATAAAATCACTGACAGTGTTTTTGCCAATGCACTCCGAGCAGGTTACATGGATAAGAGCTGCTCATTTAATGAGAGTTCTATTGTTCAACATGAAAGATTGGGGCCAATGGTTGTAAAGGAAATGGAGTTGCAAGAAATTCAGGATGGAATTCCGGGTTTGGAGAGTTATGACGAGGTTCCAGAAGAAGACAACTTAACTGTATTTGAATAAATGTAGATTGTTGTACCTTACTTAATAAAAATAAGACATCCCCTGAAAATAAGCCATAGTGTGTCTTCTTGAGGAAAAATAAATATAAGACGTCTTATATAATATGTCTTATTTTCGGGGACACACAGTATTTTATTGGAATTTTATGTGATCAACACAAAGTGGCACATAATTGTGAAGTGGAAGGAAAATGATAAATGGTTTTCAAATTTTTTTACAAATAAATATGTGAAAAGGGTGGCGTGCATATGTATTCAGCCCACCTGAGTCAATACTTTGTAGAACCAGGTTTCACTGCAATTACAGCTGCAAGTCTTTTTGGGGTATGTCTCTACCAGCTTTACACATCTAGAGAGAAATTTTTTGCCCATTCTTCTTTGCAAAATAGCTCAAGCTCTGTCAGATTAGATGGAGAGCGTCTGTGAACAGCAATTTTCAAGTCTTGCCACAGATCCTCAATTGGATTTAGGTCTGGACTTTGATTGGGCCCTTCTAACACATAAATATGCTTTGATCTAAACCAGGGGTAGACAACCTCGGCCCTCCAGCTGTTTTGAAAGTCCCATGAGACATTGCAAGACCCTGACAATCACGACTCCTAGAGGCAGAGGCATAATGGGATTTGTAGTTTCACTACAGCTGGAGGGCCAAGGTTGCCTACCCCTGATCTAAACCACTCCATTGTAGCTCTGGCTGTATGTTTAGAGTCGTCCTGCTGGAAGGTGAACCTCCACCCGTCTCAAGTCTTTTGCAGACTGTAACAGGTTTCCTTCTAAGATTGAGAAGATTTACAGGGGAAGAATTCCCACTGAGAAGGGACACAGGTAGACCATGCTGCTTAATAAGAGATACATTTTATTAGAAAAATATATTTAATACAATAAGGGCCAAGACCAGGTACCCACCACCAACACCAAGACCCCACTCAACAAACGGAGCATACAGGATGGCACATACAGCCCCCTGGACCGGAGAAAGATAGTACAGGACTGTGATTATATCGCTCCATGAATGGTCGGGTGAGCGGACCATAGGTCCTTTAATTGCCTCCTTTTACTTTGCCTCCTGCTGTTTGTTACCTCTCAGCCAGTATTAGCCAGCTTCACAACAGCGTCATTGAGCTATTGTTTTTCCAACAGTTAAACCCTGTGAATACATGCAATTCCACTCTGGGAAACTGTATTTCTGTGCCTTTGGACTGGATACTAACTGTGGATTATAATCATCTCTCCACACTGACAGCTATGTTTTGCTACAATCCTAATTAACCGCTTCCCGACCGGCCACTGCATATATA
This sequence comes from Lithobates sylvaticus, assembly GCA_028564925.1. NCBI lineage: Eukaryota > Metazoa > Chordata > Amphibia > Anura > Ranidae > Lithobates > Lithobates sylvaticus. Next base: position 444,593,157 of record CM053029.1, on the reverse strand, counting down.
CGTCAGCAGAATGGCACGGGCAGGCAGAATCACGTACCTGTACGTGATCGTGCATGTGCCTGCCCGGGGGTCGCGCGCGCGCCGCTAGCGGCGCGCTCGCGACCCGGTCGGGAGCTCCGTGACCCCGGCCGCGGGACCAGCGGACCCGATCGCCGCTGGTATCCCGCGATCGGATTACGGAGCGGAAGAACGGGGAGAGGTCTATGTAAACAAACCTCTCCCCGCGCTTCCTACACTGACTGTCAGTGATCGGCGGTTCCCTGTCATCGGGAACGCCGATCAATGACGTCAGACGTACAGCCACGCCCCCCTACAGTAAACACAACACATCACGTCACACTGACTCCTCCCCGCCCCCTTGTGGTTAACCCCCTAACTACAACTGTCATTTACATAGGAATCAGTGCTATTTAAATAGCACTGATTTCTGTATAAATGACAAATGTCCCAAAAATGTGTCAAAAATGTCCGATGTGTCCGCCAAAATGTCGCAGTCACAATAAAAATCGCTGATCGCCGCCATTACTAATAAAAAAAAAAATATTAATAAAAATGCTATAAAACTATCCCCTATTTTGTAAACGCTATAACTTTTGCGCAAACTAATCAATAATCGCTAATTGCGATTTTTTTTACCAAAAATATGTAGAAGAATACGTATCGGCCTAAACTGAGGAAAAAAAATGTTTTTTTATATATTTTTTGGGGATATTTATTATAGCAAAAAGTAAAAAATATTGAATTTTTTTCAAAATTGTCGCTCTATTTTTGTTTATAGCGCAAAAAATAAAAACCGCAGGGCGATCAAATACCACCAAAAGAAAGCTCTATTTGTGGGAAAAAAAGGACGCCAATTTTGTTTTGGAGCCACGTCGCATGACCGCGCAATTGTTAGTTAAAGCGACGCAGTGCCGAATTGCAAAAAGGGGCCTGGTCCTTTGGCTGCCAATTGGTCCGGGGCTGAAGTGGTTAAAGCTGTCTCTGTGGGACTAGCAAATTGACTCAATCAACCACCCCTTAACAGGGGTTCTTTTTGTTAAAAGGGTTTCTAATTAGACATAGTGACAGGACGGACTTTGTTACGCATGGTGCATGTCACTAAGTCTGATCTATAAATATTACCCACTCCAATTAACAATAGCCTTGTTATAGGTGTGTGCATGCATGGTTGAAGCGTGATGCAGCTGCTCTTAACCACTTTCAGACCGGACCAATTTGCAGCCAAAGGACCAGGCCCCTTTTTGCGATTCGGCACTGCGTCGCTTTAACTGACAATTGCGCGGTCGTGCGACGTGGCTCCCAAACAAAATTGACGTCCTTTTTTTCCCACAAATAGAGCTTTCTTTTGGTGGTATTTGATCGCCCCTGTGGTTTTTATTTTTTGCGCTATAAACAAAAAAGAGCGACAATTTTGAAAAAAAACGCATTATTTTTCATTTTTTGCTATAATAAATATCCCCCAAAAATATAAAAAAAACATTTTTTTTCCTCAGTTTAGGCCGATACGTATTCTTCTACATATTTTTGGTAAAAAAAAATCGCAATAAGCGATTATTGATCGGTTTGCGCAGAAGTTATAGCGTTTACAAGATAGGGGATAGTTTTATAGCATTTTTATTAATAATTTTTTTTTATTAGTAATGGCGGAGATCTGCGATTTTTTTTGTGACTGCGACATTATGGCGGACACATTGGACATTTTTGGGACCATTGTCATTTTTACAGCAATTAATGCTATTTAAATGCATTGATTTCTGTATAAATGACACTGGCAGTGAAGGGGTTAACCACAAGGGGGCAGTGTAATGGTTAAGTATGCCTAGGGGTGTGTTTTTTACTGTGAGGGGGCGTGTCTGTCAGCTAGTGAATGCTGATCTCTGCTCCAATCACAGGGAGCAGAGATCGGCGTCACTAGTTGCTAGGCAGAACAGGGAGATGCTGTTTATCTCGGCATCTCCCCGTTCAGCCTTCCCGTGAGACGATCGCGGGTGTCCCCTCGGCGATCGAGTCCGCGGGGACCGCGGCCGGACTCACGGGGGTGCCGACCAGCGCGGGAGCGCGCCGCTCCCGATGGCACGGACAGGCTAAAGGAGGGACTTATATATACGCCCTCCTGCCTGTCCGTGCCATTCTGCCGACGTATATCTGCGTGCGCTGGTCGGCAAGTGGTTAAACAGACAACGTTGTCTATTTTTAACATGATCTTGGTGTTGGTGGTGGGTACCTGGTCTTGTCCCTTTTTGTATTCAATATATTTTTGTAATAAAATGTATCCCTTATTAAGCAGCATGGTCTGCCTTTGTCTCTTCTCAGTGGGAATTCTTCTCCTGTAAATCTTCTCTCTCTATAGTATTTAGGCACAGAGACCGCACCTATTATTGGTGAGCTTGCAAATCTTGGGACACCACATGGGTATATTGAACACCCAGGGTTTTGGTAACTAATAGTGAGTACTGATCTTTAACCAATTTTTCTATTTCTTCTAAGATTGCCCTAGATTTGGCTCCATCTTCCCAACAACTCAAATGATGCTGCCACCACCATGTTTTATGGTGGGGATGGTGTGTTCAGAGTGATGTGCAGTGTTAATTTTCTTCCACACATAGCGTTTTGCTTTTAGGCCAAAATGTTAAATTGTGGTCTAATCTGACCAGAGCACCTTCTTCCATGTGTTTGCTGCGTCCCCCACATGGCTTCTCGCAAATTGCAAGCAGGACTTCTTATGGCTTTCTGTCAACAGAAAGCCATCATATTTTTATATTACCACTCTTCCATAAAGGCCAGATTTGTGGAGTGCACGACTAATAGTTGTCCTTTGGACAGATTCTCCCACCTGGGCTGTGGATCTCTGCAGCTCCGCCAGAGTTACCATGGGCCTCTTGGCTGCATCTCTGATTAATGCTCTCTTTGCCCGGCCTGTCAGTTTAGGTGAATGACCATGTCTTGGTAGGTTTGCAGTTGTGCCATACTCTTTCCATTTTTGGATAATGGACTGAACAGTGCTCTGTGCTACTGAGATTAAATTACACACAGGTGGACTCTATTTACTAATTAGGTGACTTATAAAGGGGATTGGTTCCACTAGATTTTAGTTAGGGGTATCAGAATAAAGGGGGCTGAATACAAATGCACACCACACTTTTCAAATAGTTATTTGTAAAAAAAAAAATGAAAAACATTTATCACTTCCCTTCCACTTCAGAATTATGTGCCACTTTGTGTTGGTCTATCACAGGCATCACTAAATGGCGGCCCACAGTACAGGTCTGGCCCCAATCACTCACTCACCTGGACCCCAGCAGTCGCACCATTTAGGAGCCTGTACTTTTTTCAGCTGTCAAGCTTTCATCTTTACAGAGCCAACTGCGGGAGGCGGGACAGTTCTGGAGAGTGGGAGCTGCCCGAGGTAAACAAACCAGTAATTCGTTGCAAAGATGAAGGACGGTCCAAGCAACCAATCACCAGCTTGCAGCTTCCGTCCTCCATTCAGATCTGCTGTGTCTCCTGTCCTCCTGACTGTGTAAAGTAGGGGAAGATGTAATGTGGGAAGGGGGAGAGGTGCTAAGTACTGCAATGAAAAGGCTGAGTACTGTAATGTGTGTAAGGGCACAGTACTGTAATGTGTGTGGGGGCTGAGTACTGTAATGTGTGTGTGGGAGCTGAGTACTGTAATGTGGGGGGCTGAGTACTGCAATGTGTGTGTGTGGGGGGCCTGAGTACTCTAATGGGAGGGCTGAGTATCGTAATATGGGGGGGCTGAGTACCGTAATGTGTGTGGGGTCTAAGTACTCTAATGGGGGGGGGGGGCTGAGTACTGTAATGTGTGTGGGGACTGAGTACTGTAATTTGGGGGGGGGGGCTGAGAACCGTAATGTGTGTGGGGGCTGAGAACCATAATGTGTGTGGGGGCTGAGTACCATAATGTGTGTGGGGGCTGAGTACTGTAATGTTGGGGGCTAAGTACTGTAATGTGTGTGTGGGAACTGAGTACTGTAATGTGAGGGGGGGCTGACTACCGTAATGTGGGGGGGCTGAGTACCGTAATGTGGGGGCTGAGAACCATAATGTGTGTGGGGGCTGAGTACTATAATGTGTGTGGAGGCTGAGTACTGTAATGGGGGGGCTAAGTACTGTAATGTGTGTGTGTGTGTGGGAACTGAGTACTGTAATGTGAGGGGGAGCCGAGTACACTAATGGGTGGATGAGTACCATAATGTGGGGGGGCTAAGTACCGTAATGTGGGGGGAGGTGAGTACCGTAATGTGTGTGGGGGCTGAGTACCGTAATGTGTGTGGGGGCTGAGTACCGTAATGTGTGTGGGGGCTGAGTACCGTAATGGGGGGACTGAGTACTGTAATGTGAGGGGGGCTGAGTACTCTAATGTGTGTGTGTGTGGGGGCTGAGTATTGTAATGTGGGGGGGTTTAAGGCTGAGTACTGTAATGACAGAAGAGGGGCTGAGTACTGTAAAGAGATGCAGAGGACAGTAATGAGGGGATCTGAGTACTGTAATGGGGGAGGGGGGCTATGAACTGTAATGGGTGGTTGAGGACTGTAATTGGGGGGGGGACTAAGGACAGTAATGGGGGGGCTGAGGACAGTAATGTGGGGGAGCTAAATACTGTATTTGGGGCTGAAGACAATAAACAGGGGATATGAGTACTGTAACGGGGGGCTGAGGACAGTAATGCGGAAGGCTGAGGACAGTACTATAATGTGGGGGGGGGGGTGAGTACTGCAATGTGTGTTGGGGCTGAGAACTGTAATGTGTGTGTGGGGGCTGAGTACTGTAATGTGGGGCTGAGTACTGTAATGTGTGTGTGGGGGCTGAGTACTGTAATGTGGGGCTGAGTACTGTAACGTGTGTGGGGGGCTGATTGCTGTAATGTGTGTGGGGAGTTTTCCTTTGATAATAAAAAAAAAGAATGAAAAAAAAACATTTGCTACCAAATGAAAGCCCAATTTGTCCTGAAGAAAACAAGATATAATCCACCTGGATGCACAAAGTAGTTGTAATGATATGTACGGTTTTACTAGCACATATCAAAGTTGCTAAATTGTGCTTAGGCCTTTAGATTTATTTACCCTTAAGCGTGAAGGGCTTAAGATAAAGCCTTTTATGGCATCGCACTGTGCAATCCTAGACATATCAGCATTATAAACCTAGTAACAGAGACACATATTTGAAGGTACATTATATTGCTGTTATAACATGGCAAAAGATTTGAGTACTCTGTGTAGTAATTTGAACAGTCCTCATACCTGAAATGTACACCAACTATCCCAATTCATCACTTTACATTTAACAAATTTAGGATTATCCCAAGCAGGGCAGTTTATAGTATGTCCAGTTACCCATTATAATTGGCCAACCTTCCACCAAATTCTATACTTAATGCAGTATTAAACCGGGATTCCACCCTAAAGTGGAACTCCCGCTTTTCGGAACCCTCCCCCCCCTCCGGTGTCACATTTGGCACCTTTCAGGGGGGAGGGGGTGCAGATACCTGTCTAAGACAGGTATCTGCACCCACTTCCGGCATAAACTCCCACGGGAGTTTACGCAAGTTCCTGTCCCAGCACGCTGTCTGCCGGGACACACACGTGTCCCGGCAGACAGCGCTGAAGATTTTCATTGCGCCGCGCGACTCGCGCATGCGCAGTAGGGAATCGGGAAGTGAAGCCACTTCCTGATTCCCTTACTGAGAATGGCGCCGGCTACAGCAGAGAGCCAATCGATCGATCGGCCTCTGCTGCCGACACCACTGGACCCTGGAACAGGTAAGTGTCCGTTTTTTTAAAGTCAGCAGCTGCAGTATTTGTAGCTGCTGGCTTTTAAAAAAAAAAAATTTCAGTACAGTCCCGCTTTAACCCCAAAAGAACACATTATATTGCAGCTTACCAATTCCTAAATGTGATGGCTGTATTAGTTTTCCTTTTAGGCTTTCTGCTTCTATTTTCATCTGGTAATCTAGTAAATCTGTTGTTTTTCATAGGACAAACTCTCCAGCAGAATGCATAATTTTACATGGATCAGACAAACCAATTAAAACGCAGTGGAGCTTAAAATGATCAGCTTTTATTCATTTGTGCGAACCTTTATCCCAAAAGAAATATACAGTTTGCTGTGAGTTGGAGTTTGGATTCAATTTGTTAATGGTTCTAAATCTGCTAGTACATCTAATACTCCCCTCGACCCAGATTAACAATGCTGCTGCCTGCTGGGCCTCCTATGCTTATTCCTTAAGGCTTGATTAATAAATTTTTATGCCTCTGCGTTTTTGGAAAGGGTCTGGAAACATTTCCCGCAAAATGCAGCGTTTTGAATGTAATAGAATTCAATAGACCCGCATCCAAAACGCAAGTACCGCATTTTTGCCGCAATTTGCATTTTTTTACACTGTATATAGCTGGTTGCTAAGGAGGGGGCCGGGAAGCCGGCTGCCGTGTCCTTAACAACCGATGAGTCATCAGCTGTCAGCTGGCTTCCCGCTGAATGTAAAAAAAATCCATACCAGACCCTTATCCAAGCATGCAGCCCGGCAGGTCAGAAAAGGGACAAGAGAGCGCCCCCCCCCCCTGAAACATACCAGGCCGCATGCCCTCAACATGGGGGGGATGGGTGCTTTGGGGCAGGGGGGCTCGCGGAGAAGAGGCCGGAGAGAGTGGAGAAGAGACCCTGGAGCTGCCTAATAAATTACTTTAAAAACCTGTGTAGTGTGTTTTTTTTTTTATTGACACTTTTTTCCCCAGATGAATGGGTAGGGGTACGATGTACCCCATACTCATTCACATAGAGTGGGGGCCCCCTTATTAAAGGGTCTCCCAGATTCCGATAAGCCCCCCGCCCGCAGACCCCGACAACCAACGGCCAGGGTTGTCGGGAAGAGGCCCCTGTCCTCATCAACATGGGGACAAGGTGCTTTGGGGTGGGGGCGCAACATCGGAAGAAGGGAAGAGGGAAGAAGACGACGGAGAAGACTGGGCAAGAGCTAGCAATGGATTGGTATGGATTTTGGGGTTCCCTTCGAATCCATACTAGACCCAAGGACCTGGGGGGGGGGCCCCACGCTGTTTTTTTTCATGATTTTTTTTTTAGCCAGCTTTTTTTTTGCACTGAGCAGGAAGCCAACAGACAGCTGATGACTCATCGTTTGTTAACCACTTTAACAAACGATGTGTGGTTTGAGCACCGTTTTCATATGCGGGCGCTACTCACGTATGCGTTTGCTTCGGCACGCGAGCTTGTCGGGACGGGGCGCTTTAAAAAATATTTTTTTTTTATTTTTTTTTTACACTGTTTAAAAAAAAAAAAAAATTGGCTTACTTTTATTCCTATTACAAGGAATGTAAACATCCCTTGTAATAGAAAAAAAGCATGACAGGTGCTCTTAACCACTTCGCATCCAGGCCAATTCTGACATTTCTCTCCTACATGCAAAATTCATCATTTTTTTGCTCGAAAATGACATGGAACCCCCAAACATTATATATGTTTTTTTAGCAAAGACCCTAGAGAATACAATGACGCTCGTTGCAACTTTTTTATCTCGCACGGTATTTGCGCAGCAATTTTTCGAACACGTTTTTTTCAGAAAAAAAACTATTTCATGCTTATAAAAAAAAAAAAACAGTAAAGTTAGCCCAATTTTTTTTGCATAATGTGAAAGATTAAGATACGCCGAGTAAATAGATACCCAACATGTCACGCTTCAAAATTGCACGGGCTCGTGGAATGGCGCCAAACTTTGGTATTTAAAAATCCCCATAGGCGACGCTTTAACATTTTTTACTGGTTACATCTTTTGAGTTACAGAGGAGGTCTAGGGCTAGAATTATTGCTCTCGCTCTAACGTTCGCGGCGATACCTCACATGTGTGGTTTGAACACCGTTTTCATATGTGGGCGGGGCTTACGTATGCGTTCACTTCTGCGTACGAGCTCACGGGGACAGGGGTGCTTTAAAAAAAAAATTTTTTTTTATTATTGTTTATTTGACTTTTATTTTTTAATTTGACAGTTTAAAAAAAAAAAAAAAAAAATTGATTACTTTTATTCCTATTACAAGGAATGTAAACATCCCTTGTAATAGGAATATTACATGATCGGACCTATTAACAGTGAGATATGGGGTCAATAAGACCCCACATCTCACCTCTAGGCTGGAAAGCCTAAAATTAAAAAAAAAAAAAAACGATCACCGCTTCCCAGCGGAGGCGGCGCAGTTATTTGAATGCAGAGGCCGGGCGTGACGTCATAACATCTGGGCAAGTTTTAGGATAAAAGTTTAGGGGAAAAAAAAAAAAACTTACATTTAAGCGTCATTTGTAGCTTGCCCAGCATCATTTGCAGCCTGCCCAGCGTCATTTGCAGCCTGCCCAGCGTCATTTGCAGCTTGCCCAGCGTCATTTGCAGCTTGCCCAGCTTCATTTGCAGCTTGCCCAGCTTCATTTGCAGCTTGCCCAGTGTCATTTGCAGCTTGCCCAGTGTCATTTGCAGCTTGCCAGTGTCATTTGCAGCCCTGCCCACGTTTAAATTTCCCGCCGCCGAGACAGATCGCGCGCACGCCGCCGGAAAAGACTGAAGCGCCGCCGGAAAAGACAGAGCCGACTGTTCGACTCCGCTCACGGTCCCGCCTCCCTGCTGTTTCGGGAGCGAGCGCAGGGAGGCGGGACTACGAGCAGCGCTTCGGTCTTTTTCAGCGGCGCTCGCTATTTTTCGGCGCTGCTCTCTATTTTTGTCACTTTTTGGGGGGGGGGGGTCGGCATATAACACGCACCCACGACTTTCCCCCGATTTTAAGGGGGAAAAAAGTGCACGTTATACGCCGATAAATACGGTAAATGCAAAAAAAAAAATATATGTCATTTAAAAAAATGACATTTGAAAAATGTCCCTTTAAGACGTATGGGCGGAAGTGACGTTTTGACGTCGCTTCCGCCCTGCTATGGTATAGATAGATAATGTAATCAAATCAAAAACAAAAGCAATACCGCCGGCAAAGCACTGCTGCAGCGCAGGGGGGTTTAAGCCTTTTTCGCCCGCTAGCGCCCCGCCGAATACCGCAGCTAAAACGACGGTAAAGCAGCACTAAATATAGCGCTGCTTTACCGCCGCCGCCTGCACCGCCCCAGTGTGAAAGGGGCCTTATTATCACTGTTTTCTAGCTGGTCTAAAACCACTTTTGACATAAAGGGACACTTTTTGGTTGCTATGGACAATCTCCAAATTCCAGGCAAAAAAACTGTATTTATAATATAAAAGTGCATGCAGGGCACTGGACAGACCACTAGGGACAAAGGGGATGTGTAATTTTTTTATACAGTACTGTAATCTGCAAGATTACAGTGTACTGTATGTGTACTGTGTTTTTACTTTTTTGAATTTGGCGCCGATCTCCGCTCCAGTGCATCGCACCGTCGCAGGGAACGGAGCTCAGCGGCACTCGGCACTGTGTGAATCGAGTGAGGAGACAGCTCGCACACACAGCAGGGAGACATTGCAGGATCCAGGGGACAAGGTAAGTAACTTTCCCTGTATCCTGCAATGCGATCCTAAGTCTGGCTCCGGGTTACTGTTAATGGTACTAAAATTCCACCCCGAGCCAGACTCTGGAATACCGCCAGGGAGGTTAAGATCAAATGAATGAATGAATGAATGAATGAATGATTTGTATAGCGCTGCAACTGCGAACTGAATCGCCTCGAGGCGCTTGACTGCTCATGTTGGGATGCCATGTATTAGAAGAGGTGGGTCTTGATTTTTTTCCTGAAGGCCTGATGGTTTTCTTCCATGCGGATGTTGTTTGGTAGAGCATTCCATAGCCGGGGTCCCTGTACTGCGAATCTTCGTTCTCCCTTCGATTTGTAGCGGGCTTTGGGGATGAGAAGGCGATTTTGGTTTGTTGATCGAAGTCTGCGATTCGGTATGTATTTTTCTATTTTCTCACAAAGGTATTGAGGCGCATTTCCTTGTGTACATTTGTGGGTGAGGCAGAGGGTCTTGAATGTGATCCTGTCTTTTACCTTGAGCCAATGGAGCATCCTTAGGGATGGGGAGATGGATTCCCAGGGTTTCTTTCCGGTGACTATTCTTGCTGCTGTGTTTTGGACAATTTGAAGGCGCGCAATCTGGTAATCCGGTAATCCTATGTAGAGTGAGTTTGCGTAGTCGAGCCGTGAATTGATGATCGTTCCTACTACTACCGCTTTTTCCTTTTCCGGGATGAAGGGGATGAGTCTGCGTAGCATGCGAAGGAGATGGTGGGATCCGCTGATTACGGATCCTATTTGTGCCTCCATTGTCATCTCTGAATCAAAGATTACTCCGAGGCTTTTGGCTTTGTTGCTTGGAAGGATGGTCTGTCCCAAGATGGTTGGTGGTGTCCAAGGGGTCTTCGTCTTTTTCCTTGAGTTTGCGTCGAGGAGCAGTAATTCTGTTTTTGATCCATTTAGTTTGAGGGAGCTAGTGGTCATCCAGTCATCTATCAATGTGAGACATTTTCCTAGTTCCTGGTATTGGTCTTTTTGTCCGGTGATCCGGAAGTACAGTTGAGTGTCGTCCGCGTATGAGTGGAAGCACAGATCCAATTTGCTAATAATTTTGAAGAGTGGTCGGATGTAAATGTTGAACAGTACTGGTGACAATGGTGATCCTTGAGGGACTCCATAAGTGATTGCCCGAGTTTCCGAAGTGAAGGCTCCTAGTTTCACTGTTTGTGACCGGTTTCCTAAGAAGGAAGCGAACCATGGCAGATCTCCATCTGTAACTCCTGCCACTTCCTTGAGGCGGCTGAGAAGCATGTTGTGGTCCACTGTGTCGAACGCCGCACTGAGATCCAGCAATACCAGAAGACACGATTCTCCCTCATCCGCTGCTTCTAGGGCGTCATCCCATATTTTCAGAAGTGCCGTTTCTGTGCCATGGCCTGGGCGGAAGCCCGATTGTAGTGGGTCTAGGAGCTTGTGTGTGTCCAGATGAAGTTGAAGCTGTTGTACTACTGCTTTCTCCATGATCTTGGAAATGGTGTTCAGGCTTGTTACCGGTCTGCGATTGTTCGGATCCTTGGGGTCGAGGTTGGGTTTCTTTAGTAATGGTTTGATGATGCCTTGCTTGAGGGAATTCGGAACCAATCCTTCTTTGAACGACTGATTTACTAGGTGTGTGATAGCGGGGGCCAGAATGTCGGAGCATTCTTTCAAGAGTTTTGTGGGGATGATGTCGTTTGGCGAGGTGCTGTCTCGGAGGCTCTTGATGACATTTTTGGTTTCATCCGTTGTGATCGGGGTAAGTGAAAAATGTGGTGCTTGTGCGCTGTTGATGTAAAATTCCTTACCTGGGTTGAGTTGAGTAGAGCTGGTTGTTGTTTTTTTTTGTTGAATTATTTTCTGAATGTTGTCTATTTTGTTGATGAAAAAATCTGATAATTTGTTGCAGTATTCTTGAGTTTCGTTTCCTAGGGGCTCAAGGCAGGTGGGGTTCATAGTCTGGGCGACTAGTTTGAAAAGTTCCCGTGGTCAGTTTAAGGCTTTTGAGAGGGTGTTTGAGACATGTTCTTTTTTTGCTGTGAAAATTGCTTTATGATATCTCTTGGTAAGTATTCTGTAGTTTGTGTGATTTTTCCTTTGTGGTGTTTCTTCTCCAGGCTCTTTCTGCTCTTCTGTGTTCCCGTTTCAGTAGAGTAAGCGTGCCATTAAACCAACCAGAATTTTCCTTGCGGATGGGTACTCGATGTTTCGGGGCGACTGCGTCTGCTGTTTGTAGAAGTGCCTTGTTTATGAAGCTGAGTATTCGTTCTGTTGAGTGGTTTTGATTTAGTGTACCCATTTTGTGTGTTAGTGTGGTTTTGAAGATTTCCGAATGTAGTTTCTTCTGCGATCTAATCCAGTGTGTTGTTGCTGCTGGGTTTGGTTTTTGCAGGGAGATGTTGGTGGCGATCTCAAATTTGATAGCGTGGTGGTCTGACCATGGTAGCGCTATGTTGTCTTGAATGCTGATACAACTATGTTGGTGTCCCTTGTTAATTCTCCATTGTGTTGTTTTTAATGTAACCGCCTACTCCAAAACTGTCATTTGAAGAAAAACACATAGCCAATTTTTTTATTGTGCAGAAAAAAAAACCAACACAAATTAAATTAGAGATGCTATCTGCCATGCAAATAAAAATAACTTGACAAAAAAAGTGCATTTCATGAAAAAAATAAATAAATAATATATATATATATATATATATATATATATATATATATATATATATATATATATATATATATATATAAATAAATATAACAAAACATTAAAAAAATAAATAAATAAAAATAATTTAAATTAGAAAGGGGTGAAAATCCCTAGATCAGCGTGTTTGTTGGGGTTCATGTGGCTGGTATTGCCACTGGCCGGGTGCTGCTGTGTTGGGTGGGTTTGCTGTGGAGGTGGGGCCACAAAATCTGAAATGTGTGTGTTTTCAGAAATGTCGCCCCTTGTTAAGGAGCTGCAGGATTCCTCACACCTGCTCCTTTGCTCACTGGCCATCTGCCTTAATTTATTTGCTAATTGCTTTAGCCTCATCTGGGTCAGTACGGAGCACAGTTGAGGCCTGGCTGAGAAAACAGAAAATTGTATACTTACCTTTCCGTAATTTTCCTTTCCTGTCGCATCTTCATGGCAGTATATACCTTGGGTTGTGACTCCGCCTCCACAACCTGATAGGACCACATAACTATAAAATGGCGATACGGCCCCCGCCCCAGTATTCTCTGTATATATGAATCACCTTTAAAAAGGAAAAAGGGTGGGCGAAGTATGCTGCCATGAAGATGCGACAGGAAAGGAAAATTACGTAAAGGTAAGTATACAATTTTCCGTTTTCCTGTCGCATCATGGCAGCATATACCTTGGGGAGTAACTCGCAGACTGGGTGGGAATATGCAAGAAGACAAGTTTATTGACAAGGAATGGAAGAATTGGCTCGGATAATGGACTTTCCAAAATCTGCGGTCGATAGGCATGCAGAATCCACTTTGTAGTGAGAGATGAAGGTGTTCCTGGAGGACCAGGTGGCGGCTCTGCAGATGGTTTCTGCCGAGACCCTACAATAGGTCGCCCATGAGGTTGCTACTGCCCTGGTGGAGTGCGCCTTCAAGCCATCAGGAATTTGTATGGTGCTGAGTGAGTAGGCCTTCTTGATGGTCTTCACTAGCCATGAAGCGATGGTGCGAGCAGACGCTGCCTGGCCTTTCCTAAAGCCATGTGGGATAATCAGTAGGTTTTCAGACTTCCTGATGGATTTGGAAGCTGAAAGATATTCCAGGATGTTGCTCTTGACGTCCAGGGGGTGAGGATAACCCTGGTCAGTGGCAAGTGCTAGTAGGCTAATTTCTTGACTGAAATGAAATGAAGAGGAGACCTTGGGAATAAAGCGGTCCGAGGGTCTCAGGATTACCCTGTCTGGATAGATGACCAGGTATGGATCCTTGGCTAGCAAGGCTTGTATCTCGGAGACCCTTCTTGCTGATGTTATCGCTATTAGGAAGGTAACTTTCAGTGTCAGATCCCAAAGGGAAATGTTCTCTAGTGGGAAGAAGGGCTCTTTAGATAGGGCCTCCAGAACAACCGATAGGTCCCAGGCCGGGAATGAAGGCTTCCTAGGAGGTCTTAACTTGAGGCATGCGCTCTGAAACTGAATGATGAGGGGGTCTTGCGCCCGCCTAACCCCGGTCAGGGCGGATAGGGCTGAAACTTATACCTTCAGGGTGCTGGAGCCGAGACCCTTGTCCAGACCCTACTGCAGGAACTCCAGGACTTGGGATGTCAGTAGGGAGGATGGATCCCAGCCTTGTTGATGGGCGAAGGAAACAAACTTCTCCCAGACCCTTCGGTAGGTGCTGTTCGTGGTAGGTTTCCTGGCTTGGAGCAGTGTATTAACTACCCTCTGGGAACTGCCCTGGTCTAAATACCTAGCCCTCTCAGTCTCCAGGCCATCAAATGTAGTTTCCCCGGGTTGGGGTGGAGCAGCTGACCTTGAGAAAGCAGATCGGCTGATGGCGGGAGAGGGAGAGGGTCTGCCGTGTTCAGCTGTAGAAGGGTGGTGAACCACGACCTCCTGGGCCAGAATGGTATCACGGCCACTACCAGTGCTGTTGTCCTTTTGAGTTTCAGGAGGAATCTCGCTATCAGGGGAGTCGGAGGGATAATGTAGCCCAGGTGAAAATCCCAGGGGTGTTGGAGGCAGTCTGTCCCCTCTGCTGCGGGGAAGGGGACCCTCGACAGAAACCTCTGGCATTTCAAGTTCGCTGGGGTCACAGCCAGGTCTATGTCAGGGGGACCCCAGGTTTGGGAAATGAGGGTGAAAGCTTGAGGGCTCAGGGATCAGTCGTTGTTCGAGATGAAGTCTCTGCTGAGAGAGTCTGCTAGTAGGTTCTGGACGCCCGGGATGTAGGCTGCTCTCAGATCCAGAAGGTTCTGTTGTGCCCATTCCATCACGGGGCGAACCTCCTGCAGCATGGTGGAGCTCCTGGTGCCCCCCTGTCTGTTGATATAGGCAACAGCCACCTTGTTGTCCATTCTTAAGAGGACCTGTTTCCCTCTCAGGAGAGGACTGAAGGCCAGAAGGGCCTGGAAGGCTGCCCTCATCTCCAGCACATTGGAGACGGAGTCCCGTGCTCTGAACGGCCAGCGACCCTGTGCTGCATGATGAAGATAGTGTGCCCCTCATCCTTCCAGACTGGTGTCTGAAGTAACTACTTCTAGAGGGGGAGAGACTATGTGTCTGCATCTGCTCAGATTGCGGGGTCGAGTCCACCACTCTAGTGATCGATTGACCTCTCGAGGGATATGAATCAATTGGGACATGGACGAACCGTCCCATTGGTGTAGGAACGAGATTTGAAGGGGTCTCGAGTTCCACTGTGCCCACTGAACCATCGGGATGGTTGCTGACAGGGAACCTAGGAGGCTGAGGCACACTCTGGCTGATAGAGGTGTTGTTGAAATCGCCCTCCTCACCTTTCCTGTCCAGAGGAGGGACCTTCTCTGGGGGTAGCTCTATGGTGTTTAGCCGGGTGTCTAGCAAGGCTCCCAGGAAGACCATCCTCTGGGTGGGCTGAGCATTGCCCTTCCCCCAGTTTATGAGCCACCCCAGTCCCTGCAGCGTGGAGACTAGAATCTCTCTGTGCTGTATATGGGACTCCTGGCTGTTCGAGAGGAGGAGAATGTCATCCAAGTAGTGGTGGACCCTTAGACCTTTCTCCCTCAAGGATGCAATGACTGGAAGAAGGACCTTAGTAAATGTCCTGGGAGCGGTGGAGATTCCGAACAGGAGGCTTCGGAACTGGTAATGGTGGTGATCTATCGAGAATCAGAGAAATTTTTGGAATGCTGTATGAATGGGAATATGCAGGTATGCATCCTGGAGGTCTATGGACAGCATCCAGTCCTCCAAGGTTTATGGCCTGGAGGATCGACTGTAGACTCTCCATCTTGAAGGACTCCACCCGGATGGAATGGTTGAGAATTTTTAGGTCCAGGACAGGACAAGAACAAGTCCCCAGATTTTTTCCTGACTAGGAACAGCGGGGAGTAAAACCCCTGACCTCTTTGTGGTAGGGGCACCTCTACTACCGCCCTTTTCTGAAGCAGTTCTTGGACGTAGTCTAACAGTAGCATCATTCTTTCCCGAGAAGATGGGAGCCTGGTCGGGCAAAAATGATCCCCCGGGGGGCGTCCCCTGAATGACCATCTGTGCCCGAACCGGACGGTGGCCACCGTCCAGGGATCTCTTATGGTCTCCGCCCAGAGCAGCCTGAATTTTGAGAGCCTGGCTCCCACTACTGCTGGCTGGGCGGGCGCACCTTCAAAAAGACTTCTGGTCGGTGGACACAGAAGTCTTGGGTTTCTGGAACCTCAAGAAAGATGCTTGAGGGTTCTTCCAGTTCCTCCTGTACTCCCTGCCAGGCCTGTGGGCCTTAGCATCCCTGTACTTGTCGGGAAGATTGCGTCTAAAGGGGGGAGGCCTCTGCTGTTTTGGCCTTCTATCCGAGGGGATAAGCCCTGATTTCCCGCCAATCACCTTGGATATGGCCAACTTTGCCCCAAAAAGGTTTTCACCGTCGTAAGGGATGCGGCACCAGTTGGACTTGGAGGCCGGGTCTGCCACCCACGGCTTTAGCCAGAGTGCTCGTCTGGCCATAACGGAGGACAGCATGGCCCTGGATGTAGATTTTTATCACATCCACAGAGGCCTCTGCCACAAAGTTTCCTGCCAGACTTAGCTCCTGCAGGGCCTTAACTAATTTTTCCTGGTCTGCTCCCTCTGATACAAGCTTTTCGGTGCTGGCCAACCAGCTGGAGATGGCTTTCCCCACGGCCGCGAGGGAGTCTGGACTGGGAGTCCTGCTCCCTTGATGTACTCGCGGGGGGGGTGGGGGAAAAGAGAGGCACTTCTTGTGGCTGCTTCCATGTCTGGAGCAAGCTGTGGGGTTAATGCCCCTGCATGCTCTCTGGGGTCTTGGTCCCCTCTGGTGGCCTCCTCAAAGCACCTGCGGCAGGCTAGTTTATCCGGGAGAGCGGTGGCCCCGCATACCCAGCAGGTGTTAGCAGCGGGCCTGGAGTGGGTCGCTGGTGAGCGGTGTCTATGTGCAGGCGATCTTCTGCGACGGGAGTGGCTGCATCTTGAATAGGATCTAGAGCGGCTTCCTCTGTGACTTCCTCTATGACCCGAGCGGCGACTCCTGCTCCGACCTGAGCGGCTTCGTCTGTGGCCTGAGCGGCTCCTTCCCCACGAGGACCCTCTGCGTCCTGACTTGGAGGATCTTGAGGACCTGACGGGGCTGACCAATTAGGTAGCATTAGTGACCTCTGCTCTCTTTTTTCTCTGATGGGTGATGATCTGTGCGGTCCCAACAGGTGAGGAAAAATAAGAGAGTACTGGGGCGGGGGCCGTATCGCCATTTTATAGTTATGTGGTCTTATCAGGTTGTGGAGGCGGAGTCACAACCCAAGGTATATGCTGCCATGATGCGACAGGAAAGGAAGTTGTGGCCTTCTCCAGATTTCTGGTCTTCCTGGCTCTTTTTGCAGCAGGACATAGGGGAGGGACCTCCTTTTTTTAGTTTTGGTCAACAATCACACACAATTTTGATCTCCTCACTGTTGCAAATTGAATGTGGATAAATAGAAAAGACTGTCATTCTGTCCCAAGCATTTTTCATTCTTGTTCAACAAATTTTTGGTCACTACTGTGTATTGATATGGAAACCACTTTGTTAAGACTGAACTATTTTTCCAATAACGTATAGTTATCATCATTGTATTTTTGTATCCAAATATGTTAAACAATCCTATACCTGTATCAAGCTGGGCTCCTCCACACCTTCATCTTGTGCATCAGGAGCTGCGGCCTCAGCAGAGGTGGAAGGCAGTGCTGACAGCGATGGTCTGGGTTCAGTCTGGTCTGTCAGAAACCGCAGGCTGTCATAGTACCAGAGCCTCGGTATATAGATGTCATCTGCTTCTGCTCCTGACCTCTCCGATTCCTGGATCTTGTTAAGCTTCCTTTTAACCTCCCTGGCGGTAATCCCGAGTCTGGCTCGGGGTGGAAACTTCAGTACCATAAGCGGTAACCCCGAGCCAGACTCAGGCTCGCATTGCAGCATACAGGGGAAGTTACTTACCTTGTCCCCTGGATCCTGCAATGTCTCCCCGATGTGTGTGCGAGCTCCTCCGCTCGATTCACACAGTGCCGAGTGCCGTTGATCTCCGTTCCCTGCGACGTTACGACGCACGGGAGCGGAGATCGGCACCAAATTCAAAAAAGTTAAAACACACAAAACACATACAGTACTGTAATCTTACAGATTACAGTACTGTATAAAGAAAAATACACATCCCATTTGTCCCTAGTGGTCTGTCCAGTGCCCTGCATGTCGTTTTATATAATAAATACATTTTTTTTCTGCCTGGAAACGGGAGATTGTCCATAGGAACCAAAAAGTGTCCCTTTATGTCAAAAGTGGTTTTAGACCAGCTAGAAAACAGCGATAATAAATTAGAATCACAATTCATCATCAAACACAAAATTTAATGACAGCGACAATTCTACAACTGAGCAAATTTCAGTGTTTTTGATTTGATTACATTATTGAATACTTTTTATAGTTATTTATTATATTATAATTTATGATTTTGTGTTTCAAACTTTATCATACCCAGGATGTCTACTAGACTCTGGTTTGGACAGATTTAAGTGAGTTATTCATAATAATTGCATGCCTACAATATAAAACGCCAAATTTCCATGCAAAATAATTGTACCGCTTTTGGTACAAAATTCCAGACATAATCATACCACCAGGGAGGTTAAAGCTGCTACGGAGGTTAGCAATCTTTTGCCTGACATAGCTGGGGTCTGCCTTGGGCTAAACTGGTTTGCACAATTGGGCCAGTTTCTCCAATGCTGTCGTGCAAAGTTTTTATTCGAGTAATCTTTACTCTTAACCCTCCATAGACAGGGCAGCTGCCAGTACATATCTAGAAAATGGGCCAGAAAGTCAGGGGATGTGAATTTGTCAATCATGATATGATGCCTGCAAGACAGAACATAAGGCAAACCATAATGTCTGACTTAACACATAAGCTGGTCCTAATATAGGCCACAATCAAGCAGTATATGCCACTAACCACCTATGCCCCAATTTGTACCTTAATTTTCTGTCTCCTTTTGTGCGTTGCGGATTGATTGTCCTCCACTCACAGATTGTTCCTACGGCCGTTCCATCGACCATGCATTACAGCTTAATATACACTGCTCATGCGTGCTCATGCGTGAAACTCTGCTCTCACGTGCGTTACCATCTCTCCTCTCCTGCATGCGACACACACGGCGGGACTTTCGTGCGGAACAACATGGCGGAGTCGCTGGTTCGCAGCCAGCCCGTGGTGGTGGAGCTCATAGGAGGGGAAAAGCCACACCAATTAGCAAGGGTCAGATGGTGGAGATGGTGCGCATCCTGGAGAAGCACGATTACGATTGCAAGATGCAGAATTATGAGAGGCCAACAGCCGAAAAGGCTGCATTTTGGAAAAGTATTGTTGTTTTGAATCAACAATTTGCGGTGGACCGATCAAAGGACCAAATCCGAAAACAATGGTCCGATCTGAAACACCGGGAACAAGACCAGCTGGAGCACATACATCATATCCTTACAAAAAGTAAGCAATAGTTCTATGTAAACAATATTTATATGTGTAAATTAGCTGTCTGTATATGTTCCTGCTCAAAGTAGCTAGAGGAAATTCTATATAAGCTTAGAAAATCTTTGCATGACTTGGGATTCCAAAGATGAAGGTAAATCTAAAGCATATATGAACATTCTTATTTGGTCATGTTTTTGGAGCTTCATATCTTTTTTGTACTTACTGTCTTTTTTATCTTTCTACAGGGAGACACAAAAAAAGGATGCTCCAGCAAAGCCACCGCAAGGGACGAAGGGAGGCTACCATCGCTCGGCACCCACAGGGAAGGCAACAAGGCCATCTTCCCCCAAAAAAGCTAAGTGACAACTTCAAACACGCTCATTTAGCCACAGACAGGGGTGTTTCTAGGCCATGGGCTTAGCGCAGAATTTAAGGGTTAAAGAACACTTTCTTGTTTCTGCCTGGCTCATCTGCCTGCCCATTAATGCAGCCTTGCCAGTGTAGACATTGGTAGAGGAGAGGCCCTGTGGCTCCCAGTCACACAGAGTCACGCCTGCTATGATGGTCATCATATATCCCATATCTCATAGGAGACAAGAGGGGTGGGGGGCAACTGCAGGACTTGTTCAATGTTGGCACTTGTCAAGTGTTTGCCATGTGGAAAATGCCATCACCTTCACTTTTTTATGCATTTTTCCCAGAAAATCCTCCAGATTTCAGCATAGTGGGGTCCACTAGTGAGGAGAAAACGTTTCCACTAGACCAAATGCAAGGTTGGTCAACTAATGTCGCAAAATGTATGCTAGAAACAGATGCGACTTGGGGATGATTAACCTCCCTGACGGTTTTCCCTGAGTGTGGCTCGGGGTTAAATTTCAGCACCATTAGCGGTAACCCCGAGCCACACTCGGGATTGCATTGCAGGATCCTGGTGCGGTATACTTACCTTGTCCCCAGGATCCTGTGATGTCCCCCCGCTGTGTCCGCGGGCTCTGTCCTCCGCCCGAAGCCTCTCTGTTCCGGGCTCCGTTCCCTGTGACGCATGGGGGCGGAGCCTGGCTGCAAATTAAAAAAAATGAAAAATCATAATACATATACAGTACAGTGTAATCTTACAGATTACATTACTGTATGAACTTATTTCACACCCCTTTTGTCCCCAGTGCTTTGTCCAGTGCCCTGCATGCAGTTTTATATGATATATATACTGTTCTTTCTGCCGGGAAACTGGAGATTGTCCGTAGCAACCAAAAAGTGTCCCTTCAAAAGTGGTTTTAGACCAGCTAGAAAACAGCGATAGTAAATTAGAACACTTGCAGATTCGAGCGATAGTGAATCGTGGGGAAATTTATTTTATTAGTATTATATTATTATTTTTTTATATTTATTCATTATATTATAATTTATGATTTTGTGTTTCAAACTTCATCATACCCGGGATATCTACTAGACTCTTGTTTGGACAGATTTAAGTGTGTTATTGCTAAGAATTACAGGCCTACAATATAAAACGCCAAATTTATATGCAAAATAATTGTACCGCTTTGAGACGCAAAAATCTGACATAATCATACGGCCAGGAAGGTTAATAAATGTTTGAGAGGAAAATGAGTGTGGTGAGATCACCCAAGATGTATCTTTGGGGCCATGGGATCTGTCTCCTGGACCCAGCACAGACATTGTAATTGTTGTCTCCAAATCCTCTGATGTGAGTCACAGCGAGGGCCAAAGCGAACCAGAAGAGGAAGAAAGTGTTCGGGAGCCTCTCGTTTGCGCAAGTAAGTATTCTTTGAATATTGCTTCAAATGTATTGATATGTCAGCTGTTTAGATGTCCAAACACCCACTCCACACATTAGTACCGTATGTAGTGCCTTAACATTAGCATGGAGAAGGAAGAGGTGAAAGGAGCTGTCAGTGTTGCTAGGTCCCAGAGTTTGGGAGACCCAGGCACCAAGGCCAAGATTATAGAGTAGTTGCCGTGTGTACATTCCTAGTAGTGTGGGTGTCTGAAGGGCAAGCAGGTTGCAACCAACAATAGACTGGGTAAGTATTTAAGTTTACAATTAACTTGATCATAACTCACTATGTAGGGCCTCAGCCACTTGACCATCATTCCCTTAATACGTTTTACTCTTCTTACTAGGTCATGATCTTCCACATTGTACTATTGTAGAATGAGTGATGATATGTTGCAGTGTTGCAAGGAACTGGAGCAAATCAAGAAGGCTGCTACTAATTTACAGTGCAGAATCAGAGATTTTGTGGACATGCTAGCAAAAGTCTAATTTCCTCTTGACTGGTCTGAAGTTTGTTGTTCCACTTGTTGGCTCATGTTTGCCATTACTCATATCCAGATTTTTTGTACTTTGAATTGTGAACGTTTAGGAACAGAACTCATTGTTTCTCCACTCCTCAGTCCTGTTTTATAGGTTTTCCTCAGTCTAACGACAAAACTGATAACATCAAATTCAAGAAATCCATAAAACATGACCTGGGTTTGCATCTTGAGGAGAGGAGTTGAGAAACACTGCCCTAACTAATGTGAATGCCAATGCTTATCTGTTTTTTATAATCTAAATCCCAAAATTTGAAGGTGCACACAAAGTGGGGCTTACCATTATAATTTCCCCATGATCCCATTCCTAAAATGTGTGTAGCTACAAACATCAATTATTCGAAACCCCCCAAACACATAGTGTGTAAACATGTGCTATCTCCCATCACGAGGTATCAATGGCCGCGTTTCGGGGGTGCAACTCCCTTCCTCAGAACTAAAGTAGCTCTGATGAAGGGGTTGCACCCCCAAAACGCATCCATTGATACCCCATGATGGGAGATAGCACGTTTACACACTGTGTGTTTCTAAAAATTGATGTTTGTAACTACACACATTTTAGGAATGGGATCATGGGGAATATTTAATTAGTAAGCTACTACTTGTACGTGGCTTCAAATTTTGGCATTTTGGGAGGTGAGATCACCCCATATGAGGAAGGCAACATCCACACAGTCTTGGGATATTAATGTCTTGGTTGCCCTTCACTTTACCAAACTCTAACTTTGTAAGTTACTGAGTTTTGGATGTGTATCTAATGGTTTTGAACATGCCTGTTTACCCACAAAAAAGGAGAAATCCTGCAAAACATACGTTATACATCCAGATTTTGTTTGGTTTGTTTAAGCACCTTCAAAAGAACATGTGAATGTGCTTTGAGTAAAATTATTTATACTAAACAATGAATGACTTATTATTTCATTGCTCAATATCAGTGAATTTCTAATGTTGTTGTAGTTACAGTTACAATGTGCTCTTACATGTTGTCAAATCCTGCAAAGTTGAGGATGCAAAAATGAATGGAGTTGTAAAGGCATAATGTTTTTGTTCTTTATGCATTAGATCCATTAAAAACAAAAACAGTGTGTGTGTAGCAGACCCCCACCACACAATAATAGTTAGCTGAAGAAGATATTGTCACCTCATGTAGAACTTAAGGTACGTTTTCACTATTGGAGCAAGTGTCCAAAATAAATGCCATTTGGGAACATATTAGACATATAAGGACAGACAGTAGTTCAACTGAATTACGAGTTTATGAGCTCCAAAAAAAAAATATACAGAATACAGGAAATTGCTGTCAAGACACTGCCCCTCTACCCACAAAAAAGTCCATGTATTTCTTCTGTAAATCACAGGCAATTTGGGAGGGCAAGCCAGCATGGACATTTTCGATAGCCGATATCACGCTCACAGAGGGAGGAGATGCAGCCTCTCCAACTGGGCCTGGCAATGCAGGGTCCATGTCACTTGGCAAAAAATTGTTTAGGAAGCAGCAGCACAGGACCACATGATTGATTTTGTAATGTGCCAGGTTGATGGGAGTCAAAAACGTCTGGAAACGATTTGATACGATGCCAAAGGCATTTTTGATCACCCTTCTGGCACAAGAGAGTCTGTAATTAAAGATTCTCTGCTCGGGGGCGAGGTTCCTCATAGGAAACGGCTTCATCTGAAGTTCCCCCAGAGTAAACGCCTCATCTGCCACAAAGACACAATTAAGGGCCTCCACATTCTCATCAGCAGGTGGCAAGTTTAGGGTCCCATTCTGGAGCCGCCTGTAGAACTCTGTCTGCATGATCACTCCTCCATCAGAGTTGCAGGCGTTCTTCCCAATGTCCAAATACATAAACTCATAGTTGCCCGACACAACAGTTAGCATCACTATGCTGCAAAAGCCCTCACAATTAAAGCAATATGAGCCAGAGTTGGCTGGTGGTACAATCCAGATGTGCTTCCCATCAATGGCACCACCACAGTTGGGAAAATCCAGCTGGTGATGAAACTGGGCTGCAACGTCCTGCCATTGCTCTGGGTTGGAAGGAAACTAGATGAAAAAAGAAAATATACATTACTACTTTTGCACATAACATTACAATCAGATTTGACACAAACATGCTTAGCCAACATAAGGATACACGTAAAAGAGTATTTAAAGATAAAAGTGAAAGGTCAGCTTATCTGATCCCCCCCGATGGCCAATTAGACAACTTTTAGGGGGGGGAGGTAATGGGTAGATGTTTTGGACAGGTAACCTTCTCCACTTCCATGGGAGCTGTTTGCAGAAATAATCAGTGATAATTTGGCCAGCCCCTCCTTACGTACACTAATGCCAGCCCAGTGGACAGGTAAGAGGTGTCATAATCTAAAGCTGGATACACACTGTTCAAAACATTTTACATTACATTACATTTAACCAATCAACAGGAGAGAAAACATTTCAATTTGTAGGTAATCAGGTAGGCACTACATGGTTTGGGTAATTTCTAATGAAATTTGACCACAAAAGAGGCATAGTGTGTATGGGTTTTTAAAAGGCAGCAGACAGAGTATTTGGATCAGTTGACTTAGCATTTTTGGGGGGGGGGGGTTCAAAATGAGTTTGGCCAAAATAATAGGGTCTTTTGCCCAATTTGGAGCACACAAATAACAGTTGAAAACATTTTAGGGGTTGTTTAGGGTAAGCCCCAAAATGTAGCTGACAAAAAACATTGTTAAGATACCAGCCTAGGTGTGTTTGGGCCCAGGATAGCATGCTGGAGAGGTTGTTATTGTAGGAAAATTGTATGTAGGACAAAAAAGGAGCTGAGCTGGAAAACCTTACAGCATGCATGATGACAAAGAGAACATTCACAACAAAATTATGTAATCATAACATTAAATAAAAACATTAGCAAACTGAAATACCTAGAATGCGATCTTAAAGAAAAAAACCTACCCTAATATAGTCCTTCTGCAGCACTTGAATGATGGCCGAGCAGGTCTCTGGAATAATGACTCCCACAGCCTGGGGGAGATCCCAGTAGTAAATTTCAGATCCTGAAGGCTTCTCCCTGTCGCCAAGTACCGCAAGGTGGCTATGAGCCTTTGCTCAGGGGTGATGGAAAGCCTCATACACGTATCCTGCTTCTTAATATAGGGGGTCATCAATGCCAAGAGTTGGTGAAAGCAGGTATCCGTAATCCGGAGATAATTCTGAAAATCATCCGGATTCTGTTCCTGGAGCTCCCGCAGCAAAGGCATATGGCATAATTGCTCCCGATTGAGCAACTAATTTTTGGTCCAAGAACTCCTCTTCCTCCTGTTCCTGGAAAGGACTTGGGCCAAAGCAATGACTCCTAGCCCAATAACCGCACATTCTCTCCTCTTATTTGGCAACATGGCTGGTTGATGAACGAACGCTCAAAAATGATCTGAAAGTCGCGAATCAACACTCACCAAACTTCTACTAACACAAAACTAGCAGAAGGAGCCCAAAGGGTGGTGCTTGAGAAATTAATTTCCTCTTTATACTCTCGTAGTACGTCACTACGTTCGTGTTTGTCAAAAGACAATTTGCGTATCGTTAGTATGCTAGACAAAATCCTGCACACCTGCCCTTTTGACAAAAATCAGACGCTTGGTCATCCAACAATCAGACCTTGTGTACGAGGCTTTAGCTTTAGCTCTGAACCTTTGAATCAGTGGGGCAAAATTGGAATTTTAACAACATAGATAAATCCTTAATGATAGGTTTATCCACCATTGGAATATCACAGATCGACTGAGAAGTTTGAGTAGGGGAGTTCTGAAAAGGGATTTATACTTAGGCCAGATTAGGTTCCAAATCATTTAGTGGTATCCAAGGGGTAGATTTACTAAAATTGGTGCTGCTGTATATGGTAGCCAATCAGTTTCTAACTTCAGCTTTTTCAATTAAGCTTTGGCAATATAACCTGGAAGCTGATTGGTTTCTATACAGAGTTGCACCAGATTTTGCACTCACTAGTTTTAGTAAATAACCTCCCATGTGTCACCCAAAAACAGCAACATGCCACCTGCATACAGTATTAGTCATTTAAAGGATGTTGCCATAGCGAAAATACATACATACTAGGGGGAGTACAATTGGGGTAATCCATAGTGAAGAAGGATCTGGGGGTTTTGGTAGATCATAAGCTCAATAATAGCATACAATGCCAAACTGCAGTTTCCAAAAAGAGAAAAGTATTTTCTTGTATTAAAGTGGTTGTAAACCCCCGTGCGCCGTTTAGGAGATATTTACCTTGTAGTGTGCCGATGATGTCTTCGGCACATGCACTGTGAAGAAACGGACCTCTGTGCAGTTTCTTCACTCGCAAGTGCCGTGACTGACGGCTCCCGAGCGCATGCGCGTTAGTGACATCATGCGGCTCCGGCCAGTCACAGAGCTGGAGTCCGTGTCCCCGGATGGAAGAGGGGTGAAGATAGATGCGGCCACCAGCAGGGACATTGCGGGCTTCATTTGCATGCAAGTGGAACATAATGGGCTAGTATGCGATGCATAGTAGCCCATTATGCAATTACTTTGCAGGGGAAAAAAGAAGAAGTAAAACCCATCAGGGTTTACTTCATCTCTAAGAGCGGTATGGACTCCATAGAGCGAGATATCATTTTTCTCCTGTTTAAATCATCAGTAAGACCTCATCTGGAATATGCAGTTCAGTTGTGGGCACCAGTTCTCAAAAAAGGATATAGGGGAACTGGAGAAAGTGCAGAGAAGGGCATCCAAACTGATAAGAGGCATGGAGGAGCTCAGCTATGAGGAAAGATTAGAGGAACTGAATTTATTCTCTCTTGAGAATATGCTCAACATGTCCAAAAAAAAAAAAAAAAGTGTAAGTGTATCCTCTTCTTCAGCGGGCAGTCCGCTACAAGATAAAAGTGGTCTCTGTGGCGGATTTCCCTGAAGATCATTTTTAATCGGTGGCACGACCCGATGCCCTCCGCCGCTTACTGGAGCCGTCGGTAGCAGCGGAGGCGATTGAGTCTGTCCCCTGCCTGGGTATGGAGACGAGTGAGGGGAAGATGGCCCCCACCCGTCTCCATATCACTGCAGGGCAGAAGCGATGTCAAAACGTCACTTCCGCCCATAGCTCTTAAAGGGCCATTTTTTTAAATGACAAAAAATGTCTTTTATTGCATTTTAACCACTTAAGCCCCGGACCATGTGACTGGCAAAAGACCAGAGCGTTTTTTGCAATTCGGCACTGCTTCGCTTTAACTGACAGTCGGCGGCCATGCGACGTGGCTCCCAAACCAAATTGATGTCCTTTTTTCCCCACAAATAGAGCTTTTTGGTGGTGGTATTTGATCACCTCTGCGGTTTTTATTTTTTGCACTATAAACAAAAAAATAGCGACAATTTTGAAAAAAAACACATTATTTTTTACTTTTTGCTATAATAAATATCCCCAAAAAATAAATAAAAAAAACATTTTTTCCCTCAGTTTAGGCCTATACGTATTCTTCTACATATTTTTGGTTTAAAAAAAAAAATCTCAATAAGCGTTTATTGATTGGTTTGCGCAAACGCTATAGTGTCTACAAAATAAGGGATGGTTTTATGGCATTTTTATTAATATTTTTTATTATTAATGGCAGCGGTCATAGATTTTTATCGTAACTGCGACATTATGGCGGACACATCGGACACTTTTGGCACTATTTTGGGACCATTCACATTTATACAGCGATCAGTGCGATTAAAAATGCATTGATTACTGCGTAAATGTGACTGGCAGTAAATGTGGTTAACCTCTAGGGGGCGCTGTAAATGTTAAGTGTGTCCTAGGGAGTGATTCTAACTGTGGGGGGGAGGGGCTATGCGTGACACGACACTGGTCACCGCTCCCGATTACAGGGAGCTGTGATTAGTGTCAGTGTCACTAGGCAGAACGGGGGAAATGCTTGTTTACATCAGCAGTTCCTCATTCTTCCTCTCCGTGAGACGATCGTGGGTATCCCCGCGGACATCGAGTCCGCAGGACCCGCAATCACACTCACGGAGGTCGCAGCGGGCACTCACACACGTGCTCGCAAACCGCTTCTTAAAGGGCAACCTACAGGTAGGTTAATCTGCCTGTACGTGCCCTTCTGCCGACGTATATCGGCGCGAGCCGGTTGGCAAGCGGTTAATGTAAATATGAGATCTGAGGTCTTTTTGACCCCAGATCTTCTATTTAAGAGGTCTTGTCATGCTTTTTTCTATTACAAGGGATGTTTACATTCCTTGTAATAGGAATAAAAAAGAGACACAATTATTTAATTTTTTTTTTAGACACGCCCCGTCCCGATGAGCTTGCGTGCAGAAACGAACGCATACGTTACTAGCGCCCGCATATGAAAATGATGTTCAAACCACACGCTCGGTAGAGTGAGAGCAATAATTCTAGCCCTAGACCTGTAACTTAAAACATGCAACCTGTAGAATTTTTTAAACGTCGCCTATGGAGATTTTTAAGGGCAAAAGTTTGTCTCCATTCCACATGCAGGCGCAATTTTGAAGCGTGACATGTTGGGTATCAATTTACTCGGCGTAACATTATCTTTCACAATATAAAAAAAAAAAAAAATTGGTCCAACTTTACTGTTGTCTTATTTTTTAATTCAAATTTTTTTTTTTCCCAAAAAAAGGTCCAAATTGGGCCCATTGTGTCAATATTTTGTGTGGCCACCATTATTTTCCAGCACTGCCTTAACCCTCTTGGGCATGGAGTTCACCAGAGCTTCACAGGTTGCCACTGGAGTCCTCTAACACTCCTCCATGACGACATCATGGAACTGGTGGATGTTAGAGACCTTGTGGTCCTCCACCTTCCATTTGAGGATGTCCCACAGATGCTCAATAGGGTTTAGGTCTGAAGACATGCTTGGCCAGTCCATCACCTTTACAACCCCCAGCTTCTTTAGCAAGGCAGTGATCGTCTTGGAGGCTTGTTCGGGGTCGTATTGTTTTAATACTGTCCTGCAGCCCAGTCTCCGAAGGGAGGGGATCACGCTCTGCTTCAGTATGTCACAGTACATGTTGGCATTCATGGTTCCCTCAATGAACTGCAGCTTCCCAGTGCCGGCAGCACTCATGCAGCCCCAGAACATGACACTCCCACCACCATGCTTGACTGTAGGCAAGGCAAACTCATATTTGTATTCCTCACCTAGTTGCTGCCACACAAGCTTGACACCATAACAACAAATACGTTTATCTTGGTCTCATCAGACCACAGGACATGGTTCCAATAATCCGTGTCCCTAGTCTGCTTGTCTTCAGGAAACTGTTTGCAGACTTTCTTGTGCATCATCTTTAGAAGAGGCTTCCTTCTGGGATGACAGCCATGCAGAACAATTTGATGCAGTGTGCGGCATATGGTCTAAACACTGACAGGCTGACCCCCCCACCCCTTCAACCTCTGCAGCAATGCTGGCAGCACTCATACGTCTATTTCCCAAAGACAACCTCTGGATATGACGCTGAGCATGTGCACTCAACTTCTTTAGTCGACCATGGTGAGGCCTGTTGTGAGTGGAACCTGTCCTGTTAAACCACTGTATGGTCTTGGCTACCATGCTGCAGCTCAGTTTCAGGGTCTTGGCAATCTTCTTATACCCCGTATCGCTTGCAGTCCTAATTGACAGCATTTTGCAGAGCTCCTTCCAGAATCTGGAGGTAAATTGTACACCTCTATCGAATACAATACTATTGGGTAAGCCGTGCAGTCTATTTCTTTTATAAAAGTCTTTGCCGTTTCATCGGCAGATGGTGTACCCCCCATGGGCAAAAAGTGGGCCATTTTGGAGAGCTGATCCACGACAACCAGAATAGTTGTAGACTCATCAGAGGGAGGTAATTCTACAATAAAGTCCATTGAAATGCCTTTCCATGGTTGTTCTGGCACTGGCAAGGGACGTAGTAGACCCCAAGATTTCACGTTGGACCCCTTGTTCCGCTGACAGATGGTACAGTCAGACTTCAGAGACGGTCACCAAAAGGATCGTTGGACCAGTTTCATTGTTTTCCGTACCCTGAAATGGCCAGCAAGTTGATGGTCGTGCAAGGTCCTCAGGACCTGTATCCTGGTTTGCTGGGGGACAAAGATCTTATCCTGATAACAAAAGAAACCATCCATGTTTCTTAGGGAGGATCCTTCTGGTTCTGAGCAATGGGAGGAAGCTTGTCTGAGTGAAGAGCTCAGGTCGGGTTGGATCATAAAAAAGTTCTGTGGGGACAGAATGGTGCTGGGAGCCACCACTTCGGGAGTATCAGAGAACATACGGGACAGAGCATCTGCCTTCCCATTCTTGGATCCAGGGTGGAAGGTTATATGAAAATTGAATCAGGCAAAGAATAGAGCCCATCGAGCCTGCCGAGGTCTTAGATGCTTAGCATGTATTCTAGGTTCCGGAGATCCGTGAAAATCATTATGGGGTGAGAGGCACCTTCGAGGAGATATCTCCACTCCTCTAGAGCAGTCTTAATGGCCAAAAGTTCTCGATCACCCACATCATAGTTCCTTTCGGATTGGCTCATTTTCCGTGAATAGAAGGCCACGGGATGCAGTAGCAATTTAGGCCCCTGGCGTTGAGAGAGAACTGCCCCAGTGGCTACCTCGGAGGCATCGACCTCCAGGATGCAAGGCAGAGCGGGATCTGGGTGTCATAGGATTGGGGCTGAGGTAAATAGAGACTTCAGCTTGTCAAAGGCAGACTGGGCTTCTGGAGACCACATGAACCGAGCATGTAAATGGGTGACTTGGGTTACAGGTGAAATAATCAAAGTTAAGTTAAGTTCTTAATAAACCTTCTATAAAAGTTTGCGAAGCCCACAAATCTTTGCACCCCCTTTTTGTCAGATGGAGTTGGTCAATCTAGGATTGCCTGCACCTTCTGTGGATCCATGGCTACGCCAATTGTGGAGATGATTAGTCCCAGAAATTGTATGGACCTCTTCTCAAAGTCACACTTCTCTGCTTTCACGGAAAATGTCGTTTACAAAATGTTGAAATGTAGCTGGGGCGTTGCAAAGCCCAAAAGGCATTACCAAATATTCAAAGTGTCCAAAGCGAGTTCTGAACGTGGTCTTCAATTCGTCACCCTTTCGAATGCGAATGAGATTGTAGGCCCCCGTAGGTCAAGTTTACTAAATATCCGGGCAGTGCGAAATCTATGGAAGAGCTCAGGAACGAGAGGGAGAGGGTACCGGTTCTTTACGGTAATCTTGTTAAGTTCCCTGTAATCCACACATGGCCTTATGGTCTTGTCTTTCTTTTCAACGAAAAAGATTCCGGCACCTGCAGGAGAGGGCCTGATGAAGCCCTTTTCTAGGTTTTTATCAATGTATTGACGTAGAACTCCTAATTCCGTCTCAGAGAGGAGGAATATACGTCCAAATGTGGCGGCAGAACATCAGATTTTTTTCTTATCGAAGACGTCCAAAAATTCATGATAGGCTAGTGGCACATTTGGATAACTGGCAGGTACAGGTTGAACTGACAGACAAATGGTGATATCCTTGTGGCTGGGAGCAAGGCAATGCTGCGAGCAGTAAGGAGAGGTGAAAAAAATTTCTCTCTTGATCCAGTTGATCTGAGGGTTGTGTGCTTGGAGCCAGGGAGTACCCAGGATAACTGGGAACATGGGGGAGCTCAGGACATCAAAACGTATGATCTCCTGATGGCCATCAGGAGTAGTAATAAAGAGAGGAGCAGTCTCTAGGGTAACAGGGCCAGAACAAGGCAGGGTACCATCGGCCAGGAGAACTTCAAACCTGCGTTTCTTGGGGATCAGGGGTAGGCCAAGTTTCTTGGGCAGGTTTATATCCAAGAAGCAGCTGCATGCCCCAGGATCCACTTAGGCCCACAGAGTGTACTTGGGTGGCTTGCAGGGCCTAATGGGACAGTTGCAAAGGAAGTGTCCATCTCCTCCGCAGTAAAGACATAAGTTGGCCTGACGCCGACGTTTCTCCTCAGGGGTCAATGCGGCTCGCTTCATGCTAATGGGCATAGCCCCTGTCTCTGGAATAAGCATACCGAAAGTCTGTGACCGTTCGACTTGGCGCTCCTGTAGACGTCTGTCCAGCTGGATGGCCCGTTGGATGAGACCCTCAAGAGTGGTGGGGATACCACTTCTGGCTAATTCGTCCTTGATGGATTCAGAAAGTCCTAAATGGAACTGATGTTTTAAAGCAACCTCATTCCAGCCTGTATCCATAGACCACCAACAGAAGTCTATGGTGTAGTCCTCCACCCACCGCTGTCCCTGCCGTTGACAATGTAAAGTGGCCTCACCGGTGGCTGTGAGCTGGGAGTCCTCGTAGAGCTGTGACAAGGCTGCAAAGAAGGTGTCCACTGTGCAGATAACTGGGTCTTTACGTTCCTATAAACTGTGGGCCCAAGCCTGGGGGTTACCTGATAGCAAGGAAATAAGGAATCTGACATTAATAGTTTCAATGGAAAAAGTCTGGGGCTGCAAAGCCAGATACAGCAAACAGGCATTTTTAAAAGATCTGAACTTTAATAGATCTCCAGTGAATCCCTCGGGAGTGGGTACTCGTGGTTCTGAAAGGTGGGATCATCAACGTAGGAGTAGTGGATTCCATTAGTAGCTTTAGCCTACCCTCTAAATGCAGGTATCCTTCCTGTAGTTTTTGGACTACTTGAGTGAGGGTGGAAGCTTGTTGGCATAAAGTCTCTACAGGGGACGCACCTCTGCCATGGCTGGATTATACTATCAAGTCTCTGGTGGGAGGCCGGGTTGCTGAGAGGGCGCCCAAGTGCAGCGTACCCCTGGGAGTGAGACAGGGAGTACCAAAGTGCCCAAAGGTGCACGGGTTGCCGGATGCGGTTGCTGGGTAGCTGAGCTGCTGGGGTGCGCAACCGTGCGTGGAAGGGTTCCAGTGGAGCAACCAGGAGCAGGGTCAAGCCAGGCCAGGGGTCATACACAACAGGTTCAATCCGATACGAGGTACAGCAGTATGAATCAGGAACAGAGTTGGTAGCCAGGCCAAGGGTCAACACCGTGTGGACAAGCGGAGGTACAGAAGTGCAGGCGGAAGCGTAGCTAGGTCCAAGCCAGGGGTCGGTGCAGGCGGACAGCAGAGAGAGTCAGGCAAGCCAAGTAGCCAACAGGAATCAGGTAATCAAACACAGGCAGCAGGTTCAAGGGACACGGGAGCTGACGATAATCCAGCAACCTGCCTATAGTCTGCAGCAGACTTAAATAGGCCAACAGGCACCAACTATCGTTACGGCACGTGCCCATGCGCACTAGCCATGGCACATTTGCGTGCGCCTGCCGTATCTGCGTGCACCTGCCGTATTGCACCGGCGTGCACCCGTTGACGCGCACCTGTGTGTGCACATGCGCCCGGTGCGACCATAACGGTTTCTGGTAGGATCGCCAGTTTTACGATTGCTTCCCTGAAACCTTGGTTCTGATCTAAAACATTCTGGCACCCAACGTGGGGCTATTTGGGTTCTGTACCGAGGGAGCCGATCGAGAAGAGGCCGGGACAAACCAACATGGGTACAGGAAGGAGACTGATCACCTCTAAAATGGTAAGACACTTCTGATATCTCATATCTAGTCAACTGTTTATCCTATACCCGTGATTGGCTAATCTCTGTCTATATCGGCTCTCCACGGTCAGCAAAGAGACAGGTATATATCTTGCCCATAGCCTATTGAACCTGTACCAATTACCGTATATCTGCCACCTGTTTTGTTCTGTTTTGTCGATTGATCTTGTGTTTGTGGTGGCTGTTGGGAATGAGGGATGGTTATATAGTCACGGATGAAGACGTGGTTAAACTTCTCCTGGGAAGTGTAGTAAAGCACGGGGAAACTAGGAGAAGGCGTCGTGACGTGGTTAAACTTCTCCTGGGAAATATATTGTGCGGTAAAGCACAGAATAAAAAGCATGGGAAAACCAGGAGGGGGCGTCCGGAATATGCCCAGCAGTGGCGTGGGGATCTCGTGAGATCTGAACAATACTGTATTTCTCTACGGTCGTCACACTTCTTGTGGCTTGTTGTTGGTTACATCTTGTTGTTGATGGTAGTCATGTCCTAAGTGTGTTTGTGGTCTCTTATTTGCATACATGAAGAGGGTTGGGGGCTGGTTAAAGTGGTCGAGCCAGGATATAAAAAGGGAATGTCTTGGTTATAAACCCCTATTAGCAGAGACCACACATGTGTTGGTATTCATATTAAATGTGCATTACCCAGTTAAACTTGAGGTTGACAAGTCACCACAGGCTATAGAAAGTGAAGTTAGAAGGAGGGGACACGCAGCCGAAAGGTGTGGCATCCGTTACAACCTCATCAACCAGAAGGGCTTGAAGAGGTAGAAAAGGACAGAGTGAGAAATTTGGGCTTTGAGCTGGGACATGTAAAAGCTTTGATCTGGGACTTGTAAATAAAAGTGAAGTATTGAATGTCATCTTAAAGTGGTGCATTAGTAAATTTTCATTTGTTTTATCTGTTATGTCTTGTTGAGCGTAATAAGTGGTCACATATTACTCGACCCCACCTGTGGCCACCTGTGGACAGGCCTCCTGTGATTGGTCTACGTTTTGGGAAGACACACACAGGGAATCCTGAGTGGCAGTCGAACACTGTAGACATTCCTTTCTCTCTCTATCCTTTTGTCCTCGTTAACTTGAGACTGTGATATAGTCTGAACCGGTACCAGGTGACGGATAGAGGGTTGTAGGACCCTTGAGTTCAGGACAGCCTCGTGACCAGTCTGAAAATCCTGGGCAGACACATAAATATCTCAGTCATCAAGACAGAAACGCAAGGTAGCGTTATATATTGGAAAGTGGTCCGAACGAGGACAGGTGGCAGTCAGAAGGTTTTCGGACCCTTTGAGTCACAGGAGCCTGGACACATAAACTCTTCAATTGGCATTTGGGCGGAAGGCTACAAGTAGATGAATGGTGCACTATTTTAAAATGTAAAAAGGGTCAGACGCTTGGTTCAAAGTTGCAAAAGGTATTCATGAGGAAGGCTGGACAGAGCAGGAAATTAACAGAAATGGTTACAAAGTTGCAAAAGGTATTCATGAGGAAGTGACACCTCCCCCTACCGCCCCTCTGTTACAAGTGACAGAGGAGCCTCTTTCACCTCCCCTGCCATGCTTAATAGTAGACAAGGCACACTTGTCTTTGTACGGCTCGGGTGGTTGCTGCCACACATGCCTGACCCAATCTGTACCACCTGCACCACCGCCCACATCGAAACCCACCCACATGTTTCCCGTGATAGAACATATTACAATCAAAGTAGCATTTCAATTTATGTATTCATTTATGTGTCTTGATTATTTCGGTCAGAGTCTGACTTTAAGGACTGTTTTAGTTGTAGTTGCCTATCCTTGCATTATTGAAGTTAAAAGGTGTTTCTTTCCTAATAACAGCAAATGTAGCAAATGTGCTATATTTATGCAAATGGTTTTAATTGAGTTTAAGCTGTATTAACAATAATTGGGGATTTTAAAATGTTGATTTTTAACCAGATACAAGTTTTAAGAATATTGTAATGGGGAAGTTATATATATTCTGGGTGTTATGCCAGATAAATTGTGGTCAGTAAAAAAAAAAAAAGGGAAGTGATTTAAAGTTGCATAATTCTATGCACTAGAATCACACGAATGTTTACTGATTTGGGTATTATCATGCTAAACAAAGTACACAAACACGCCGTATTTGTCTCAGGTCTTAAAGAGTCAATTCGAAATTGTCTGCTCCTATCACGCCCAGAATATAGAGAAATGGAGCTTGAGACGTTGTTATTAGTGGTTATTAGGTCCAGAATCCTCACACAGCAGTAGAAAGGTAACTTCTCTCATGATGGCCTCCGACACCCACCAGTACCAACTCCACGTGTCTGCTACAACTGCAGAAGACCCGGCCACTCCAGAAGGGAATGCCGAAGCCCCCCAAAAATTCACCCACAGTCAACCAAGCCCCAACCGTGGTCCACATGAAAACGATCTGTACCAGGGACATGACACCCCACCTTGCCCACCAACCCGCCCTTCTCCAGCTCACATGGACCTTCTCTGCTAGGATTCAGGCAAGCCTGTGTCACCTGCCCACTACACCTGGACTGTTATGCCACAAGGTGCCCAGAACTCCCCCTCCCAATTTGCCAAGGCAATGGTACTCTTTCTGGACACCTGGATGAAGTTACACCCAGAAATTGTACTCCTTCAGTATGTAGATGACCTCCTGCTTTGTGCAGGTACCCTTGGAGACGCCTCAAACTTCTCTGAAAGCATCCTCCGCTATCTGGCTGAGCAGGGATGCAAGGCCTCAAAACAAAAGGTCCAGTGGTGCAGAGAGAAGGTGATTTTCCTCAGCCACTGTATCTCCCAAGACACCCGACATCTCACTGAAGAAAGAGTTGCTGCAATCAAGGCCATCCCTTTGCCTCAAGGTCAAAAGCCCCTTCACGTCTTTCTAGGATTAATCTCCTACTGCCGTTTTTGGATCCCAGGAGCCTCCCTCCTGATGCAACCTCACTACGACACCCTGAAATCTGACCCTTTCTCGCTTTCTAAGCTGTGGACAATTTTGAAGTTCTGAAGGAGATCCTCCCAGACGATGAAAAGACTTTCAAACTGTTT
Organism: Lithobates sylvaticus; assembly: GCA_028564925.1. Taxonomy (NCBI): domain Eukaryota; kingdom Metazoa; phylum Chordata; class Amphibia; order Anura; family Ranidae; genus Lithobates; species Lithobates sylvaticus. The sequence goes on along the minus strand of CM053029.1, from coordinate 444,556,987 downwards.
GTCTCAGAGAGACAAAGGACATGCCACAGGAGTTCTGGCTCAGGCCCATGGCAACAGACTCAGACCCATTGGGTATTACTCCTGTCAACTAGACTCAGTGGCCAGGGGGGACCCTCTTGCCTCAGAGCCATCTTTGCAGCCCAAGCCCTCTTGGACAAGACTGCTGACCTCGTATTGGGCCATCCTTTGATCCTCCTTGCCCCTCATGACATAACTGCCATACTAAATCAAGTACAGCCCAAACACCTGTCCTCACAGAGGCACCACAGACTCCAGTGTGCCTTGCTTCTCCCCGATAACATCACCATCCTCCGATGTGATACCCTAAACCTGTCCACTCTGCTTCCTCTTCTCGAGGGGGGAACCTATTTGGAGAATGACCCTCACCTCACCGTTCATGACTGCTTTGAAGTGATGAAGATGGAAACATCACACCTGCCGACAGTCAGTGAAACAGCCCTTAAGAATCCTGACTTGACAGTTTTTGTGGATGGTTCCAGGTATGCAGACAGCACTGGATGGTACCACACAGGATACGAGGTCACCACCGAAGATACAGTTCTTCAAGCTTCAGCATTGCCCTCCTCCATGTCTGCCCAGGAAGCAGAACTCCAAGCCCTAACCATGGCATGTAAATTGGCATAAGAAATAAAGAGTCAACATTTATACAGACTCAAGATATGATATGCCCTTGGTGTGGCCTGCAATTTTGGTATCATCCCGGAAACCAGAGGGTTCCTGACAGCAGCAGGAACACCTGTAAAACACAGTGCAGCTATCAAGGACTTGATGGATGCCCTACTCCTCCCAGCACAAGTGGCTATACTTAAGGTAAAGGCGCACGGCAAGCTGGTTTCCTAAGAAGCACAAGGCAATCACCTGGCAGATACCGCTGCGAAACAAGCTCCAGATGGGACACGAGAAATGGTCAGAAGAGTGAATGCACCTATCTTGGATGACCCAATAGATACCCCTGAAGAGACTGTACAAACCACCATGATTCTACAAAACCCTCCTGTGGACAGACGGCAAAGACCATGGCAAAAATACTTTTAACAGAAATAGTGTGCAGCTTTAGGGGTCACACTAGCTTTCCACACCCCATACCATCCTTTAGAGCAGTGGGAAGGTGGAAAGATTGAATGGCACAATAAAATCTAGATTGCTTAAAATGTCTCAGGAAACAGGAATGAGTTGGCCAGATAGCCTACCCATTGCCTTATTCAGCGTTAGATACACTACAAAGGGAAACCATGGCTTGTCACCCTATGAGATATTGTTTGTTTCAGCCCCCAGACTGGGTTGTTACTTCCCACTGCAATTACAGCTCCAATCTAAAGTATTGACTGATTATGTGACTGCTTTATCTCGAGAATTACCCGTATCCATCCAGGAACACACAAGCTGGTCCCCAGTAATTGGGTCCTGATAAAGAAGTTTGTGAGAAAACATACTCTTGAACCAAGATATGATGGTCCTTTTCAGGTTCTCCTAACAACTTTTCAATTATTATCCTACCTAATACTGTTATAGACATTTATACCTCATCTGCTCCTGAAGAGTGGCAATGTAGCCACAAAACGCTTTGAGCTGTCTGATGCTTTTTTTTTTACCATCATATATTATCTAGTATATGGTCTTTTGGATTCTAACAATTTGAATACATTATACACCTTACTGTGGAGACACGTATCAATGAGTCTGGCTAATTTATGATGTTACTATTGTGATACCATTATGCTGCTTTGTCAACATGCTATTATTATGTTATGGAATTAAAGTTTCCTGATTTTTACCTTATTATATTGTATGTATTATGTCATTATGCATTATAAATGGTCACAATCACGTTATATTCACCGGACATCATTGTGCCGTGCTACCTCCCTGGCTGCATGATTCAAATCCCAAACCGTGCTCCTAAATATCCAATTGTCGGGGATGGAGGTACAATTTTATGTCCTCATATAAAGTCCCAAATTTTTGCTTCCCTTTCTTTATTGTCTTATTGGGGATGGAATCATGCGCCATACATGGCCTATATTTTTTTTGGTAGCATATATTATATACCTATTACTGTGGAGACACGTATTAATTTGTCTGCCAATTTTATGATGTCACTATTTTGATACCATTACGCTGCTATGTTAACCGCTTGCTGACTAGCCGCCGTCATTTTACTGCGGCAGGTCGGCAAGATCCCGCTAACCGTCGTAGCTATATGTCAGCTTGCGGGATCGGGATAGCAGGCGCGCCCGCTGCATAGCGGGCCTGCTGATGCTTGTTGCCACCGGTCGCGATGACCGCCAGCCACGAGCAATCGCGAGCAGGAGTGACAGAACAGGGACGAGTGTGTGTAAACACACACTTCCCAGTTCAGAGAGGAGTGACAGATCATGCGTGCCTATTAGCTAGGAACCACGATCCATCACTTCCTCTAGTCAGTCCCCTCCCCCTCTAGTTAGAAACATGTACTAGGGAACACAGTTAACCCCTTGATCGCCCCCTAGTGTTAACCCCTTCCCTGCCAGTGACATTTTTACAGTAATCAGTGCATTTTTATAGCAAATATGCCAATGGTCCCAAAAATGTGTCAAAATTGTCTGATGTGTCTGCCATAATGTCGCAGTCCCGATAAAAATCGCAGATCACCGCCATTACTAGTAAAAAAAAAAAAAATAAATAAAAATGCTATAAATCTATCTCCTATTTTGTAGACGCTATAACTTTTGCGCAAACCAATCAATATACGCTTATTGCTAAAAAAAATTACCAAAAATATGTAGAAGAATACATATTGGCCTAAACTGAGAAAAAATTTGCTTTTTAAAAAAAAAAAATAATATTTATTATAGCAAAAAGTACAAAATATTTTTTTTTTTTTTAAAATTGACACTTTTTTGTTTATAGCGCAAAAAATAAAAACAGCAGAGGCGATCAAATGCCACCAAAAGAAAGCTCTATTTGTGGGGGAAAAAAAGGACAATTTTGTTTGGGTGCAGTGTCGCACGACACGCGCTTGTGGCAGTTAAAGCGACGCAGTGCCAAATCGCAAAAAATGTCCCTGTCATTCAGCAGCCAAATCTTCTGGGGCTGAAGTGGTTAATATGCTATTATGTATTATGTTATGGAATTAACGTTTCCTCATTTTTACTGTATTATATTGTATATATTATGTCATAATGCAATACGAATGGTCACAATTTTGGTATACCCACCACACATAGCGCTGTGCTACCTCCCTGGCTGCATGATTCATAACAAGTCCCAAACTTTGCTCTTAATTGCCGTATTTATCGGCGTATGACACGCACCCCAAGATTAGGAGGGAATTTTAAGGAAAAAAAACTTACATTTAAATGCCCACAAATGCAGCCTTATCAGTGTCCATTTGCAGCCTTGTCCATCATTGCACTATTGCCCAGTGTCCATTTGCAGCCTTGCCCATTGCACCCTTGCCCAGTGTCCATCTGCCCAGTGCCTTTGCAGCATTGCCCAGTGTCTTTGCATCATTGCCCAGCTGCTGATTATTTAAAATTGGCGCCAATCTCCGCTGACTGAGAGCGGAGATGAGCGAGCACTGCCGGCATACAGAAAGCAGTTTACTCGGCTAGACTCGGCTCCTCTCGCAGTTCCGCCTATCTCCGCTGACTGTAAGCGGAGATGAGCGAGCGCCGGCGACATACAGAAAGCCGAGTGTACTCGGCTAGACTCGGCTCTGCTCACAGTCAGGGGCGGGACTGCGAGAGGAGCCAAGTCTAGCCAAATACACTTGGCTTTCTGTATGTCGGCGGCGCTCGCTCATCTCCTCACAATCAAAGGAGATCGGCGTATAACACGCACCCACGAGTTTCCCGATTTTAAAGGGAAAACAGTGCGTGTTATACGCCGATAAATACAGTACCCAAATATCAGCGATGGAGGTACAACTCAATGTCCTCACATAAAGTCCCAATCTTTTATTTTTTCTCTCTTTACACAGACCACATCATTACTCTTCCCTCCACGGGGCTCATACCTGCACAGTGGTTTTTAGGGACAGGGCTCTTCCACTGTTTGATCACAGGCCTGGACCTGTATAGCATGCTGCAGCTAACTCAACACAGTGCACCAAGTGCCAAGGTGAGTGCCCATGCAGGATCCAGCAGTACAGGCTGGCCCCACTTCTTCAGTTTAGTGAGGTCTGGGTAGAGGGACCCAAGATTCACTGAAGGCTTCTACCAAACCGCAATCTACAGGAGCCATACTGCTTATGATGCAGCCAGGAATCTGCTTTTAAGTTAGAGACGATGACGTCACTCCCGTGCATGCTACACTTTAAAATTGAGTATGGTGCCAAACTACAGTAACTAAAAATCTCTATATTAGCGAAGCTTTAAAAGCCTTTACAGGTTTCCAGTTTAGAGTTACACAGGAGGTCTAGTGCTAGAATTATTGCTCTTACTCTGACGTTTGCAGCGATACCTCACATGTGTGGTGCAATCACCGTTTGCATATGTGTGCGCGAATGTTTGCATTCGTATTTACACGTAAGCACCAGGGGTGCTTATTATTATTAGGCTATGTGTACACCAGAAGTGCATGGTGTCCCACCTTGTTGGGACATAATTCCCCTGTCCCCCCTTATTCTAAGGGTACTATCATTAATCCCTGTTTTTTTCTTTTCTAGTATATTATTTCAGAACACCAGAGTGCCACTAGATGCCAACAGTTACTTGCTTTTATTACATTTGTCTTTCAATCGATTTATTATACCATATACATTTGCCATGTCTATTTTTCATTTGTATTGCATGCTATGAGCAGCATCTTTAGTGTAAGTCTGGTGACTACCTATCTATTTGATACAAAATATCTGATATGTATTCTAGATTGTAATAAAAAAATCATGTACTGTACCTTAATTTTTATGTTGTCACTTTCTCTCAACATGGCGTACCCTCATTTAAAGTCCCACAAAATTCCACCTTTTTATCTATTAAATCAGGGATGGAGGCCGCCATGTGTTTCATATAGTGTGTGTCAGGTCACGTCCACTTACTGTATACCAAGTTACATATATATTTGCAAATGTGTGCAAACTAGACGCTTTGTTTTAACATGAACTGTTAGACAGTACAATTTGATTTGTTGCAGGCTGGCAAGTGAGCTGGGAAGTTTTGTTTGTTGTTTTTTTGACATGCATCGCTCTTCCATGTGCTCCTTGCTGCAAAGGCCAGTTATAGGTTGGGGCCGTTGCCATTCTGCAGCAGAATGTCTGGTAGCCATGCCGCCCAGTGAAAACTATGTGAGACAGGGTAAAACAAGTGTTTAACACATAAGTTAAATCTATCTTATTTAGCAAGATTCGCTTTGATATCTGAAAATAAACCTCTACTGTACTTCAGACATTTGATTCAGCAACATTTAATTTTAGAAGATACATCTAGCACCTTCTGCAAAAATCATTTTGTGAAATAAATTTTACAGAATTACATAGCCTTAGCTTACCCATTTCTTTCTTGATGGATATTTCATTAACAACATTAAGGTTTAGTAAATCTAAACAGATGGTTGGTTTCTTAGGAGATGTAGAGTCTAACAATTTCAGTTTTGATCTCAGCTTCCTTTTTTCAAAGAAATCCTATTTATAAAATATATCATTACAGTTGAAGTAGTGTATATATTTTATACAAAAAATACAAAACAATGTAATAATTTCCATATGCAATTTAACAGTTAAAAATAAGCTTTCAAGCTATTCTGTGCATCCATTGCTTTTTTAAATGTTACTCAGTAGTAGAGATAGATCGAACACCCCTGCTTCGGTTAACACCAAAACTCTCGAACATCACAAAGGTTTGGACCTGAGCTCTGAACCCCATTGAAGTTTATGGGACCTTAAAACAAAACTCCCCATTTCAAAAGCTTATATGCAAGTTATTGGTCATAAAAAGGGTATGGGGGGCCTGACTACTGCCCTGGGGGACATGTACCAATGTAAAAAAAAAACAAAAAAAAAAGTGTTTAAAAATGTTTTTTTAACCACATCCCGCCTGGCCTATAGCAGATTGATGGCTGGGAAGTGGTTCTGTTATCCTGACTGGGCATCATATGACGTCCAACATGCCGGCGCGCACCTGCGGGAATGCACAGCGCGGCGATCGCGAGTGCAGCATGTCTCTCTGACACGCTGCATCTCCAATGGTGGTAAGAAGCCTCTGACAGAGGCTTCTTACCACGTGATCAGCTGTGACCAATCACAGCTGGTCATCGCGTGAACCAGGAAGTGCGGGTAAACAGCATTCATCGGTTCGCTCTGAAAGGGAGAGCCGATCGGCGGCTCTCCCTGTCAGGGGGGGTCTGTGCTGATAATCAGCACAGCCCCAACAGATGTGCCACCACAGCTGCCAAAAAGGTGGCCATCAGCTGCCAGTCAGTGCCCCATCAGAAACAGCTGTAGGTGCCCATCACAGTGCCAATCAGTGCCCTACAGTAACACCTGTCAGAACCTCATCAGTACCTCATCATCAGTGCTGCCCATCAGTGCCACCTGTCAGTGCCAATCAGTACTGCCTATCAGTGACAATCAGTGGCACCTGTCAGTGCCCATCACAGCCACTTGTCAGTGTCCATCAGTGCTGCCTATTGGTGCCCATCAATTCTACATATCAGTGCCTCCTCCTCAGTGCCCATCAGTGCCACCTTATTAGTCCCCATCAGTGAAGGAGAAACAAAATTTTATAACTGAAACGAAGATAAACTTTTTTTTTTTTCAAAGAGTTTGTGTAGCAAAACATAAAAATCCCAGTGGTAATCAAATACCACCAAAAGAAAGCTCTATTTGTAGGAAGAAAATGATAAAAAAATTTAGTTTGGGTACAGTGTTGCATGACCGCGCAATTGTCATTCAAATTGCGACAAAGGAAGGGGTGCCTGGTATTGGTTAAAGATCGCCCACTGCATATATACTGTGGCAGGCGGCTCTATTGCGTGAAACAATGTACCTGTACGTTGTTTCATGCAATAGATACTGTGGACATGCGCCCACTGTACGGAGGGGCAGCCAATCAGTGGGCCCCGCGGACCCGATGTCCGCCAGCCACCCGCGATTACTCCACAGAGAGGCAAAATAGGGATCTGCCTATGTAAACAAGGCAGATCCCTGTTCTGACAGGGAAGTAAACAGGGATATTCTGTTCTTAGTAATCAGGAACAGCGATCTCTGTGTTCTTCCTGTCAGTCCATCCCCCACACAGTTAGAAAACACACTGAGGGAACACACTTAACCCTTTGATCGCCCCTGATGTTACCCCTTCCCTGCCAGTGTCATTTATACAGTGATGAGTGCATTATTTTAGCACTGATCACTGTATTGGTGTCACTGGTTCCCAAAAAGTGTCACTTTGTCTGCCGCAATCCCGCTAAAAATGACTGATCGCCGCCATTAACAGTAGTAAAAAACTAAAAAAAATTAAATAAATCCATAAATCTATTCCATAGTGTGTAGACGCTTTAACTTTTGCGCAAACCAATTAATATGCGCTTACTGGGATTTTGTTTACCAAAAATATGTTTTTTTTTTCAAAATTGTGGCAATTATAGCACAGAAAATAAAAACCGCAGAGGTGATCAAATACCACTAAAAGAAAGCTCAATTTGTGGGAAAAAAAGGACATTGATTTTATTTGGGTACAGCATCCCACGCCCGTGCAATTGTCAGTTAAATTAACGCAGTGCTGTATCACAAAAAAATGGCCTGTCATTAAGGGGGTAAATCCTTTCGGGTCTGAAGTGGTTAAAGGAGCAATGATTTTATTGATGTGATTAAATGATTAAAGTGAAATAAAAATTAAAAATTCCTTTAAATATAGTGCCTGGGGATCCTCTAAAGCCCCATACACACGGTCGGATTATTCCATGGATTCTGTCCGATCGGACAATGTTGTTGAAAAATCAGACCGTGTGTATGCACCATTGTCACCCGCACTTCTCACAAACTTAGTTCTTTATTACTTTTCAGCATTTATACACTACATGTTTATTTTTACTCAGATCGTAAAAGAATCTTTGTTATATTTTTAGCATGATTTGTCATTTTTTTTTTTTTTCTGAATACATATTTGAAGGAGAATTTTTATTTTTTTTTGGAGGGGGTTGTGTGTCTCAACTTAGCAAAACCACATTATTAACATTTCTATTTCTTGCTTAAATTTACTAGGAGTTTGTTTGTTGTTGGTGCCCCTTGTTAATTCTACTTTAGGATTAGTGAAATGTACCTGCCTACTCAAAGAAAAACTGTCATTGTAGAAAAGTAAAACACAATAGTCAATGATTATTTCAAATCCCAAAAACATTTATTTAGGTCTCAGCAACAAACCAAAGAGGAACGCAGCCATGGTGAAACTTGGGGAATTTGCAAAGCCTTGGACCCCCACGGCAACCATCATTTTTCAAGCGTAGAAAATTGGGGGCCTGAGGAGTACGTATATTAAGGGGAGTGCAATCTGGTCCTGAAGTCCAAAGCATCCGGAACTGCAGCAGGTGCCATCTAGGTCCCCAGGCTCTGGTACTACAAGAGGCTCCATCTTCTCTCAGACCAGACTGAATCCAGGTCGTCACTCTCAGGTCTTCCTTCCACGCTTCCTTCCACGCTGTGGCTGTCGTGCTGGTGGGGTGGCAGAAGGAGGAGGAGGAGGCGGAGCATGGTAACTATGGCAAACATGTGTGACTGGGGTCATCTCCCCAGCCCAACCCTTATTTAGGACATGGAGGATGAGCCCCTCACACATGTTGCGTTGCCTCACCTCCATACCCATCATCTTCGTGACAACCACGGAGCCAAAGGTCTCCTCGTCGGTGGGTGTGACATGTAGGGAGTCTGAAGCCTCTCTGATCATCCGGAGCGCTGACTCTGCCGCATAACCCCCCCTTCTCGCCCTTTTGTACGTTAGGCGTAGGGGAGGGATTTGGGTGTCAGTCAGGCTCCGAGGCCTAGCCCCCTCTTGGCTGCCACTACCCACCTCTTGGCTGCCACTAACCCCTGCCTCCTCCTGACTGCCACCTTCCACAGCCACCTCCTGGCTGAGGTCTTCCTGTGTATGAAAAAGGGACATAGTTTCAGTTATTTGTTCATCAAACACACACAATTCTCATCTAGTGACTGTTGCAAAATGTTTACAAATAGAAAACCATACAATTCTCAGCCCTGCAGTTTAGATTCTGGCCCCAACTGTCTCCAACACTACTGTCAGTTGATATGTCAAACACGTTAGGAACTAAGCAATTGGGGATCCTGAATTAACTGAACATCATGCATTATTCACATAAATGGTAACAAAACTACTATACCTGGAACAAGCTGGGCTCCTCCACCTCTTCCAGACTGGAAGGCCCAGGTTGCTCCTCGGAAGCCTCATCAGGGGTGGCAAGGAAGCGTGGAAGGAGGAGTCGAGAGTTCCTCTAAAGCCCCATACACACGCTCGGATTATCCGAGGACCAGGTCCGTCGGATCATGTCCGATGTTGGTTTTGCGTACACACGGTCGGACAAAGTTGTCGGAAAATCCGATCATTCTGGAGAATACACACATGTCTGACCTGGTGATGAAAAGGAGTATTTTGGGTGTCAGTTATGCAGTACAAACCTTCTCTAGACCAAAGATTAGGTAGCAAACACACAACATGAGAATAATCTTTTTGGGAAAGAGAGAGACTGTTACCTCCTTTTGCCAAGAAAGTGCATTCCCACTGTCGAAGGCAAAGGAAAAAATTCAAGGTAAAATAAGCTAAAAAGAATACTGAAATGACAAGAAATCAGAGGTTTGAAATATCAGATTTATTAAAAAATGCCTCTCACACATCGTCAGGCAGAGCAATGGCCCCCCTACCCACAAAGTACTCCATATATTGCTCGCGGACCGCGCGGGCATTTAGAGGGGGCAAGCCTGGACGTGCCACTTGAAGGGCTGTGAGGTCCGCATTTGGAGGGCCCTCCACATCTGGGCCAACGGGCACCACATAGTTCCTGTTATGTCTTTTGAGGAAGTTGTGCAATATGCAACAGGCAAGAACTATGTGTTCAGTTTGTATTCCGCCAAGTTAATTGCCGTCAAGAACAGGCGGAAGCGGCTGGCCAGGATGCCAAAAGTGTTCTCCACAACTCTTCTGGCTCTGGACAGCCAGACTGGGGTGAGGGTCCTCATAGGGAACGGCCTCATCACATGGGGAGTGAACGTGGTGACGTTTGTTGCCTACGACGGGACTACGTAGAGGCTAGTAGCCAATAGCTTTGGTCTTGTAATGTTATCTGAGCATGCGTAGCACTTTGTCCGTCGGAATTCGCTACACACGATCGGATTTGGTGTGATCGGACTTTGTTGTCAAAAAATCTATCCAGCAGGAGATAGGACTTTGTCCGTCGGACAATCCGATGGAAACTGTCCGATGGTGCCTACACACGGTCGGAATTTCCGACAACATTGTCTGATAGGACAGAATCCATTGGAAAATCCGACCGTGTGTATGGGGCTTTAGACTGCCTGTATAAAACCTGCTGCAGCAAAACTGACATTTATAAAGAAAAAAAAAAAAAAAAAAAAAATACCTTTTAATTGCCTGCAATACAATACCATTGCTGGCAACACAAAGAATTGAAAAAACAAAAAAAAACAAATATGATGTGGCCCCCCTTATCCATACCACGCCATTTTCCTATTGCTGGTAATGTTTTTATTTTTCATTCAGGTGTCAGCTGGGAAGCCCATTGACAGCTGATGGCTCATCCATTGTTAAGAATGCAGCGGCTGGTTTCCCCGCTCATTAACCAGCTATTCACTATGCCCTGATTGGGCAAAGCTTTGCCCAATCATGGCTTAGAATGCACTGTGCAGCGGGTGCCACTCGGTGGGTGAACATCCTACCGAGCGCCCCGCAAATTCAGGTGTTCGCCCAACTATAATTAACAGCAATTAAAATTAGTCAAATAACAGTTTTAACAAAGAAGAAACAAATAATGTTGGGAAATACATTATTAACAGCTTCCCGACCGCCTCCTGCACATATACGTCGGCAGAATGGCACGGCAAAAGCACGTACAGGTACGTCCCCTTTAATTGCCTAGCCGCGGGGTCGCATGCTAACTCTTTCACTGCCAGTGTCATTTATACAGGAATCAATGCATTTAAATAGCATTGATTGCTGTATAAATAACAATGGTCCCAAAAATGTGTCAAAAATGTCAGATGTGTCCGCCATAATGTCGCAGTCACAATAAAAATCGCTGATCGCCGCCATTACTAGTAAAAAAAAAAAAATATTAATAAAAATGCTATAAAACTATCCCCTATTTTGTAAACGCTATATCTTTTGCGCAAACCAATCAATAAATCGCTAATTGCCATTTTTTTTACCAAAAATATGTAGAAGAATACGTATCGGCCTAAACTGAGGAAAAAAAAATTTTTTTATAGATTTTTTTGGGGATATTTATTATAGCAAAAAGTAAAAAATATTGCATTTTTTTCAAAATTGTCGCTCTATTTTTGTTTATAGCGCAAAAAATAAAAAAACGCAGGGGCGATCAAATACCATCAAAAGAAAGCTCTATTTGTGGGGAAAAAAAGGACGTCAATTTTGTCTGGGAGCCACGTTGCACGACCGCGCAATTGTCAGTTAAAGCGACGCAGTGCCGAATCGCAAAAAGGGGCTGGGGCTGAAGTGGTTAAACAGGATCTATGGTCAAAAATTTAAGTCATATAACATTTGTATTTAAGTTATTTCTAGCCTACTCCTGTTAATATGAACAATCTTGAAGTTTGTAAACCTTGTGAAGAATCCCACACATTTGCAGTACTTCTTGAATTGTGTAACATTTATTTACTAAGCCCTGTAAATATGCACTACTGTGTCACAGAATTCACAGAGCCTGCCTGTTGAACCAAAGAGGAGGAGCTTCAGGAGGCACACCACCAACCATCCTTGGCCAGACCATCATCCCAAGCACCAAAGCCAAAAGCCTCGGAGTCATCTTTGATTCAGAGATGACCATGGAGGCACAAATAGGATCAGTAATCAGCGGATCCTATCATCTCCTCCGCATGCTTCGCAGACTCATCCGATTCATTCCGGAAAATGAGAAAGCAGTAGTAGTAGGAACCATCATCAATTTGTGACTCGACTACGCAAACTCCCTCTACATAGGATTACCGGATTACCTGATTGCACGCCTTCAAGTCGTCCAAAACATAGCAGCAAGTGTAGTCACCGGAAAGAAACCCTGGGAATCCATCTCCCCATCCCTAAGGACCCTCCATTGGCTGACGGTAAAAGATAGAATCACATTCAAGACCCTCTGCCTCACCCACAAATGTACACAAGGAAATGCTCCTCAATACCTTTGTAAGAAAATATAAAAAATACATACCAAATCGCAGCCTTCGATCGACAAACGATACAAATCGAAGGGAGAACGTAGATTCGCAGTACAGGGACCTCGGCTATGGAATGCTCTACCAAACAACATCCGCTTGGAAGAAAACCATCAGGCCTTCAGGAAAAAACTCAAGACCCACCTCTTCTAATATCGCAGGACAACAAGAGCAGACAAGCGCCTTGAGGCGATTCAGTTCGCATTTGCATTCATTCATAGTCAGTACAGAAATCACTAATTGCAGGCAAATAGGTACCATTGGATATGTGGTTCTTAGAAATTGAAAGCAAAGTGTGAAATAGAAGCTGCAAAGTATGCATAGAAGCCAGAAAGTTCTGGAGAAAATAGCCAAGAGACAGGCAGCGCTCATAACATAAAAAATTAGATTTTTCAAGTAAGCTTACATTGGATTGTCAAATATAACTAATGTTTGTATTGCTAACACAATGCTCATATTATAAAATTAACATTTATGCTGTGACTTTAGAACCTTTTTAAAGAACCTGAAAACTTAAAAGCGAACCTTCACACTAAACTAAGTGTCATACTCCCCAGCCCCTAACCTCCTACCCCTCTCACAATTGGAGAGTTTTTTTTTTTATTTAAGAGATTTATTTAGTGCTGCAATTGCACATTTCTTGCCTATGCAAAAATGACATTTGTGTCTCTCCCCCACTGGATTCTGTGTGTGCAGATGTGCAGCAGGGCTGCAGTAGGGCTTCCAATCCTGAGTGAGCTCTGCAGCACGTCTGCATAGGCGCAGGTTTCCCCAAATATCTGCACATGCACGGATTTCACCTCGCACATACAAAAGACAGCTATTATGGAAGACCCAAGCCTATGCCGCTTTTGTGCACATGCTAGAAATCCCCTGCATGTGTGCAGATGTGTACGAAGGGCCCTGTCAGGACCTGAAAAACCCCTTTGAACAATTGTGCTTGCACCTTAATGGTGGTGCCAGAGCAGGGCGGAGCCACTAAAAAAAGTTCCTCTTCAAACTCTGTAAAGTATGTAAAAAATCGACATTAAGGATGCATATAGACTTGTGATTGTGGTCAGATACATATGTATGATCCATCTCCTCTCAGGCTCCAGCATTGCTTAGTGGGTGCACAAACAGGACTGAATATGGCTAAGTATTTTTTTATACTTATACCAGGAGGGAACAATAGCAACTAGGAAATATTTTTAAACCTGTCTGATGGAGCGTTACCCCTCTGGTCATGTAGTGGTTGGACATGGGAATCAAAAATGTGATGGTTCCAACCAGATCAAGAAATTTTCGCTTCATGTCTTATGGTAGCCTAAAGGATAAGTTCACCTTTGGAACATGTTACATGTTCCATCGGTATTTAGGGTGGAACATGCAACATGTTCCAGCACCTGCCTCCTCTCCTCCTGCTCCCCCCTCCCTGCGATAGTGGGCGAGAGATGTTCACCCCGCACCCGCTTTCAGAATTTAAAAACATCGTGGCTGTGCTGGGCTCCCCCCACATGACCGCGTCATTCATTCACAGAGTTCAGCGAATTAATGAACTACAAGTAACGTCGGACACCACCTCAATGAACTGTGAATGTGCTGCAGAGGTATGGGCTGACAGTGCACTTAAAAGTCTGTAGGATCCTGGTAATGCACCCACGATCTGCCTTACAGGTTGCAAAACCATTTGTTTACCTGCAAAAAGATGTGCATTTCTTTCTCTCTTTTTTTATTTTTTTTAATAAAAAAGGTGAACATAGAACCTGCAAGCAAGAAATGGTGCATGCAAGCACACTTGCAAAACCATTTGGGACAGTTATTAACTCTATTGCAGAGCAGTGTAATGCTAAATATGAGCAGTGGAACAGATTGTGCGACAGATTTTCTAGGTTACAGTTTGATTCATAAATGTCTCCTTGGCTGCTCTAAAGTAGCACAGAATGTAACCTGACCTTGACCAAATATTTGTGCGTCAGTTTAGAATGAAAATAAGTCATCTATATTGTTAAACCTGTCCCAGACAAATCTTTAGCAGCTGAGTGTCCAGGATTCCAGATGCAGGGGGTGCAAATGCAGAGTAAAACTGTCACGTTGACTTTGTTAAATAAGAGGTGGCCAGATTTGCATCTAATTGTGTCACTAATTTGCTTGACAAATAACCTCTATGTATTGTGGCTATACGTAAGGTCTCCCAGCTACTAACACTCTTCCAGTTTCAAAACCCAGGGGTCATAGGCATTTTATGCCTCCCTCCTAGTATGTCATTATACTCAAATTTACATAAGGGGCAGAGACCATCACTGCACACAATGTGCCTCCTGCTAGTCCAACCCTACGTTCTTCTGTCTCTTGTATCGACAGTTGATTTTTTTTTTTGTTCAACAAATGGCTTATAAAAGAGAAAAAGGAAGAATGGGGTGTGGCTAGATCCTCCTCATTACTCGGCTGACTCTTGGAAAGAATGAATGAGACCTTTACAGAGAACCTCCTGTGAGGGAACGATTACATCACTTCCCTCGGATAGAAGCACTGCCTTCATCAACTATCCGCTAATGCTGATAAATTGATTCTATAAAATAGCATATGGGTAATGCCAAAGAGAACACAGACTGCATAATTCTTAACTTGTAATTTGTATTGAAAAAAAATAGGAAATTTAATGTACCCGTAAATTTCCTATCTTGAAATAAAGTACACATGAATTGATTGCTAGAACATGGGTTTATTTGCTACCTTCAGGTGACTAGACAATGGCAAAAACTTAGCTGGGACCGTCCATCAGTGTACCTATATAACTCTGTCCACTCAGTGAGGTTCCAGCTTTTTAGCAAGCAGTGGGGAGATCACAGAGAAAGGAGAAGAGGGACTTGTGTCCTGTACAAGAATGCCAAATTCCTATTATGTTATTTGTCGGCTACTGCTGAAACGCGTCAGTTATCCACTTCAGCCCCGGACCAATTGGCAGCCAAAGGACCAGGCCCCTTTTTGCAATTCGGCACTGCGTCGCTTTAACTAACAATTGCGCGGTCATGCGACGTGGCTCCAAAACAAAATTGGCGTCCTTTTTTTCCCACAAATAGAGCTTTCTTTTGGTGGTATTTGATCGCCCCTGCGGTTTTTATTTTTTGCGCTATAAACAAAAATAGAGCGACAATTTTGAAAAAAATGCAATATTTTTTACTTTTTGCTATAATAAATATCCCCAAAAAATATATAAAAAAACATTTTTTTTCCTCAGTTTAGGCCGATACGTATTCTTCTACATATTTTTGGTAAAAAAAAAAAAAAATCGCAATTAGCGATTATTGATTAGTTTGCGCAAAAGTTATAGCGTTTACAAAATAGGAGATAGTTTTATAGCATTTTTATTAATATTTTTTTTTTTTATTAGTAATGGCGGCGATCAGCGATTTTTATTGTGACTGCGACATTTTGGCGGACACATCGGACATTTTTGACACATTTTTGGGACATTTGTCATTTATACAGCAATCACTGCTATTTAAATAGCACTGATTCCTATGTAAATGACAGTTGTAGTTAGGGGGTTAACCACTAGGGGGCGGGGAGGAGTTAGTGTGACGTGTTGTGTTTTTTTTTACAGTAGGGGGGCGTGGCTGTACGTCTGACGTCATTGATCGGCGTTCCCGATGACAGGGAACCGCCGATCACTGACAGTCAGTGTAGGAAGCGCGGGGAGAGGTTTGTTTACATAGACCTCTCCCCGTTCTTCAGCTCCGTAACCCGATCGCGGGATACCAGCGGCGATCGGGTCCGCTGGTCCCGCGGCCGTGGTCACGGAGCGCCCCCCGGGCAGGCAAATTAAAGGGGACGTACAGGTACGTGCTTTTGCCTGCCCGTGCCATTCTGTTGACGTATATCTACAGGAGGCGGTCGGGAAGCGGTTATTGTCAATCTATGTACCAATAAACAACACTTCAAGGATTACAGTTTTGCTGGCTCTTCATATTACTCCTATTATGTTATTTGTGCAGTACAGGACAAAGAAACTGATTCTTAGACTATGGGGTGTCCCCAAGCAGCAAAAGGCCCACAGGAAAAAAGAAGGGTGAACGAATCAGAACAGTTGACAGCAGAAGCACCTTGCAGTCAAAGCACGGATCAGCTGAGGCTCAAACAACCACCTGTCAAACATCAACAGAGAAGATGCTAGATGCTGTAAAAAGCCCAAGAACCCCAACTGCATTGGGAGAATGTGTGCAGGTAGGTGAGGAGGGAGGTGTTCCATGAGTGCATAAGCCCTAGGAAAAAGGAAAGAGAAGCACCTAACCTAGAGGTTGAAATGTGCCTAACTGGTGGATATCACTGAATTAGAGATACTGGGAGATATCTGAGGAAAGTCTGTAGAGCAGTCATATAACTGCATGAAGAGGTTTGGTGAGATAGGCAATAAAGTGCCAGGGCACCTACAGACCGCATATGGACAGGGAACCAAAAAACATAATGGCATTCAACCTTTACCAGTACTAAGCCAGCAAATGTACAAAATTCCAGGTTTTTGAGAAGGTGAGAGCAGAATGGCTTCCCAACTCGTAAAACAATAAATTTGGTAATCTTCAACCTTGATACGACAAGCAAGGGCATGAATAGCCAAGGACAGAGTCTGAGGATTGTAAACCAGGGAGGTCCTATGTAGTGAGGCTAACCTCCCCACAAAGTGAGGAGAGTGACCTTGTGTGGAAAAATAACATAACCCAAAAGATAATCTCAAGGACGGGCAGCACAGTGGTGTAGTGGATAGCACTTTCACCATCTGCCTGGAGTTTGCATGTTCTCCCTGTGCCTGCGTGTGTTTCCTCTGGGTACTCCGGTTTCCTCCCACACTTCAAAGACATGCTGGTAGGTTAATCGGATCCTGTCTAAATTGGCCCTAGTATGTATGAATGTGTGTTAGGGACCTTAGGTTGTAAGCTCCTTGAGGGCAGGGACTGATGTGAATGTACAATGTACCTAAAATAAATAAAAATAAATAAATAAGGAGGAGCAACCAAGGGGTTTCATTCATAGAATGGTCCTGAATATTTTAAACCAAAAAAAATTTGATAAATCTGTGATAACCCAAAAAATTGTGTTTGTGCACCGATTACAAATAAAATCTACTTAAGAATTGTGATAATAAAATAAAACATATTGTATATACTCGAGTATAAGCCAAGTTTTTCAGCACATTTTTTTGTGCTGAAAATGCCCCCCTTCGGCTTATACTTGAGTCAAGCATTTCTGCAGCAGAGAATGACATTTTCCGACCCGACTTTGGGGCCCCGTATCTCTGGGCCACTTGGTGCTAGGAACCCCAAATTTGGTGTGCAAACCCAGTGGAACTAGCACTGCAACATATCCATGGGGTTCCTAGCACCAAGTGTCCCCGAGATACGGGGCCCCAAAGTCGGTTCGGAAAATGTAATTCTCTGCTGCAGAAAAGTGCTTGACATTTGGATTTGGACCATGTGACATGAGTCGGTGGCCCCGCCCCTTGTCCCTATATAAGTCACAACACCGCGTGTCTCTGCCATTCCGGCCAGAGAGAGCGACGAGTCAACATCGGAAGAAGAAGAAGACGACTACACAGAAGGCGGCGACAGCGGCAAGAACAGAAGAGACCTCCGAAGACCCCCGAAGGCGGAACGAGACCCCCAGACGACGACGGTGGCGACGAAGAAGAAAGCCGGGCTCCTCCGCTCGTGGAAGAGCTAGGTAAAAGAGCAGAAGAGAGCGGAGGAGTCCGGCGAGAAGACCCCCCAAGACGGAAGAAGACCCCTGGAGCTGTGCAATAAAATATTTTTAAAAATTGTGTTTTTTTTTACACTTTTAAACCTTAGGTGAATGGGTAGGGGTACATCGTACCCCATACTTATTCACATAGGGTGGGGGGCCGGTATCTGGGGGCCCCTGGATTCTGATAAGCCCCCCCGCCCGCAGACCCCGACAACCAATGGCCAGGATTGTCGGGAAGAGGCCCTTGTCCTCATCAACATGGGGACAAGGTGCTTTGGGGTGGGGGGGCCGCAGGGCACCCCCCATGTTGAGGGCATGCGGCCTGGTACGGCTCAGGGGAGGGGGCGCTCGCTCGTCCCCACCCCCTTTCCTGGCCGGCTGGGCTGCGTGCTCGGATAAGGGTCTGAGATGGATTTGTGGGGGACCCCAGGTGACGGGGCTAGCGCGGCGGCATTCACTGCCTTCACTAGTCACGTCTACCTGCAGTCACGTTCTAAATGAACGGACTTTCCGATCGTGTGTCAGCAAGTCCGTTCATTTCAAAAGTCCCGCAGACTTTTCCCCGCGGATTGTTCGCCGGAAAAGTCCGGGCGTGTGTGGGCAAGTCCACACACTCGGGAAGTCCGGCGGACCTCCGCTCAAAAGTCTGGCGGTTTGTCCACTGGACTAGTCCGAGCGTGTGTACGCCGCAATAGACATACACTGCCACTCACCAGATTTTAGGACCCAATTTTTTGTGGGTCAACTTGCGTTTAACATTACAATCACTTGCTCCAGAACTCATATCATTCCCTGGATGTAAGGCTCATAAACTGCTCCTGCCCCTCAAACAACCTCGGCTCCTCACTTGTAATAAGCTTTTTGAACTTTTTGGCCTAAAAGCAAAACGCTATGTGTGGCGGAAAACTAACACTGCACATCACCCTGAACACACTATCCCCACCCTGAAACGTGGTGGTAGCAGCATCATGTTGTGGGAATGCTTTGCTTCAGCAGGGACAGGGATAGCCTCTGGAGTGGATCAAACATAGTGGCAGAAAACCTAATAGCCGGTTTACACCATGCCTGCACATGAATCATACAAGAACAAGCTGTGCATGTCTGTGTGATTCAAACCACATGCAAAATGCGGGTGAAAATATAAACTTAACGACACCCCAAACGCAGGTCGTTTGGTCAGGTCAGGGTATGTTTACTTTCACATGATCGCATGCGATCCAGTTACTGTGCGTTTTAAAATGAGTGCATGTACTACTTTGAAATGTGCAATTTTAGCCAATTGCAAATGAGTGGGCTAATCGCACCACATAGAACCACATGTGAATTGCACAGGGCGTTCCTGTGCGGGCATAGTGTGAACCAGCCCTTAGTCAAATAGGCAGCATGGTGCGCGTCTGTGAGGAAGCCTGAGTTAGGGGGTTGGAGTTTGCACTGTAAAGTTAATACATTCCATACAAGCCCCTTTTTTTACTGTAATGGTCAGAAATAGAGGGTACCCCTCTCTTACCTGTCTGACGCTTGTTCATATATAGGGTCCAGGCTTTGCTCGTGAAAATGGGCATACCTTTGAATGGGTCTTCAGTGTCAGGGTTTTTATAGGGATGGACCATGGCCTCGGTCCTGTGAAGCACCCTGCAGCTGACTACACATTACACCAGTGCCAATCTGAACACCTGTTCAGGATCCAGTCCCTGAAGCAACCATTGCAGGCTGTCAAAAACCTGTTCAATTAAATTGTTGTTAGAGCGTGGAAAGTCCTTGGACCCTAGTGGCCCTACCTCTACATCTCCAAATACACCATTGTGGAGAAACCTAATCCTGACCCATTTTTTCAATTTTGCAATTACCCATGCCCATTTTTTTAAAGACCTCATATGGGGTAAAATGTGTATAGGCTGTGTATATGATGTAGTAAAGAGATGGAGTCTTGATGCCAGTTGATTAGCTAAAAGGTTTGGACCAGCTATCCAATACTCACCTCTTTAGATACTAAATTTTCGGCATGCTGTCATGCACAATTTGGGATAGGCCAGTTGTCCCTTCAGCCAATCAAACCTGAATCCTAGCTAGGTGATGAAGATCTTCCTAAGGCCCCTTTCACACATGCGGACCATATGTCCATTTTTCATCCAT
Organism: Lithobates sylvaticus; assembly: GCA_028564925.1. NCBI lineage: Eukaryota > Metazoa > Chordata > Amphibia > Anura > Ranidae > Lithobates > Lithobates sylvaticus. Next base: position 444,536,730 of record CM053029.1, on the reverse strand, counting down.
CCGTTTTTGGATGAAAAACGGACATACATGCATCCCTATGGGATAGCGGGTGTCAGCGGATGAGCATCTGCTGACACCCGCTATTGTCCGATTCTGCAGACGAAGGAAAACCCTATTTTTCCATCCGTCTGCAGAGCGGATCAGATGAACACGGACAGACGGTCCGTGTTCATCCAATCCCCCATAGAGGAGAGCGGAGAACTTACAGGGCGGTCCCTGCACAGTGTGCAGCTGCTGCACCTGCAGGACTCTGAGGAGAGTGTCAGGGTCTGCATCCATGTGGATATGTTTTCCTATTAGAAGTGTATTGCCAAAAATTTGATTTTTGTGACAGTGGATGCAGAGGGTCTGGCTTGTGTCTTGGTGCAGACTTCTGGGGGGATGGGTGAGCCAGTCACACATGTGCATGCCCAGACTCTTAAGGTAAGACCTAGAAGACACGCTTCACTGGTTTCTGGACGGCATGTTGGATGAAGGTATCAGACACTCATGGTCACTTTGGGAGATTCCTCACTGCTCCTCTCTTCCACGAAGCTGCCAAGTCCCCCACAACAGTGGGTGGACTGCTACATTGCTTACAGACACCTCAGACTCAAGAGGGTTTGCACGTTTTCTACCCAATCCTGTTTGGGGTTCGCAGGAGATGTTGGTTAGTGTCCAGTTGCAGATCGAAAGAGGTTAAACCCTGTGGGGCCCTCTTTGAGTTCTTTAAGACGGAGTCCATTAAACAGTATAACCACATGGCTGGAGGCTGTTGCTGGATCATCAGCCTCACACCTTAGAGGGAAAACAAAGCCAACTTTCTCCATCCCAATGGTTGGTGTACCCGGGGTGCTCTGCTAGTTCCTCAGTTTTATTTCAATCAGAGGAAGTGGTAATAGTCAGGAATAGATTTCTGAGGATGAACACTTCCGCTTGTTTGATGGCTTCTCAGTGCCTGTCATCTGGGCACGTCATCATGCATATAGATGATTCCTGGGGTGCATGGGCACCTGCGCAAATTTCATCTAGAATTCTTAGTGTGAGGGAGGAAACAGGATAGAACACAGTTAATAAGTGTTACTCAGTATGAGTAGCGCTCAGCGGTGATGAAAAGAACTTAAGGATGTCTCGGTCCGTTCGGACCTTTTAGACTGGAGGATTTCTACAAATCAGGTCTGCAAGACAGCCGGGTAGATGCATTGCGAGGGACTTTCGGTCAAGGCAATCGGAGCTTCCTAGCCAAGGAGGATAATCTTGAATGCGCTGTGGGTTCAAACAGCCCTTTTATGCACTTTGGCCTCACTACACAGAGTCAAGGAGGACCAATCTCCCTGCAGTTTAGCAACAGGGCAGCAGTCGCCTATATTCAGCTCCAGTATGAAACTCTGCAGCAATATGCTATTGGGAGAGGTGAAACCCATAACACCTGGGGCAGATCCCCAGCAAAATTTCAGGAAGCAGTTTACCTCCCAGCATATTTTTCTTTTGAACGAATACAAGCTTCCCAGAGCACGAGTGGGTCTACACAGGGCCGGTGCTACCACTAGGCAAACTAGGCAGCCGCCTAGGGCGCACTGCTGCTTAGGGGCGCTCGGCCACTGGTTTCCCTCCGCGTCTGCATGCTCTGCAGGCTGCAGAATACAACTAACTAAGTCTGACCGGTAGTGTAATTTGAAGCGCAGCACTGGAGCCAGCGCTAGAGGAAGCAGAGCCAATTTCTTTCTGTATAGAGCCGCCTTCTGTCACATGGACAGTGTAAAGGGGGTGGAGCCAATGGTGGTGAAAAAATTGGTTTTTGCCTAGGGTGTCAAAAACCCTTGCACCACCCCTGGGTCTACATCCAAGGTCTTCTCGAAGCTGGCCCACAGGTGGGGCCTACCACAGACAGACCTCCTCAGGCCTCCTCCAAGGCGCAAGGGCCAGATGCTCTGGTCTCTCCCTGGGTCTGCAATCTAACCTATATATTTTCCCCAACATTTCCCATAAATGAGATTTCCCTTGAGGCTGTCAAGGGAGAACATAGTTGTCATAGCCAGTTCTCCATATTGACCAGGAGGCCCTAGGTTTTCCCTGGCCATTCATTTCAGGATACAGAAGACATTTCCCCTCTATAACATGCGCAGACTGGGGCTGCAAGCAGGGGCACTAAAGGGGGAGGATGGGCAACTCCGGTTGCTCCAGAGTGATCTCTACTTTTGGTGTGTGTGTGTGTGTGTGTGTGTGTGTGTGTGTATAGACATTCTACTTACATCTAGGTCTAATTCTGGAACAAGTTTGCTTTTTTTCCTGGTAGGGCGAGACATTGATCCTACTGCCCTTCCAGTGTTAGCTGTTGTATTCTTCCTCCAGGCCTTAGCCTATCCTCACATAGCTCACGAGTGTGGGCTATATTGGCAATAACACATTTGAAAGGACCAAGAATCCTTCAGTTTGCACAACTTTTGAGGGCAGTCGTGAGGAGTCGGTCACCAAGGAAGAAAAGATCTATTGCAGTTGCTGGATCTCGTATCCGTTTATCCATTTAGCCATCACTTACAAAGCAGTATCAATCACAAAAACTTTAAGCAGAAGGTTATCAGAGATTCAAGCTCTTGGAGCTTCAAAGTAAAAATAAATAAATAAATAAAATAAAGAAAAAATGATATATAATATATACCTTTCTTTCCAGAAAGAATAGAGTTGGATCTTGTAGATCATTCTGCATCAAACGTAGTAACAGATAGCTGGACATTGCCTAACTTTCCAGAACATCACACAGGAAAGTCACACGTACTGTTCGTTTTCAGAACTTTAAAGGAGTATCTCCACAATTGTCCCTTTCAGGTCCTCTAAATAAACCTTTTGTCATTCCAGTTGGGAATCAAGGGAAAGAGGTTACTGCCTGGATCCTAGCAGGCTTGGTTGTGTATAGGATAGAGGTCACGAGCTTCCGTCAGCGGCGCCAGAGCGGTTAAAGCCTCATAGGCAACACATTTAAGAGAATCTATGGTGTCCATCTGTACAGGGGTACACGGTCGCTCCAACATTCCTACTCAAACTTGACGGAATAGACCCGGGGGCCTTGTCATCAGGGGACTTTGTAGGAAGGACTATTCAGTCCTCTGTCTCATCCTAATTAGAAGATTGGTTTGACACGTAGATCCCACCCTGTCAGCTAGTTATTTATCACTAGTATGCTGCCATGTTGGTGTCAGGAAAATGGAAAATTGTATCAAATACTTACCGTAATTTTCCTTTCCTGACGCCAAACCATGGCAGCATATGGTCCCACCCTTATACATTTCGGTATGTAGCTAATTACAGAGAATGGGGTGGGGCCTAACTAGGCCTTATATTTATGCTATTCACTGGTCCTGAGGGAGTGGTCAAGAGGCGGAGCTCTATCACTAGTCTGCTGCCATGGTTTGGCGTCAGGAAAGGAAAATTACGGTAAGTATTTGATACAATTTCCCATTATTGTCGTGAGTGAGAAAGCGCGTGGTATAAAATCTGGTTATAATGTATATGGGGAAAATATAATGAAATAAAAAGGAGGGGCTTGGGGAATTATTAATACAAAGGCGGTGCCTAAATTATAAATAGAATTAATAAACAGTGCCTCCAGTCGATTACGGCAAATAATAAATAACTTAATAAACAGTGAATTTTTTCAGACACTCAATAGTATACCACAACAATCAATTTTCTTTAACCACTTCACCCCCTGGAAGGATTTACCCCCTTAATGACCCGGCCATTTTTAGCGATACGTCACTGCCTCACTTTAACTTTTTTCCCACAAATAGAGCTTTTTGTGGTATTTGATCACCCCCTGTGGTTTTTATTTTTTGCGCTATAAACAAAAAAAGACCAACAATTTTGAAAAATACATATATTTTTTTAATTTCTGCTATAATACATATTCACAATTTTTTTAATAAAAAAACAGATGTATTCATCAGTTTAAGCCAATGTGTATTCTGCTACATATTTTTGGTTAAAAAAAAAAATAAACTTATATTGATTGGTTTGCGCAAAAGTTGTACCATCTACAAAATAGGAGATAGATTTATGGACTTTTTTTTTATTTTTTATGTTTTTACTGGCAATGGCGGCGATCTGCGATTTTTAGCAGGACTGCATGCAACATTGCGGCAGAAAAATCTGACCCCCAAGTGACACTTTTTGGGGACCAGTGACATTATTACAGTAATCAGTTCTAAAAAAAAAACACTTTAAATGACACTGGCAGGGAGGGGGTTAACACTAGGGGGCGATCAAGGGGTTAACTGTGTTCCCTAGGTGTATTCTAACTGTGTGGGTGGTGGGCTTATTGGTACAAAACAAAGATCGCTGTTCCTGATCACTATGAACAGCAGATTGCATGTTGTTTTCTTGTCAGAACAGGGATATGCCTTGTTTACATAGTGTGCAGCGATAGTGGGTGGCCGGTGGACATTGACATCTATGAGGCCCTGCCTATGTCACTAGTGCCTCAGACGAACTAGGAAGTTGAAACAAAAAGCAAAAGAAAACATCTTTTTATTTTTAAGAATTGATCCGCTTTAATTTAATTATTTAATAAAACAAACAATGATTATGCAGATAGAAAATATTTAGATGAAATACTTGTACTTAATTAAAATCACATACTTTCTGTTTTTCTCGTTTGAAAAGGATTCTATTCCTGTTGGAAAAAAAGGTCATATATTAAAAGTGGAATTAATCCCTGCATACCAGAAAAACACACATTCTGATTCACAAAGTTCAACATGAGACTAATAAAAGCACTATGTGGATATATCCTTTACCTACTTTTTGTTATCTGTCTTTTTCCAACACCAACTGTTCTGTTTCAAGCACTACTTTATACAGTACAACAAAAATTGTGTTGTTTTTTTATTTACACTTTTTTCCCTTAGGTGAATGGGTAGGGGTACTTGTTAAAGGGGGCTCCCGGATTCCGATAAGCCCCCCGCCTGCAGACCCCGACAACCAACGGCCAGTGTTGTCGGGAAGAGGCCCTTGTCCTCATCAACATAGGGAAAAAGGTGCTTTGGGGTGGGGGGGGGAGGCCCTTTCCCCAGGGCACCCCCCATGTTGAGGGCACGCAGCCTGGTACGGCTCAGGGGGGGGGGGGGGTCGCTCGCTCGTCCCCACCCCCTTTCCTGACTGGCCGGGCTGCGTGCTCGAATAAGGGTCTGAGATGGATTTGGGGGGACCCCCACTCCGTTTTTTCGGTGTAGGGATTCCCCTTTAAATCCATACCAGGTGACGGGGCTTGTGAGGTGTCAATGTCACCGAGGCATTGATTTCCTTCGCTACTCCCGTCTACCTGGAGTCACGTTATAAATGAACGGACTTTACTACTTGTGTCGGCAAGTCCGTTTTTTTCAAAAGTCCCGCGGACTTCCGCCAAAACTCTGGCTGGTTTGTCCGCCAGAAAAGTCCGGGCGTGTGTGGGCAAGTCCACATGTTCGGAAAGTCCGGCGGATTGTAATAATAATCCGGCCGAAAAGTCAGATCGTGTGTACGTGGCATAACAATACTGTCTTGTTTTATTATACCCCTCCTTTTCCTTTGTAAAAACTGAGAAGAATGTATTTAATACAGTTGCTTTCTCCTTTTCCCTTGTAACCAACTCCCCCTGATTATCCTTTATGGGGCCAATGTGCTCGGATCTTACTTTTCTACTATTATATTTAAAAAATCTGAGGGGATTTTTTTTCAACTCTCCTCTTCTATGTGTTTCTCATGGTCCATTTTAGCTGCCCTGATCACACTCTTACATTTCTTATACATTTTTCTCATTAATGTCTTTTTTTTTCTTGAACTTAGCTACCCAGGTTTAAACTAATTACGAAACACACACTGTCTTAACCCCCTTCCTGACCAGGCCAATTTTCAGCTTTCAGCACCGCACTAAAATGACAATTGCACGGTCATGAAACACTGTACCCAAACAAGTTTTTTATCTTTTTTTTCCACACAAATAGAGCTTTCTTTTGGTGGTATTTAATCACCACTGGGTTTTTTTATTTTTTGCTAAATAAAACGAAGACCGAACATTTGAAAAAAAAAAAAAAAAAAAAAACTTTCATAGTTTGTTATAAAATTGTGGAAATTGTAAATTTACTCCCTCACTGATGTATGCTGATGAGGCTGCACTGATGCGGCGGCACTAACAGGGCCACACTGATGGTCATTAATAGGTTGCACTGATGGGCACTGATGAGGCAGCACTGATGGCCACTGGTAGGCGGTGCTGATGGCCACTGGTAGGAGGCGCTGATGGGCAACACTGATGGGCACTTATTAACAGCACTGGTGGACACACATTGGCAGCACTGATGGGCACAGTTTGAACTGCACGGATAATTAGGACACTGACAATCAGTGTAGATGTCCCTTTTGGACCCTTTTGGAGAAGCCGGTTATCAGCTTATATTTACATCCGTGATCAACAGTGATTGGACACAGCTATTCACATTGTAAAGAGCTGCTGATTGGCTCTTTACCTGAATCTGTGATCAGCAGTGTCCTCCAGATCACAGAGCCTGCCACCTGTGCCCAGTGGTTAACGTGATCATGGTAGGCCGTCATATGAGGGCCTCCCAGAACTAGCCATCCGTGCTTTAGCCATCATTCGGCTATAGCGCAGTCGACAAGTGGTTAATTTACATTGTCCCTTCTCTTTTTGTATGTGGAGGATGGCAATGTCATTTTTTTTTTTTTAAACAAACAATCTAAGTACCTTCTTACCTAATCATTATACAGCTGTCACATGACCCAGCTCTTTCTCAGCCTGTCTACAGGAAAACAGTGGGAGCTTCTAGTCCTCTACTAATGGTCATATGTTAAAAAAAAAAAAAAAAAGCCTTTGTAACAGGGAGTAAAAATACCTAATATCAATAAACTGTTTTTAAATGGTCATACAAACAAAATATTTGAAATCAAATCTTTATTATTTTATGGCAAAAACATGGTATGGGCAGATTTCTGCCAGTCAAAGGCTGTTTCTCACCCCTTCAGCCTCTGTCTAAGAGCAACAAGGAGGAGATTCCTCCATCAATTAAGATGTAATATTCCACCCCCTTGGTGTTTAGCTGGTTAGTGGGCATGGAGGAGGGAGTGGACTGTAATTTACCAGAGCTTATGCACCCACATGTGTGACTATAGTCACATGAGCTGCTAAAATGTGATAGGGAGGAAATGCTCAGGGTAGAAATACACTGAAAATTGAGCATGTGCACTAGCTGCCAACACTGCTCAGCAAAATCCCCAACTACAATGGGGACAGGCAGGGCTGGACTTACCATTGGGCTTGACTGGGCTCAAGTCCATGGGCCCCGCCCAATAGGGGCCCCCCGCGGGCCCTGCCGAGATACATAGCCGAGTGTGCTCGGCTCCGCTCACAGTCACGCCCAGTCCCGCCCTATTATGGACATAACACAGGGACTGGGCGTGACTGTGAGCCGACACAGTACACTCGGCTCCGCTCGGCACCCCGAGAGCCGCTGAGAGGACACGACAGCCACAGAGAGAACCCGAGAGCCGCCGAGAGGACCTGAGAGCTGCCGAGAGGACCCGAGAGCCGCCGAGAGGACCCGAGAGCCGCCGAGAGGACCCGAGAGCCGCCGAGAGGACCCGAGAGCCGCCGAGAGGACCCGAGAGCCGCCGAGATACACAGGAATCTGTATCTCGGCGGCGCCATTTTTAAACTTCAAGACTGCAATGACAAGGCTGCAAATGACATTGGGGCAAAGCTGCAAATGACAAGGCTACACTGACAAGGCTGCAAATGACACTGACAAGGCTGCAATGACACTGGGCAAGGCTGCAGATGAATGGGCAAGGCTGCAGATGGACACTGATAAGGCTGCATTGATGGGCATTTAAATGTAAGTTTTTTCCTTAAACTTCTCTCCTAAAAGTTTTTTCCCTTAAAATTCCCTCCTAAACTTGGGGTGCGTGTTATACGCCGGCGCATGTTATACGTCGATAAATACTGGAATGTATAGAAGGATGGGGCCCAAAAGTGACTCAAGCCCAGAGGCCCCCACCACCCCAAGTCCTGCCCTGGGGACAGGAGGGAGAGACAGAACAGCAGCATCAACCAGGTTTTTTGCAGAATATAGAAAACAAATCCCATGATTGAGTATGAACAGCATTAGAGTTGCACGATTCTGGATAAAATGAGAATCACAGTTTAGAATAAAGATTGCTTTTCTCTCACGATTCTTGGCGTAACATCATCTTTCACATTATACAAAAAAAAACGCTGCGCAAATAGTGTGACATCAAATATTGGAACTATCACCATTTTATTCTCTAGTGTCTCTGCTAAAAAAAAAAAAATATGTTAGGGGGTTTTAAGTAACTTCCTAGCAAAAAAATACAGATTTTAACTTCCAGGCAAGTGTCAGAAAAAGGCTTGGTCTTTAACCACTTCAGCACCGGGCCATTTTACACCCTTCCTTACCAGAGCACTTTTTGCGATTCGGCACTGCGTCGCTTTAACTAACAATTGCGCGGTCGTGCGACGTTACACCCAAACAAAATTGACATCCTTTTTTTCCCACAAATAGAGCTTTCTTTTGGTGGTATTTGATCGCCCCTGCGGTTTTTATTTTTTGCGCTATAAACAAAAGAAGAGCGACAATTTTGAAAAAAAACAATATTTTTTACTTTTTGCTATAATAAATATCCCATTTAAAAAAAAAAAAAAAAAAAAACTATTTTTTTTACTCAGTTTAGGCCGATACGTATTCTTCTACATATTGTTGGTAAAAAAAAAAAAAAAAAAAAAAAAAAAAAAATCGCAATAAGCGTATATTGATCGGTTTGCGCAAAAGTTATAGCGTCTACAAAATAGGGGATAGATTTATTGCATTTTTTTTTGTTTTTTTTTACTAGTAATGGCGGCGATCTGCGATTTTTTTTCGTGACTGCGACATTGCGGCGGACACTTCGGACACATTTTTGGAACCATTCACATTTACACAGCGATCGTTGCTATAAAATTGCATTGATTACTGTGTAAATGTGACTGGCAGGGAAGGGGTTAACACTAGGGGGCGCTGCAGGGGTTAATGTGTTCCCTATAGGAGTGATTCTAACTGTGGGGGGAGGGGACTCACAAGGGGAGGAGACCGATCAGTGATCCTCCGTACTGGGATCACATGATCGGTCTCCTTTCCGCTGACAGGACGTGGAGCTGTGTGTTTAGACACACAGCTCCACGGTCCCGCGCGGTCCCGTTGTTTTAACGGGCAATCGCGGGTGCCCGGCGGACATCGCGGGGGGTCCCGAACGGCGCCGCCGGCGGCGCGCACGCGCCCCCCAGGCGGCCGGGAATGAGAGGACGTCATATGATGCCCACCCAGGATGGGAGATCCACCTTGTGGGCGTCATATGTACATGGGCGGGTAGGGAAGTGGTTAAGTGGTTAAAAGCGGTTGTAAACCACTGGACACCCTGCAAGGTAAAGGCATAATGTGCTAGGTTGGCTCCCCTGGGCGAGCCCTCGTAGCTGTATGTCGGCCGCTATAAGACCACTAGTCAGGCGCGACGACTCAGCCGATGCGTGTGCCCTGCGGTCGCAGTGTCCGCTGGGCACCTGCGATTGCTCCACAGAGACAGAACGGAGGTCTGTCAATGTAAATAGACAGATCTCCGTTATGTCAGGGGTGAGGAGACTGCTCAGTTGTTCCTAATGCTTAAGAACAACAATCGATCACCTCCCCCAGGCAGTTCCATCCCCCATCCCCCCACAATTAGAAAGATTCCCTAGGACACACATTTAATCCCTTGATCGCCCCCTAGTGTTAATCCCTTCCCTGCCAGTGACATTTATACAGTAATCAGTGGCTATTTTTAGCTCTGATCGATGTATAAACTGTCAATGGTCCCAAAAGTGCCCGATCAAAAAATAATAAAAATTACATAAATATTTCCCCTATTTTGTAGATGCTATAACTTTTGCGCAAACCAATCAATATACGCTTATTGCGATTTTTTACCAAAAATATGTAGAAAAATACATACTGGCCTAAACTGATCAAGAAATTAAATTTAAAAAAAATTTGGGATATTTATTATAGCCAAAATTAAAAAAATATTGTTTTTTTTTTTCAAAATTGTCGCTCTTTTTTAACCACTTAAATACCGGGCCTATTCTGGCACTTCTCTCCTACATGTAAAAATCATATTTTTTTTGCTAGAAAATTACTCAGAACCCCCGAACATTATATATGTTTTTTTTAGCAGACATCCTAGGGAATAAAATGGCGATCATTGCTACTTTTTATCTCGCATGGTATTTGCGCAATCATTTTTAAAACGCCTTTTTTTTGGAAAATAAAAACTGTTTCATGAATTAAAAAATAACAAAACAGTAGTTAGCCCAATTTTTTGTATAAATGTGAAAGATAATGTTACGCCAAGTAAATAGATACCCAACATGTCACGCTTTAAAGTTGCGCACACTCATGGAATGGCGCCAAACTTCGGTTACCAGTTTAGGGTTACAGAGGAGGTCTATGCTAGAATTGTTGCTCTCACTCTAATGCACACGGCGATCACATATGTGGTTTGAACAGAGTTTACATATGTGGGCAGGACTTACGCGTGTGTTCGCTTCTGAGCGCGAGCTACCGGAGACAGGGGCGTTTTAAAAAATTTTTTTTTTTTTTTTTACTTCATTTTTATTTATTTTTTACATTAAAGTTTTTTTGATCGGTTTTATTCCTATTACAAGGAATGTAAACCAAACCAGACCCTTATCCGAGCATGCAGCCCGGCAGGTCAAGAAAGGGAGGGGGATGAGCGAGCGCCCCCCCCGAACCATACCAGGCCGCATGCCCCAAAGCCCTTTGCCCCCATGTTGATGGGGACACAAGAGCCTCTGCTCGACAACCCTGGCCGATGGTTGTCGGGGGCTGCGGGCGGGGGGGCTCATCGGAATCTGGGCCCCCCCCCCCATGTGAATGGGTATCAGGTGCATACTACCCCTACCCATTCACCAAAAAGGCAGTGATATGTAAGAAAAAAAAAAAAAAAACAAGAGGCGATTTTTCACAATTCCTTTATTAATAACTCTGTCCTCTCTCCGCCGCCTCTTCCTGCCGTCTCTCTCCTGGTGCTTTCTCTCCAGATGCCGTCTTCTACTTCTGCCTCCGTCTCTCCCACTGCCGTCTTCTTCCTCGCCGCCGGTTACCTGTTGTAATCTTCCTCCGTTTTGTTGTCGTCCGCTGTCTGGCATCTGTTATATAGCCATGGGGCGTGGCTATGCGAGGACGTCACCCGGAGAGCCCACCCTTGTGTGAGATCACAGACGGCGGGCTCTCCAGGTGATCCCCCCTTGGTGGGGTGCAAGAGGGGCAGAGGGCACTATGGGGGCAGGGGACACTATTGGGGAAGAGGAGAGAGGACACTATTTGGGCAGATGACACTATGGGGGCAGAGGATACTATTTGGGCAGATGACACTATGGGGGCAGAGGACACTATAAGGGCAGAGGACACTATAAGGGCAGAGGACACTATAAGGGCAGAGGACACTACAGTGGGGGGGGGGGGGGGGGGTGCAGGGACAGAGGACACTGCTTTGGGGGGCACAGGAAACTTGCTATGGGGGAAGGGTGGCAGACACTATGGGAGTGATGTGAAGGGGACAGAGGACATTGCAATGGGGGGGGGGGGGGCCAAGTCTAAAAGTCAAGTCTAACGCTGTGGAAAGCACCGTACTAACGATCCAAAAATCACCAGACAGCTCGTCGTATGAATTTTCCCATCCAATCTTCGTATAGTGTGTATGTGCCTCAAGTCTAAGTGAAAATAGGTTGCTGACCACTGCGTTAGACTTTAAGCCACGTACACAGGATCGGATTTGCTGACGGGAAATGTGTGATGACAAAAAAAAATCCGACCATTTGTATGCTCCATCAGACAATTGTTGTTGGTGTCCCGTGTCAATTTTACATTGTATTTTTTTTAAATATAACTGCCTACTCCCAAACTGTAATTTAAAGTAAAACACATAGCCAACTATTATTCTCTACAATTTTTATTGTGCATTAAAAAAAGAAAACAAATAAAATTTGACATGCGGTCTGCCAATAGAACTTAACCAAAAAGTGCATTGAATGCATCCAAAAATATAGAAAATATAACAAATCAAATCATTATTATTCAACCAAAAAATAACACGTGTCCTGCTTCTTAATATAGGGGGTCAGCATTGCCAAGAGTTGGTGAAAGCAGGGGTCCGTCATCCAGGGATAATTCCGAAAATCATTCGGATTATTCTTCTGGAGCTCCCGCAGCAAAGGCATATGACATAATTGGTCACTATTATTAAAGCAACCAATTTTTGGTCCAAGAACTCCTCCTGTTCCTGGACTCGAAATTAGCAGAAGGAGCCCAAAGGGTGGCGCTAAAGAGCTGAAAAAACACGTAGTATGTCACTACGTTCGTGTTTGTTGGCCGACAATTCCTTGCCGTTTGCATGCAAGACAAAATCCAGGCACATGCCTTCAGACAAAAGTCAGAGGTTTTGTCTGGGGAAAATCCGTTCGTGTGTGCGAGGCTTTAGTCAGAGCTGCAAAGTTTGTTTTTTCCCACAGACACCCTTTAAATGTTTTGGCAGATTTTTTCACTTGTATATGCAGCACACGAGGCTCCCTGAGCATTGGAAAGTGCCAGAAATGTGTAGCTAGGTGTTTTTTCAACATGCAAACATCTGTGTGGATTAGGCCTCCCAGCTCATCTGGTGATGTCAGGTAATAACATTCTTGACTCTCAATTACTTTCCACATTTCAATGATAACACTGCTGCATTGAAAAAGAGGCTTTTAACCTTTTGCTGACCGCCCTATAGCACTTTTCCTGCTACAGAGTGACAGCTGCGTGCAGGATCATGTATATATAGGTAATCCTGCACTTCCACCTGCAGGGGGCGTGCATGTCCCGCCACTGGACCGCTTCTGCTGTAATAATTCACAGCAGAAGCCGATCCGCAGGTCCCGGGGACCACAATGTCCTCCGGCACCTGCGGATCGTCAGTAAAACACTGAGCTATGCCTATGCTGCTGCCAGACTTATCCACCTTACCAACCGCTCTGTCTCTGCTACTCCTCTCTGTCAATCCCTCCACTGGATTCCGCTCACCCAACGAATTAAATTTAAAATACTAACCACCACCTACAAAGCAATCCACAAGTCTGCCCCCGGCTACATCACTGACCTAGTCTCAAAATAACAACCTAATCGTTCTTTTCAAGACCTCCTGCTCTCTAGTCACTTCCTCCCATGCTCGTCTCCAGGACTTTTCCAGAGCCTCTCCAAGCCTATGGAACTCCTTATCCCAATCAGTCCGTCTATCTCCTACTCTATTAGCTTTTAGACGATCCCTGAAAACTCTCCTCTTCAGGGAAGCCTATCCTACCCACACCTAACAACTGTATTTTCATTTTTTCCATCTGATCATCCCCCACAGTTATTACCTTTTGTTTCCACTTGACCCTCCCTTCTAGATTGTAAGCTTTAACGAGCAGGGCCCTCTGATCCCTCCTGTATTGAATTGTATTGTAATTGTACTGTCTCCCCTGATGTTGTAAAGCGCTGCGCAAACTGCTGGCGCTATATAAATCCTGTATAATAATAATAATAATAATAATAATAATAATAATAATGTAAACAAAGCAGATCTCTGTTCTGACAGGGGGGAAGGAACTGAGCCCGTGTCTCTGCAAAGCAGGGACTAGAGTCTGTCTCTTCCCCTAGTGAAAGCAGCACACAGTGTACATAAAAACACTGGCTAGGCACACAGTTAACGCTTTGATTGCCCTAGAGTTTAACCCCATCCCAGCCAGTGTCATTAGTACAGTGACAGTGAATATTTTGTTGTCATATCACTGCATTAGTGTCACTGGTTCCCGCAAAGTGTCAAAAGTGTCCGATGGTCCGCTGCAATAATGCAGTCCCGCTTTAAGTCGCCGATCGCCGCCATTACTAGTATAAAATAAAATCCATACATATATCCCATAGTTTGTAGACACTATAACGTTCATGTAAACCAAAATCAATATACACTTATTGGGATTTTTTTTACCAAAAACATGTAGAAGAATACATATTGGCCTAAATTTATCACAAAAATTCGATTTTTTTATATGATGTTTTATAGCAGAATTAAAAAACTAATAATTATTTTTTTTACATTGTCTTTTTAGGTTTATAATGCAAAAAAAAAAAAAAGAGATGATCAAATACCTCCAAAAGAAAAGCTCTATTTGTGGGGAAAAAAATTACATAACTTTGGGTACAGTGTTGCATGACCACGCAATTATCAGTTAAAATAACACAGTGCTGTATCACAAAAAGCGGCCTGGTCATGAAGGGGGGTAAATCTTTCAGAGGTCAAACCACTTAAGGACCAGACCTATTTTTTTTTACACTTTTACACAGTTAAAAATCATTTGTTTTTGCTAGAAAATTACTTAGAACCCCCAACCATTATATATTTTTTTCAGACACCCTAGAGAATAAAATGACGGCCATGGCAAAACTTTATGTCACACCATATCTTATAAACGCAATTTTGGTTGAAAAAATACACCTTTTTAATTAAAAAATAAGAAAGCAGTGATGTTAGCCCAATTTTTTTATATTGTGAAAGATAATGTTATGCCAAGTAAAATTGATACCCAACATGTCATGCTTCAAAATTGCGCCCGCTCGTGGAATTGCGGCAAACTTTGACATTTAAAAATCTCCATAGGCGAAGTTTAAATTTTTTTACAGGTTACCAGTTTTAAGTTACATAGGAGGTCTTTTGCTCTTGCTCTAGCGATTGCGGGGATACCTCACATGTGTGATTTGAACACCGTTTACATATGCGGGCGCGACTTACGAATGTGTTCACTTCTGCGCGCAAGCACGGCAGGACGGGACCCTTACATTTTTATTTATTTTTTTATCTTTTTCTACTCTGTCCCTTTAAAAAAATGTTTGGATCGCTTTTTGTGAACATCCCTTGTAATAGAAAAAAAAAGCATGACAGGACCTCTTTAACCACTTCAGACCCAGAAGATTTTACCCCCTTCCTGACCAGAGCATTTTTTGCGATTCGGCACTGCGTTGCTTTAGCTGACAATTGCGTGGTCGTGTCGTGTGATGTTGTACCTAAACAAAATTAAAGTCCTTTTTTTCCCACAAATAGAGCTTTCTTTTGGTGGTATTTTGATCACCTCTGCTGTTTTTATTTTTTGCGCTATAAACAAAGAGCAACAATAAAAAAAAAAAAGCAATATTTTTTACATTTTGCTATAATAAATATCCCAAAAAATATATTAAAAAAATTGTTTCTTTCTCAATTTAACCACTTCAATATGCGCCCATAGTCATATGACGCCCACAAGGTGGATCTCCCATCCTGGGTGGGCGTCATATGATGTCCTCCCATTCCCGGCCGTCTAGGGGGCGTGCACGCGCGCCTGTGGCATCGCTCGGGTCCCGGTGCGCGTGCCCGGCGGCCGCGATGTCCGCCGGGCACACGCGATTGCCCAAGAACACAGCAGGACCGTGGATCTGTGTGTGTAAACACACAGATCCACATCCTGTCAGTGGAGAGGAGACTGATGGTGTGTTCCCAGTACAGAGGAACACCGATCGTTCTCCTCCCCTTGGGAGTCCCCTCCCCCTGCAGTTAGAATCACTCCCAGGGAACATGCATTAACCCCTGCAGCGCCCCCTAGTGTTAACCCCTTTCCTTCCAGTCACATTTATAGCAACGATCCCTGTGTAAATGTGAATGGTCC
Organism: Lithobates sylvaticus; assembly: GCA_028564925.1. NCBI lineage: Eukaryota > Metazoa > Chordata > Amphibia > Anura > Ranidae > Lithobates > Lithobates sylvaticus. Next base: position 444,520,949 of record CM053029.1, on the reverse strand, counting down.
CAAAAATATGTCAAAAGTGTCCGCCGCAATGTTACAGTCACGAAAAAAACCTCAGATCGCCGCCATTACTAGTAAAAAAAAAAAAAAAAAATGCAATAAGTCTATCTCCTATTTTGTAGACGCTATAACTTTTGCGCAAACCAATCAATATATGCTTATTGCGATTTTTTTTTACCAAAAATATGTAGAAGAATACATATCGGCCTAAACTGAGTAAAAAAATATATATTTTTTTTTTTAAATGGGATATTTATTATAGCAAAAAGTAAAAAAATAGTATTTTTTTCAAAATTGTCGCTCTTCTTTAGTTTATAGTGCAAAAAATAAAAACCACAGAAGTGATCAAATACCACCAAAAGAAAGCACTATTTGTGGGGAAAAAAGGACGTCAATTCTGTTTGGGTGCAACGTCGCAGGACCGCGCAATTGTCAGTTAAAGCGACGCAGTGCCGAATCGCAAAAAGTGCTCTGTTAGGAAGGGGTAAAATCCTCCAGTGGTTAAGCTCATATGTATTCTTCTACATATTTTTAGTTAAAAAAAAAAAAAAAAATCGCAATAAGCATATATTGATTGGTTTGCGCAAAAGTTATAGTGTCTACAAAATAGGGGATAGATTTATGGCATTTTTATTATAATAATTTTTTTTTATATTTGTAATGGCGGCGATCTGCAATTTTTATCGTGACTGCGACATTATGGCGGACACACAGGACACTATTTTGGGACCATTGTCTTTTATACAGCGATCAGTGCTATAAAAATGCACAGATTACTGTGTAAATGACACTGGCAGGGAAGGGGTTAAACACTAGGGGGTGATAGGCGGCAAATTCTTCCGACGTACATCTGTTTGCAGCGGTCGGCAAGTGGTTAATGTGAGATCTGGGGTCAAAAAGACCTCAGATCTCACATTTACACTTAAAGAGGGGTTCCCACTTAAAAAAAAATGTTTAAAGTCAGCAGCTACTAATACTGCAGCTGCTGACTTTTAATAATCGGACACTTACTTGTCCCAGGGTCCAGCGATGCGGGGGATCGAGGCATCGCTCGTCCCCCCTCCGCTCGGCGGCGCTGGCATTTTAACTGTGGGCACCCACTGCGCGTGCGCGAGCCACGCTGCGCGCCGCCACTGGCCGCTCAATTATCTGGGACCGGTCACTTGTCCCAGATGATTGACAAGAGGGAGGGGGAGAGGCAATCTCCCTTCTTGCGCCGAGGGAAGTGACGTCAGGAGCCCAGGCACCGAAGGAGGCAGACTACGAGGGACCCCCTAATAACAGGCATTTAGAGGTGAATAAAAAAAAATAAAAATTTTCTCCAAATGTTTTTTTTTATTTTTTTAAGCACAGTAATAGGATTTTTGTTTTTTGGGGTTTGTTTTTTTGGGGTGGAACTCCACTTTAAATGCAATAAAAAAAAATATAATATAATAATAAAATTTTTTTTTTTTTTTTTTATATATATAAAAAATTTTCCCCTTCAAGACAACTGGGCGGAAGTGACGTTTGACGCTGCTTCCGTCATCCAATGGTATGTAGATTCGGCTCCGGTAATCTGCAGAGATGATCGAGATAGGGCTGGAGCGGAGTGGGCGATTAAAGTGATCTTGCAGCGAATCCCACAGAGACCACTTTTATCAGAAAGCGGACCGCCCACCGTTTTTTAAAATACGGGGGTTATAAGGCAGCTATCTGCTGCCATAACAATGGTATTCAAAGTCGAAGCACTGACGTATAACAATGGCAGCTGGTCTGGAAGTGGTTAACAAGAGGCAGGACCTAATATTACCTTTCTAACATGTGCTAAAAATAACTATTAAAACAAGAAAAAAAAAACAGGGTCATTTTAGTTTCCAATAGCCCTTCCCCACAGAACACCTGGGGAAGGGATATTGGGTAAGTCATGAAGGGACCTGTATGGACCACATGCAGACTGTGAAGTCTCTCAGCAACCAATTCACTGACAATTACACCGAGCAGGCTGCTGGTTATAACGCTCTCCTCACCTCTTTTACACACTAAGCACTGCCTGACACTGACAGGGCCACTTTAAAATGTCTCCGCCCGCGATTGTATAGTACTGCAAACCGGAAGTTACATCAATGAATAACACAATTAAGGACTCGCCTGGAGCCTCCGACCCAATTCATGGTGTTGTAGCCGAAAGCGGTTCTCTCACTGAAGCCCCAAACGGTGCTTATTCAATATCCGCCCCACGGACGGTCAGCCTGAGCCTGAGGTAAAATAACAGCGCCACACCCGCGTTCCCGCCCACACAGAACGCCGTCTGTACCACGTGATGTGTGCAAGCAGCCACACCTCCACAGAGGCGGGGTATATAATGCACTGTTCATAGTCGCCTGTTACATAGGGGCGTGTACTGTTATATCTTGTCTGAAGCTTGAACCCTTGGCTATTCAAGTATGCTATTTCAAGCAGTGACTTCTGATGTGTTTGGATTGGCTGTTCTATGTAAGAAGCTGTACAAGGGCTATGGTGCTGCACTTCTGGGAAGTTTGTTAAAAGAGATATATGGGATTTTTAAAATGTATTTATCAAGAATAATACTTACCTAGGTGGATGCTGCATCTTTACCCCGCCGGCTCGAAAGACTGAGAACCGAGCGATCAAACACTGCTGATTGCTCGATTATCAGAGCTCCATTAGCAGAGAGCTAGTGACTGTCACGCTGTCTGCTCTGCCCCCTCCTTGCTCACTGGTGGTTGAGCGCTGAGCCCTGGAGGGGGCGGGAGTGGCTGGCTTAGGCTCTCAGCGGCTCGCTGAAAAGCTGAGCCAGGGTCGTGGGTGGATCCCAACCATATTATCACAATCTTTCCACAGCCTAGACTGGCTCTGTGATGTCACAGCCCGCTCTCTGCTGAAAACGGGTCACAGGAGTGCAGAATGAACTGCACTCCTGCAGGGCCGGTGCTACCACTAGGCAAACTAGGCAGCTGCCTAGGGCGCCCGTCCACTGGTGTTCCTACTCTCTTCTCTCTGTAGCAGGTAACTAAGTCTCAGCATCAGCAGACAGGCGCCGCTTCTTTCACACATAGGGGGTTATTTACGAAAGGCAAATCCACTTTGCACTACAAGTGCAAACTACAATTGCAAAGTGCACTTGGAAGTGCAGTCTCTGTAAATCTGAAGGGTAGATCTGGAATGAGGGGAAGCTCTGCTGATTTTATCATCCAATCATGTGCAAGCTAAAATGCTGTTTTTTATTTATCTTGCATGTCCCCCTCAGATCTACAGCGACTGCACTTCCAAGTGCACTTTCAGAGCAATTTCAAGTGCACTTTGCACTTGTAGTGCAAAGTGGATTTTCCTTTTGAATATAACCCCCATAGTGTCAGAGGCGCAGTGGCGATGGAGGACTGTGTCCCGACTCCTGAATAGGGATGGGCCCGTTGTTCGATTCAAACCCATGTTCGAATCGAACATCGGGCTTTGGACCGCTCGTCAAGCCCAGAACTATTTGGGCCGCTCGCATCAAATTCGTGTGATGCGAGCGGACCGCGATGCACTGCGCCAGTCGCAGTGCATTGCTGGCTGATGATTGGCCAAGCATGCACTGTGACCCCGCATGCTTGGCCAATTATAGAGCCAGTGGCGAGGAGAGACATAATTGGCCACAGGCAGGATGCCTGTGGCCAATTATAGCTCAGGGGGTTTAGTAAATGCCCCACACTATAAAAGGCCACTGCGCCCGCGGCCTCGTGTAGTGTGTTCCAGCGTGTCAGTGACAGTATCTGCTGTGATCCATTCTGCAGTGCTGCTGAGTCTGACATTATCTGTGCTGTGATTCTGGGGATTAGTGTGTGCGTGCTGTTAGTACAGCATTGCAGTATCACATTAAAACACCTTTACCCTTCTGGCCTGTTGTGTCATCTAAGGCAGCCATCTGCGGCTAATTAATTGCTGGCTCCCGTAACACAGAGAACAGTCATTCATTGAAAGTCATTGATAAAAAAAAAAGTCATTGATAGAAAAAAACTAAAAATCGTGGGGGTCCCCCCAAATTCAATTACCAGGCCCTTCAGGTCTGCTATGGATATTAAGGGGAACCCCGGCCAAAAAAAAAAAATGGCGTGGGGCCCCCTCAAAATCCATACCAGACCCTTATCCGAGCACGCAACCTGGCAGGCTGCAGGAAAATAGGGGGGGACGAGAGCGGCCATATACCCGGCCACATGCCCTCAACATGGGTCCCCCCAAAGCACCTTGTCCCCATGTTGATGAGGACAAGGGCATCTTCCCCACAACCCTGGCCATTGGTTGTGGGAGTCTGCGGGCGGGGGGCTTATCGGAATCTGGAAGCCCCCTTTAACAAGGGGACCCCCCGATCCCGCCCCCCCCAGTGTGAAATGGTAAGGGGGTACAAAAGTACCCCTACCATTTCACCAAAAAAGTGACAAAAATTTTAAAAATGACAGGAGACGGTATTTGACAATTCCTTTATTAAAATCTTCTTTCATCTTCTTTCTTCTGGCCTTCTTCCTTTCTTCATCCTTCGGTTTCTTCATCTTCTCCTTCCGGCATCTTCTTCCATCTTCTTCTTCCATCTTCTTCTTCCTCCGATCCGCTTCTTCTTGCTCTGGTCTTCTCGTCCGGCATCTTCTTCCATGGCGTCGGCGTCTTTTGTACCCCCTTACCATTTCACACGGGGGGGGGGCGGGATCTGGGGACCCCCTTGTTAAATGGGGCTTCCAGATTACGATAAGCCCCCCGCCCGCAGACCCCCACAACCAATGGCCAGGGTTGTTGGGAAGAGGCCCTTGTCCTCATCAACATGGGGACAAGGTGCTTTGGGGGGGACCCCAAAGCACCCTTCCAATGTTGAGGGCATGTGGCCTGGTACGGTTCAGGAGGGAGGGGGAGCGCTCTCGTCCCCCCTCTTTTCCTGCGGCCTGCCAGGTTGCGTGCTCAGATAAGGGTCTGGTATGGATTTTGAGGGGGACCCCACGCCATTTTTTTTTGGCCGGGGTTCCCCTTAAAATCCATCCCAGACCTCAAGGGTCTGGTGTGGATTTTGAGGGGGACCCCACGCCATTTTTTTTTTTTTTTTTTGGCCGGGGTTCCCCTTAATATCCATAGCAGACCTGAAGGGCCTGGTAATTGAATTTGGGGGGACCCCCACGCTTTTTTTTTGTTTTTTTTGTTTTTTTTATCAATGACTTTTTTTTATCAATGACTTTCAATGAATGACTGTTCTCTGTGTTACGGGAGCGGACAATTCATTAGCCGCGAGTGATTTTAAATAGCTTTTTTTCTGCAAAAATGACACTTTGTGCAGGGACAGTTCTAAGCACGGGAAACATGCGCCCTTTCACAGGCATACTATAGACACCCCCCAGGTACGAAATTTAAAGGAATATTACACTTTTATTGTTTCACTTTAAGCATTATTAAAATCACTGCTCCTGAAAAAACGTCCGTTTAAAAAAAAAAAAATTTGCATTGATGCATGTCCCCTGGGGCAGGACCCAGGTCCCCAAACACTTTTTATGACAATAACATGCATATTAGCCTTTAAAATTAGCACTTTTGATTTCGAACGTTCGCGTCCATTGTAATTACTAGGGTTCTTAAGTTCGCACAAACTTTCGGTCCGTTTGTGGGTTCTGGTGCGAACCGAACCTGGGGGTGTTCGGCTCATCCCTTCTCCTGAATAAATGGAAGCAAGCAAACATTCATTGATGGGCATTGGTAGGCTGCATTGATGGGCACTGGTAGGCTGCATTTGATGGATGCTGGTGGGGCTGCATTTGATGGGAGCTGGTGAGGCTGCATTTGATGGGTGCTGGTGAGGCTGCATTTGATGGGCGCTGGTGAGGCTGCATTTGATGGGCGCTGGTGAGGCTGCATTTGATGGGCGCTGGTGAGGCTGCATTTGATGGGCAGGAAAAAGGGGTGGGGTCAGAGGTGGAGCCAAGGGGGATGGCAAAATTAGGTTTTGCCTAGGGTGTCAAAAATCCTTGCACCAGCCCTGCACTCCTGTGATCCACAGTACAGCCAAATGAGCTTAGCAACCGCCCACCAAAGACTTACTGCGGCAGGGCAGCAGCTCTGCCCCAGATCACGTACCTGGTACATGATGTGACAGTTACAGGTCTGGGGCGTGCACATACACCGCCGGAAACCCACTCCCGCTGTGATTGGACACAGCAGGAGCCAATCAGCGACTCTGATCGTTCAGGCGAAAGGCAGAACGGCAGGTGTAACTTTTGCGCAAACCAATTAATATTCACGTGTTGGGATTTTTTTTACCAAAAATATGTAGCAGAATACATATTGGCCTAAACTGATAAAGAAATTAGATTTTTTAACCACTTCAATACCGGGCACTTTTGCCCCTTCTTGCCCAGGACAATTTTCAGCTTTAAGCGCTATCGCACTTTGAATGACAATTTCGCGGTCATGCAACACTTTACCCAAATTACATTTTTATCCTTTTCTTCCCATAATTAGAGCTTTGTTTTGGTGGTATTTGATCACATGTGGGGTTTTATTTTTTTGATAAACAGACTAAAAAAGACCGACGGGTGTTACTGCTGGGCACTGATTGGCACTGTGTCGGGCTCTGATTGGCACTGTTGTGGGCACTGATATTCGTTTTTAATGGGGCACAGACTGGCAGCTTATGGGCACTGATTGGCGGGCGATGGGCACCTCTGATGGGGCTGTGCTGATAATCAATGTGTTGATTATCAGCACAGACCCCCCCCCCCCCCCCCCCCGACAGATCGGCTCTCCCTGTTAGCGTGAACCAAGAAATGCCGTTTACAGGCACTTCCGGGTTCACGCGATGATCAGCTTTGATTGGTCAGAGGCTCCTTACTACGATCGGGGATGCAGTGTGTCACACTGACACACAGCATCTTTGATCGCCGTGTGCGACGGCATGTTATCCTGCTGGACGTCATATGACACCCAGTCAGAATAACAGAACCACCGTCCGGCCGTCAATCTGCTATAGGCCGGGTAGGAAGTGGTTACATTTTTTTATTGGGAATGTTTTATAGCAGAAAGTAAAAAATATGTTTTTTTTTTGTTTGTTTTTTTAATTGTCGGTCCTTTTTGTGTATATAGTGAAAAAATAAAAAACGCAGAGGTGATCAATACCACCAAAAGAAAGCACTATTTGTGGGGAGAAAAAGGACAAACATTTTTTTCAGGGTACAGCGTTACACGCACATGCAATTGGCAGTTAAAATAACGCAGTGCCGTATTGCATAAAAAACGGCCTGGTCATGAAGGGGAGGGTAAACCTTCCGGAGCTGAAGTGGTTAAAATGATATAACATTTTTATCAAATAAAATAAAAAAGATGTTATATTTACCTGCTTTATGCAAGGATATTGACTTACCTTTTCTCTTTCGGTCCCCCGCCAGTGCTCTCCGCTCCTACTCTTCTCTGAATGCCCCTATAGCAAGCCATGTGCTGTGGGGGCACTCATGTGGGTGAACTCCCGAGTCGGGCTGCGTGCGCACAAGAAACACACCACGTGGCTCAGCCACACCCCCTGCTCCTTCCTCACAGAGTTTGACTGAGGGCAGCAGAAGACAATGACTCTTGCTGCTATTGGTGTAGCCTGTGAGAAGAGGGAGAGAGGGCATCATTGGTATACACAAGCGCAGCGCTGGATGGAGAGAGGACTCAGGTAAGTGTTTAGGCGTGTTTTTTTACCCTAACTAATTCCCACTTGGTCACTGTACATTTGGGGCTGGGCAGGTCAAGTGTCGTTCTGGGAGGAATGGGACACTAAACAGTATGTTTAGGCCTCATGCTCATTTGAGCTCAAAATTGCTGCTTTTACAGGCGTTTGAGCCTCTTTTTTCTGCCTCTAAACGCCCCTCCATGTTAACCTATGTGTCAATTGGGGCATTTAGAGACAGAAAAAAAAAAAAACATTATTTGTGCTTTCAGCTGGGAACTCTGATGTGGGGGAACTCTGGTGACCAGAGACCACCTTCCGCAGAGTGAATACACTAAGGCAAGGGGGGGGGGGGGTACTGATAAAAGGGGAGCTCTTATATCAGTGTCCCCTTACATTATTATATTCATTCCCACCATACACTGGCCTCGAGGCACTGTCACTAACCTCCTCTCAGGTGTGCCATGCAGGGCTCGGTCAGGCGGTCCTCTCTGGGCTCCAGCTTGACAGCTCTGGTTTTATCCTTGAGTTTCCTCCCCACAGCCCACACATGTCTGACTCCTCCCATGACCCCCATCCCAGTAGCGCTCTCACTCTTGACTCCTCTCCAGGCTCCCCCTCAGAGACTGCAGACACAAGACAAGAGATGGTTAGAGGCTGCGGACATGATACAAGAGATAGTTAGAGGCTGCGGACAGGATACAAGGAGATATTGCAGACATGATACAAGTAATGGTTCAAGGATGTAGACATGATACAGGAGATAGTCAGAGGCTGTGGGCATGGTACAGGAGATGGTCAGAGCCTGTAGACATGGTACAGGAAATGTCAGAGGCTGTAGACATGGTACAGGAGATGTCAGAGGCTGCGGGCACGGTACAGGAGATGGTCAGCAGAGGCTGTGGGCATGATACAGGAGATGTCAGAGGCTGCGGGCATGGTACAGGAGATGTCAGAGGCTGCGGGCATGGTACAGGAGATGTCAGAGGCTGCGGGCATGGTACAGGAGATGTCAGAGGCTGCGGGCATGGTACAGGAGATGTCAGAGGCTGCGGGCACGGTACAGGATATGATCAGCAGAGGCTGCGGGCATGGTACAGGATATGATCAGCAGAGGCTGCGGGATGGTTAGTGGCTGCGGGCATGGTACAGGAGATGATCAGAGGCTGCGGGCATGGTACAGGAGATGATCAGGGGCTGCAGGCATAGTACAGGAGATGTAAGAGGCTGTGGGCATGGTACAGGAGATGGTCAGCAGAGGCTGTGGGCACTGTACAGGACATGGTCAGCAGAGGCTGTAGGCACGGTACAGGACATGGTCAGCAGAGGCTGTGGGCACAGTGCAGGAGATGTCAGAGGCTGTGGGCATGGTTCAGATGTCAGACTCAAACACTCACAACGTCAACGGGGTTGCCTTCAGCTTCTCTGTTCCGATGGGCTCCTGGGCCGTGTGACAGGAATGCACTGCCGCCATGATCATCCCTGGCTTGACTTGAGTTGGTGCACTGTAACTGCTTCTGCCAGACCCGCCCTGGGCCCCGCCTGCTGGGTGAATACAGGATCTGCTTCAGGTCAGCTTGGGCATCTCCAGGAACTGCCCATGTGCAGTTCTGAGCCAAGCCAGCCACAGCCATTTTTACCGGCACTTTTCTCCTACTACGGACATTTACAGGCAGGAGAAAAGTGCCCTGTTTTTGCCGGCTGCCCGTAAAAATACAGGCAGTTGGCAACATTGCATCACTTCCTATTTTTTCTTCTGTCATACGAGAATTTTCGTCACTTTAGTAACCTCTCCATTTTCGATATGCGACTAGCATGCAATAATTAAAAAAAAAAGTGATAATGTGTCATCTGATTTTCGGATCGTGTGTACGGGCCATGAGATTGAACTGACACGCGCTGCAGATCGCAAGAGCAGCACACTAAGGATCAGCACAAAGTACAAATGGGTAGTTTATTGCATGATCACAACACAAGAAAGGTGCAACGTTTCAGAGTTACACAGGACCCCTTCTGAAATGCTGCACCTTTCTTGTGTTATGATCATGCAATAAACTACCCATTTGGACGCCACTTTGTGCCGATCATTGGCAAATATCTACGTTGTGACTTGAACCAGTATCCAGCTGGTTGTTGCTGCAGCACTCAAACCATACCTCCCAACTTTCTGAGATGGGAATGAGGGACACCTATTAGCAAAGGTATGTAGGCATAGGACACACCTCCTGCCACGCCCCTTTTAAAGGAGAATTGTACACATAAAAATTGTAAACCCACAAGTACCTTTTTACCACTACTATTCCTTTATATTGGCTTTTGGAATTTACAAATGCAGAAATTTAGAAATTGGATGAAAGGTTTATCACTGTAAAACACTTTTTGATATATAAGCATAGCTCCCAACTGTCCCTGATTTCGATGGACTGTCCCGGATTTGGAGCAATGTCCCTCATTGCTCCTCATTTGTCCCTCATTTTGGTCTGATCTATATAGCTGTATATAAAATGCACTTTTTATCTATCAAAAAGTGTTTCCCAGCGCTAAACCTTTCATCTGATTTCTAAATTGCTGCATTGGTAAATTCCAAAAGCCAATATAAAGATATAGTAGTGGTAAAAAAAGCACTTGTGGGTTTAACCAATCTTGTTTTTTTTGTATATTTCTCCTTTAAGGGGGCGTGGCAAGAGGTGTGTCCTATGCATGCCTACTTTTGCTGATGGGTGTCCCTCATTCCCATCTCAAAAATTTGGCAGGTATGTATAAGTTAGGATTGCACCAATACTAGTATCGGTATCGGTATTGGTGCCGAAACCGAGTATTTGCACAATTATCGGTACTCATGCAAATGCACCGATACCTGAAACCAATACTTACAGGCTCGGTTCTTTGAGCTGTCAGTGGGTCTCCCCAGTTGACAGCTAAAGTGTTAAAGAAGTCCGATAATTGGAGCTGTGAAAAAAAAAGCAGCTGGCAATGTTTATTAACGTCGGCAGAATGGCACGGCTGGGCACAACCACGTACCTGTACGTGGCCCTTTAAGAGCCCAGCCGTGGGTCGCACGCTCGCGACCCGGTCCTGAGCTCTGTGACCGCGGGACCAGCGGACCCGATTGCCGCTGGTGTCCCGCAATCGGGTCACAGAGCTGAAGAACGGGGAGAGGCCTGTGTAAACAAACCTCTCCCCGTGCTTCCTAGCGCAACTGACACTGATCTGCTGTTCCCTGTCACCGGGAAAGCCGATCAGTGACGTCAGACGCAAAGCCACGCCCCCCTACAGTAAAAAAAAAAACACACACACTTAACCTCTCCCCGCCCCCTAGTGGTTAACTCCTTCACTGCCAGTGTCATTTACATAGGAATCAGTGCATTTAAATAGCACTGATTTCTGTATAAATTACAATGGTCCCAAAAATGTGTCAAAAATGGCCGATGTTTCCGCCATAATGTCGCAGTCACAATAAAAATCGCTGATCGCCGCCATTACTGGTAGAAAAAAAAAATATTAATAAAAATGCTATAAAACTATCCCCAATTTTGTAAACGCTATAACTTTTGCGCAAACAAATCAATCGCTAATTGTGATTTTTTTTTACCAAAAATATGTAGAAGAATATGTATCGGCCTAAACTGAGGAAAAATATGTTTTTTTTTATATATTTTTTGGGGATATTTATTATAGCAAAAAGTAAAAAATATTGCATTTTTGGGAGCCATGTCGCACGACCGCGCAATTGTCAGTTAAAGCGACACAGTGCCGAATCGCAAAAAGGGGCCTGGTCCTTTGGCTGCAAATTGGTCCGGGGCTTAAGTGGTTAACAACATTGCTCAGCTGCTGAAACACTAAAATAAAAAGAAACATTTGTTTCTTTTTGTATCTTTCTGTTTCTTCATCTACAGATCAAAGGGATGAACAAATGTTCCTCTGTTTAACCCCTTATTAACCCTTAATTTACTCTAATCAGCCTTAATTAACTACCTATTGTCCTCCATTTAATTATTATTTTCCTGCTTTTCTTTTTTTTTGTTCACGTCTATTTTATAAACGATAAACAATTTAAACTTTTTTTATGTTTGCTTTGTTAGTGAATATTTTTGCACATATATATTAACATATATTTACACATTTCACATTGAAAAAGTGCAAAATTAAAAACAAAAATCTATTTATTTAATTTGTAAATAACTTTTCAATGCTTTGTACCATTGCTGACAGCTGAAGTGAAAACAAAACAGCTGCGGTAGGTATCGGTAATTGGTATTGGCGAGTACTAAAAAAAAAAAAAAAAGTATCAGTACTCGTTGTAAAAAAATGGTATCCGCTTAATGGTCCTATCTATGTTACCAGGGTCATACAAACAAATCAAGAAGAGCCTGATTCGCCATTTGCTGATGGCTGCACGATCAATTATCGCTAGTTCTTGGCGTCAACCAGTGGTCCCCTCTCTAGTAGAGTGGGCCTGCGAAGTGGACAGGATAGAACATATTGAAAGAATGTTAGCATGGGATGCTGATAAAAGCGAGGCCCACACCATTATGTGGACCGTTTGGTTATACTTAATAGCCCTTTATAGCGAATACAGCTCCTACTGTTTCCCCTGGGCCCTCTTGTGAGTAGCTCGATATACCTTATCCCCATTCTCCCTTCTTTCTCATACCCTCCTCTCCTTTTTGTTTGTGTCTCTTCTCTTTTTCTCTGTTTATATTTCTTCGCCCTTTCTACTCTTCCTTTCTTACCTCTTTAAGATTATAGCAAGTCTACCGGTAGATTCACTACACTTTCAGGCCATAAGTGTTGAGCCTTGTTTTTTCTTTTTTCTACACCACTGTTTATAGTGGTCTACTGGTTACTTGGTTTATTTCACGTATTTTTTACATTCCTCGATGATTTCCACATGACTATGATTACATGATAATTTTATGTCCTTCCGATCCTAATGTATACTTGTACACTCAATGGAAATATGTTATTCCTTGCCTATGTTTATTCATAGAAGTGTAAAAAAAAAAATTTTGTATAACTAATGCATTTTATATACAACTATATAGATCAGACCAAAATGAGGGACAAATGAGGAGAGAGGGACTTTGTTCCAAATGAGGGACAGTCCCTCGAAATCAGGGACAGTTGGGAGCTATGCCCAAACTCTGAGAGCTTATACCAGGAACGCGTGCGATGGGAATATGCAGTATTACTTGAAAGGTGCACGGATCACGTGTTCTAGTGTAAAAAAGAAAAAAGGGATATACCACGCTGTGACTAAATTAATATATAAGAAGCTGCCAACACCGCTGTAGACAAAAAGCAAGGATGGACCCAGTTACACACCACTCATGTACCTGTACTCATGAGAAGCTTTTGATGACCTGACCTTTTACCATGTGAGTTTACCATTTTACTACAATAAACAATATTTTTAAACAGTATCACGCTATGCAATTTTTTTCTCCATCTGTTTTGCATGGCCTGTGGATACCGAGCCTCTGCCCTCACCAAGGAATATGATATTTAACCTTTAACTCACTTGATGTCTGTGAATGTCCAAGTAAGGCCCCTTTCACACGGACGGTCCATTCAGTTTTTAAGGCGGACCTGAACGGACGCTCCATAGACCTCTATGGAGGGACGGATGTCAGCGGTGACATGTCCGCTGACATCCGACTCGCTCCGATCCGAAAAAGTGTGACGGAGGAATACCCTATTTTTCCATCCGTCTTCGGATCGGGTGACGACGGACTCTACGGTCCGTCGTCATCCGATCCCCCATAGAGGAGAGCGGCGCTCTGACTGGTCCGTCCCTGCACAGAGTGCAGAGACAGACCTGTCATCTGCCTGCTCAGTGGAGGATTGACTCAACTGAAGCAATGGCATGTACGTGCCGTTGCTTCAGTTGTACTGTGCCGTTTAATCACATCACCGGAGCCGCGATACCCGGAAGCAAGACCCGGCAACACGTCGGCTGCCTGAGGGGGAGACGAGGACGGCTGCCGGGGCTTTGTTTTCGGGTAAGTAATTCATAATGAGCTAGTATGCTATGCATACTAGCTCATTATGCCTTTATCTTGCAGGGTGTGTTTTTATTTTATTTTTTGCAGGAGGGTTTACTTCCTCTTTAACCAGTTCCCGACCGGCTCCTGTACTTATACGTCGGCAGAATGGCACGGCTGGGCGAAGTAACGTACCGGTACATTACTTTGAATTCCCCTCCGTGCCCGCGTGCGCTACCGCAAGCTCTGTCACCGGGCCGGCGGGTCCCGCGGACTCGATCGCTGCGGGGATACCCACGATCGTGTCACGGAGCTCAAGAACGGGGAGATGCCGATGTAAACAGCATCTCCCCGTTCTGCCTAATGACAGCACACTGATCGTCTTCTCCCTGTCATCGGGAGCAGCGATCAGTGCCAATGGGACCAAAAATGTGTCAAAATTGTCCGATGTGTCCGCCATAATGTCACAGTCACCATAAAAATCGCTGATCGCCGTCATTACTAGTAAAAAAAAAAAAATATTAATAAAAATGTCATAAAACTATCCCCTATTTTGTAGACGCTATAACTTTTGCGCAAACCAATCAATAAATGCTTATTGCGATTTTTTTCTTTTTTTAACAAAAATATGTAGAAGAATACGTATCGGCCTAAACTGAGGAAAAACATTTTTTTTTTATATATTTTTGGGGGATATTTATTATAGCAAAAAGTAAAAAATAATGCGTTTTTTTCAAAATTGTCGCTCTTTTTTTGTTTATAGTGAAAAAAATAAAAACCGCAGAGGTGATCAAATACCACCAAAAGAAAGCTCTATTTGTGGGAAAAAAAGGACGTCAATTTTGTTTTGGAGCCACGTCGCACGACCGCGCAATTGTCATTTAAAGCGACGCAGTGCCGAATCCCCAAAAAAACGTTCTGGTCAGGAAGGGGGTAAATCCTTCCGCGGCTGAAGTGGTTAAGCCTTTGAAAGACTTGAGTGGTATATGCCCCTTCAAGTCATTGACATCCGGTAAGCCTCCTCTCTTATCGGTGGTGGTTTAATCACATTGGGGGTTATTTACGAAAGGCAAATCCACTTTGCACTGAAAGTGCACTTGGAAGTAAAGTCGCTTTAAATCTGAGGGTTAGATCTGAAATGAGGGGAAGCTCTGCTGATTTTATCATTCAATCATGTGCAAGCTAAAATGCTGTTTTTTATTTTTCTTGCATGTCCCCCTCAGATCTACATCGACTTTAATTCCAAGAGCACTTTTAGTGCACTTTCAAGTGCACTTGCAGTGCAAAGTGGTTTTGCCTTTCGTAAATAACCACCATTGCCTCCATTTGGAATTTTACACTTGGGTTGGATGTTCCTGAGTCTTTTTTTGGATTATTCATTACAATCTTGGACTTGACATATGCCTTTTATTTTCTTTGTGACAATTGAATGCACTTTGTTATTTTTACTTGTTTATGGTTGTATATGTATTTTACACTCCAGTTAGCACTTTCACTTAGTGGTAATTCACTATTTGATCATCTTCATTGATAAACCACTCACCTGATTGAACATTAGCGCTACACATTCTTAAACCGCTTCCCGACCGCCTCACGCAGATATACTGCGGCAGAATGGCACGGGCAGGCAAAATCACGTACCTGTACGTCGCTCTATTTTTGTTTATAGCGCAAAAAATAAAAACCGCAGGGGCGATCAAATACCACCAAAAGAAAGCTCTATTTGTGGGAAAAAAAGGACGCCGATTTTGTTTGGGAGCCACGTCGCACGACCGCGCAATTGTCAGTTAAAGCCAGGGCTGGTGCAAGGATTTTTGACACCCTAGGCGAAACCTAATTTTGCTGCCCCCCTTGGCTCCACCCATGACCCCACCCCCTTTTGCCTGCCCATGTAAACCCCACCTTTTTTAATGAAGCGCCCATCAAATGCAGCCTCACCAGCGCCCATCAATGCAGCCTACCAGAACCCATCAATTCAGCCTCACCAGCGCCCATCAAATGCAGCCTACGAGCACCCATCAAATGCAGCCTCACCAGCGCTCATCAATGCAGCCTCACCAGCGCTCATCAAATGTAGCCTCACCAGCGCTCATCAAATGTAGCCTCACCAGCACCCATCAAATGCAGCCTACCAGCGCCCATCAATGCAGCCTACCAGCGCCCATCAATGCAGCCTACCAGTGCCCATCAATGAATGTTTGCTTGCTTCCATTTATTCGGGAGTCGGGGCACAGACACAGTCCTCCACCACCGCTGCGCCTCTGACACTATGTGCGAACGGAGCGGTGGCTGCCTGCTAATACTGAGACTTAGTTGCTTGCTGCAGAGAGTAGGAACACCAGTGGCCGGGCGCCTAGGCAGCAGGGCGCCCTAGGCGGCTGCCTAGTTTGCCTAGTGGTAGCACTGGCCCTGGTTAAAGTGACGCAGTGCCGAATCGCAAAAAGCGGCCTGGTCCTTTGGCTGCCAATTGGTCCGGGGCTGAAGTGGTTAATTTATTCACGTGTCTAGTGTGAATCGAGGCTTACGCACGTCAACGCGTGTAAATAACTATTGACCAAATGAAGCGTTTATTACGCTTTCGCAGAAAGATAAAGCGTATATCTTTGAGTACGCCGCCCGCCCGTGTGCATGGCTGATGAGCACAATAGAAGCGAATGACAGGGCGAAGCGTTGGAATGAATGTGGAGTGGGCGGAGTCAGCGCTCCATCCTATGGCCAGGAGCTGTGAGCAGGCACATAAGATGCTCAGTGCATTGCATGTGTCACTATGCTGACAGCTCGCTTCCCGCAGGTCATGATGCAGTGCGGGGGACATCTGTGCACCGCGGCTTAGTGCAGAGCAGGAGGAGGAGGAGGGGGGGAAGAGCAGCGATCGGATCTGACAGACAGGCAGGCAGGGGGGAGACATGTCACATCTGCTGCAGGCGGCCGACCGGGTGCGATGGAAGAAGAAGGAGGCGGTGGTGAAGAAGGCAGCCCTGGTACTGGTCGCAGTGTACGGAGTGAAGACTCTCTATCCTCTCCTATACAGACAGCTCCGCAGGAAGGAGCCCAGTCCGTGCAGACATGATCCTCAGAGCCAGGATGGAGGGAGCAGCTCGCCCTCCTCCCCCGCTATCAATGCGGAATTCTACCGGCAGCTGCTGGAGCTGCGGAAGATCCTCTTCCCCCGGCTGCTGAGCAGGGAGCTGGCGCTGCTGTCCGTGCACTCGGTGGCGCTCGTCTCCAGGACCTTCCTGTCCGTGTACGTCGCGGGTCTGGACGGGAAGATCGTGAAGAGCATCGTGGAGAAGAAGCCGAGGAGCTTCCTGCTGCAGCTGATGAAATGGCTCCTCATCGCCATCCCCGCCACCTTTGTAAATAGCGCCATCCGCTACCTGGAGTGTAAGCTGGCCCTGGCTCTGCGCACCCGCCTGGTGGACCATGCCTACCAGACCTACTTCGCCGATCAGACCTATTATAAAATCATCAACATGGACGGCAGGCTGGCCAACCCCGACCAGTCCCTGACCGATGACATTATGATGTTCTCCCAGTCTATAGCACACCTGTACTCCAACCTGACCAAGCCTATCTTGGATGTGGTGCTCACCTCCTACACCCTCATCCAGACTGCTAGATCTAGAGGAGCGAATCCCCTGGGGCCTACTATGCTGGCTGGCCTGGTGGTCTATGCAACAGCCAAGGTGCTCAAGGCCTGCTCCCCCAAATTCGGCAAGCTGGTGGCCGAAGAAGCCCATAGGAAGGGCTACCTGCGCTACGTCCATTCTCGAATCATAGCCAACGTAGAAGAAATCGCCTTCTACCGGGGGCACAAGGTAAGACGAGAAGAGTCCAGGAGGGAAATGTGAGAGGCCCTGGGAAGATGCTGCTATTGTGATGCTGATGAGGTCCCATCCCCCGCCTTATTATCTAGCACTCTTTCCTCTAGAAATTTAAAACCGTCTACCGCTAGCGCAAAAGGCACAGTTGGCTCAGCGTGTGGCACAGATGTCATTTTGTTTGTTGTGTCGCTGTGCAATCTTATCCTTCAACCGTTACACCGTTGTTGACTACATGCTGAACGTGTAATATCAGGTACAGTATCTCACAAAAGTAAGTACACCCCTCACATTTTTGTAAATATTTTATTTGAGCTTTTCATGTGAAAACACTGAAGAAATGACTGACGCTTTACTACAATGTAAAGTAGTGAGTGTACAGCTTGTATAACAGTGTACATTTTCTGTCCCCTCAAAATAACTTAACACACAGCCATTATGTCTATAACGCTGGCAACAAAAGTGAGTACACCCCTGTCCAAATCGGGCCCAAAGTGTCAATATTTTGTGTTGCCACCATTATTTTCCAGCACTGCCTTAATCCTCTTTGGCATGGAGTTCACCAGAGCTTCACAGGTTGCCCCTGGAGTCCTCTTCCACTCCTCCATGATGACATCACAGGGCTGGTGGATGTTAGAGACCTTGTGCTCCTCCACATTCCATTTGAGGATGCACCACAGATGCTCAATAGGGTTTAGGTCTGGAGACATGATTGGCCAGTCCATCACCTTTACACTCAGCTTCTTTAGCAAAGCAGTGGTCGTCTTGGAGGTGTGTTTTGGGGTTGTTATCATGTTGGAATACTGCCCTGTGGCCCAGTCTCTGAAGGGAGGGGATCATGCTCTGCTTCAGTGTGTCACAGTCCATGTTGGCATTCATGGTTCCCTCAATGAACTGTAGCTCCCCAGTGCCGGCAGCACTCATGCAACCCCAGACCATGACACTCCCACCACCATGCTTGACTGTAGGCAAGGCATACTTGTCTTTGTACTCCTCACACACGCTTGACACCATCTGATCCAAATATGTTTATCTTGGTCTCACAAGACCACAGGACATGGTTCCATTAATCCATGTCCTTGGTCTGCTTGTCTTCAAACTGTTTGCAGGCTTTCTTCTGCATCATCTTTAGAAGAGGCTTCCTTCTGGGACAACAGCCATGCAGACTAATTTCATGCAGTGTGCAGTGTATGGTCTGAGCACTGACAGGCTGAACCCTCCACCCCTTCAACCTCTGCAGCAATGCTGGCAGCAATCATACGGCTCCCAAAGGTAACCTGTGGATATGACGCTGAGCACGTGCACTCAACTTCTTTGGTCGATCATAGCGAGGCCTGTTCTGAGTGGAACCTGTCTTGTCAAACCGCTGTATCGTCTTGGCCATCGTCCTGCAGCTCAGTTTCAGGGTCTTTGGCAATCTTCTTATAGCCTAGGCCAGTGATGGTGAACCTTGGCACCCCAGATGTTTTGGAACTACATTTGCCATGATGCTCATGCATTCTGCAGTGTAGTTGAGCATCATGGGAAATGTAGTTCCAAAACATCTGGGGTGTCAAGGTTCGCCATCACTGGCCTAGGCCATCTTTATGTAGAGCAAAAATTCTTTTTTTCAGATCCTCAGAGAGTTCTTTGCCATAAGGTGTCATGTTGAACTTCCAGTGACCAGTATGAGAGAGTGAGAGCGATAACACCAAATGTAATACACCTGCTCCCCATTCACACCTGAGACCTTGTAACACTTACGAGTCACATGACACCGGGAAGGGAAAATGGCTAATTGGACCCAATTTACAAATTTTCACTTAGGGGTGTACTCACTTTTGTTGCCAGTGGTTTAGACATTAATGGCTGTATGTTGAGTTATTTTGAGGGGACAGCAAATTTGCACTGTTATACAAGCTGTACACTCACTACTTTACATTGTAGCAAAGTGTCATTTCTTCAGTGTTGTCACATGAAAAGATACAATAAAATACAGTATTTACAAAAATGTGAGGCGTGTACTCACCTTTGTGAGATACTGTATATAAACACATCCAGTTAAGTCTAATGGACAGTAATGATAGGACCGGTGTATTATTTATGTTACGCCTAAAGTACTGTGTGGATAAGGCCCTTTCACGCGAACGGTCTGATCAGGGCTGCCTGTTAATTTTTATAAGCCAAACTGATTGGACCCTCTATTCACCCCTATGGACCATCTGGTGTAAACAGATTTTGGGGTCAATTCACTAAGAGATAAATACTGCATGGATTTTTGAGTTAAAATAACTCATGTGGTATTAATCTCAAAAGTAGTAAATTCACTAAAACAGGTTATTTAACGAATGCGTTAAATATTTTGATTGCAGAATCGCGGGAAAACGCGGGACGCGATTGTAAAGCCATTACTTGTTAATGGCACCCTAATTGTGGTGCGATTTTCCCACGATTGATGGGCGATAAATCGTGCGTCAATAGCAGCAAAATCGCAATGCGCAAAGCTTGTCGCTCAAAAAGGAGCAAGAGCTTATTTTGGGCGACAACGTAGCGTGTTGTGATTTTGCCACGATTGTAGCACGGTATATCGCTCGCCAATTGTAGCAAAATCGCAACACAATTATCGAGCCATTAATAAGTAATGTAATTGCAATCGCATCCCGCGTTTTGCCACAATTCTGGAATCGTGGGCAGAATCGCTACGCCTTTTCTGCCGAAAACAATGTTCTCGGCATTTTGCCGATAAGAGAAAAAGGTGCCGATAATGGCGGCGAAATCACATGCGATTTTACCATAATTTTACTGTGCTTATGGTGTGTTTTCATAGGTCATGTGACTCAAAAACCACAGCAAAAACACACGTTATTGATGTCTTCGTGCTACGTTTTCAATGCATTTCAACTGGGAGGTGCAGGTTTTTTAACTGACCAAAAATGCAGCAAGCAGGATTTTTAACACTGCAACGGAAGCGCTAAGGACCATTGTGAAAACATACATAGATTTTAAAGGGATACATTTTTCCTGAGCTTTTCTTGCGCTAAAGGTGCCAATAATGGCCGACAATAAATTTATATTCAAAAATATGTAAATTTGCTGCTCTTACTAATCAACAATTGGAAAAATAATATTCATTCAGTGATATAGTTAGGCTGCTTTCACACTGAGGCGGGCGGGCGTCGGTAGCAAATCGACGCTATATTTAGCGCCGGTTTACCGTTGTTTTAGTGGCGCTATTTGGCCGCTAGTGGGGGCGGTTTCAGTGGCCGAAAAAGGGTTAAACCCGCCCACAAAGCACCGCTGCAGTGGTGCTTTGCCGGCGGTTTAGCCACGCTGCCCCATTGATTTGAATGGGCAGGAGCAGTGTATACACCGCTCCTTCACCGCTCCAAAGATGCTGCTTGAAGGAGTTTTTTTAACGTCCTGCAAGCGCACTGCTCCAGTGTGAAAGCCTGACAAAGCAGCGGCTGTTTCAGGGCGCTGTTACAGGTGCTATTTTTAGCGCTGTAGCGCTTGCAAATCGCCCCAGTGTGAAAGGGGTGTAAATGCAACAGTCAACCCAAATCTGTGTTTCCAACAAATGCAAAGTTCATATATATCCAAAGTATTCTGTGTAAAGTTCTTTAAATATGTAATCCTTATATTGTGCTTCTTCTTCACCCTTGTGAATCCTGGGTATATTATGTGAATCCCACCACCGTTCACCACTGCTGCGCTCACCTTAAAAGAGAAGGATGTTTGCTAATTCATACTTACCTAGGTGGATCGGTCCGATGCTGCATCTGTCCCCCAGCGCCTATGCACTGAGAACGGAGCCACCAAACATAGCTGATGGCTCAGTTCTCTCGGCTCCCTGAGCGGAGAGCTGCTGCCTGTCAATCAGCAGTTCTCCGCTCTGGAGGGGCGGGGAGCAGCCATCTTAGGCTCTCAGCGGCTCGCTGAGAGACTTATGCCGCATACATACGATCGGACATTCCGACAACAAAACTGGATTTTTTTCCGACGGATGTTGGCTCAAACTTGTCTTGCATACACACGGTCACAGAAATGTTGTCGGAAATTCCGAACGTCAAGAATGCGGTGACGTACAAGACGTACGACGAGCCGAGAAAAATGAAGTTCAATAGCCAGTGCATCATTCTGCTTGATTCCGAGCATGCGTAAACTTTTGTGCGTCGGAATTGTCTACACACGGTCAGAATTTCCTTACAACAAATTTTGTTGTCAGGAAATTTCAGATCCAGCTCTCAAACATTTGTTGTTGGAAATTCCGACAGCAAATGTCCGATGGAGCATACACACGATCGGAATTTCCAACAGCAAGCTCACATCGAACATTTGTTGTCGGAAATTCTGACCGCGTGTACGCGGCATGAGACAGGCATCAGTGCAGGCAGATTTCAGCCTGCTCGCCGCTAGAAACGGGTCACAGGAGTCCAAAACTAATTGCACTCCTGTGACCCTTAGGGGAAGCCAAGCCAAACGAGCTAAGGTTGGACTTCTTTAATTTGAGACCTGTCTCCAGGTCTAAAGAAACCCCTCCTCCTTCTCCCCGCTACCTTCTGGGACATACACAAGTCCCAAAAGATGTCAGGACCATTCAGAATGCGCAGCGCCGATTTCCCTTCGCAAAGATGCCGGCACCTGCACCCAAAGCCGATTGAAGAATCGGCTCAGGGTGCCGACATTGCTGGATCCCTGGACAGGTAAGTGTCCTTATAATAAAAGTTAAAAAGCTACAGTATTTGTAGATGCTGACGTTTATTTTATTTTTTTGCCCAGACTGGAGTTCCTCTTTAACAAAGGCAGAGATGGCATTGTACAGCTGTACAGGGGCCCTCTGGGACTTAAAATACTATTAAACCCAAAACCAAAAATGTAATATATTGCAGATTGCTAATCATTA
Organism: Lithobates sylvaticus; assembly: GCA_028564925.1. Lineage (NCBI taxonomy): Eukaryota > Metazoa > Chordata > Amphibia > Anura > Ranidae > Lithobates > Lithobates sylvaticus. Next base: position 444,498,605 of record CM053029.1, on the reverse strand, counting down.
GTTGTGGTGGCTACATTAACCGCTTCCCGACCGCCTCATGTAGATATACGTCTACAGAATGGCACGGGCAGGCAAAAGCACGTACGGGTACGTCCCCTTTAATTTGCCTGCCCGTGGGTCGTGCGCTCCGCCGCCAGCGGCGCGCTCGCGATGCGGTCGGGAGCTCCGTGACCACGGCCGCGGGACCAGCGGACCCGATCGTCGCTGGTATCCCGCGATCGGGTTACGGAGCTGAAGAACGGGGAGAGGTTTGTGTAAACAAACCTCTCTCCGCGCTTCCTACTCTGCCTGTCATTGATCGGCTGTTCCCTGTCATCGGGAAAGCCGATCAATGACGTCAGACGTACAGCCACGCCCCCCTACTGTAAAAAAAACACAACACGTCACACTGACTCCTCCCCGCCCCCTAGTGGTTAACTCCTTCACTGCCACTGTCATTTACATAGGAATCAGTGCTATTTAAATAGCACTGATTTCTGTATAAATGACAAATGTCCCAAAAATGTGTCAAAAATGTCCGATGTGTCCGCCATAATGTCGCAGTCACAATAAAAATCGCTGATCGCCGCCATTACTAGTAAAAAAAAAATATTAATAAAAATGCTATAAAACTATCCCCTATTTTGTAAACGCTATAACTTTTGCGCAAACTAATCAATAATCGCTAATTGCGTTTTTTTTTTTACCAAAAATATGTAGAAGAATACGTATCGGCCTAAACTGAGGAAAATTTTTGTTTATAGCGCTCTATTTTTGTTTATAGCGCAAAAAATAAAAACCGCAGGGGCGATCTAACACCACCAAAAGAAAGCTCTATTTGTGGGAAAAAAAAGGACGCCAATTTTGTTTGGGAGCCACGTCGCACGACCGCGCAATTGTCAGTTAAAGCGACGCAGTGCCGAATCGCAAAAAGGGGCCTGGTCCTTTGGCTGCCAATTGGTCCGGGGCTGAAGTGGTTAACTTTCTAGGCTTTTTTCCTCTGTTTTCACCTGGTGATCTGGCCAGTAACACACCTCCTGTATTAGAGTGCCTTCACTCTGGATAAAGGAGCACAGGGGCACCTTTGGACAGCAGCATTGTCAGTCTGGGAGGAGGAGATAGTTATATGTACAGTTAGATGTATTAGCAGATTTAGACACACTGCAAGTTTGAAGCCAAACTCCAGCTAAAATTTTATAAGAAGTTACAGCAAACCATTTTTTTTTCTTTTGGGATGAAGGTCTTACATAAAAGAATAAAGGCTGATCATAGTAAGCACCTCTGCTAGTGTAACATGATTTGTCTCATCCATGTACACTGATACATTCTGCTGGAGAGCTTGTCCTTTTGAAAAACAACAGACTTACTGGCTGGATCACCAGATGAAAATACAAAAAAGAAAGCCCAAAAAAGGCAAACTAATGCAGCTATCACATCTATGAATTGGTAAGCTGCAATATAATAAGGCCCCTTGCACACAGCATCATAATTTACTGATTTTTACTTGTGATGCCTGTGTGCAAGGGGCCAAAAACTGTCTGTAAAGATTAATGTTGAGTATAGCTGAGTGAAGGTGTGTAAGCGTATAGATGATTAAAATTCTTCTCCATTCTACAATGCATCTCATTTCAGATCAGTATAAAAATTCTGTATTTTTTACTCCTTGCCTCGGGCCTAAATGCTTGCTTTTGGGTTTAATACTGCTTTAAAGAGGTTGTAAACCTCCCTGTAACATTTGTACCTATAGGTAAGCCTAGAATAAGGCTTACCTATAAGTACTGTAAATATTTCCTAAACGTGCACCGTTTAGGAGATATTCACTGTTTACTGTGCCGATGATGTCAATGGCGCATGCACTCTGAAGGCACGTCACGCGGCTCCGGCCAGTCACACAGCCAGAGTCCGCGGCCCCGGAAAGAAGACGGGTGAAGATGGATGCGGCCTGCAGCGGGGGACGGCACGGGCTTCGTTTGCAGGTAAGTGTCACATAATGTGCTAGTATGCGATGCATACTAGCACATTATGCTTTTACTTTGCAGAGAAGAAGAAAGGAAGAAAATCTCATCAGGGTTTACTTCCTCTTTAAGGGGCCACTAATATACTAGCTGTGGGTCAGATGGTTCAGGGATCCCTTCTGCTGTCAAATAGAACTGAGTACAGCACATTTTTAGGGCTGGTGGGAAGCTGCAGGCATTCTTCATGATTCCCTAAGGCTCCATTCACACCTGAGCGTAGCGCAGCGACAACTGCTGCACCGTGTTTTTTTAAGCTTTTTTGTGTTTTTTGTGGAGCATTTTTGGAGCCGCACCATCCATTTGAATGGGCCTCTGTATGCTCCAAAAACGCTCCAAAGAAGCTCATGTACCAAATGTAGCGTCTGGCATTGCGTTTTGTGACACGATTTTAGCGTGTTTTGTCGCTTAACAATCACAGCAAAATCGCACCACGTTTGGGGTGTCATTAAGAAATAATGGCATCGCAAACATGTCCTGCATTTTGCCATGATTCTGAATCATGGCCATTCCGCCCTAAGGATCGCCCCAAGGCTCCGTTCACACCTATGTGTTTTTTGGTGCTTTTTGCTTGTTGAAGAAACGCACTACAGTTCATTAAAGTTAATTTCCTATGGGACACATTCACATCTATGCTTTTTTCAGCCACTGTGTATTTGGTCAGGGACTTTTTAAATGCAAAACGGTGCATTTTTTGGTTCAATAGACTTTTTGCACACACAATTTTACCACGATTTTGTCGATTTGCATTTTGCAACAACAAATTGGCCAAATAAAGAAAAAAAAAAAATAAAAAAAACGCAAATCGCAGTAAAAATCATGTGTGGCAAAAAAAAATGCTAAATGCACAGCAAACAGCACTGCAGAAACGACTAAAAACAAACTGCATAGGTGTGAAACGAGCCTATCTATATCTGTGTTCAGAAGGCGGGGGCGACAGCGACAGAAGAGCTGGAAGAAGAAAGCGGCAGCCCGGCAAGAAGAACCGAAGAGCGGGACAAGACCTCCGAAGTCGGGAGAAGACCCCTGGGCTCCTCCGCTAGTAAAAGAGCTAGCAGAAGATAGCGGAGGATAAGACCACCCGAGACGTAAGAAGACCCCCGGAGCTGTCTAATAAAGTATTTTAAAAACTTGTGTTGTGTTTTCTATTTACACTTTTTTCACCAGGTGAATGGGTAGGGGTACATCACGTCGTTCACATAGGGTGGGGGGCCGGTATCTGGGGACCCCCTTATTGAAGTGGCCTCCCAAGTTCCGATAAGCCCTCCGCCCGCAGACCCCGACAACCAACGGCCAGGGTTGTTGGGAAGAGGCCCTTGTCCTCATCAACATGGGGACAAGGTGCTTTGGGGTGGGGGGGGGCCTGGTACGGGCTGCATGCTCGGATAAGGGTCTGATATGGATTTGGGGGGAACCCCCACGCTGTTTTTTCTGCGTAGGGATTCCCCTTTAAATCTATACCAGGTGAAGGGGCTATTAAGGTGGCAATCTTGCCGAAAGATGCGGCGACATTGGCTTCCTTTGCTAGTCCCGTCTACCTGGAGTCACGTTCAAAATGAACGGACTTTACTCCGTGTGTTGGCAAATACGTTCATTTCAAAAGTCCCGCGGACTTCCGACAAAACTCCGGCGGATTGTCCGCCGGAAAAGTGTGTGGGCAAGTCCGCACGTTCGGAAAGTCCAGCGGACCTCCACTGGAAAGTCCTGCAGATAGTCCGGCCGAAAAGTCAGATCGTGTGTATGCGGCATTAGTTCTACTTTAAGTCAAGCCAGGAAACTTGCACAAACTGTTTGTGCTGTATACATCCTGTATTATAATAACAACCTTAAAGTGGTTGTATAGTCTTTTTTTTTAACTGGCAGAACTGCCAGATCTCGCCGGAAAAAAGACTCCCGCGCGCATGCGTGGGAGTGACGTATTGCGGCTTCGGCCACTAACAGCGCCGGAGCCACGATACCCGGAAGACACGCCGAGGCAACATGTCAGCTCCCTTGGCGTGGATCGGGTGAGATACCGGCGCCTTGTTCTAAGGTGAATATTTCATAATGACCTAGTATGCGCTGCATACTAGCTCATTATGCCTTTGTCTTGCAGGTCTTTTTGTTTAAAAAAAAAGTGCAGGTTTACTACCGCTTTAATGTCAGGACAGTTTGTTAATTTGTATCAATAACTGCTATTATAAAATTGCTTTTATTTTCCTTCTGTAATGTATTATTAACACAAAGTTTATTTTTATTTTTTCATTTTTAGATAGAAATGGCAAAACTTCAAAAAAGTTATATGGCACTAGCAGATCAAATGAATCTTATTTTGTCTAAACGTTTGTGGTATGTCATGATTGAGCAGTTCTTGATGAAATATGTGTGGAGCGGAAGCGGCTTGGTTATGGTTGCTGTGCCCATCATCACTGCAACAGGTTTTGCAGATGGAGGTAATTTCTATACTTTTATTAGTTCAGAATCTAGGGCTTGCTGATAAAAGTGATCACTTTATGGAACTCTGAAAGGGCTTGTTAGCTTCTTTGTGATAGCAATAAAGGTAAAAAAAGAAAAAAAAAAGTTTCTTAAAGCACTCTACATACACCTCACATAAAAAAATGCAGTGTAGGGCAAGCATGTGTATGTAAACATCATTTGCACGGCACATGTGAGATGTTGTCACAAACATTGGAGTGACAATAATGCTGCGTACACACGGCCGGACTTGCCGACGGACTAAGCTCTGTCGGCATTTCCGACGGAAAGATTTAGAACATGTTCTATATCTAAGCTCGTCGGAAATGCCGGCAGAAAATGTCCGATGGGGCATACACACGGTCGGAAATGTCAGATGAAAAGCTCCCATCTGTCTTCTGCTGGAAAGTCCGGCCGTGTGTACGCGGCATAATAATTCTTGACACAATCTAATATTTTATATTTTACCAAAAAATTGGGTATAATATTGTATTTGTTTGCATACACCTGTGCTGCGGCCAAAACACAGCGCATCCAGTGTGAACCTGGCCTAGGATTCACTGCAGTGTGTAAGAGGTCGATTGGTTTACCATGGTGCCACTATCTCTACTAGTTTGAGTATTGCTGTATATTAAAGCTAATATCAGGACAGATTCAGAAAGTATATAAATGTTTGTTTTGATATTTTTTTTAATATATAGTTGAATATAGTGTGAGTCTTTTATATTGGCCTATAAATTTACTTATGCAGTATACATTTACTAATACAGTATATGTTTTTTAAAGTATAGTAAGTGGAAATATATATTTTGGATTTATTCATAAAATGTAAGTTCTAATATATAAATGTGACACTTATTTTTTAATTTTTTTGTTGTTTTTAAACCAATTGAGGGAATTTTTCTTTGTTTGATCAAGTGCAGTCTTCACCCAGCTCATGCAAAAGAAAAATAGAGGAGGCCACAGTTTTGAAGTAGTGCCTTCCTAAGGACTGCGGACAAGATGAATATTAGAAATCTAGCCCCTTTAGAAATTTTGAGCCATTTTGTCCAGCTAGTCATAATGCTGACCATTCAGGGGTAAAATGAAATGTTATATATTTGTTAACCAGTTCAGGTCCACCCTATACCAGTTTTACTGCTACAGAGGGGCACCTGTGCATTGGATCACTTAGATACAGGGGATCTGACACTTCCGGGTAGGGGGCGCGAACGTGCCTCTAGCTGAACAGCAGGTACAACGGACTCGATGTTTGCCGGCACCCGCCGATCATGAGGAATAGACACAGAACGGCGATCTGCCTACAAGCAAGACCATTCTGACAGGAGGGAAAGGATGGAATTTGTGTCCCTGCAAAGCAGGGCATCAATTCAATCTCTTCCCCTAGTAAAATCACCTCACAAAGTACAATAAAACACTGGCTAGGCACGCAGTTAACCATTTGATTGCCCCTGATGTTTAACCCCTTCCAAGCCAGTGTCATTATTACTGTGCATATTTTTAGCACTGATCATTGTATAAGTGTCACTGGTCCCCAAAAAGTGTCAGTGTCAGAATGTCTGCCGCAATATCGCAGTCCCACTATATGTCGCAGATTGTCGCCATTACTAGTAAAAAAAAAAAAAATATCCCATAGTTTGTAGACGCTATAACTTTTGCACAAACCAATCAATATACGCTTATTGTGATTTTTTATTTTTACCAAAAATATGTAGCAGAGTGCATATTGGCCTAAATTAGATTTTAAAATTTTTTATTGGATAGGTTTTATAGCCGAAAGTAAAACATTTTTTATTTTTTTTTGTTTATAGCGAAAAAAAAAAAAAAGCAGAGGTGATCAATTACCACCATACTAAAGCTTTATTTGTGGGGAAAAAAAGGACATCAATCTTAATTGGGTGCAGCGTTGCATGACCGCGCAATTGTCAGTTAAAATAACGCAGTGCCGTACTGCAAAAAATGGCATGGTCATGAAGGGGGGTAAATGTTCCAGAGGTCAAGTGGTTAATAAATCACCCATAAGATCATTCACTGATCACAGCTATGATTGACTATGCAAGCATGGTTGTCTGTACAAGGATGTAAGGCAAGTGAGCATTTTACCAACAAAAGAGGGGAAACACTGATCACTCTGATAGGTTGTGTTTTTCCTTTTACTAAATCAATCGTATCATTTTTCTTCACCCTCTAACAAGATTCTGTGGTTTGTTAATGCTCCTAAGCCTGTAATGGCTGAGCAGTTCATATTTTGTAATTTACACAATAAAAAGACCAATATCTGATACCATCTGCAGCCCTGCAGATATTATCTTGTAAATATGAAATTTGACATCTTTTCATAAATGTGCAGGTCAAGTTGTCTGTATTCATATCTGAAAGAGTGTTTACTGTAGAATAAAATGATTGCTGGCTAATCTCTTTATTCTTTAGATTCAGAAGATGGCCAAAAACATGTAATGGTGAGTGAACGTACCGAAGCCTTCACCACAGCTAGAAACCTGCTGGCTTCAGGAGCAGATGCAATTGAAAGGATTATGAGTTCATATAAAGAGGTACCAAAAATAATAATAGCTGTAAATGCATATATGCTTGATATATCTTTTTGAACCTCTTTTTTTTTAGGATTTTCCCCTTCAATTGCAAAAGATAAACAGAATTTAAAAGAAATGTACTGTATGTCTCATCATCTGCAAGCAAAAATTACAAACTTAATATAAAGACTAATGCCCTGTACACACGGTCGGAAAACTCAGACGGAAAAAGTCTGATCGGATTATGTTGTCGGAAAATCCGATCGTGTGTTTGCTCTATCTGACTTTTTCTGTTGGAATTTCCGACGGAAAAAGTTTGAGAGCTGAAGCAAAAATTTTCCGACAACAAAATCCGATCTGACTTTTTCCGATTGTGTGTCGAGAATTCCGACGCACAAAGTGCCACGCATGCTCAGAAATTTTTTGGAGACGAAAGCTATTGGCTACTGGCCTCTACGTAGTCCCATCGTACGTTTTGTACGTCACCTCGTTCCGAACAATCGGATTTTCTGACAACTTTGTGCGACCGTGTGTATGCAAGACAAGTTTCAGCCAAAATCCGTCGGAAAAAATCTGACGGATTTTGTGGTCGGAATGTCCAATCGTGTGTATGGGGCATGAGTCACTAAAGCAAAATTTTTGCATATGAAAAGAAAACTCAGTCAACTTTGTGCATACATTCACACATGAATTTATGAACTTTGCGCCTGCATCAATAAGATGCAAAGTCGTACATGTTCCTCTGCTGATACAGTTTGCAAGCAAACAGTTCCTATGCAAACTGGCCTCTTTAAACATACTGCTGTGTGCTTAATAAAGCAATTAAATGGAGTTTTTTTTTTTTCTGGAGAGTGATTGCTGGTCTTTCATTGATGCAGCTAAACCAAGTTATCAGGAGCCATGAGAAGCATGTATATCCTGCAATATCTACCAAATCAAGCACAGTATTAACCACTTGCCGACCGGCGCACGATGACATACGTCGGCAGAATGGCACGTACAGGCAGGAGGGCGTATATATAAGTCCCTCCTTAATGCCTGTCCTTGCCATCGGGAGCGCGCCGGGAGCGGCCCCCCGTGAGTCCGGTCGCGGTCCCCGCGGACTCGATTGCCGCAGGGACCCCCGCGATCGTCTCACGGGGAGGCTGAACGGGGAGATGCCGAGATAAACAGCATCTCCCCGTTCTGCCTAGCAACTAGTGACGCCGATCTCTGCTCCCTGTGATTGGAGCAGAGATCAGCATTCACTAGCTGACAGCCACGCCCCCCCCCACAGTAAGAAACACACCCCTAGGCATACTTAACCATTACACTGCCCCCTTGTGGTTAACCCCTTCACTGCCAGTGTCATTTATACAGGAATCAATGCATTTAAATAGCATTGATTGCTGTATAAATGACAATGGTCCCAAAAATGTCCGATGTGTCCGCCATAATGTCGCAGTCTCAAAAAAAATCGCAGATAGCCGCCATTACTAATAAAACAAAATTATTAATAAAAATGCTATAAAACTATCTCCTATCTTGTAAACGCTATAACTTCTGCGCAAACTGATCAATAATCGCTTATTGCGATTTCTTTTACCAAAAATATGTAGAAGAATACGTATCGGCCTAAACTGAGGAAAAAAAAATGTTTTTTTATATATTTTTTGGGGATATTTATTATAGCAAAAAGTAAAAAATAATGCATTTTTTTCAAAATTGTCGCTCTATTTTTGTTTATATCGCAAAAAATAAAAACCGCAGGGGCGATCAAATACCACCAAAAGAAAGCTCTATTTGTGGGAAAAAAAGGACGTCAATATGGTTTGGGAGCCACGTCGCACGACCGCGCAATTGTCAGTTAAAGCAACGCAGTGCCGAATCGCAAAAAGGGGCCTGGTCCTTTGGCTGCAAATTGGTCCGGTCTGAAAGTGGTTAAAGTATTTTTTTTTACATACAGTGACCAGAGCAATACAGTGTACCATACTAACACTGTAGAACATTTTTTTTACACACTATGATTGCTTAGAACTGTCAATTTTACATATATGTAGGAATGCACTGATACCATTTTTTCAATGAGTACAAGTACCGATACTTTTTTTTTTTTAGTACTAGCCAATACCAATTACCGATACGGACCGCAACTGTTTTGTTTTAACTTTAGCTGTCAGCAATGGTACAAAGCATTGAAAAGTTATTTACAAATTAAATAAATAGTTTTTTTATTTTTTATTTAGCGCTTTTTCAATGTGAAATGTGTAAATATATGTTAATATATGTGTGTAAAAATATTCACTAACAAATCAAGCAAAAAAAAAAGTTTTAATTGTTTATCGTTTATAAAATAGACGTGAAAAAAGACAAAAAACAGAAAATAATAATTAAATGGAGGAGAATAGGGAGTTATTTAAGGTTGATAAGATTAAATTAAGGGTTATTAAGGGGTTAAACAGAGGCACATTTGTTCATCCCTTTGATCTGCAGATGAAGAAACAGAAATATACAAAAATAAACAATGGGGATGATTTACTAAAGGCAACTCCACTTTGCACAACAAGTGCACTGAAAGATCGCACAGGCTCTGTAGATCGCTGTAGATCTGAGGGGAAGCTCTGAAATGAGGTAAAGCTCTGCTGATTTTATCATCCAATCATGTACAAGCTAAAATGCTGTTTTTTATTTTCCTTGCATGTCCCCCTCGGATCTACTGCGGCTTTACTACCAAGTGCACTTTCAGTGCACTTTCAAGTGCACTTGCAGTGCAAAGTGGATTTGCCTTTAGTAAATAACCCCCAATGTTTATTTTTATTTTAGTGTTTCAGGGCTGAGCAATGTTGTTAATAAACATTGCCGGATGCTTTTTTTTTGACAGCTCCAATTACTGGACTTCTTTAACACTGGGGAGACCCACTGAAAGCTCAAAGAACCGAGCCTGAAAGTATCAGTTTCAGGTAAATACTCTTTATCGGCACCAATGCAACCCTAGTTATAAGCTGCCATTTATTTCTGAATGGAAACTATCCATTCAGTGTTTATTATCGTGGTTAGCTGTGATTGGCCACAGCTAATCACTATGTACTGATGGGCTGTGATTGGCAGTGTCTGTACCATGTGATGACTGTGACCAGTCACGGAGCTCATCACAATAATACACAATAAAAGGCATGAATCAAAGCCTTTCATTGTGTACAATTGCCATGTGATCTGCTGTGATTGGTCACAGCGATCACATGGTACCGGCAGCAGGCTGGTACACTGATCTGTCATCGGCTGTGTCCGGTGGACACAGTGGGTGACAGATCGTGCCTGAGCATATGATGTCCTCCCTGAATAACATGGCTCCCGCTCAGCCGTCATATTACAATTGGCCTGGGTGGGAGGGGCGATAAATAATGCCATAGCAATACATGAACCAGCCACAAAACATGTATGGTGAGCGTTCGCTTAGCGCAAAATCATCAGCAATCAGTTTGTATTTAGAAATAATGCTCCTGAGCAATAAAATGTTAGTGAATCTGGGTGAAAATAAAAAAGAATATAAGAAGTTCAAACCTTTAGTAAATTAGGGCAATAGAAAAGTGTCACTTTGCTAACAGAGTTAATAAAAGGAGATTGCCAGGTGGTGACAGTTGGTTCCACAAATGGAGGATTTTCAGAATAGCATTAAAAAAGTATGACTAGCTTTTAGTAAAGGAAGATTCAGGTAGAATTGTGAGCAGACTGAATTTGGTATCCTTTGGCAACAAGAGTTGTTGCATTTTGTAAAAATGTTACCCCAGTTTCACTGAAATATTTGACTAAAGCAATGTAACATCAAGACACATGTAGAAATAGACTGTGTTCCAAATGGTGATGGAATAGGCTTCCTATTAAGTACATTTTTTGCAGGCATGCTGGGTTAAAGTACACTATTTGTAGACACTTGTTGACAAGTTGCATTGGTTCAACTAAAATGAATTTCTTAACCAGTCAAAGACATTGGGGAAGATTTACTAAAATTGGAGGGGGCAAAATCTGGTGCAGCTCTACATAGAAACCAATCAGCTTCCAGGTTTTATTGTCAAAGCTTAACCACTTCAGCCCCGGAAGATTTGGCTGCCCAAAGACCAGAGCGTTTTTTGCGATTCAGCACTGCATCGATTTAACTGACAATTGCGCGGTCATGCGACGTGGCTCCCAAACAAAATTGACGTCCTTTTTTCCCCACAATAGAGCTTTCTTTTGGTGGTATTTAATCACCTCTGTAGTTTTTATTTTTTGCGCTATAAAAAAAAAAAAATTGCAATAAGCATTTATTGATTGGTTTGCGTAAAAGTTATAGTGTCTACAAAATAGGGGATAGTTTTATGGCATTTTTATTAATACTTTTCTTTTATTAGTAATGGCGGCAATCTGCGATTTTTATCGTGACTGCGACATTATGGCGGACACATCGGACACTTTTGTCGCTATTTTGGGACCACGCATTTATACAGCAATCACTGCGATTAAAAATGCACTAATTACTGTGTACATGTGACTGGCAGTGAAGGGGTTAACCACTAGGGGGTGCTGCAGGGGATAAGTGTGTCCTAGGGTGGGATTCTAACTGTGAGGGGGCTGGGCTACGTGTGACACGACATTGCTCATCGCTCTCGATCACAGGAAGCTGTGATCAGTGTCAGTGTCACTAGGCAGAATGGGGAAATGCTTGTTTACATCAGCATTTCTCCGTTCTTCCTCTTTGTGAGATGATCACGGGTATTCCTGCGGACATAGAGTCCGCGGGACCCACGATCACACTCACGGAGCTCGGGCAGGGTCGTGCACGCCGCCGCCGGCACGCACATGACCACACGGTGGCAAATTTGAAGGGACGTACCTGTACGCCCATTTGCCTGTTCGTGCCATTCTGCCGACGTAAATGTTTGTGCGGCGGTTGGCAATCGGTTAATTGATCAACCTGAAATTAGAAGCTGAGTGGCTACCATGCACAGCTGCACCAGATTCTGGGTGCTCTAGTTTTAGTAAATCTCCCCCACTGGTTAAATGAATTGTACCCGAACAAATTAAATCTCTGCTCTACCAAGTGAAATCACCAGGAATTGCTGTTTTACAGCTGGGTTCCACTCAGTGCATCAGCAGCACCGATTGCATCTCCTATGTAAATAAAACCTGCAAACAGTATTTACAGCTTCGTTACATTTTAAAAATATTGTTTGCATTAAAGTTGATTTACTAAAGAAGTAGTGGCTGTCCACTCAGCAAAGTAAATGTTAATGAATAAGGTGAAGCAGTGTTCACTTTTAATAACCCATCATATCCTAAAAAAATTCCTTGCAAATGTTTGGATAGTTTAAGTGAGCACAACTTCATAAAGCTTTTATTATAAACTTACGTTTTTAGTGAACAGCCTCTACACTTTTAATAATGTATTTTGTTAAGGGCTTTTGTGCAGATCAAATGCTTGTTCTTCGATCTGTAAAAATCATAATTTCAAGCAACTTTACACATGAAAAAAAGTTTTTTCCTAAAAGTAAAAATTATTCATAATTAACACTTGGTTATCCCTAATCAACCCTAATGAATGCATTTCTCCCATTCTCCCCTATTTTTTTGATGTTTCTTTATTTCTTATTGTTATTATCATTCTTTATTTATTTTATAGGTTACAGAATTAGCAGGATACACAGCAAGGGTTTACAACATGTTTTCTGTTTTTAATGAAGTAAAAAAGGGAATATACAAGAAATCAGTGATTCAAGAAACACAGATGCAACTAAAAAACCAAGAAAAATCAGGATTTCACATAGAAGGGCCCCTTGAAATTAAAGGTAATTTTTCTTTCTAAGCTACAATTTTTTGTAAAAACTAGAGGAAATATGTTCTAAACCAAATTAGTTTTGAAATTACATCACACTAAAATATTCAAATATTCCATTTCATTCTCTGTACAAAGGTTTAGCGATCATAGTTGACTTTGTTTTGCTGTTCCCAATGCTGAAAAAACTAATGTTGCAAGCACGCTCAGATTTTGTAATGAGATCTGGTTAAAGGTCAGGAACTGAGCAACTGCTGATGTGGTGATAGGTCAGGAAAAACATTTGCTGCTACATACAAATTTGTTTTCAAGTTAAAAAGAGTGCCTCATTTTATGCAAAATAAATGTTCACTTACATGGGTGGTAAAAACTGCTAATGCTAATAAAACTATTCTAATACTAATATCATACTAATGCTAATTAAACAAAAAAAAAAATAAGGGGAATATTTAAAAAGCAGTACATTTGACTTTCACCAAACATTCACTGGTGGCCAGTTAGTCCCTTTCATTTAACAATCATGCACCTGGAGTGAATGTTTGGTAAATGGCAGATTGACTACCTTATAAAAATGCAACTAAAGACCTTCCTATCCAATGGCATGGGAATCGGACCTAGGGGAGATAATTGAGGTGGAGGTGTGGATGAAATGGTCAACCATGGTGCGCAAGGGCATACTCAACACCTCATTGGTGGAGGTAAATTACAAAGTGCTATCGTGTTGATACCTTGTTCATACAAGGCTAGAAAAATTATACCTTGGTGCTCAGGGCAGGACTTAGGGTGGTGGGGGCCCCTGGGCTTGAGTCACTTTTAGGCCCTACCTTCTATACATTACCTTATTTATCGGCATATAACACGCACCCCAAGTTTAGGAGGGAAGTTTGAGGATAAAACTTACATTTAAATGCCCATCAATGCAGCTTTATCAGTGTCCATCTGCAGCCTTGCCCATCCATCTGCAGCCTTGTCAAGTGTCATTGCAGCCTTGTCAGTGTCATTTGCAATCTTGTCAGTGTAGCCTTGTCATTTGCAGCCTTGCCTCAGTGTCATTTGCAGCCTTGTCATTGCAGTCTTGAAGTTTAAAAATGGCGCCGAGATACAGAGTCCTGTGTAACTTGGCGGCTCTCAGGTCCTCTCTGCGACTCTCGGGTCCTCTCGCAGTCCCGAGAGTAGCCGAGAGTACTCGGCTCACAGTCACGCCCAGTCCCTGTGTTATGTCCATCATAGGGCGGGACTGGGTGTGACTGTACACTCGGCTATGTATCTCGGCAGGGCCCCCTATTGGGCGGGGCCCATGGGCTTGAGCCCAGTCAAGCCCAATGGTAAGTCTGGCCCTGCTGGTGCTTCATCCCTATGCTTTCGGGGATGCGGACAGGAAGGAGATATGTATCATGTCTGGTGGTCTTGCCCGAAGGTCCGACATTTCTGGATCAGGATGTTCATCAGTGACGGACAAGTTATGCCTAGAGGACCCAAAACAGGGCTGTTTACTACTGATCTGCTGGAGGAGATCCCCAGACATCTACAAACTCTCATAGCTTTCATTCTTTTAGCGGCTAAAATACCTATAGCACGTGCATGGAAATCACCTGTAATCAATGTTACCTTGGTAAAACACAAAATATTCTGGATTATGATCAATGAAAAACTGGCTAGTATTCGGCGCTCGATTGCTTATCTCCAGGCTCCATAAATGCTGGGCTATTTTGTGAGGGGAGGCCCGGGTTGAGGGGACCCACCCTACTTTTTTCTGATTCTTTTCTCTTTTTCACTTTTCTTGCTATGGTTCTGTTATACCATATTAAAGATTTTTGGTAGGATGCTGCCGGGGGAAAGTTAAGTCTCCCCAATTATCCTATTTTTTTTTTTTATGTTTTGTCTATGTTTAATTGGTCAGGGTCACTGATAATATTGGATAATGAATGCATCCTTGTCTTAACAATTTTCTGATAAATATTTGCGCATAAACTTCTGTATGATGTTTTAAAAATAGTAATAAAAAAGATCGGAAAAAAATGCAACTAAAAGGCACATGATAAGAAAATCGAAGGAAAATGTCCGTACGACGAACGATTGGCCGACTATCTGATCGTTAGTATAGTGCTTTCGACAGCCAATTCCGACTGTTTGGGCGACAAAAACTGATTTTCGTTTAATTAGTAAAGTTTTCGTCAAAAAAAAATAAATCAGAAGAGCAAGACTACGCATGCTCAGAAAAACGAAATAATATATTACAATACAATTCAACATGTCCACTCTCCCCTCTCCTTTTTATCCTATCTTTGGAACTGCTGTTAGCTACAATCCGCGGAAACCCAGAGGTGGAAGGCTGTAAAGTCGGCAGCGAAGAGCACAAACTTGCGGCCTTCGCGGACGACGTCCTCTTTTACATAAGCTCACCCCAGAAGTCAGTCCCCATATTGCTTAAAACCTTAAAGGATTATGGGGAACTAACAAACTTTAGAATCAATGCCTCAAAAACATTTATCCTTAATATTAACCTCAATAAAATAGAGAAACAGAACCTACAGAAAACAGTTAGTTTCGTCTGGAAAAAAAGGATAAAATATTTAGGAATAGAACTGGCCAACAACCCGAGGAAATTATACAAAATAAATTATATCCCACTCCTAGAAGACATAAAAAAAAAATGCCAAGAGCTGAAGGGAAAAATTCTATCCTGGATAGGCAGGATCAATGCGGTAAAAATGATGATCTTACCAGTCATCACATATAAATTCCAGATGCTCCCCCTCCCTCTCCCAAAACAGTACCTCGGTAAACTAAGAGCTATTATAATGAATTTCATTTGGAATTACAAAAAACATAGAATCTCCCTCCAAGTTCTAAAACAAGACAAAAGTCAGGGTGGTCTGGCAGTCCCAGACATAGAAAGTTACTACCATGCTATAGCACTATTAAGAATCGCAGAATGGGGTAAAATAGGTAACACTAAAAGATGGGTTAGATTGGAGGAAGCACTGAGTGAAGCTAGGCTGGGGAAGATTGTGTGGAACCCCCCGAAAAGCCGGACACTGGGAGAAAAAACACATATAATCACCATCACGACTTTGAAAATCTGGGACAAAATATATAAAATATTCAACAAAAATTATAATTCGCCACTTATAGCACTTAAAGAATATCCTTTTTTCCCGCCTGGGTTAAAGGAAATAGGAGGTGATTGGATTAGAAAGGACTGCACGAGATTAGGGGAAGTTATTAGCAAGGGGAAGGTTATGACACTGCACGAGTTACAGAATAATGAGGCTTTTTCCATAGATGGATGGCGGCATCGCCAGCTGACCCACTTTGTGGGCTCTCTTCCTAGCCCATTAAGGGAGGCCAAGGATCTAACAAAATTAGAGAAAATCTTTACGGCAGAATGTTCAAAAAAAAGAATATCCAGAATATATAAACTGTTATTAGAAAGAGATAGACCGGAGATGCCGCCATACCTTACCAAATGGGAAAGCGAATTAGGAACACAATTAGAAATAGGCACAAGTAAGAAAATTTTAAAATTAGCACATGGGTCAGCGGTAGATGCGAGAACTGCAGAAACAAACTTTAAGTGTATGGCTAGGTGGTATAGAACCCCAGACAGGGTCAGCAATTTTCAGGCGGATACATCTGCGAACTGTTGGAGGGGGTGTGATCAAAGGGGCACAATGGGTCATTTATGGTGGGGGTGTCCTAAAATCAAAAAATTTTGGGAGACTATCCTAAAATACATAAAAGAAATAACAACGATCGAGGTAAAAAATGATCCTTGGGTGGCACTTATGCATGCCACATCCAAGGAAATTAAACAATATAAAGGCTCATTGATTCCCCATCTGCTTAACGCGGCTAAAAAGGTAATTCCAAGGAGGTGGAAGGACAAGGAAAGCCCACCCTTATGGGAATGGGTCGATGCAGTGGAGTCCACTTACATGATGGAATGTGTGTTGTACACCGGGGAGGAGGACAGAGAGGCCACGAGGGCTAGATGGGAGAGTTGGAGAAAATTCAAGAGGTCTTGGAGCTACAGGGAGGCTTTGCGAGTGCAGCCATGACAACCGATGATCCCTGGGGGGCGAAGCCTAAAAGAGATCTAGCCACGGAAAGGCAGACCCTAAGGGTAGGAGAAGACACTGAGGAGAAAGGGCCACTTTAAAACAGCGGACGGGGACGGGGAGGGTGGGGGCGCGGGGGGGATATGGGGGAGGGGGGGGGGGAATAAAAATAAAAACCCCCAGGGGGGTCAACTGGAAGAATGATGGAACGGGATTTAGGATAAAGGAAGCGGAGGGGGAGTGGAGGCGGGGTGGGATTTCGGATGTATATATGTATTTTTGGGCTTTGTAAACTTCATGGATGCCCGACTCAGGACCCCTATTCCCCTCCAACCCCAGGGGGGAAAAAAAAAAAAAAACGGGGGAGAATGAAACAAGCCACTAATGATGCTAAGACAATTAGAGGGATGGAGATGCGGGCATAGCTGACACTCACCCACGAATATTCTTTCTGAAGTGGAAAAAAAAAAAAAAAAAAAAGAAAAAAAAAAAAAAAAAAAACAATACAATTCAACACATTACATCACTTCCAAAGTTGTTTCCTGTCGTACAAGAATTTATGTTAGTTGACTAGCATGCAAAAAAAATTGGATGATATTTTCATCATGTGTACAAGGCTTTAGTGTATTTTTTACGCACCTTGATTCATTGAATAAATTCAGAAAAATGAAATACAACCATTGGCCTATTTGCTTCAATCCTCAGAGTTGTAATGAGATCTTTTAAGGTCAGCCTGTTCTTACCAAACATCATGGTTGATATCTGGTAAAGCAAAACAAAAATGCAAGCGTATTTATTTCTAAGAAGGAATATCAGGATCTCTGCAAATGTGCGCATATAGCTCACAGTCTCCTAGTAATTCTATGTTGAATCACAATCTGTCATGGAAGGTCCCCACTGGCCATAGTGAGCATTTCTCTAATAGGATAAACTAACTACACAGCAGGACTCAGGTAAACATCTTCCCAACCAGTCAGTGCACCCATCATAATTATATTAATTTGCTGCCAGATATTGTTGGACCTTTCATTGAAATTGATGACGTCGGTGGTGTGCAGTGGCGGAACTACCGCCATAGCGACCCATGCAAGTGCTATGGGGCCTGCAGCCGAGGGGGGCCCCCCTCCCTCCCCTCTGTTCCTGTGTCCATCTAAAAGCTCCGTACAGTGTGAACTGTGTCTGAAAGGAATGTGGGGGCGGGAACGTTTACACAAGTAGCCGACAGCTACAGAAACTAGTGTGAGCATCCTGGGAACATCCAAGTGAGTTCGCAGCGCTGTCCCTGTGTCCAGACTCTGCCCTCTTTCTCTCCCGAATCTCTTTCTCTCCCCCTCTTTCCTCTGTTGTCCTCCAGCAGAATCGTTCATTAACTCTATCCAAAGCATTTTCTTTTAACCAGCCCATACTAATAGATGGCCACATCATGTTCCTTTAGCAGGGCTTTCCCTAGTACGATCACAGACATTGCATGTGATTCGCACCGCATTGCTGTGCAAATCACATGCGATATCTGTGCGATGGAAGTTCAGCCATACAAACTGTATGGCTGAACTAGCATTGCATTCACTCCAAAATGGTGCAGGAGGACCCTTTTTTTGGTCCGCACTGGAATCGGATCGCATGGGTGTTCACACCTATGCGATCCCATTCCTGCACCATTTCACAGTTCGCACTGCGATCTGCAAACTGATTTAGGGATGTCATTAACTTTACATTGACACCCGCAGCAGTTTGCAAAGGGCAGTGTGATTGCCGGCAAGCCACATGCAATGCAGGAATCCACACTAGAATCGTGATGATTCCTGCATCGCATACAGTATATGGGAACCAGGACTGTGGTTCAGTTGCAGTACTGGTGTATACACAGTTTTCCTGCATTTAACTCCATTTTCACTACAGTCCCACAGACTTCTATTAGGTTACACATTTTTGCAACATTTTCTGAAAGCGCATCAAATGTCCTCTATACTGCAACTTTGGTGTTTATTCAGAAAACACAGTAACATTATACAAACTAATAGAAGTATGTGGGACTGCAGCTAAAAATGGGAATAAAATCCAGAAAAACTGCATATACCCCAGCACTGCGACAAACTCCAGGACACCAGTGTGAACCCAAAGGCTTCAGGGGGCAGGGGGTTGTGTAATGTAAAGGGGCCCAGTGGTGCAGGGGGTTGTGTAATATGCAGGGGTTGTGTAATGTAAAGGGGTGCAGGGGGTTGTGTAATGTAAAGGGGTCCAGTAGTGCAGGGGATTGTGTAATGTAAAGGGGTCCAGTGGTGCAGGGGATTGTGTAATGTAAAGGGGCCCAGTGGTGCAGGGGATTGTGTAATGTAAAGGGGTCCAGTGGTGCAGGGGATTGTGTAATGTAAAGGGGCCCAGTGGTGCAGGGTTGTGTAATATAAAGAGGTCCAGTGGTGCAGGGGGTTGTGTAATGTAAAGGGGTCCAGTGGTGCAGGGGATTGTGTAATGTAAAGGGGTCCAGTGGTGCAGGGGATTGTGTAATGTAAAGGGGCCCAGTGGTGCAGGGTTGTGTAATGTAAAGAGGTCCAGTGGTGCAGGGGGTTGTTTAATGTAAAGGGGTCCAGAGTTGAAGGGTGCTGTGTAATGTAAAGGGGCCCAGTGTTGCAGGGGGTTGTGTAATGTAAAGGGGCCCAGTGGTGCAGGGGATTGCATAATGTAAAGGGGCCCAGTGGTGCAGGGGATTGCATAATGTAAAGGGGCCCAGTGGTGCAGGGGATTGCATAATGTAAAGGGGCCCAGTGGTGCAGGGGATTGTGTAATGTAAGGGGGTCCAGTGGTGCAGGGGATTGTGTAATGTAAAGGGGCCCAGTGGTGCAGGGTTGTGTAATGTAAAGAGGTCCAGTGGTGCAGGGGGTTGTTTAATGTAAAGGGGTCCAGAGTTGAAGGGTGCTGTGTAATGTAAAGGGGCCCAGTGTTGCAGGGGGTTGTGTAATGTAAAGGGGCCCAGTGGTGCAGGGGATTGCATAATGTAAAGGGGCCCAGTGGTGCAGGGGATTGCATAATGTAAAGGGGCCCAGTGGTGAAGGGGATTGCGTAATGTAAAGGGGTCCAGTGGTGCAGGGGATTGTGTAATGTAAATGGGTCCAGTGGTGCAGGGGATTGGTAATGTAAAGAGGTCCAGAGGTGCAGGGTGGCTGTGTAATGTAAAGGTGTGCATACATGAAGTGGTTAGTGGCCAGTATAGCTGCATGATAACCGTATATACTCGAGTATAGGCCGTTCCGAGTATAAACCGAGGCCCCTAAATCACCACAAAAAAATGGGGAAACGTATTGACCCGTGTATAAGCCGAGGGGCAAAAATGCAGCAGCTACTGTAAGTGGAAAAAGGGTCAGCAATGCCCATCTGCATGTCCCCTGTACAGACCCCCATGTCCCCATTGCAGCCCGTGTCCCCATTCCAGCCTACCTGTGCCGATCCGCCGGTCCGGGGTCCTGTGTCCGGGGTCCGTGCAGCCGATGAGGTCCCGCTCTGTCCCCCCCACAGCGTGTACGGCGTACGGCGCCATTACAAATTTAAAAGCCGCGCCTCCTCCTCCTCCTCGTCCGTGATAGGAGGAACACTTTTTTCCCAGCAGTCAGTGTGCAGTGTTCCGCCTATCACGGACATTCTCTCATCCTCGTCCATGAGATGAGAATGACAGGTCATCCGTGATAGGCAGAACACTGTACTGCTGGGAAAATTAGTGTCCGCCTATCACGGACGGGCGGGAGGAGGCGGCGCGGCTTTTGAACACTGCCGTCTGTCTGCATGACAAGCTGTTCATGTAGGCAGACGGCGGTGACTCGAATATAAGCCGAGGGGTGGACTTTCAGACCTAAAAAAGGGTCTGAAAATCTCGGCTTATATTCGAGTATATACGGTAATGGTCAAGAATCGTTATTGCGATCTTGACTAAAGTGTTTCACAATTCTTTCTTTGCAAAGAATTCTCTCTGCTCTTCTGAAGCCACAGCTGTCAAAAGAAAGGAAGAGAAAAACTGGTCAGTCTGCCACGAATCAAAACATTCTTTATCAGTTGAACTTAAGTATAAACATTGTAACAATTTGTCAATGGAATAGACTTTGTGTGTAAGTGAAAAAAGTTTAACCACAAACCTTTTTCTGACATTTGTTGGTTT
Organism: Lithobates sylvaticus; assembly: GCA_028564925.1. Taxonomy (NCBI): domain Eukaryota; kingdom Metazoa; phylum Chordata; class Amphibia; order Anura; family Ranidae; genus Lithobates; species Lithobates sylvaticus. The sequence continues at coordinate 444,477,636 of CM053029.1, read as the reverse complement.
CAAGTTAAAATCATTTTTTTTGCTAGAAAATTACTTAGAACACCCAAACATTATATATATTTTTTTAGTAGACACACTAGAGAATAAAATGGTGGTTGTTGCAATATTTTATGTCATACTGTATTTGTGCAGTGGTCTTTCAAATGCAATTTCTTTGGAAAAAATTACTTTAATGAATTAAAAAAATAAAAAAAAATAACCAGTAAAGTTAGCCCATTTTTTTGTATAATGTGAAAGATTTTACGTCACGAGAATCGTGATCTTTTTATTCTAAGCAAAAAAATCATGATTCTCATTTTGGCCAGAATCGTGCAGCTCTAGTGGCCAGCTGGATAGATTTTAAATGAGTTCTAAAGACATAAGGTGTTTTATCTTAATGCATTCAATGCATTAAGATAAAAAAAACTTCTGTGTGTAGCAGCCTTCCAGCACACCCCTAATACTTACCTGAGCCTCATCTCTCTCCAACGATGTCCACGAGTGTCTTAGCCATCTGGGACTCTTCTCCTGATTGACTGAGACACAGCAGTGGTGCTATCGGTTCCACGGCTGTCAATCAAAGTCAGTTAGCCAATCAGGGGAGAGAGGGGGCAGGGCCATGGCTCTGGGTCTGAATGAACACACAGAGTTTTGACTCGGCTCGGGTGCCGGCATAGCAAGCTGCTTGCTGTGGGGGCACTCGACAGGAGGGACCTAAGAAGAGGAGGATCTGGGCTGCTCTGTGCAAAACCAACTGCACAGAGGAGGTAAGTATGACATGTTTATTATTTCTATTTTTTTTTAAACAAGACTTTACAGACACTTTAAAGAAAAGGCTGTGTGATGCCAGGGCATATCTTGATGTAAGCAAAGCATTTGATATGGTTCTCTTAAAAAAGTCTTTAAGGGTTATGCAGTTAGCAAAAGGATAGATATCATTGTGAGTTATAAATGAGGTTCACTGAGAGCAGTCACTAGTAGCGTACCGCTGAATTCTGTTCTATTGGATCTGTTTGTAAGTGATAAAACTGATATTCCTGGAGGTGATTGTTACATGGAGCACGATTTGATACTGCTGGAATAGTGACCCAACAGTAGAAAATGCAATTCAATATCTATAGATGTAAAATACTGTACTTAAAGTGGTCGTAAAGGCACAGTTTTGTTTTTTTTACCTTCATGCAATAAAGGTAAACAACCTTTTGTGTGCAGCAGCCCCCCCCCCCCCCCAACACCTTTCTAAGCTTTTTTGCTCACTTTTTAAGATTTTAATATTGCTTTAAGTAACAAAATAATTCTTTAATAAAACAATATTGGGGGTATAGTGTTGGCAGGAATTACAGTGCTTATTTCAGATGATGGCAAAATGAGCAAACAGTGTGGCCCAGCAGTGTAAAAAATTGAATAGAATTTTACTGTGCATTATTAGAGGGGGTCACCAGCCGGAGGAAGGAGGTCCTGTATCCCCTATATAGATTTTTAGTTAGACCATATTTGAAATACTGGGGGAGATTCAGTAAAACTGGAGCACTCAGAGCCTGGTGAAGCTGGTAGACAGCCAGCTTCTAACTTCAGCTCAATCAATTAAGCTTGACAATAAAACCTGTAAGCTCAAAGACAAAAATAGTGCTGCGCTGTTAAATGATACTAAAATGTAAACTAGAGGGCTTGTGTGATGAACACACCTAATAAATCTATATAAACAATGGACAATAGTGTGAAATTAAGCAAATATCAATGTGTAATAAAACATATCACATGAAATACTTATAATAGTAATCAACAAAAATAAAATATTAAATTCCTCTGAAAAGTGATAAACAATCCTCTGAAGAGTGATAAATAAAAAAATGCACCATGCAATAGACAAAAATGAGGTGACTTTCTTTCTTCTATGCAAAAAAGGAATATAAAGTGCAATATGATTTTTTTCTCCTGGCTGGTGACTCCCTCTTCTGTGCATGTACAGTACGTCCAATTTAAATGTATAGTGCAAAGTAATAGCCCAAAAAGTGATGGCTTCTTCCGTGCAGTGCACTATAGTGATGGATGGCCTCTTACTTTACAGCTGTGGCGTAACAGCATGTGTGTAATAGTCACAGGTAATTATTGATGGAGATGGAGGTCTGCTCCTTTGCGATCAAATACCACTTATCCTTTGCACGCATTCACTTGTAACTCCCGCAGTGAAAGTATATATGAGATGGCAAAGGGAAAAAGAAGGTGATTCCAGGATAGTCTAGTATGTTTTAAACAACTTGATTTATTACAAGCTACAGGAGTAAAACTAAAACAAAATGCCCAAATGAAAAGAAAACTAGTTTCTCCTCTACTAGTACAGGAAACACCTATGAAGTGAAAGAGTTCATATACTGCAACACTGAAGAAGCAGTATATTTTCTAGAATGTAGTTGTGGACTACAGATATGTAGGGCGAACCAAAAGACCACAAAAAGTATGCATCAAAGAACACGTAAAGAACATCATAAAAGGATTTGATGAGCATAGTGTGTCTAAACATTTCGCTATATGCCATTACAAAGACCCCACCCATCTAAAATTTTGGGGAATAGAACCCTATATTAGACATTGGCGGGGTAGCCACAAAGTCAGAACATTAAGCCAATTGCAATCCAAATGGATTTTTATTTTGGACACCTTTTCACCGTGAGGATTAAATGTAGAATTTGATTTAAATTGTTTTCTTAGTGTTTTCTTTAATTTTGGCCCTCTCATCTGGTCCCTAATGATCTGCATATATTTTGTCTCTTTGCTTTTGGAAACTTTTATTTGGTGACTTCATTATTATGATGGGTCATATATAAAAACACACTGTATATATTCTAATATTGTTATATTTCATCGCACGCATCGATTCTGGAGCATACATTTACATTTTTATGCTTTTTATTCCGATTTTATATACATTTTTATAGCTTTGGTTCACGATACGCCAATTCTGGTGTCCCCTGTATCATATATTACACAGAGGAAGTTGGTGACACTATTTTAGTTGAGGTTACCTTTAGTTGAGGTTACCGCTCGCCAGTTTATGTTGGTGGCAATTTTCTTATTTCCCCGTCCTTTGCCCTGCAGGTCCCGTAATCTAAGGATTTAGTTGCGGATGACCTACATACTATCCAGTAATGTTTTCCATTTATTATTGTTTTAAATGCCCCTTTTTTTCCTTATAAGTACTTTACTGGTTTATTGTGCCCACACATCACAGAGAAAATGGCCGCCATACTGCATGGTAGACGCCGAGCTACAAAGAAATGGCCACTATCAACGTCCTATGCAGTATCTTTGGGAACATGGCCACCGCTACACTTCCTTCATTGGGCTACAAGAAAATTTTTGCTCCCTTAGCCCATCAATTGAACATATTTAAGGACACTTCCAGTGCCTACACACATCCCCCGATGAAGTCATGTGACCGTGACGATACGCGTAGGGACACAGAGGCACCGGAAGTGACCCAGGCGAGCTCAAACCGCAGAGGTGATCAAATACCACCAAAATAAAGCTCTATTTGTGGGAAAAAACGGACGTACATTTTGTTTGGGTACAACATCGCACGACCGTGCAATTGTCAGGTAAAGCGACGCAGTGCCGTATCGCAAAAAATAGCCTGGTCATTAAGGGGGTAAATGCTTCCGGGGCTGAAGTGGTTAATATGTACATTCTTGAGGGAAAGGGGATAAATTACTGAAACCTTTAAATATATTAAAGGTGAAGTTTAGCCATTTTTCATTTTTCAGCTATAGGGGCACAACTTACCTGTGATGTTCTACGTTATGTAAGCAGCTGGATCCTTAAAAAAAATCTTCACTGCAGAGGTGCCCCATCATGTTTCTGTTACTGAATTTCGAGTGCTCAGACGGTTAATAGTATGGGATCCAGGTTGAGCTGCTGTGAAAAAGCTCCTGATGATGACCCACCTCCCTCCTCTGAGATAAGTTCTTTGATTGCTTTTACTGCCTGTAACATTATCTGTGAATGGGGAAGTATGTGATGAGTCACATAAGTCTCACAGATCATGTTATAGGTAGTGAAAGTAATCAGTGAAGTGTTTTTAGTGGAGTAGGAGGGGGTGGATACCTGTCTGGAACTTTTTTAAAGCAGCCCATCGCGGAGCTTGAGGCTGTTAACCCCCTGCATCCCAGAAGTTCAGAGACAGGTGAATATTTCTCCAGGAACAAGCTGCCTGCATGATAAGGGACATCCTTCATTACAAGTAAGTAATGTTGCTAAAGCTGTAGACCAAAAAAAAAAGCTAAGGAGGAACATAGACCAACGCTGCTGCAGACAGGCACAGTACTGAATCAAACAGGAGGGCAGCATATACAGTATGAAGCTATGATCAAGGACACGGGGACATTGCTTCAAGCTAACAAGGAAAAAGCTCAGAACTAACCTTATGAAGCCTTCCAACAGAGGTAATGGGGTTGATTTACTAAAGGCAAATAGACTGTTTACATTGCAAGGAAAGTTGCACTTTGCAAGGGAATTTGCCCTAGAGCTTAACCGCTTCCCGACCGCCTCCTGCACATTTACGTTGGCAGAATGGCACGGCTAGGCAAAAGCACGTACAGGTATGTCCCCTTTAATTGCCTAGCCATGGGGTCACGCATGCGTCGCCGGCAGCGCGCTCGCGACCCGGTCGGGAGCTCCGTGACCACGGCCGTGGGACCAGCGGACCCGATCGCCGCTGGTGTCCTGCGATCGGGTCACAGAGCTGAAGAACGGGGAGAGGTCTGTGTAAACAAACCTCTCCCCGTGCTTCCTACACCGCCTGTCACTGATCGGCTGTTCCCTATCATCGGGAAAGCCGATCAGTGACGTCAGACTTCAGCCACGCCCCCTACTGTGAAAAAAACACACACGTCACACTAACTCCTCCCCGCCCCCTAGTGGTTAACTCCTTCACTGCCACTGTCATTTACATAGGAATCAGTGCATTTAAATAGCACTGATTTCTGTATAAATGACAATGGTCCCAAAAATGTGTCAAAAATGTCCGATGTGTCCGCCATAATGTCGCAGTCACAATAAAAATCGCTGATCGCCGCCATTACTAGTAAAAAAAAAATATTAATAAAAATGCTATAAAACTATCCCCTATTTTGTAAACGCTATAACTTTTGCGCAAACCAATCAATAATCGCTAATTGTGATTTTCTTTACCAAAAATATGTAGAAGAATACGTATCGGCCTAAACTGAGGAAAAAAAAATGTTTTATATATTTTTTGGGATATTTATTATAGCAAAAAGTAAAAAATATTGAATTTTTTCAAAATTCTCGCTCTATTTTTGTTTATAGCGCAAAAAATAAAAACCGCAGGGGCAATCAAATACCACCAAAAGAAAGCTCTATTTGTGGGAAAAAAAGAACTCCAATTTTGTTTGGGAGCCACGTCGCACGACCGCGCAATTGTCAGTTAAAGCGACGCAGTGCCGAATCGCAAAAAGGGGCCTGGTCCTTTGGCTGCAAATTGGTCTGGGGCTGAAGTGGTTAAAGCTGTGTTTTTCAACTTTTTTTTTTTTTTGCCAAGGCACCCGTTAAAAAAAAAAAGTTCTAGGGGCACACCAGTCAAGCATGTAAAAAATAAAAATGTTACTTAAAGCGGGACTGTACCTGAAATTTTTTTTTTAAAAGCCAGCAGCTACAAACACTGCAGCTGCTGACTTTTAAAAAATGGACACGAGTCGCGCAGCGCAATGAGAATCGTCAGCGCTGTCTGCCGGGACACGTGTGTGTCCCGGCAGACAGCGTGCCGGGACAGGAAGTTGCGTAAACTCCCGTGGGAGTTTATGCCCGGGTGCAGATACTTGTGCAGATACTTGTCTTAGACAGGTATCTGCACCCCCCTCCCCCCTGAAAGGTGCCAAATGTGACACCGGAGGGGGGGAGGGTTCCGAAAAGCGGAAGTTCCACTTTAGGGTGGAATCCCGCTTTAACATCATTGGGAGACCTGAGCCTGGGACGATTCACACAACTGCTCTATTCTGGCAGGAATGGATGGGAGACAGACACAGAGCTCCTGGTCCGCAGCCTTAAGTCGCTCCCTTTACTAGATCTTTATGTAGATCAGTGCAGTTCATACAAGTAGAGAATTGCATTGGCACTGCTTGAAACTGCAGAGTACTCACTCTCCAATAATATCTGAAACCTATCAAAAGCCCTATCTTGAAATTTTATTTTTAATGTGCGATCGTTCCTAATCTATGCCAGTATAGGCAAGTCTTTTGAGCTTTCCAGTGCACGTGAACTCCAGGACTTAAGTTGGATACATACTATACAATTTACTGTAGATTTTTTCCTTCAGATTTACCAAAACCATATAATATGAGGTCAAACCTTAATAGTTTCAATTTGTATGCAATCAGGCAGGCCCTTGCACTACATGTTTTTAGTAAATATAAAGGAAATCAGACAACAAAATTTGTATAGTGTGTATGGGGTCTAAATCTTTTGTTCAGAATTTGTAGGTGAGAGATAAGATTGGAAAGTGTGCTGCCATTTGAATGTGTATTACACAAGGGAAACATCTCAAGACTGCCCTTGTTCTACAAAGGAGCTTAGATCTGAGGCCACGTAATTTGTCAGTCAAGGTGAAAACATTTTCTTCTTTACCTTGCATTTTAGCGTTAAGTTCATTGATATGCCTAAAAGTGGCAGACAATTTTGCACACCATTGTGTGTTTTCCATCAGCTCGGCGTATTCAAAATTCTGTTCTATTACAAAGGTTCTGAATTCTTCTCTTAACTCATATACTCGGTCCAAGACTTTTCCCTGTAAAAGCCAGCAGACAGCAGTGTGTAGCAACAAGCTATGATGTTCTGCTCCCATTTCTGTGCACAGAATTGAAAACAGACGTGTCTTTAACGGGAGCACCATGATGCATTTACCCACCTCCTTAACACACTATACCTGAAAGATGGCTACATTGCAGCTCTGTTGTTCTGGGACAGTGTCCATGGACGTTCTCCCGAAATCACACCCCTCACGCGCCCCCCCTGGGGTGTGCATCCAGCATGCTCTGTGATAGCTGTGTCCTTAGGACTTGATCACAAATCTTGGTAAAGGGCCAATCACAGAGGCCCATTACCATGTGATCAGCTGTGTTGAATGACAGCTGATCACAGTGTAAACAGACTTGCTTTCCCTATGCGCTGTCACAGTGTGAGGAGAGGAGAGCTGGTAACCGGTGTCCTGCCGAGAAAGTTCCCCCGCCGGATTAGGACCCCCCTCTACTGCGCAGGCGCAGCGCTTGAGCAGTATGAAGGACTAGGCATCTTCCGAAAATTGCCGAAGCTAAACAGCTGCGAGTGAAGTGTACACCGCGCACGCACAGTTAACATGTCTGTGTACGAGAGACGATGCTCGCGCTACTCTGCAAGGGGCGGGTCTGTAACCAAGGACGACATTTGTTATTATTATTACTGTAACCAAGGGCCAGATTTTTAAGTATTGCAAAATCCACCTTTCTTTTATTTAAACACGCCTTTGCCCCTTGCTTAGAGTAATAATAGACCCGCCCTTAGTTAGACTCCCCTTGCAGTGTAGCGCGAGCATCGGGAGCGTGCGGCATCATCTCGTACACCGCCTGCGCGTGTACACTTCACTCCCACTTGCTTACCTTCGGCAATTTTCGGAAGATCCCTAATCCTTCGTACTGCGCAAGCGCTGCCCCTGCGCAGTACACAGGGGTCCTTATCCGCCGAGGGGAACCATCTCGGCAGAACACCGGCATTCCTGACAGAGGACATGCACACAGATAATCAGGGCACTGATCATCAGTACCCTGATTGGAGGAAGGATGAGGCAGGATGGAGGAAGATTGCTACTAACAGCAGAGGAATGAGCACGTAATTTCGTCCCTGTACTTAGATTTTAAACTGAGCTTCTTCAGTCACTCAAAACTATTCCATTAGAAGTTGTTTTGCTATTTGCTAGTTTTGAGGGATGTCCAACAAAACATATATATTTTAAGGAAGAGTCCTTCAGCTGAGTGAGCATGACACTACTACTCATTGTGGCGAAACTTTGTCGAAGCTTCATGGGTTATAAAAAGGTAACAAGTGGCATTTAAAATGTAATTTTAAAAGATTAAAGAATTATTAAATGCAAAACTAAAAAATGTATTATATTGCAGTTTATCATTCATTAGATGTGGTGTCTGCATCTGTTTTCTTTACTTTGGCTTTTTAACTTTTTTGTTTTTACCTAATGGTCTGGCCTGGGGCTATACAAGTTGTGTTTGCCAAGCCTGTAACAAGATTGGCATGCACTTAAGTGCCTTTCTTGAGTGGGGCAAAGGGCACACTCTGGAAGTGTGGGAGACATTTTGTCACATGTTGTAGGATTTTATCATAACATTTTGCTCCTTTTTTGGGAGTATCTTGAATGTTTGCACTTCTTTCATATCAAATATCAATGCTGTATGAGTCGAGGTATATTGATAATAAAGTGTCACTTATTTATACCAGGTTTGTGTATTCCCTGAGATCTCAGACTTTTTTCAAGGGTTCCTACAAGGTCTGAGAAAGGCTAGTCTATGGTATTCTATTATTAATGTTTATTAGAATGTGATCCGTATTTTTCCTTGGTTCTATTTTCTGTCACAGGCAAAGTGATTGACGTTGAACATGGGATAATTTGTGAAAATGTTCCTATCATTACACCAAATGGAGATGTTGTGGTGTCTAAATTAAACATAGAAGTAAGTAAAGTGTGTTAACTTTAATGAAATGCATATTTTAAATGTGTATGAAGGTGCGACTATAGATGTAGAAGATGGTGTAGCAAGAAGAAAAACAATGGCATGTGCCCAAATGTGATACCTATTTAAATGTAATCAAAAGGAATAGTACAAAATTCATATCTAGTTGCTTCCCATCCATCTAATTTTGTATTGATGAGGTTGGGGAGTGTTATCCAAGATGGACGATTTTTGGGATTGCCCTCTTCTCACTATTATATTACAGGACGAAAATTGTAAGGTTAATGTAGGCCAAGTACAAATCCAGAAGCCTACCTCACAGCTCTCTATGTCTCTCAAACAAGTTTCTGTACAAAATGGTTATTATTTTGCACAGAAACCCAACAATGTAGTAACCCAAGCACTTATGTTCAATCTAAACATGCCTTGGAGAATAGCCTTTATGACCTTTAATGACCAGAGGGCCCTGTAGTGATTTTGCTATACGGCCCACATATCTATTTACATACAAGATTTTTACAATGTTTGTAGCTACAGCCCATTTTTTATCAGTACCCTGTTTGTCTAATGTTTTATTTTCCATTTATTTTTGGGCAAATATGTCTAAAGCTAACAAAGGAAAACTGCTGTGTACTTGTTAATTATTACACATATATAGATAAAATTGTAACATTTACCTGAAAGTCATTTTATTGGGACCTTTGCATTTGTACTTTTCCTTGCTATGGTTTCACCTCTGGATATTGTTGTGTCCTATAGTAAAGCTCTTTTCACATGGGCTTGTCCGTTTTGTTTTGTCTGTCCGTTTTGCTCAGCTGGGAATCGATCCGCTGATCCCTGCTGAGAAGGCAGATGACAGGTCTGTATCCGCTCACTGTGCTGAGACGGACCTGTCAGAGTCCCGCTCTCTATGAAGAGATCGGATGAAAACAGACCGCCTGTCCATTTTGATCCGATCCGGTCTGCCAATCAGATGGAAAATTGGGTCACCATCCATCTGGATTTGGTGGACAAGATCAGATCGGATAGCAGCAGGTGTCAGCAGACATGTCACTGCTGACATCCGCTGCCCAATGGGCAAATGGAGAGTCCGTTCGGGTCTGCCTGAAAAACTGACAGGCGGAACTGATCAGAAAGCCTGTGTGAAAGGGGAATACTTAGGTAGCAACTTTGCTGAATGATGGCTAATATAAAATCCATTACAGGATAAACCATAGAGAGATTGTATGGCGCTAAGTAATTCATTGTGGGTAGGAGCACTCCAACAGATGCACACTGAGATAAGACAAACAATAAAACAAAATCACTCTGTTGTACTACTAAGCTTTAAAATTACAAACTAAACATCAAAACAACCTTTTCCCTTTTCTTTCCTGTGGCATGGTAAACCAGTAGCCAGAATGCAATTCAAGCACTCTCAAGTGTCCATTGTCTTCAGCTCCCCAAGAACACCTAAACCCAGGGCACTCTGATATGCCGAACTCTGCTTTTGCTGATAAAGTTAAGGCCTGGCCTTTCCCTTTTTGCATCTCACAATTTACCAGTGAACACAAATGCAGGCCATAGACAGTGCAAATTTCTTTCCTGAAACCACGGGTTGCAGAAAAGAAATTCATACCATTCCCCCATCAACACAGACAGTGTTGATAGGGAATCCTCCCTGTCCAGACATTGTATTCTCCCAGTGCCCAGTGTGTAGGGGGGGACGGGGATGCGGGGGAAGCCCTGCTGGAAGAAGACAGTGATTATTGCTAGTGGCTATAGCATCCGCTAGAGATAATCGCAAGTAAACCTGACAGGCTGATTGTACCTAAGTTGATCGAACTTGGTACATTCGATCTGCCCATACATGGTTCGAATCCCGGCCAGTTCCTGCTGAACTGTCTATGAACTGCCTTAGGCTGCTCATTGCTAGAACAACCAATTGTTAGTTACCAGTGGTGGGAGGAAGTATTTCAGCCTTTCATTTTTTTTTTTTTAAACTGTGATTAGCAGATTAGAATATCCAAGAAAAACAAAAAATGCTGTACAAAGGCATTAGAGCAAGTACTTTACACTGCTGCAGAAAAGGAAAGACGTGATTTAGCATTGGTAAGATAAATGACATTGGCCAGACCATATTCATGTATTATATAGCTAAAGCAAGATATTGAAAAGCGATATATTCCTTTATAATATTGTAAAAAGTTGATATACAGTATATTATTGGGGGAGAATAGTTTACAGAAGTGTGTAAGTTTTATAAAAGACTGGTAAACCTGCATTCAAATGGGAGACAGAGTGAGAGACATCTTCTGTAAGATTTTACAAAAGCACCCCTGGCTAATTTCAGTTGGTTTTCCATAAGGTAACACATGCTAAAACTTTCAGGCTAGCAGAGCATTCACGTAAAAGGATATTTACCCTTTAAATAAAAGTTGAACCCCTTTAATTTATAAAAGACAGCAATATTAAAGAAGAAATTCACCTGCTTACCTTATGGGTTCCTCATAGTTCAGATACTCACCCACCTAGCGGATCCAGCATTGTCCAGCTGAGATCCTCTTCTCTACAGCTTCCACTCAGGTCTCACGCTACCATGTTCCCCTCTGGCTCTTACAGGTTCAGACGCAGCCTCCTGATCATGCATCGCTATGTCTGCCCCCCTTTTAGTAAATGGAATGACATGCAGTGCTCTTGGTGCCTGGTGGTATATGGACATCACATATCCCAGGAGGCACCAGGGGCACTGAAGTCATTGAAGTGGGGAAGGGACAGAGAGAAGGAAACTTACTGAAAAGCAGTTTCTGTCATCTTTGTAAATGCAACAGACAAAACATTTATTTTTTCTGGATAAAAATAATTACTGAATAAATTTGGATAATAAAGGGAACATAAGTCATTCAATATGTAATTAATTTAAATGATATCTGTAAGGTACAGCATATTGACACGTATGGGGCTTAAATGCATGCTGATATATAGCAAAAGTCTGAAACATTCTGTTTCCAAAAACAGTGTGTCTTCTGAACATAATTACAGAGTAACCACATTGCATTAGAGATAATTACAAGGTATTTGCATACAATTTGCATTTAGCTGTTTCTAATTAAATGTGGTAATTAGTCATTCGTATACTACCTTAACTATTGCACAGCTATTTAGTAACATTGTTTTGTTCTAATTTTTTAACTGTAAAATGTTATTTATTTATTTATTTTTGTATTCTTTACTTTCAATGAATAACAATATAACAATTAGGTGGGATGTACTGACACTGAGAATGGAAGATACATAGAGGGAACATCAGATAAGGGAGAGAGAAGTTTACCTGGGTTTTAAGGGGGTGAAGATACATGGCAGATCATGCTTATAGTTATTTACGCCACAGGTGGGAATAAAATTGATGTAGCCCCAAATTTTTTTAGGAATGGTTCTGTCTCCTCTTCATAGTGTAATACCATAGGGTAGATCGGTCCCAGGCAGTCCCCTTTGTCCATGGCAAGAGTAACCCATGCAACATTGGATTTTACACAGGCTTTCTCTGTTTGCACAAGAAGTATATACTGCACACCCCATTTCTGGTGGTGGTGGGGGAAACCTTTGAATGCAATGTGGGACTCAGGGAGCATGGTAACCTTGGTACAGGATTTTTGGTCCTGTGAGGTGGGAAACATTACCAAGATGGTTTTGGTAGCTTGCATTTATGGAGAGACATTGACCCACCCATTGGTGTCTGTGTCCATTACCACTGTCAGTGGAACTTTTGAATATGAGGTTGGACTGATAAGAAATCTGGTGCACCTAATAATGTAGGACCTGACTTTCCAATATAGACAACAACGACCCCAATGGACAACGACCCCAAACATACAGCCAATTTCATTAAAAGCTATCTTCAGCATACAGAAGAATAAGTCCTGGAAGTGATGGTTTGGCCCTCACAGAGCCCTGATCTAAACATAATGAAGTCTATCTGGGATTACATGAAGAGACAGAAGGATATGAGGCAGCCCATATCCACAAATGATCTGTGGTTAGTTCTCCAAGATGTTTGGAACAACCTATCTGCCGAGTTCCTTCCAAATCTGTGTGCAAGTGTACCTAGAAGAAATTATGCTGTTTTGAAGGCAAAGGCTGGTCAGACCAAATATTGATTTCATTAGTATTTTTCTTATGTTCATTTACTTTTAATTTTTATAGATTGATAAAAAATAAACCATTAACACTATTTCTGAAAGCATTCATAAAGTGTAGCTTTTTTTTTCACACCTGCCTAAAACTTTTGCAAAGTATTGTAGTTCTATGATTGATAAATGGTTTTAATACTCTAGCTGTATTAACTTTCTTTTTTAATGTCTAGGTAAAGGAAGGTATGCATCTTCTCATTACTGGCCCAAATGGTTGTGGCAAAAGCTCTTTGTTCCGAATTTTAGGAGGTCTATGGCCAGTTTATGAAGGAGTCCTTTACAAGCCACCTCCACAAAATATGTTTTACATTCCCCAAAGGTATGTAGCAGGTTAATGTCTCTTTTGCTTTATGTCATTCTTACTCTTTTGCAAGAATGTAAAATATAGCTAGTAGTTGTTAGTCAGATTCAGCTGGACTTGTTCTGTAATGCTGAATATGGAGCTTATTCAAGTAACTTCTTCAGTTCTAATGAGTCTGAAATATACTCCTGCATGTATATCCATACCGAACAGTCACCTTAATCCAGTCACCAAGTAATGTGTCAAGGCAGGTGTTGATTGTCCAAGAAGAGTATGGAGGTGTGAAAGTTGTGGAACCATCCTGTTTTAGTTATATAATTGCGTGATCTTTCTGGTAAGCATTTGAAATGGTGAGAGAAAGCATGCAATCAATCTTAGAGGGACATTTTCCAAGTATATCTTGCATGGTGTAGATTACCTGAGATAGAAACAGTGGTACAAGGTCAATAGGTTTTATCATTTCTAGCTGTTGCAAACAGTAGAGTTGGGCAAGCGGTTCGGGCTAAGCAAAATTTTGTCCGGAACATTCCCCGTTTGGCTAACACCTGAATTTGCAGGGCATTCGGCGGATGTTCACCCCACGAACACTGTGCAATGCACTGCGTTCTGCACAGTGCATTATAAGCCCCGATTGGGCAAAGCTTTGCCCAATCAGGGCTCGGTGAAAATAGCTAGTTATTAAGGAGCGGGCCGGGAAGCCAGCTGCGGCATCCTTAACAACCGATGAGTCATCAGCTTTCAATGGGCTTCCCTGTTGACAGCTGAATGATAAAAAATAAAAACGTTGCCGGCAATAGAATTTAAAAAAAAAAAACGCCAATTTTTGTTTTTTTTAAACGGCGTAGGGGCCCCCCAAAATCCATACCAGAGCCTTATCCAAACATGCAGCCTGGCAGGCCAGGAAAGGAGGGGGTGACGAGTGAGTGCCCCCCCCACTCCTGAACCATCATACCAGGCCACGCGCCCTCAACATGGGGGGGGGGGGGTGAGTGCTTTGGGGCAGGGGAGGCTCTGCCCCGGCAGTACCCGGGCCCTCATACTCCTTTTATGGCCAATTACTTGCATATAAGCCTTTAAAATGGGGGCTTTTAATTTTCCAAGTTTGGGCCCTATACTGTAGACTTTAATGGGGTTTGGGTCAGAACTTTTTCTTGTAACAGCTATTACAGTCCCTCTTTAGTGGCACATAATTATTGGCATCGGAAGAGTGGTCACCTTAGAATAGTAATCATTTATGGCTGTGATGCATCTTCCCTTGTATGCTGGCAGGATAGTAATGCTTGGATCCCCACTAAGCAAGAGTCCTCTTCTCAAGTGGGGCCATGTTGGAAGGAGGTGCTGGACTGGGCCACTGAGACCCACAGACAGAGTTGTTAAGCCTTTTCTACTGATATGTAGTCATTCTGGAAAAACATGACACATTTCATTTAGGTTGGCCGAGGTTCCCAACCCCTGGATTAAGGTGTCTGTGCTACCTGTGTGGATATACATTTTGCAGTATGTTCCTAATGCACATTAAAGCAGAATTCCTGGTATGGATATTTTTACATAGTTACATGTACTGTAACTATGCATATATCATACCTGTGGGATGCCCCATGGAAGCTGGAAATCACTGTAGTAAGCACCACTACTACAGTATTATCCACTAGCTTCTGGGTCCTGTGCTGAGCTGCTGCCCTTTTGCATTGTGAGCAGAGGGGTTGCCTGCCCAGCATGGCTGCCATTCAGATAATGTTTTGCATTTTCCAAATGAATGCAAAGCATTCTGATTGGACAAGGTAGAAAGCATGATGCCACCACCATGCCTCACCACCATAGCTTTAACTAATATAGATGGCCGTGTGACCAGCATTTGCACAATTCAACCTATGCACTTGCACAAGGTAATGTATCGAAATGTTGGTAAAGCAGTTTAAGTAATTTTGATTGCTAAGAAGGTTCACTGGCTCAAAGCTACAAACCCTTCAAGGCATTTGTGGTAAGGTAAGAAGTATATGTAACTGGAATACCATTTAGTCATTGTTACACAGTTCTGTCATACTGTGTACAGTAATCATTTCTTTGGGAAAGAAGGTCAAGACAAGGAAGGCTTGAAGGAACATACACTGTAACATGTATGGATGAATATTTTGCTATTATTGAACAAATAAACAGTGGCAATAGTTTAAACACCAGACAGTAAAATCCTTAGCCAACGCTGTAGAAATTAGATGCATTTTATTTTTCGAAATTAGGTGACTATAATTGTACTGTCACATGCTTTTTCCGACGGATGTTGGCTCAAACTTGTCTTGCATACACATGGTCACACAAAGTTGGTCGGAAATTCCGAGCGTCAAGAACACGGTGACGTGCAACATGTATTAAGAGACAAGAAAAATGAAGTTCAATAGCCAGTGCTGCTCTTCTGCTTGATTCCGAGCATGCGTGGCACTTTTTGCATCGGAATTGTGTACACATGGTCGGAATTTCCGACAACGGATTTTGTTGTCGGAAAATTTGAGAACCAGATCTCAAATTTTGTGTGATGGAAATTCCTATGGAAAATGTGTGATGGAGCCTATACACGGTCGGAATTTCCGACAACAAGGTCCTATCACACATTTTCCATCAGAAAATCCTATCGTGTGTACAGGGCATTAGACTAGATCAGTATGTGACCTGAGTCTAAAGCTGAGTCACTGCACGTTCACTCCCAGGAAAATCACAAAACAGAATATAAACAGGATTACCTCTATAGAGGGTAATCCTTCTTACTGCTGCTTAGGCTTTCATAGGCTTCCTCATTTCCCCATATGAATCAATGTGTGTTTCACTGCTACAAAAATCTGTTTTGCAGTACAAAGGTTTTAAAAACACATGATCTGTCCCGATTCCTGCATATATAATTTATTCTAGTTAAAGCCTACAGTAATCTATAAACATATAAACAAAGCTATATTAGTGTTGTATATACATTTTATGTAATGTATTTATGTATATGTAACTAATGGAACAGTCAAAGAATTGACTAAACATCCTGTATCTCCTGAAATGTATCTGTAAAACACTAGAGAATATTTGTATAAGATAAACGGCTGGGACTTTAAATGAGGTAAAAACATGAGTCAAAAATTTGTTAATTGTAAAACGTATATATATTTATTATCCAAACAGTAAATAATACCATATAAACATACATAGATTATGAACATACAAATGGCATGTTAACGACCATATTCATAATGAGAAATCCTAGCATCATAGCACAATACATTATGTGGCGTGGGACAGTGTACTCCATGATCTAAAATCACTTGAAAGAGAAGATGGTACAATGACATCAAAATGGATGAAAACGTAAAATGTCCATATGGAACACAGGTTCTAGTTTCACAGGTTTCAAACTGCGCTGAAATGTGAGTATATGAAGAATGGGTGATTCCGTTCTTCCATATATTATTATAATTTTTAGCATTATATGGTTATTCACTAGACCATATTGGCTTTATTTATATATTATTGTATAGATATGGAATCACCCGCCCAGAGGAAGTGGTTGATCCACGAAACATGTCGGGCATATCAGGATGCATCTTGTTTCATATGGACGTTTTAAGTTTTTCATCTATTTTGATGTCATTGTACCATCTTCTCTTTCAAGTGATTTTAGATCATGGAGGACACTGTTCCATGCCACATAATGTATTGTGCTACGATGCTAGGATTTCTCTTTATGAATATGGTCGGTAACACGCCATTTGTATGTTCGTAATCTATGTATGTTTATACGGTATTATTTACTGTTTGGATAATAAATATATATACGTTTTACAATTGACAAATTTTTGACTTATGTTTTTACCTCATTTAAAGTCCCAGCCGTTTATCTAATACAAATATTCTCTAGTGTTTTACAGGCACATGTCAGGAGATACAGGATGTTTAGTCAATTCTCTATGTTGATACAGTATTTTTTATTATTTGGATAATAAATATATATACATTTTACAATTGACTAATTTTTTAGCCTGTTTTTACCTAATTTAAAGTCCCAGCCGTTTACCTTATACATTGCAATAAGGATGGAGATGCATATTGCCTGTGCGGTTCATGTAAAAACACAATATTTGCCCTCCTCCCCCCTTTTTAGACTAGAGAACATAATATCATTTTATATAGCCCTAAATTAACTCAGTTTTAAAAGTAAATAACACTACACAATGTATGTTATAAACTTTAATAGCCAAGAGGGCCATCTTCTGTGCACCTCCATAATTAAATTTCATATTGTTACAGGGGTCTGACTTTACGGCCTAACTCAAGCAACCTAAACTACCTAAACCCCAATTACCACAAATGCAATAGAAAATGTGTTGCTTTGTAAGCAGATTTCTTCTTCATATCAATTTTAGCTCTTGTATTACTCTCTCCTCTGCTTTGTACTTTTGAGCTACTTGGTGCAGCCGTCTGGTTTCCTTACTGAAAACAGATAAAATCCAATTTTATTATCTTGCATAAAAGTATCACTTTTCCTTGAGTTTACCTTCAGTATCACTCTAGATTTCCTTTTATCCTATAAAGCAGGGTTTAAAAAAAAGCTTTATAGCATGTTTTACAGCACATGGAAAGTAAGGCAGAGAAATCAGATTGAACACCACATCCCAATTTTTTTCTAAAACAAGAAGTAGGGGACAAACCTACAAACCCCGGAACTTTTAAGGTGTTTAAGATAGAAAAAGTGTGAAGACACAATTAAATATTTTATTACAAAGATAAAAGACATGAGGAAATTAAACCATCCATATCAAGAATTGTATGTTCCATTAAGAAGCATATATACAGACACTACCACTCAACATGTTTCACTTTTTTGAGCTAATTCAGGAGATTCTGGTGGGATGTATAATATGCTAAGGATAACAAAGGAGACAGGAATGAGACCTCATGTTGATTATTTTGGTCAAACAAATCAATACTATAATATTGGCATAACATCAGTATGCAGATAATCAATAAATACAATAATGGTCAGATGAAACAAATGTAAAAAAGTATATGTAAAGTATAAGTATGTACATATTCAGAGGGCACCACCCAGGGTTTGTTCTCATGTGACCGCAGAAAGAAGTGAATTTAAATACACATATCCCTGGGAAGAGGGAACAAGGAGGTATGTTGAAAAAGGATTAGGTATCAATTATTGATATCGGAGGTTATCAAAAACCAAACGGAAACTATAAAATAATAGCATAAGGATTACCTCGAATAAGTGCTAGAGGGATTGAATCAATGTTAAGGTCCTGCTGGTCAGAAATCAAGTCCAGCATGGAGTGTGCATCTAAGGAGTGTCCAGCTAGAATATGGAAGGAGCATATGCGGCTGGACCCACTTAGGGTAGATGGTACTGTTCAAGTAGTACTCACAGAGAGGAAATCTAGGGAGTCATAGAAGCAAAAAGAAAAAAGCCAAGACTAAATATATTGATGAATCAATGGCTAAATCTGCTATTAGCAGGACAGATGCAGAGCAATAACTTACCTACAGTGAGAGAGCAATTGTGTGGAGAGAGAGGTAAGAGAGCTGTTCACTCTCCCACTCGCAAAGCGACTCTGACAGATAGTTGCGGCGGATGGCCGCACTCATGTGTTTCTCCCGCCCCAGCGGCGTCTGACGTCACCACCAAGACGCGGACGTGAAGTGAAGATGCCCGTGCACATGCACCAGGTCTACAAAAGCGTTGGCGTCACAAGCATCCACACAATTTGTGTTAAGGGAATGCCATACTAGGATGGATTGGCCAATAGGGGTAAAGCCATGCTAGTAATGGGCGTGGCAGCGGAAAGGCTGCAACCACAGATTACAGTGCAGGAAAAGGAGAAGTAGAAAATAGGACCGGATAGGCAGGCCAGGGACTGATACTTCTAGGGCCCCAATCAGTTGGATGATTGATTAACCACTTCAGCCCCGGACCAATTGGCAGCCAAAGGACCAGGCCCCTTTTTGCGATTCGGCACTGCGTCACTTTAACTGGCAATTGCGCAGTCGTGCGATGTGGCTCCAAAACAAAATTAGCGTCCTTTTTTTCCCACAAATAGAGCTTTCTTTTGGTGGTATTTGATCGCCCCTGCGGTTTTGATTTTTTGCGCTATAAACAAAAATAGAGCGACAATTTTGAAAACAATGCAATATTTTTTGCTTTTTGCTATAATAAATATCCCCAAAAAATATATAAAAAAAAATTTTTTTTTCCTCAGTTTAGGCCGATACGTATTCTTCTACATATTTTTGGTAAAAAAAAAATCGCAATTAGCGATTATTGATTGGTTTGCGCAAAAGTTATAGCGTTTACAAAATAGGGGATAGTTTTATAGCATTTTTATTAATATTTTTTTTTTTTACTAGTAATGGCGGCGATCAGCGATTTTTATTGTGACTGCGACATTATGGCAGACACATCGGATATTTTTGACACATTTTTGGGACCATTGTCATTTATACAGCAATCAATGCTATTTAAATGCATTGATTCCTGTTTAAATGACAGTTGTAGTGAAGGGGTTAACCACTAGGGGGAGGAGAGGGGTTATGGGCTGTGACGTGTGTGTTTTTTTTTAACATTAGGGGGCGGGGCTGACGTCTGACGTCATTGATCGGCTTTCCCGATGACCGGGAACAGCCAATCAATGACAGGCAGAGTAGGAAGCGCGGGGAGAGGTTTGTTTACACATACCTCTCCCCGTTCTTCAGCTCCGTAACCCGATCGCGGGACACCTGCGGCTATCGGGTCCGCTGGTCCCGCGGCCGGGGTCACGGAGCTCCCGACCGGTGTCGCGAGCACGCCGCTGGTGGCGCGCGCGACCCACAGGCAGGCAAATGCACGATCACGTATATATACGTGATTTTGTCTGCCCGTGCCATTCTGCTGACGTATATATGCGTCGGGAAGCGGTTAAACACACACTAGAAAAACAAACAAAATAGGTGGGTGCGAACAAAGAGAACTTGCATAAGGGACATATTCACATGCTAAAACAATGTGAATATAAGTAATAGACAGTGTACGTTATATTTAGAAAAATTGTTAATTAATTCGGAGCCCGGAGAAGATTCATAGACACCCACACATTAAAGAGGAAATATTCAAGTACATGGCACAAATATATCAAAATCCTTACAGCAAAAGTTTAAAATTGCCAGACGTTGAATACATTAAATATAAAGAGTAAACTAAAGTTTACTCTTTATATTTAATGTATTCAACGTCTGGCAATGTTAAACTTAACCTTAGTACACTGGGGGCAGCAGGGCACATTATATGGGGACTGCATAGCTCATTACATGGAGGGACAACAGGGCATATTAAATGGGGGGCAGCAGAGCATGTTATTGTAGTGAAATAGGGGCAGCAGGGCACAGTACATGGTGGGCAGCAGGACACAGTAACCAGGGGGGGGGGGGGCAGCAGGGCATATTACATGAGGGCAGCAGGGCATTTTAAGTGGGGGTGCAGCAGAGAACATTATTGTAGTAGAGTGGTTTCCTTCACATGCAGCGTGTTGCAGGGGTCAGCAGGGCACATTACATGGCAGTAGAACATAATACACCGGGGGGCAGCAGGGCATATTACATGGGGGTGCAGCAGAACACATTATTGTAGTGGAGTGGTTTTCTTCACATTGATGAGCGAGTTTGGGGTGGAGGAACTTGGCTGGCCTGCGTGGAGACCTGACCCTAACCCGATAGAACACCTTTGGGATATATTTGAACGAAGCCTGCGAGCCAGGCCTTCTCGTCCAACATCAGTGTCTGACCTCATAAATGCGCTTCTGGAAGAATGGTCAAACATTCCTATAGACACACTCTTAAACCTTGTGGACAGCCTTTCCAGAAGGGTTGAAGCTGTTATAGTTGCAAAGGGTGGGCCAACTCAATATTGAACCCTACGGACTAAGATTGGGATGCCATTAAAGTTCATGCGTGTGTGTAAAGGCAGGTGTCCCAATACTTTTTGCAATATAGTGTATCTGTAGGCAAGTCCACTTCTGTGGATCTAACCAGTAGCTAAGGTTTGCCTTGTTTTATTTAATTTATTTTGAAAAAATCTCCAAGGATACACATTTTAGGATTCAACATGGAGGGAATGGGTGCTTTATCCCTTTAAAGACCCTGCAAGTTAAGAAAAATATCTGTCCAATCTGCTAGAAATGGTGTGTTGTATTTAGTGTATACCAAAGCAATAATATACCGTATATACTCGAGTATAGGGCGTCCCGAATATAAGCCGAGGCTCCTAATTTACCACAAAAAAACTGGGAAAACGTATTGACCCGTGTATAAGCCGAGGGTGAAAGATGCAGCAGCTACTGTAAGTGGAAAAGAGGGTCAGCAAATGCCCATCTGCAGCTGCATGTCCCCTGTGTCCTGTACAAACCCCCCCCCCCCCCCCCCCCCCACCCTGTGTCCCCATTGCAGCCTACCTGTGCCGATCTGCCACCTGTGTCCATCAGTCTTGCGATCGTTAATGCCTGCGTGTTCCTCTTGTTCCTCCTGTGCCGATCCTGTGTCCCCCATTGCTGATCCTGGCGATCAGCGTGTAAGGCGCCATTTCACATTTAAAAGCCGCGCCTCCTCCTCCTCCTCGTCCGTGATAGGAGGAACACTCTGTTTTCCCAGCAGTCAGTGTGCAGTGTTCCACCTATCACGGACATCCTCGTCATTCTCATCTCATGGACGAGGATGACAGGACGTCCGTGATAGGCGGAACACTGCACACTGACTTACTACTGGGAAAATTAGTATCCGCCTATCACGGACGGGCGGGAGGAGGAGGCGCGGCTTTTGAACACTGCCGTCTGTCTGCATGACACGCTGTTCATGTAGGCAGACGGCACTGACTCGAGTATAAGCCGAGGGGGGGGCTTTCAGCCCTAAAAAAATCTCGGCTTATACTCGAGTATATACGGTATGCACATTTCCCCAATGTTTTTTTCCTACAGGTTCAGAAAAGATAAAAACATACAGCATATTTGTGGGCTGAAAGGTGTTAACCCTGCCCAGATGTCTTCTACTAAACTACTAATCACACTTCTTCTCATCTCCATAACATAAGGACTAATTGTTCTGTAGTTCCAAAATAAAATCTGGGAGAGTTAATTAAGTTTCTTGAGATAACACAGAAAGTATGCACAGGACGCAGGATAAATCTGGATTTCAGAGAGGATCAATAGATATAATAAAACTCTTTCAGTGGTATATTTGAGGTGATTGTAGCCGTATTAGCGCACTTGCAACAAGAACAGTTGCGCACTGTCCTTATACTTTTTGTTTAGTACTGCTTGGACCTTGAAGGGGACACATCCCGATAGCATGTCCTGAAAAAAGTTGGTAAGAGAAGTTCATTAATAGGGTTTTCATACATTTCCATTTGATATCAGTAGGCATGTCTTGTAGGACTTGTGTCTTGTGTGAAAAAAACAAAGTTGGTTAGGCACTTTGGACATAATTTAGTTGTATTTGGATTTTGGAAACTTCCTAAAGAGAAACTTCACCCAGTTTTGTAAAAAATTTAAATCAACAGCTACAAATACTGTTGCTGCTGATTTTTTTACAAAGCAGGTACTTACCAGTCCATGAATTTCAGTGATGTCTTCCCACAGATGATTCTTCTCATTGTTGAAGGTCCCCAGTGCCAGCGTCTTGGATTTAAAAGCCAGATGTGATTTCCTGATGAATCACAACGGGCTCCCCACTGCGCATGCACAAGATCACGGGGCATATACATTTTTAAAATATTTCAGGTAACTTTCTGTATATATAACATTTTCATTGATGGTTTACATCCAAATCGTAGTAAACTTTTTAACCAGAGCATTGTTTTACAGGCCGTACATGTCAATAGGAACTCTAAGGGATCAAGTAATTTATCCTGACTCAGTGGAAGACATGCATGAAAAAGGATATGGGGATAAAGATCTGGAACGTATTCTTGACATTGTAAATCTTAACCATATAGTGCAACGAGAAGGAGGTACATGGCATTTACTTTTGGCAAACTGATTTCATTCACAGATGTAAATTTTAAAGAATTATTGAACATTATTTTTATTAATCAGGATTTATAACGACGGATCTCCTATCACAATTTGGATTAGCAGCAAGGGGGGGAAGTGTTATCATAATGGGGGATTTTATTTATCCAGACATAGACTGGGTGGAGGGAACCACGTCTAAGGCTCGCCAGTTCCTAAATGTCTTGCAGGACAATTTCATGGGTCAGATGGTAGGCGCACCAACTAGAAATAAAGCGTTACTGGATCTACTGATTACCAACAATACAGACCTGATCACGGATGTGGAAATACGGGGCAATTTAGGAAATAGCTATCACAGGTCAATTGGCTTCAGTATAAATCACACAAATAGGAAACATAAGGGGAATACAAAGACACTGAATTTCAAAAGAGCAAACTTTCCTAAACTACGAACCTTTCTAGAAGGCAAAAAATTGGGATAAAATCTTAGGAACAAAGAACACGGAGGAGAGATGGGTTTGCTTTAAGAGCATATTAAATAAGGACGTTAGCCAATGCATCCCATTGGGTAATACATTTAAAAGAGTTCTGGGACCAATCATATTTAATTTGTTCATAAACGACCTGGAGGATGGGGTAAACAGTTTAATCTCTGTATTTGCGGACAATACTAAGCTAAGCAGGGCAATAACTTCTCCGCAGGATGTGGAAACCTTGCAAAAAGATCTGAACAAATGAATGGGGTGGGCAACTACATGGCAAATGAGGTTTAATGTAGAAAAATCATAAAATAATGCATTTGGGTGGCAAAAATATGAATGCAATCTATACACTGGGGGGGGGGGGCCTTTTGGGGGAATCTAGGATGGAAAAGGACCTGGGGGTCCTAGTAGATGATAGGCTCAGCAATGACATTCAATGCCAAACTGTTGCTAACAAAGCAAACAGCAGTTTTTTTTGTGCTGAAAGTGCCCCCCTCGGCTTATAGTCGAATCAAGCATTTTTCTGCAGAAAAAATTTCCGACCCGACTTTGCGGCCCCGTATCTCGAGGGCCACTTAGTGCTAGGAACCCCAAATTTGGTATGCAAACCCAGTGGAACCAACACTACAACATATCCAAATGAAGTTCCTAGCACTAAGTGGCCCTGAGATACAGGGCCACAAAGTCGGTCTGTGTCCATCTGCAGCATGTCATTTCGGGACCCTTTAGGTCCAGAGACCCCAAATTTGGCTGCAGCTAGGGGGCATCTAGGAACCCTTAACTACCAAATTTGAAGTTCAGGGGACCTATGGCTGCAAATGGGCACAGTGAGGCATGCAAATGGGCACAGTGAGGCTGCAAATGGGCATTGTTGACCGTCTTTTCCACTTACAGTAGCTGGGCATTTCTCACCCTAGGCTTATACTCAAGTCAATAAGTTTTCCCAGTTTTTTGTGGTAAAATTAGGTGCCTCGGCTTATATTCGGGTCGGCTTATACTCGAGTATATATACAGTGGTGTGAAAAAGTGTTTGCCCCCTTCCTCATTTCCTGTTCCTTTGCATGTTTGTCACACTTAAGTGTTTCGGAACATCAAACCAATTTAAACAATAGTCAAGGACAACACAAGTAAACACAAAATGCAATTTGTAAATGAAGGTGTTTATTATTAAAGGTGAAAAAAAATCCAAACCATCATGGCCCTGTGTGAAAAAGTGATTGCCCCCCTTGTTAAAACATACTATAACTGTGGTTGTCCACACCTGAGGTCAATTTCTCTAGCCACACCCAGGCCTGATTATTGCCACACCTGTTCACAATCAAGGCATCACTTAAATAGGAGCTGCTTGACACAGTAAGGTCCACCAGAAGATCCTTAAAAGCTACACATCATGCCGAGACCCAAAGAAATTCAGGAACAATTGAGAAAGAAAGTAATTGAGATCTATCAGTCTGGAAAGGGTTATAAAGCCATTTCCAAAGCTTTGGGAATCCAGCGAACCACAGTGAGAGCCATTATCCACAAATGGCGAAGACATGGAACAGTGGTGAACCTTCCCAGGAGTGGCCGGCCGCCCAAAATTACCCCAAGAGCGCAGCGACGACTCATCCAAGAGGTCACAAAAGACCCCACAACAACGTCCAAGGAACTGCAGGCCTCACTTGCCTCAGTTAAGGTCAGCGTTCATGCCTCCACCATCAGGAAAAGACTGGGCAAAAATGGCCTGCATGGCAGAGTTCCAAGGAGAAAACCACCGCTGAGCAAAAAGAACATCAAAGCTCGTCTCAATTTCTCCACAACACAAACCTTTATGATCCCCAAGACTTTTGGGACAACATTCTGTGGACCGATGAGACAAAAGTGGAACTCTTTGGAAGGTGTGTGTCCAAGTATATCTGGGGTAGAAGGAACACTGCATTTCAGAAAAAGAACATTATACCAACAGTAAAATATGGTGGTGGTAGTGTGATGGTCTGGGGCTGTTTTGCTGCTTCAGGACCTGGAAGACTTGCCGTGATAAAAGGAACTATGAATTCTGCTGTCTACCAAGAGATCCTGAAGGAGAATGTCCGACCATCTGTTCGTGTACTCAAGCTGAAACGAACTTGGGTTCTGCAGCAGGACAATGATCCTAAACACACCAGCAAGTCCACCACTGAATGGCTGAAGAAAAACAAAAATGAAGACTTTGGAGTGGCCTAGCCAAAGTCCTGACCTGAATCCTATTGAGATGTTGTGGTATGACCTTAAAAAGGCCGTTCATGCTCGAAAACCCTCTAATGTAACTGAATTAGGACAATTCTGCAAAGATGAGTGGGCCAAAATTCCTCCAGGACGCTGTAAAAGCCTCATTGCACGTTATCGCAAACGCTTGGTTGCAGTTGTTGCTGCTAAGGGTGGCCCAACCAGTTATTAGGTTTAGGGGGCAATCACTTTTTCACACAGGGCCATGATGATTTGGATTTTTTTTCACCTTTAATAATAAACACCTTCATTTACAAATTGCATTTTGTGTTTACTAGTGTTGTCCTTGACTATTGTTTAAATTGGTTTGATGTTCCGAAACACTCAAGTGTGACAAACATGCAAAGGAACAGGAAATGAGGAAGGGGGCAAACACTTTTTCACACCACTGTGTATATATATATATATATATATATATATAAATTGCTTCACCTGCCAAAACATTTGTAATTCTGTTTAGCCATTCCTCAGATTCACTTACCCAACCAGCATAACCAGGCCCCTGAACTTACTTTTTGGCAAGCATTACAACTTTGTCAATGGTCTTCCCTGACCTGTGATTTAATAGTGAAGAAGCAGCAGCACAAATTGCTTTGCTCTCTTCCCCAAGTTAGGAAGATCTCTGTGTTTGATTGGCAGCACTGTATAATGCAGTAGAGCCTAACTCCCTTTTAGTCTAATATAAAGAGATTTACAGGATGTAATATATGAAGTGTAGGATTAAAAAAAAAAAAAACATTCATGTTTACAAATGATGGATGCAACATTGGTGCTATGCTGCATCAGTCCCCCATCACCTCTACACTGATTACTGAGCGATCAGCTCTTGGTCTTCAGTGAGAAGAGAGCCGGTGACTATCAGTCACTCACTGGAGCGCAGGGCTGTGGAAGGGGCAGGAGCAGCTGGCAGTGTGCAGAGAGGCTGAGCCAGCTGCCAGTCAAGCATATGGGTGATTCCTGATATTAAAATGCAATTTGAGTGTTTTTTGCATTCATTTCCATCAGAAGTCTCCAAACTTTCTAAACAAAGGGCTAGTTTACTGTCCTTCAGACTTTAGAAATATGCCCCCATTGTTATTGTCAGTAAGAGGAATAGTGCGCCAAGGGTCGAATAAAGGCAAGCAAAGGGTCACATCTCGCCCCCCGGGCTTCAGTTTGGAGCCCACTGGTTTACATCATCATTGCTTGTTACACTGCTTTATTAAATAAGCCTAGTAGAGCATTATGTAAAATGCAGTTACTAGCTTATAACATTTTATTATTTTACTTCTATATTTGCAGGATGGGATGCAGTTTTAGACTGGAAGGATGTCTTGTCAGGAGGTGAGAAGCAAAGAATGGGCATGGCACGAATGTTCTACCACAAGTAAGTATAATGTATTTCTACTGTTTCATATAAAATGAATTACACATAATGCTAAGACACAGTCTCCATTGCCTAATGCAATATTTTCAATACCATTAGCAGCTGACCGCAGAGAATGGATGAAAATAACTTGAGGCTCTGCAAATAATTAATACCAGTATCCCACAGCTTTTGGATTATAGAAATACTGTAGATAGATTAAATAATAAATAGTATACACTTATCTAGGATGGAACTGATAATGCTGACAGAACTTTGTAATAATGTAAGCTATATTTTGCATTAACCAAAAGATAAACTATTACTGCATAAAGAGAATATAATTTTTTTGTATATAGACAGAGACATAACTGTAGAGATAGAGACTATCTGCATAGGTGTGTCCTTATATTTTGGCATCTGGGGTATATACCTATGTATGTGAAGAGTCAGGTTATGTGGATGTGCTATGCAAATGTAGCCGCCAAAGAAAATAATTTTTAGTTTTTTCACACTAACATGAAAAGGCAATGATGTGTTCATTGGGAGGAGAATGAAGATTAAGGAAAACTTCTGCTTAGGTGAACAGATATTACCTTGGGTCCAGATGGTTCTATGTTGTTAGAGGAAAATAAAGTGAAATGAAAGCCTTTACACCTATACTTATAGTGGTAATGGTGAAACTATTTCTTCTTTTCTAAATGCCTAAATTGACATTACATGTTATTTTGATGGGTGGCAAAGGAAGGCCATGGTGCCAAATGGGCGGCGGAGACATAACATTTGGTAAACAGTGCACAGAAAATGCTTTTGGGGGCTTGCATGTTGTAGTTAATGCACAATCATTGGATATAAGTCTTATATTTCTGTTAATTATGCCCGAATGAGAATGATAATTATAGGCATTTTCTACTTGCTTATAGATTTATCCTATCCCAAGGGCTCTCTCCCTTTATATATGATTCCTTTGCATGAAAATGGATGAACATCTTGAGCTTAGCCAACGAGTGGCCTTTTAGTTTTTGTTTATTGCTCTCTCATAGAAATACTATATAAATAAAAAGTAAAATTAATTAAGTTATAGACCTGTAACTAATCACTGGGTAGAGGCTTTCAAGACCCCTAGAGCATGTCATTTCATAAAGAAGTAAGGTTGGATAAGTCAAAGTGGTTTGGTCTGTTTATTTGTGGAGACATTACTGAAAATCAATGTACCATATATAAGTAGGCATGTCTGTGCATGTTATTTATTTATTTTTTTCATTTCTCCAACAAAAGGCCACAATATGCTTTGCTAGATGAGTGCACAAGCGCTGTGAGCATAGACGTGGAAGGAAAGATATTTCAAGCTGCCAAAGATGCTGGGATAAGCCTCCTTTCCATAACTCATCGGCCTTCTCTTTGGTAAGCACTACACTTACAGCAGAAATAAGACTTGGATAATGCTTTTAAAAAGCATATTAGTGAAATTCTTGGGTCAGCTCTGTTGATTAGTGCATGGCAAACTCTCCAACAAAAAAAATGTCATCAGTTTATAACTAGCATCTGTGCATAATTTACCATCTGACTATTAAGTCGCAGTAGAAATAATAAAGTATTATTTCCTTAAAAGAATAAGTAATTAATCTGACTTTCATATGTGATCCATAGAGATTCCCAATGTGCCATGAGAGTTTGAAGAGTCAAGTTATAGGAGTCTAATTTTCCTTGGAATAAAAAAAAAATCAAAGCTCAAGTAAAACAAGAAAATAAAACAAAACAGAATCCACCCCTCACTTCAAATTTTTCAAAGTTTAACCACTTCCCTATAGACACGTTTTTGAGCATGATGCCATTCTATACCACCTGTGCCAGCTGCTAGTTCTGTGACAGAAGATCAGCAATCCAATTCTGTGCCAGAAAATAGCAGGTCATCCCCACCCCAAGACATAATAGCATTATTATACTGGATTACATGTGTCCAAGTAGAGAAAAATAAAAGTTATTTTGTCTTGAGCCACATGCTAAATAGAGACCTGTTTGCCATATCAAATGCATGAGGCGCGGGCTAAGTACAATTGTATAGGTCCTAATGTTCTTATTTATTGAAAAGAGCACAATATATTGCACCAAAATTAAGACATAGACTGATAGACATGTACAGACTGCACTTCACAAAACTTCACACACACACTTTAAAAAGGTAATAGAAAGCAGAACAAATTAAATCAATCTTTTTCTCTCGTTCAATGTTTTTATTAAGGTTTTTCATGAGTACATATCAATCAGTCAGCTTATTCATGGGAAACAGTCAAAAATATGAATAATAAAGATGAATATAGATGTCACTGTATGATTAACAAGACGCATATCTGAAAACAAGACTTATAATAAAGTAGATCCACTTAAAGAGCCAAAATTGGAACTCTTAAAGTGTTGGCATATTTAATGACACATGCCTCCAGACCACCCATCCACCCCTAATGGGCGCAAACTGTGGATGGGTGGGAGCTAAATCAATCTTTTTATTGCTGAAGAGACATACTGGGGTTCATTTACTAAAACTGGTGCATGCAACATCTGGTGCAGCTCTGCATAGAAACCAATCAGCCCCAGATTTTTTTTTTCTCAATGCTTAAAGGGTTTGTAAACCCTCAAGGTTTTTCACCTTAATGCATTCTATGCATTTAGGGAAAAGGTGTCAAACACAAGGCCCGCAGGGGAAAAATCCGACCCTCTAGGCCAGGGGTGGCCAACCAGTGGCCCGTGGAGCCCTCTGATGTGGCCCGCGACCTCCTGCTCTGGAATGGTGGGTTAGCAAGCCCAGATCGCAGGTTGCCGACCCGTCATACCACAGCATCAGTGTTGTGAATGAAGCTGGTGGTAGCAGAGCCCCATAAGCCGATGCTTCCTGTACAGCACCGGCTTTTGCCACAGGCAGAGTCTATAGCACAGTTCAGGTAACCCGCAGGATAGACACATGTGCACTATGCTGGTAAACCACAGCACATCAGTGTGAAAGCAGTTTTTATGCCCTTTTCACACGATCGGCCCTACCCAATTGGACCCTTAATTCACCTCTACAGAATGGCAGATGTAAACAGACTTTTGTCCGTTTACTTCTGCCTGCCTCAAATCTGATCCGCTAATAAAAAAAATAGAAGGGAATTCGTCCCCTTCCATCTGGGTGGATTGGATTGGAGGGCCTATAGAGTAGCCGTGACCTGTCATACACCCGCTCCCCACATTGTGGCCCGCGACTGGTTACCAAGTTGCTTAAGTGGCCCTCGCTCTTAAAAAGGTTGGGCACCCTTGCTCTAGGCCATTTTATGTGGCCCTCACACCTCTCCTGCAGCTGCAGGAGAGCTCTGGTCCTCCTCCAGACCCTTACTTTCTGCTTTCAAGCAATGCATCCAGCTCCTTCCCAGCAGCAGCATAAGGAAAGGGGGGTGCACTGTGATGTTAGGGAGAGTAGAGGACTCAACTTCTGATGGTGGGGTGGCTCTTGACATCTAATGTAAGGAGAGGGGATGCACTGGACATCTAACCTTACAGATACAACCGGCCCTTTTGAGGACAATCTTAATGCTGATGCGGCCCACGATGAAATTGAGTTTGACACCCCTGCATTAAGGTGAAAAACCTCCTGTCATGCAGCAGGCGGGGCCGAGTCCTGCTGTCTGTGTCAATAGAAGCAGCAGCAGGACTCGGGAGCATGCCTGCACGGGTGTCCCGAAAGAGAGCGCTTCTCCGACGGGGCACTTTAGAAGAGAAGGAGCCACCAGCGCCGCTGAGGGACCTCAGAAGGGGAGGATCAGGGCCACTCTGTGCAAAACCAACTGCACAGAGGAGGTAAGTATGATATGTTTGTTATTTAAAAGGGAAAAAAAACGAGGGTTTAGTAACCCTTTAATTGAACAAGCTGAAGTTAGAAGATGATTGGCTACCATGCACAGCTGCACCAGATTTTACGCTCTCCAGTTTTAGTAACTCAACCCCACTATGTCCGATTTGCAATAAAGGATTCTTACCTGTATGTTTTAAAATTGTCTTGACATTATACACTGAGCTGTACATGTCACATGGCATTGTCAAATTAAGAAAGCCAAAGATCCCAAATCCAGAAGAAACCAGGTGGAGATGTCGGCTCTGGTGAGAGAGGTTGCAGACGGAACAACGCTGGAGTTCAGGTGGGTATACTTATGCTTTAAATAAGACAGGCAGTGTAGATTTGGTTGCATACAAATTGAAACTCTTAAGGTTTGACCTCATAGTATATGGTTTTGGTAAATCTGAGGCCAAATTCTGCAGAAATTCTAATAGTTTGTATGAGGCTTTAGTAGTGCTAAATTTAAACAGAACCTCTCCTGATATTAATCTTAAAATTGCCATTACTGAGGTCTGTCAATGGCCAAATTTCACACAGTGACACCCATTTTGCAGTGTGTAAAAGCTTGCCAGTTGGCAGGCCAAAACTGTCAGACTTTAGGTGATTCTGGCCCCCTGACACCCTAAAGCAGGCAGTCAATATCTGCATCAACTGATACTTCTACGGTGTCACTCTAGGCTCTGCAATATATCAATTAAATATCAGAAAAGCAATTTATCGATAATCCATACCTGACTCTTTTAATCATGTAATATATGTATGTGTAGTGCTATACCCATAGGAGCGAGCCACTTGAGTATTACACAGATAGTCCTTACTTCTTCACTGGCAGTCAGATACAAGGTATTTCCTGAAGCCAAGTACAAACACTTAGGCTCAATGTAGTCAAAGACCAGTCTAGGGGTGTTGTTTTGTAGTTTTATTTTTGAGGAACTTGGATAGGGTAGGGAATTTGTAGTAGGATACTCCAGAACAAAACCATTCACAACTGGAGGACTCTAGATGATCTACAATTAAGCAGTAGGTGAAGTCCCTTTGCTGGGAGCAGATGGCAGACTTCCTCTGTGTAGCAGTATAGGAATAAAGAGCATGAGCAAAGTCTCTTGAAGTGAAGGACAGGTAGACAAAGCTCTTCAGGTCACTAGCCAGCGATCTCTTTAGTTGGGCCCTTGGCTGACTGTACTTGCACAAAGTTGTTGCCAAAAAGAAACATCCCCTAGATCTTTGGTCTGTACTCACAGGAGTCTTAAACAGATCCTCTCAGGCACAGCTCCCCTTCAGTCAGCTCTTCAGTAATGCCAGGGCCACTCCATTTTAGCTTCAGGTCCTCAGGTCGTCTACCTGAGGCCGCATGGCAGCAAGTGCCAGGGGTGACAAGCCTGCCTTATCCCTGGCTGGTGCACTCCACCACCTGGGAAGGACCCAGAGCTCACATGCTCTCTCAATATATAGGCCAATCCCAGCATGCTCAGGGGAACCTCCCCTATAATTGGCTGAGACTGCAACATACTCATGCTGCCCATTTGGTAAACTCCAACCCATGTTCTAGAAAGCTCTACTAGTTTCTAGAAGGCAGGAGAAGCCCAGGTGAACTCAACAGCACCAGAACACAGGAGCAGCCCTAACTAATGAATTGCAGCATTCTGTTAAACAGCATGCTTAGGATAGTTTTGCCTAGGGTGCTACATATAGTAAAAACCCATTGATATAGGCCCCTTTCACACTGGGGCACTTTGCAGGCGCTACAGCGCTAAAAATAGCACCTGCAAAGCGCCCTGAAACAGCCGCTGCTGTGTCTCCAGTGTGAAAACCCGAGGGCTTTCACACTGGAGCGGTGCGCTTGCAGGACGGTCAAAAAAGTCCTGCAAGGGGTGTGGCTGGATGGTGGTCTGAACAGAAGTGTGTGTGACTAGCTCCTGCCATCCTGATCCTCATACTTAGATTCCTGACTCCAGCGGGCCTGCCATTGCTCTCTCCACAGTCCTTAGAGCCTCCCAGCCTTGCTCCCAGAGCGGCGGCCATCTTGCTACACCCGGTGGCAGCCCCAGCACGTTCTCCTGGCCTCCCTGACTGCCCTGAGCCCAGTCTCCTCCTGCTGCAGCCGCACCACCCAGGGCCACCATTGCAGTGTTTCCACATCCTGCAGCTGCCTAAGGGACAGGCCGCGGCTCCGGCCCAGCTCTCGGAAAGGCGGCCATCTTGCTACACCCAGTGACGGCCTCAGCAGGTAATACAGGACTCCCTGATCACCCTGAGCCCAGTTTCCTCCTGCTGCAGCCGCCGGACCTCACAGCAGGCCGACCGATGCCTGCAGCTCCCATTGCAACCCTCCAGCTCAGCGACAGGAGGGGGTATCCGAGGATCCGGCCTGGTGAGAAGCAGCCATCTTGATACACCCAGGCAAACCACCTACGGCCCTCTTACCTCCTCGGCACCCACTCCAAGGCACCGATAGCAATGGTCTGGCCTGGCAGATCATGACTCCACAGTGAGGGGTGGCCGTCCTCCTCTGCAAGACGTACAGCAGCCTTAGCTCCTGGTGCCAGTGACACGTGTGGCGGCCATCTTGCTCCATCCTGCTGTACTATCCACACTCAGTCTCTGTCTCCCTGACTCATCAGCACCTGGCCCACAGCCACCAATGGTGCCTAACCAGCCAAATTGCCACCTACAGCATGGCCGGGATGTGAGAAGAGACCGATGTGTTTAGCCTGAGCTTCTGTCATCCGTGACCCTAATCCGTCTTCATCCTGGTTCATCCTAAGCCATCCTGCTCAGCAAATACCTTTCTCCTGTCTGGGGGGCTTCCCCGGTCCTTCCGATGACCAGGAAACATAAATCGGCAAAGAAGACAGCTACTTCCATCTCCCGGATTCCGCCGCAGAACACACGTGCGGCGGCCATCCTGCCTATACCACCATCCTCTCCAGCCTCTGTAGCGGTACAGACAGACTCCTGGATGGCGGCACTCAAGGCCTCGGATCAGGAGGGGTCACCAACGGTAGTGAGGGAACCATCGGAACGGCTGGGGGAGAGATCCACACTGGCGGCCATTGCAGACAGTAAGTTATCCGTGGAGGGGAAAATAGAGCAGCAGGTCAAAACTAATGGCCCGTGCAGAAGACGCGGAGAACCGCCTCCGGCGTAATAATGTCCGGGTGGTTGGGCTTCCTGAGGGTGAGGAGGGCACTAACCCTGTGGAGTTTGCAGAGGCCTTTTTCAAAAAGCTCTTGGGCCTGCAGCATTTATCTCCTGCCTATGTTGTGGAGCGGGCGCATAGGGTGCCCACAGGCCGGAGACCTGCAGGTGCATGGCCACGTGCGTTCCTTGTGTGCCTGTTGAACTTCAGGGATAGAGATTTGATCCTGGCGGAGGCCCTCAAGCACCATGAACTGAAGCATGAAAATGCTGTCATCCATTTGTATCCTGATTTTTCTCCGAAACTGCAAAAGAAACTACGCTCCTTCACAGATATCCGCAGACACCAGTGAGAAAGGGCTTATTTATAGCATGCTGTATCCTAATTGTCTTAAGGGACTTCATTGTGGAGCTGAAAAGTTCTTTGAATCCCCTGCAGAGGCGGCTGAGTGGCTGGATTCCATCGCCTAATGCTGGGATCCGAGGAGGGAGTCTGTGTCATGAGAACATGTGGACTAGGCCCGGAAGACACTTACCTTCATGAGGTATGGTTCCTGCTGCTGCAGCACGGTTCGCCTGGAGCAAACAGGGAGTTGGGTTCTCAGAATGTTTTTTTCTGTGACTCTTTTTTTCTTATTTTTTGAAGGTTCTTTTTAAAAAAAAAAATCTTTTGTATTTTTTGTTGGGGAATAATAACAGTTTTTTATGCTTCCCTCTGTGGCTCACCTCACTGGTACGAGCACATGGGGTTGTAAATTGCCTATCAAGATATATGCTGTTCATTTGTAGTGATGTGCTGCTCTGTGGCTATCTGTGCCCGGGTCCCTCCCCACTAAACTCCTCATTATACCGCATAACTCCTGTTCTTATCCAATACATAGCTACACTTTTTGAGTGATCTCAAAATAATCTTGTGGAATGTCCGCGGACTAAATTCCAAATTAAAACGTTCATTAGTCCTCCAGTACCTCAAATCCCTGAATCCCCATATTATCCTCCTGCAGGAGACCCACCTAGTGGGTAACAAAATGTTATCTCTGAACAGGAACTGGATACAGAGAGCCATACAATCCACTCACTCCTCATATGCCAGGGGAGTGGCCATTTTAATACACAAGAAATTAGCATATGCTATAGAACATGTAATAACGGATCCCTATGGGAGATATGCAATTGTGGTCCTTGCCATAGAATCTCAGCTACTGGCAATAGCGAATGTATATGTTCCACCCCCCTTCAAGAATGAGGTACTATACCTGGTGTTGGAGAAGATTGCTACCTTTGGCCCACTAAAAGTGCTTGTGGCAGGTGATTTTAATAACATCCTAGACTATGGGCTGGACACCTCTAACCTGACTCGGTTGCGGAATCTAGAACTAGGCCATTGGGCGAACACGGCGGCGTTAGAGGAGGTGTGGAGGTGGAAACATCCTGGTGAGGGCAGTTACTCTTACCTTTTCCACGTCAGTGCCTCCTCGTCCTGTCTTGATCTGGCCTTTGCTAATTCAGCACTGTTGCCGTGGATTGCGGAGGCCGGTTACCTGGCGGGGGGGGGGGGGCTTTCTGATCATACCCCCCTACAGGTAATGTTGAGCCGAACTGCGGGTAACAGTCATACAATTTGGAGGCTGCACTCGGGTGGGTGAGCGAGCCCTCAGTTGAAGCGTTGGTCTGCCCGCACATACAAATACTGGGACATCAATGAGGGTTAAACGGATGGGCTCATGGTCTGGGATGCGTTCAAGGCATCCACCCGTGGGGTGTATATAGCTGCCATCAAAGCCGCTAGGGTGGAGAAAAATTCATAATCGGAGGCGCTTCAGGCTCGTGAACTACAATGTGCAAAGTTTCATGCCGATGCTCCCTCCTCCTCCCCCCTAGCGGAGTTACAGATGGCCAGAAGGGCCTTGTTGGTTCATTTCATACAGCTATCCCCTGCATTTACTCAGCTGGAGGTAATCTAGTGAGAGAGGGAGAGGGTATTATGCAGGCTTTTGTGCCTTACTACTCATAGTTATATACTACTATACCCAAATATGACGACCAAGTGCTAACAGACCTGTTCGGCTCCCTTCAGATACCGGAGCTGCTGGGGGAGGTGGTGGCGGAATTGGAAGCTCCTTTTACTCCTAAAGAACTGGCTTCGTCCATTACCTCCTTCCCCAATGGTAAAGCTCCAGGTTCTGATGGGATACCAGTGGAGTGGTATAAAGCTTATATGGAACTGTTGTCTCCCAGACTCTTGCAACTTTATGGAGAATGCTTTGAAGCAGGGAAATTGCCACCTTCGTTGTATGAGGCTCATGTGGTGTTACTTCCCAAGCCTGATAAAGACCTTCTTAACTGTTCCTCCTACAGGCCCATAGCACTGTTAAACATGGACTTCAAAATTTTTACCAAAATGATTGCAATAGGTTGATGAGGATTCTAGAGCACTTGATATCACCAGATCAGACAGGGTTTATGCCCAAGAAAGCTACTGACATTAATATCCACAGAGTGTACACCCACACGCAAATAGATGAAGAGATATCTTCTGGAGGGGCTCTGGTGTTTTTCGATCTGGAAAAGGCATTTGAATCCATTGATTGGGGATATATGACCCAGGTACTTCAACTCATGGGATTTGGTCCCATATTCTTCAAATGGATATCAATGCTTTATGATCAGCCGGTGGCAGCACTCCGCCTAAATGGAGGGGTGTCTGACAATTTTCCAGTATCCAGAGGCACCAGACAAGGGTGCCCGTTGTCACCGGGCTTATTTGCGTTGGTCATGGAACCTCTGGCGATTGCACTGCGCTCCTCCTCTCAAATTCAGGGTATTAGGGTGGGCACCCTTACCGAAACTACAGCCCTTTATGCAGACGACCTAGTCCTGTTAATTAGAGATACTGGACCTTCTCTACAGGCTGAACTGGAGCTACTGAAGCTATTTACTGGGGTCTCTGGACTCGGGGTCAACTGCGTGCGTTCCCACACGGCAACTAGACAGGCAGAACCTAGTAATCCCTTGCAATGGGTAACACAAATTAAATACCTGGGTCTTCAAATT
This sequence comes from Lithobates sylvaticus, assembly GCA_028564925.1. Taxonomy (NCBI): domain Eukaryota; kingdom Metazoa; phylum Chordata; class Amphibia; order Anura; family Ranidae; genus Lithobates; species Lithobates sylvaticus. The sequence goes on along the minus strand of CM053029.1, from coordinate 444,440,311 downwards.
ACGAATTCGGTGGCCGAATTCATCAGTCTTAACGTGTCCCCATTACTAGACATCATCGCTAAAAAAATTACACACCTGGAAAAACCTCCCATTGTCCCTTATTGGAAAGATAAATCTAATCAAAATGAAAATTCTACCCTTACTCCTGTATACCCTTAGAAACTCTCTGGTGTGGATACTATTTTCAAGTCAATAGACATTATAATATCTACCTTTCTGTGGCAGGGAGGAATCCCCCCACATTAAACTGACCATCTTACAACAACCGTGGGGGGAGGGAGACCTAGCAGTACCCAATTTCCATAAATATTTTTTAGCTGGCCAATTAACGGTGGCGCACCGCTGGTTGACCACACGCAAGCCACATCTTTGGAGCGATGTAGAAGCAGTGTATTTACCGCTCCTAAAGTGCCCCTTCCCATAGAAAACAATGGAGCAGTGCTGCAAACCCGCCTGCAAAGCTCAGCTGCAGCGGGGGTTAAAACCGATCCACTAGCTCCCGAATAGCGCCGCTAAAACAATGGTAAAGCGGCACTAAATATAGCGGCGCTTTACCGCCACCGCCCGTGACGCTCCAGTGTGAAAGTAGCCTTACTTTTTTTTTTTGGTTTCTTTGGTTTTTCTTCTTTAGTTTCTTATTCAAAAATAGACTACACTGTAAAAGGAAAGGACATCTGCTAGAACTAGCTCTATATTAGTGTAAAAAGAATGCTGACCCTGTTTTACTTTAGACAGAGCAGAGAAGGGAAAGTTCACTTCTATTTTTAAACAAAAATCAGCTTGACACATGCTTATCTAATGATTTCATGTAGATCATATTAACATAGTAGTTATAGTAGCTCTTAATATCACTATTACAAATATCAGTAACAGTCAAAGACTATGCCACACTAATTAAAGGAACACTTTCTCCTACTTTCAATACTTCTGGGTAAATTATTATTTTTTTAATTAGTTATTAAGTTATATGCCAGTGCCAGTGCACTCTATGAAGAGGTTTACCGAATGTATGCTTACTTTTAGCTTGGTGTTACCCAGAATATAGGCAGTTGAAAGAGCTGGCACTGTGTCCAGCCACCGAATAATCCATTCACTATCAGTGTTATGAATCCCTAAAGGAACCTCCCAATATAAAAAAGAGAATTCTATATTCTATGACATACAGATTATCATATTGTCATTCACTTTAACTGAATCTTGCGCCATGATTCCCATTGTTTCTGCCCATTGGTGCACAATTAGCCAAAGCAGAGCAACATAACTTTTGTTTTTATTCTTCCCAAGGTTTTAGCAGGGAAAGACCTCACTGTTCATGATTTTAAATGATTTAACCCGAAACCAAAAGTGTATTATTTTGCAGCTTACCAATCAATGGATGTGGTGGCTGCTTCATTTTTTTTTTTTCTTTGGCTTTTTTCTCTCCGTTTTCACCTGGTGATCTGGCCAGTAACACTCCTCCTGCATTTGTGAGACACAACTCTGGATGAATTAACACAGGAGACACAGCAAACAGTAGCATTGTCAGTCTGAGAGGAGGGTAGTGTAAAACATATGAGCAGATTTGGGTACACTAACAAATTGAAGCCAAACCCCAGCTCACATTTTATAATCAGTTACAGCATTTTTGTTTTCTTTTTGGAATAAGGGTTTTGCATGAATAAATACAGTGCCACCAATGGATGTGGTGGCTACACTGAAGCAGCCACCACATCCATTGATTGGTAAGCTGCAAAATAATACACTTTTGGTTTCGGGTTAAATCATACATTAGATATATTTAAAACAGATTTATATTAAAACTAACCTTTTTTCGTGAGTCTCATAGTGAATGTAATCAATCAGCATACCATATCCCTCCCCCATAGTGTTTAGTAATAGGAGGACATGGAGGAGGGAGGGGAGTGTCATTTAGCACTGTGTATACGTCCACACATGCGACTCTATACTCATGGGCTTAGAAGGGACTGAAATATGAGCATGCTTCGTAGAGGACAACAACTGGTCTACACAATCTCAATCTGCAGTGGGAACACAGAAGAAATGGGAGGAACAGCTGAAGGCAGGATCCACCAGGTATATTTCACTCAAATGAGTGGTTTAGTCGCCTTGTGAGTATGCACACTCTGTTGCAGAGCATGTAATGAGAGTTTTCATAGTCTGGGTTTTATGACACTTTAAATTATGTCTCCACAGGAAATATCACACCCATTTGTTGCAGTTTGATGGAGAAGGAGGATGGCGATTCGAACAGCTAGATACAGCTACACGTTTATCACTAAGTGAAGAAAAACAAAGACTTGAGTCTCAGCTTGCAGGGATACCCAAAATGCAGCTGAGGCTGAATGAACTGTGTAAAATCTTGGGGGAAGACTCAGTGCTTAAAACCACCTCCGAAAATGACTAACAAATAATTCTCTGTATTTTTCCAGTGGTTTACCCAGATGAAAGATTATGATTAATAATTTATGAATGTATACTATGCATGGACTGCTTATCTGGAACTGGGTTGAAAAAGAAAATAAATTAAGTAAATAAGTTCACATGTATAGGATCCCTTTTCTGGAAACCTGCAATACATTCATTTCTTCAACTATAAATGAAATAAGGAATGAACTCTGCTTTTCAATAATGAATAGTATATAGTATCAGGAGTGAATACAACAACCTTCACGGGGGGGTGGCTATGTTCCCTATAAACAGATTTTTAAATGCAGATATGCAACCATACACGTTATACTTGGAGTGGCAACAGCTAACATTAGGCAGAAACAAGGCATGATAAAAAATCAGCAGGCAAGACCATGGTAAAAACTGGCAAAGGTCAGGGCAGGCAAATAACAAGGATCATTGAGGAACAGGCAAAAGTCAGGGCAGGTGGATAAAGCTAGCCATAGATAGATTGAAATTTGGTTGGTTCAGCAGGGACTGGCTGAATTTCAATCCAAACAGAATTTGTTCACGCTCAACAGTCGATTCAACAATCAACCTATGCCAAACAGGAATGTTGGAAAAATTTTCAGCAATCTGCAGATACTGATCAGTGTATTCTGCCAGCAGAGGAGTACCACTATCAGAATACAATAGCACAGTGTGGAGGTTTTAATTTTTTTTTTTTGAAACAGGCAGAGGTACAGGAGCCTGGGAACAGATAAAGAGGTCTTTGCTCAGGCAACTCCCAAGTGCACTGAGCAGGTTTAAATAAATTACCTGACATGACCCCAGAGCAAGTGTCCAGCTGCATTTTTCACTAAGAATCAGCAAGGGGAATGCAAGAACATTTAAACAACTGGATTTGAAAAGTCAGTTTTCCAAGGGTTTACAAAGCTGTTGCACAGAAGAAAAAGAATCAAGTATGGAACCGTGTTCCAAAACAGCAGACTGATCCAGCAACATGAACAGCTGCGGTCAGTGACACAGGTTGGTTCTGAAGACAGCGAATTGTGACACATGGTAAGTCAGTAATGAGAAAAAAAGATGAGCTCCAGGGAGAGAACAGACAATACTAGGGCTTAGTCTTTTGTCCTGTTCTGCCTTTTTTTGGGCATAGCTTCTGTAGTTCAGGTCCTCTTTAACCTCCCTGGTGGTAATCCCGAGTGTGACTCGGGGTTAAATTTCAGTACCATTAGCGGTAACCCCCGAGCCACACTCGGGATTGCATCTCAGGATCCTGGTGCAGGTTGCTTACCTTGTCCCCAGGATCCTGCGATGTCCCCAGCTGTGTCTGCGGGCTGTGTCCTCCACCCAATGCCTCTGTGTGCCGCGCTCCGTTCCCTGCGAGCGTCGCAATGCATCGGGGGGGAGCCTGGTGGAAAATTCAAAAGGTACAGAATTCATAACACATACATTACACTGTAATCTTACAGATTACATTACTGTATGGAATCATTTCACCTCCCTTTTGTCCCTAGTGCTTTGTCCAGTGCCCTGCATGCACTTTTATATTATGTATACTGTTCTTTCTGCCTGGAAACTTGAGATTGTCTATGGCAACCAAAAAGTGTCCCTTCATGTCAAAAGTGGTTTTAGACGAGCTAGAAATCAGGGATAGTAAATTAGAACACTTGCAGAATTGAGCGATAGGGAATTGTGGGGAAATTAATTGTATTATTATTATTTTATTATTTTTTATAATTATTTATTATATTATAATTTATGATTTCGTGTTTCAAACTTTATCATACCCGGGATGTCTACTAGACTCTTGTTTGGACAGATTTAAGTGTGTTATTACTAAGAATTACAGGCCTGAAATATAAAACGCCAAATTTCTGTGCAAAACAGTTGTACCGATTTGAGACGCAAAGATCTGACATAATCATACCACCAGGGTGAGTAAGCAAACGCATAAATCTATTCGAAACATACTGTTTTACTCTACCTTGAGTTTATTGGTATTCATTTTTGTAGAACTACAATTGGGCTTTAAAGAGGAAGTAAACTCACCCACTCTGATGCTTCTTTTCATTTAGTCCATTATAATAAGTAATTATCAAACTATAGCCACTGTAATCCAGCCCAAATCGCATATTACTTACTGTTTAACCACTTTCCGACCGGCGCACGACGATGTACGTCCATTTTTTGAAGAGGGATATCTCGGTAACGGCAGCAGCTGCTGCCACAACCGAGGTATCCATCTCTTCAGGCGCCGGTCGGCTGTCCGATAATGGTGGTCAGATCACCGTTATCGGCGGCGGGAGAGGTGCCCCCCCTCCCGCCGCTCTCCCGCGCCTTGCGCCGCTTACCGGAACCGTCGGCAGCGGCGGAGGCGATCGGGTCCGTTCCCCTGATGTGTCTAGAGATGAGTGACGCTAAGATGGCCGCCACTCATCTCTATACCATAGGAGGGCGGAAGCGATGTCAAAAACTTCACTTCCGCCCATACCTCTTAAAGAGGAATTTTCAAATGACATTTTTTTTTTTTTTTTTTTTTTTTCATTGAAGTCCAAATATGAGATCTGAGGACTTTTTGACCCCAGATCTCATATTTAAGAGGACCTGTCATGCTTTTTTCTATTACAAGGAATGTTTACATTCTTTGTAATAGGAATAAAAGTGAGCCAATTAATTTTTTTTTTAAAAAACAGTGTAAAAATAAATAAAATCAAGAAAAATAAATAAGAAAAACAAAAAAATTTTTTTTTAAAGCGCCCCGTCCCGACGAGCTTGTGCGCAGAAGCGAACGCATACATGAGTAGCGCCCGCATATGAAAACGGTGGTCAAACCACACATGTGAGGTATCGCCGCGATCGGTAGAGCGAGAGCAATAATTATAGCCATAGACCTCCTCTGTAACTCAAAATATGCAACCTGTAGAATTTTTTAAACGTCGCCTATGGAGATTTTTGAGGGTAAAAGTTTGATGCCATTCCACGAGCGGGCGCAATTTTGAAGCGTGACATGTTAGGTATCAATTTACTCGGCGTAACATTATCTTTCACAATTTATAAAAAAATTGGACTAACTTTACTGTTGTCTTATTTTTTTATTCAAAAAAGTGAATTTTTTCCAAAAAAAATGCGCTTGCAAGACCGCTGCGCAAATACGGTGTGAAAAAAAGTATTGCAACGACCGCCATTTTATTCTCTAGGGTGTTTGAAAAAAAACAATATATAATGTTTGGGGGTTCTAAGTTTTTTTCTAGCAAAAAAAACTGTTTTAAACATGTAAACACCTAAAATCCAAAACGAGGCTGGTCTTAAAGTGGTTAAAGAAACTTAAAAAAAACGTGTTTCCAGGGGTAAGGCAGCACCATCTTAAAGTGGAGCTTCTGCTCATCTGATTCCTCCCCCCCTCCGGTGTCACATTTGGCACCTTTCAGGGGGGAGAGGGGTGCAGATACCTGTATTATCCACTTCCAGGAATAGACTCCCACAGGAGTCACGCCACTTCCCGCACTCCCCCGCTGTCTCCTGGGAAACACACAGGTCCCAGGAGATAGCGGGGACCAGTTACGACACGCAGCCTGACTCGAGCATGCGCAGTAGGGAACCAGGAAGTGAAGCTGTACCGCTTCACTATGTGATTTCCCTCACTGAGAATGGCGGCGGCAGCAGCCGAGAGCCGAGCGATTGATCGACCTCGGCTGCCGACATCGCTGGACTCCAGGAAAGGTAAGTGTCCATTTATTAAAAGTCTGCAGCTGCAGTATTTGTAGCTGCTGGCTTTTAATATTTTTTTTTTTTAGGTGCAATCCCTCTTTAAGTATTATTTTCAAGTCCACAGTAGAGTTTATTTCCGCCCTTACATTGAGCACTCCCTGTACTGTTAACCAAGCCTCCTTCTCAATCCAATGTTTCTATGGCAACCCTGCTTCCCTGCTCATAGCTGACTTTTTATTTCATAGTATTTACTTGTGCCGATTATCTAGTGTTTGCCTATGTCAGTCTTATCAGCTTCAGCTGATAAGACTGCAGTAATGCTGTCCGATGCCTGGGTTTACACTGCATGTGATGTCACATGGGGTGTAGTAGGAAGCTCTGAGTGATTATGCAGTCTGGTGGGATTTCAGTGTTGTGCCGTAGGAAGTCCTGATAATAGACAGACAAGCACACAGAGATATGGGCTTGCTCAGCTATGTCATTCTAAAAAACAAAAAGGATTACAACAATACTAAGCAAGTAAGGAGATATCTACAAGCAGTGTTCATTAGAGTTTTTTTATGCTGATTTACATGGGACAAAGTTGTGGGAGAGAGTTTACAACCACTTTAACAAGCAGTAAATGAGCTTTGAAACATGCCTTCACTGACTTATGTAGCTGCAAGCACTATAAAACAATTCATCATTAAACTTAAAAGCAGAGGCCTTTACAAAGCTCCTCTAGTTCCAACAGAAAAACATATGACTGCTGCACTTCTGTCACGTACCTGATGGCTGAGCCCACTAGTGCAGGGAGCGGCGTCTCGTATACCTCTGGCTCGGGAACCCCTGATAGAGCAGACAGGGGCTCGGGAGCACAAAGGGGCACAAGTGCCTGGCAGGTTACAGATGCAGGGCCGGTCCGGACGTCTGGAGTGCTGTAGGACGACCAGTAGCGGACTAGGGCAGGAACCCTAGAGGTGCAGGCTGGCAGATGGGGACTGCAGGTAGCAGGAAGAGACTGGGGTCCGGAACAGTAGCAGGTCACAGGCAGGCTGGGTCAAACACTGGCGGGCAGAATCCGCAGGCAAGGCGTAGTCGTGAAGCAGGCCGGGTCGGTAGCAGGCGGGCAGCGAGGAACCAAGGAGCAGGCAGAAGAGACGTCAAGACAAGCCGGGATCGGAGACAGGCAGCAGGCAAGGAAGGTCAGGGACAAGCCGGGTACTGGAATCAGGTAACAGAAGTCAGGTAGCACAGGGATAGCTGGTAGCTGAGGGTCACTGTAACGCTGTAGACCGGACAGCAAGATGGCATGGGCGAGATCTTCTTTAAATAGCGCTCCTGGTGCCAAACAGCGTCACACAGCACGCCCGCGCTGAGCGGCTCTTCCAATGGGGACACTGTAGCCAACTCTCCTGTTGGCAGTCAGGTACCGGGGACGCCTTTCTTGACAACTTCATATGAGAGCAGCTGTCTTTTACAGGGGTTTAACATCCCCCTTCAATACCACAAACAGCAATGCTATCAGTCTTGGCTGATTGCTGTGTTGTAGTTAGACAGTAGTAAAAACTTTGCAAAGGCTCTAAAGGTGGCCATACACTTGTAGATTTTCAAATGCATGTATGGTTTAATAATTTGATGAATGTCGTTCAAAAGTATTTAAAAATTTCATTTGCTTTAACAATTCGATTTTGGAACGAATGGACTTTACCTTACTAGAGCAACATTCACTGTTAAAGATTGGTTCATTCACGAAGAAAATTAACAGCCTGCTCCTTTCAAATTTTAACATTGAAGTCGATTTGACCCCACTAACAATTAGAAAATCAAACACACACTGTTAAAACAAAAAGTTTAGAACAATATTCTACTAATATATGGCCAGCTTAATTCTTTTGTGCGCTATTGAAATTGCACCTAAGGTAAAGTCTACAGGCTTGGAAAGATCAGTTTGTAAATGGATGGAAAACTGGCTAAAAGACAGAATTCAGAGAGTAGTGGTTAATGATTCTTACTCTGAATGGTCTAAGGTTATCAGTGGTGTACCCCAAGGTTCAGTGCTGGGAACCTTACTTTTTAATATCTTTATAAGTGATATAGGGTCTGGGGTTAAAAGTACAATTTCAGTCTTTGCAGATGACACCAAGCTATGCAGTGGAATAACGTCCTTAAGCCCCATACACACGCGCGGATTATCCGAGGACCAGGTCCGTCGGACCATGTCCGTCATACTTTGTCTGATGTTGGTTTTGCGTACATACGGTCAGACAAAGTTGTCGGAAAATCCGATCATTCTGAACGTGGTGACGTTTGTTGCCTACGACGGGACTACGTAGAGGCTAGTAGCCAATAGCTTTGGTCTTGTAATGTGATCTGAGCATGCGTAGCACTTTGTCCGGTCGGACAACCGTACACACGATCGGATTTGGTGTGATCGGACCGTGTTGTCGGCAAATCTTTCCAGCAGGAGATAAGACTTTGTCCGTCGGACAATCCGACGTACACTGTCCGATGGTGCATACACACGGTCTGATTTTTCAACAACATTGTCCGATCGGACAGAATCCATGAAAAAGTCTGACCGTGTGTATGGGGCTTTACAGGATGTCTCCAATTTACAAGCCGACCTCAATGCACTGTTTAATTTGGCAACTATGTGGCAAATGAGGTTTAATGTTGATAAATGTAAAGTTATGCACTTGGAGGCTAAGAATATGCATGCATCATACATAACTAGGGGAAGTACAACTGGGGAAATCTATAGTGGAGAAGGATCTGGGGTTTTTGGTAGATCATAAGCTTAAGATCCTGTACAAATCATTAGTAAGACCTCATCTGGAATATACTTTGGGCACCAGCTCTCAAAAGGGATATCGGGGGGAACTGGAGAAAGTGCAGAGAAGGGCAACCGAACTGATAAGAGACATAGAGGAGCTCAGCTATGAGGAAAGGTGAGGAATTTATTCTCTCTTAAGAAGAGGAGATTAAAGGGGATATGATCAACATGTACAAATACATAAGGGGTCCATATAGTGAACTTGGTGTTGAGTTATTCACTTTAAGGTCATCACAGAGATCAAGGGGGCACTCTTTTGTCTAGAGGAAAAGAGATTTTATATCCAAATACAGAAAATGTTTTTCACAGTAAAAGCTGTGAAAATGTGGAATAGACTCCCTCAAGAGCTGGTTCTGACAAGCTCAGTAGATTGCTAAAAAAAAGACTTGCACTCTTTCCTAAATGTACATATAACTGGGTACTAACATTTATAGGTAAAGTTGTTTCAGGGAATATCCGATTGCCTCTTGGGGGATCAGGAAGGAATATTTTCCCCTGCTGTATCAATTTGGATCATGCTTTGCTGTTTTTTTTTTTGCCTTCCCCTGGATCAATTGTGGATATTGGATTGTGTATATGGGATTGTATGATTTTATTTTATTTTTTTAATATTGGTTGAACTGGTGTCTTTTTTCAACCTGACTAACTATGTAACCTAAACTTGAAATTGCTGTTATAGGAAACATTTAAAAATGTTAATTGTGCCTAAGGAGTATGCTAAAAAAATTTACTTTTGGGTCCTTTACGACGAGCATTCCGATCAAATCTGTCTGTCAGTTTTTTAGGCAGCTCTGAACAGGATCTCAATGTTAGTCTATGAGCAATAAAATGCAAACGAATGTGCATCCAATTACATAAAACTATCTCTGAGTCCATTTAGGCAAAAAAAAAATGTAAAAGGTTTGCATCCTTTTCCGTTTTTCGGACAGATCAGAGGTAAAAGAATGACAGAGGAAGCACGTCCATTTACTCTCGCCTGCCCATAGGCCTAACATGAGCCCAGTTTGGGACTGGAGATACCTGAACAGACATGAATATCACAAAAGTGAAACTCGCTCTGTTCTATTCTGATTCATCAGGGGATCTGTACATGAATCCTTTGGTGATCAAAACAGAGTCTGCTCATCTGAAAGAACACTCAAGCCAGGTACATATGTACCGGACGTTGGCTGGAACCAGCCAACTTTTGGTATGTCTGTACTCCTATCAGAATACAATAGGGGAGCAGGGAAGATCCCTACATCCACACTTGCTTGTGTGGATGCAGGGATCTACCCAGCTTTAGTCTTAAATTCCTCCTGCAAAATGGTCTAGGCACTCCTGTGCTAATAGCCTCATAATTGTTTATCTGCAAATAGAACTAAGGCCGACCATACAGAAGAATCGAGATTCGAACCATTAATGGCAGGCTGAATGTACCAAATGGATTGATTGATCAACTTGGGTACAACCAGCCTGCTGGCTGCTATAGCTTTTGGATGAGATATGTTGATGGAAACACTGTGCTGCTCACATTTCTTCTCACTGAATGCTTTGAAACAGAGCCCTGCCTCTACCAAGATGATAGAGGCAGAGTGCAAAACAAGGTAAGGTAAATCAGTAATGGGGAAAAGATCAGCTGCAGGGAGACCACAGGCAATACTAGTGACTAGTCCTTTACCAGCCCGCCTGACTTTTTTTGGGGGGGGAGCACAGCTTCCAGACTTCAGTTCAGACCCTTAATGTCTTGTTGTTCTTCATCTTGCCCTTAAGGGTATATCGGAAGCTGAGATATAAATTTATCAAGAGGCTAATAATGAAATATATTTTGTAATCCTGGGAAACTACCTTTAGAACCCACACATATGAAATGTGAGTCTTCCAAGTGTCTGCAAACGAAAATAGCTATCCACCAACCTTACCTAAAAAAGGTAGGGGTGCATCTTCCCCAGCATGCACCAGTTGGTGAGGTCACCAGGTGGCCCAGCCCCTTACCTATTTACGAACTGTCAAATGACGGAGCAGGCATTCGGGGGTTAGACTTCGTCGCGGGTGGTGCTTTTTTCTTTTTCTGGGACCGGCGGGCTTCGTGATTGATGATGGATCTACATCAGGGGACCTTGTTTTTTTGTTTTCTTTTAAATAAAGGATATGTCAAACACTGCCTCCTGTCTTTATTTTTGTTTTAGTTTTTTTTGGTGAATGGGTAGGAGTACAATGTTATAATGTACACCATACTCATTCACTTAGGAAGGGGGATGGGATCTGGGGGCTTCCAGATTCCGATAAGCCCCCTACCCACAGACCCCCCACAACCACAGCCCAGGGTTGTCAGGAAGAGACCCTTGTCCCTATCAACACTCCGCACTCGCTCGTCGTCCCCCTCCCTTCTTTTCTGACCTGACGGGCTGCATGCTTGGATAATAGTCTGGTATAGATTCAGGGGGGGACCCCAACGCCATTTTTTTTTAACATTCTTGTGTTGCTGGAAATGGTATTGTATTGCTGGCAATTTAAATGTAATTTTATTTCTCTTTATAAATGTCAGTTTTGCTGCAGCATGTTCTATACAAAGTACAGTACAGTACAGATGCGCCACATTACAGGCAGATGAAGGGAACCCCCCCCCCCCCCCCCCCAGGCACTATATTTAATGGAATTTTCATTTTTATTGTTTCACTTTAAACATCATTTTTATTTTTTTTTAAATGTTTGCATTTATACATGTCCCCAGGGCAGTGCCTGGGCCCCCATACCCATTGTATGGCCAATACCTTGCATATAAGGGTTCAAAATAGGGACTTTTGATTTTTCAATTTCGGGTCCCATAGGCTCGGGGTTCGGGTCTGAACTTCTGCAATGTTCGAAAGTTCTGGTGTGAACCAAACCGGGAGGTGTTCATCCCAACTCTACTCATGAGATGTATGACATAATTTTGGCCTAGGCCAGAAATCAGGAAGCTACTAAAGAAATGTAAAAAAAAAAGTTTAAAATAAGTAAATATAATATACCCTATAGATCCAATCACGGCTGATCACGATGTAAACAGGAAGAGCAGTTTATTGGCTTTTCCTCACTCGCGTCTGATAGACACAAGTAGAGGAGAGCCGATCGGCTGCTCTTCTGACAGGGGGGGTCTGTGCTGATTGTTTATTAGCGCAGCCCCCCCACGGATGCCCACCCAGGACCACCAGGGATGCCGCCAGGACCACCAGGGATGGCCATAAACCATAAAGGATGCCCACCAGGTATGCCACACTAAACCACCAGGGATATGCCAATCAGTGCCCAGGCAGCTGGCAATCAGTGCCCAATAATAATGCCTGCCAGTGCCATCAGTGATGCCCAGCAGTGCCGCCTATCAGTGCCCAGCAGTGCCGCCCATCAGTGCCCAGCAGTGCAGCCTTTTAGTGCCCATCAGTGTCGCCTATCAGTGCACACCAGTGGCACCTATGAGTGCCCATCAGTGCTCCTATCAATGCCCATCAGTGCCGCCTATCAGTGCCCATCGTCAGTGCCATCTCATTGGTGTTACCTCATCAGTGCCACCTTATCAGTGCCCATCAGTAAAGGAGAAAACATACTTTTTTTTACAATTTTCTTTTTAATAGAAACAAAGAAAAACTATTTTTTTTCCAAATTTTTATTTATTTTTTTAAACCACAGAGGTGATCAAATACCACCAAAAGAAAGCTCTATTTGTGGTAACAAAATTATACAACTTTTGTTTGGGTACAGTGTAGCATTACCACGCAATTGTCATTTAAAAAGTGACAGCGCTGAAAGCTGAAAATTGGCTTGGGCAGTGTCTGGTATTGAAGTGGTTAAATAATATAGGCCAGGGTTTCTCAACCATGGATCAATGGAACCATAGGGTTCCTCCAGAGGTTGCTAGGGGTTCCTTGAGCAATAAGCAATCTCTGCCCCTCAAATAAGTTCCCACTGACACCATTGATCTTTTTAGCTATCTGTAAGGGGGGTAATTCTTCCCAATGAGCACAAGTGTAAGGAGCATTCTTCCCACTGACCACCATGCTAATGTATCAGGAATTGCAGATATAGTCCTTTTTAGCAGGGGTTCCCTAAGATCGAAAAGTTATTTTAAGGGTAGAAAGGTTGAGAAAGGTTGGTATATGCACTTATTTTTAATGTTTTACATAGCTATACCTGCAAAAGGGGCCAGCCTGAAATGATCCATCAGGACTTCATTTTCTGACTCATTTTCCACTTTAAGTTATGCAATCTGAATAGGAACATGTAACAAATATAAAGTAGGTGTTATCCCATGTGGCTGCAAACATGGAAATACAAGTTAAATATTTTTTTAAATGAAAAGATTGAGCATGTTCACTTTAAAATACACTAGGTGGCACTGTCACATTGTTGTATTGTGTTACAAGCAACATTTCTTCAAAAGCAGCTGTCACAATGGAAGATTGGCACCTAATGTAGGTGGCTAGCTTAAGAATAGATGCAATAAGAATGCATTTTTACTCATTTAAATAATCCTTATGGGCTTACATGTTTAAGGAATGCCTTAAAGTAGTACTAAACCCCGTTTCAGTTTAGTCTCCACAAGCACATCTGTATAGTTTTAAAGAGATGACAGCATCTACACATTACGGATTTACTAAAGGCAAATCCACTTTGCACTACAAGTGCACTTGCTAGTGCAATCGCTGTAGATCTGAGGTGGTACAAGGCCAAGGATAAATCCAAGGGAAAAACCAAGCTTAACTTACCACCAGCCCGCAGACAACCAAATAACCTGAGTAACAAACAGTATGCGTTAAAAGCAGGGGTTTAGTCTGCACACATTTGCAAATGCATGCGTAAGCCACAGAGCCTCGGTAAGACTGGTATCTGTGGGGGAAATGCAAGGAAAATAAAAAACAGCATTTTTGCTTGCACATGATTGGATGATAAAATCATCAGCGCTTCCCAACATTTCAGATCTTCCCCTGAGATCTACAGCGACTGCACTTCCAAGTGCACTGCATGGGCACTTGTAGTGCAAAGTGGATTTGCCTTTAGTAACTCAACCCCATTGGGCTGTAGTCTGGCCACTGACGTGCACTCGAACAGGTGGCTCTATAGGACCTTGCTAGTGCAACAAGCCACCAAAAATAGGACAGCATGGGGCAGAGGCAATGGAATCAGAAAAAGGGAGAAAGCCAAGAGAGAAGCAGTATCTTATGTAGTAGATGCTGATATGTGTAAAAAAACCAGGTTGACACATGGAACTGTTCAAGTACAGTCTCAAACCTGTAAAACATAAAGGAAAGAATACCACATTGTACCTTAGGACAAATTAGAGATACTTATGGGTATCATTAAAGCAAACCTGTACTTTACCCTTATTAAAGCGGTTGTATACCCCCAAACATTTTTTTTTCTACACCTGTAAAGGCAAAAGGCATAATGAGCTAGTATGCACTGCATACTAGCTCATTATGAAATACTTACCTTAGAACGAGGTGTCAGTAACTCACCTGGTCCACGCCGAAGGAGATGACATGTTGCCTCGGCGTGTCTTCCGGGTCCATCGCTGTGACTGGCTGGAGCCGCAATGTCGTCACTCCAGCGCATGCGCATGGGAGACTTCTTTCCGGCAAAGTCTGGCATCTGCCGGGCTTTCAGCCGAGAATCCCCTGTGCGCATGCGCTGCTACAGTCAGCGTACAGTTTTAGGAGACATTCTTTTTACCTACAGGTAAGCCTTATTATAGGCTTACCTGTAGGTAAAAGTTGTAAAATTGACTATACAACCACTTTAACAAGGTTGAAGGCACCATAAGTGCTCTCCAATTCACTGGCAGAACCCCAAGAATATGTGACACTCTCTTTGCCCCCCCAAATGCCTTGCTGGGTGCCTGTGCAGCCAAAATGACTAAAGTGCTCTCATGTGACATGGAGAAGTTTTCTATGTGCTGGCTTTAAAGTATGAGTGGAGATTTTGGGTTGTCCCCAGACGCTCATGGAAATAACACAATTGTAACATATTAACTACACTTTGCAATACTTTTACATTCTTATATCCCACATAGATTAGATCAGCAATATTACAAGGACCTAAATGCACAGCTGACCAAGCTATTTTGTAGGCTTGTGCAATTCGTAACGAATCGTTTCGTAACGAATTGAAATTCGGACGAATTTTGCATCCGAATGTCCGAATAAAAAATAACGAATTTCAACAAATACGAAAGAAATTATAGCAGATATTACGAATTAATTTGACATGATTCGGTAATTTGTTAAAGCTCTAATGAAACAAAAGGTCAACTCAAAGTAAATCTTTCAGGCCAATCAGCTGATTAGTTTTGTTCTGGTGGTTGGATTACTGGCAAAGTGCATTCCTGAGAACTTAGTGAGAATGGTGTTGTATTGTATTTGAGCAGAGGGGAAGAGATATTGTCATTGTGTGTGTTAAAAGATTCAATAAACAAACGACTTTCCAAACTACGAATCATTATCACAAATCGATATACATACATAAATATTGAATTCCAACAAATGCGAACAAAATTATTGCGCATATAACGAATGAATTTGACATATAACGAATTATCCGAAAACGTATTAATGTAACATAACGAATATAACAGACCAAAATTATGTATTTTACGAATGACAACGAACCGAAACTAAACAAAATTTTCCGTTGTGCACAAGTCTATCATGATCCTTAATTTTAATGAGCTGCCATATGTGTGACAAACAAGTCAAAGCAGCTCATAAATGTTTTTGAGCATTGAACTTCACACATTTTTTAGCCGTGTGTTTGTTGCACTTTGTTCATATGAAAATGAACATCTGTTTAACTGTGTTTGGGGTTCCATTAACAATGAATGGCGCCACAAGTGCTGCACAAATTTTTGCATGCAAAATTGCATGGTTTTGCACACGTTCACAAAGTGCTGTAGTGTGAATGCAGCAATAGATCCCTTTCACACTGAGATGATTTACAGGTGTTTTTGTGCCTAAAATATAGCCTGTTAAGCACCTTTAAACTGCCTCTTCTGCAGCCCCAGTGTGAAAGCCCGAGTGCTTTCACACTGGGGCGGTGCACTTGCAGGACAGGAAAAAAGTACTGCAAGCAGCATCTTTGGGGCAGTGCGGGAGCGCTGTATACAACGCTCCTCCACCGCCCCTGCCCATTGAATTGAATGGGTGCCGCTTTCAAAGCACTTTAAAAGCACTTTGAAAGCAGTGCTAAGTGGGTGCTTTTAACCCCTTCTGGGGGATTAAAAGTAACCCGTTAGCGGCGCCAAAGCTTTACTACTAACGCCCGCACCACCCCAGTTTGAAAGGGATCTTAGAGTCAGTGTTATTTTTAGGTTCAGTGTGTTTTAGGTACATTAGGTACAGCTACATTAAAAAAAAAAATGTTTATACTATTTTGGGCTAACATTTACCACCAAATGAAGACCCAATTTGTCCTAAAAAAAACAAGAATACACTAAGCAGATGTAAAGTTATGGACAGTTTTAATGACACATACCAACGTTTCATGTGTTAGTCCCCTTTCACACTGAGGCGCTCAAAAACTGCCCATAAAACGTAGGGAGTTTTTGCGGTGCCTTTGCGCCATTTTTGCAGCACTTTTGCGACGTTAGTGGTGCACTTTTTTTAAGGTCACGTGACAACGTAACCTTAAAAAAAATGTTTTGCAGCACTTTTGAAGCGATCTGGAAGTGCTTCCCATTCATTTCAATGGATAGGGGAGTTCTTGAGGTGCTTTTTAAAGCGCTCCAAACATGCCCCAAAGATGCTGCTTGCAGAACTTTTTGCACCGCCCCGCCAGTGCACCGCCCCAGTGCGAAAGCTTCCATTGAAATGAATGGGAAGCAGTTTTCAGGCAATGTTTTAAGCGCAAAAGCGCCTGAAAAGCGCGTCAGTGTGAAAGAGGTCTTAACCGCTTCCCGACCGCCCACTGACTATATACGTCAGCAGAATGGCACGGGCAGGCAAAAGCACGTACCTGTACGTCCCCTTTAATTGCCTGCCCGTGGGGCGCGCTCGCGACCCGGTCGGGAGCTCCGTGACCCCGGCCGCGGGACCAGCGGACCCGATCGCCGCTGGTGTCCCGCGATCGGGTCACGGAGCTGAAGAACGGGTAGAGGTATGTGTAAACAAACTTCTCCCCGCGCTTCCTACTCTGCCTGTCATTGATTGGCTGTTCCCGTTCATCGGGAAAGCCAATCAATGACGTCAGACGTCAGCCCCGCCCCCTAATGTAAAAAAACACACACACGTCACAGCCCATAACCCCTCCCCTCCCCCTAGTGGTTAACTCTTTCACTACAACTGTCATTTATACAGGAATCAATGCATTTAAATAGCATTGATTGCTGTATAAATGACAATGGTCCCAAAAATGTGTCAAAAATGTCCGATGTGTCCGCCATAATGTCGCAGTCACAATAAAAATCGCTGATCGCCGCCATTACTAGTAAAAAAAAAAAATATTAATAAAAATGCTATAAAACGCTTTTTGTAAACGCTATAACTTTTGCGCAAACCAATCAATAATCGCTAATTGCGATTTTTTTTGCCAAAAATATGTAGAAGAATACGTATCGGCCTAAACTGAGAAAAAAAAAAGTTTTTCTATATATTTTTTGGGGTTATTTCTTATAGCAAAAAGCAAAAAATATTGCATTTTTTTCAAAATTGTCGCTCTATTTTTGTTTATAGCGCAAAAAATAAAAACCGCAGGGGCGATCAAATACCACCAAAAGAAAGCTCTATTTGTGGGAAAAAAAGGACGCCAATTTCGTTTGGGAGCCACGTCGCACGACCGCGCAATTGTCAGTTAAATCGACGCAGTGCCGAATCGCAAAAAGGGGCCTGGTCCTTTGGCTGTCAATTGGTCCGGGGCTGAAGTAGTTAAAGCAGTATTAAAACACAAATGCAAAAATGTATTATATTGCAGCTTACCAATTCTTAGTTGTGATGGCTGTATTAGATTTCTTTGTTATACTTTTTTTCCTTTATTTCTCTTTTCCTAGTGATCTGGCCAGTAAGTCTGTTGTTCAAAAGAACAAGCTTTTGTGCAGATGTATCAGCTGCAGAGATGAGACAAACCATTCAACATTGGCAGGGGTGCTTGCAATGATCAGTTTTATTTATGTAAAATCTTTATCGCAAAAAGGAGATTTTTTTTAGCTGTAACCGTCAACTAGATTTTGGCTTTAATTTGTTAGTGTATTTACAGTAAATATGATAACACAACTAACACTCCCATCCCCTCAAAGTGACAATGCTGCTGTCCAAAGGTGCCCCTGGGTTCATTCATCCAGAGTGGGGGCACTCTAATGCCCCATACACACGGTTGGAAATCCCAAAGGGAAAATGTCCGATCGGACCACGTTGTTGGAAAATCCGGCCGTGTGTGGGCTCCATCGGACTTTTTCTGTCGGAAATTTGAGATCCTGCTCTCAAATTTTCCGACAACAAAATCCGATCGGACTTTTTCCGATCGTGTGTAGAGAATTCCGACGGACAAAGTGCCACGCATGCTCACATCAAATTACGAGACAAAGCTATTGGCTACTAGCCTCTACGTAGTTCCGTCGTACGCAACGAACGTCACCGCGTTCAGAATGATCGGATTTTTTCGACAACTTTGTCCGACCGTGTGTATGCGTGTGTTTCATTAGAGCGTGATACTGGACAGATCACCAGGTGAAAACAGAAGGGATAAAGACTTTAAAAAGAAAACAAATGCAGCCACTACATCTAATGATTAGTAATCTGTAATATACTAAATTTTTGTTTCTTAGTTTAATACCGCTTTAAGATTTGTTTTACCTTCCATCCCCAAAGGGATAAAATATTTGGTACTCTTTTGTGATAGATTTTTAGATACCCAATAAATGGTATCAACCTAAATACAAACTTTAACTTTTGTCAAAGGCTAACACAGCACAGAACTCTACTGCTGTTTCAATACTGATAAAAAAAAAAAAAAAAAACTTGTATGTACTATAAGAGTAATATATGGTGTTCATACCTCTTACCTGTAGATGTCACCATTTACAGTTGTTACTTGTTACATGTACGGTATAATACTTTCTAGAATTTGTATACGTTTCTTCCAGTTCCTGTTCTGTTATGAGATACTCAGAATCCTGCATGTGTATTATGGATTTTTTCTTAAAGAATTATGTAGCTTACTTAGTCGCTTACTTAGTCGCTTACTTAGTCTCCCAGACTACAGGGCACAACAAGAAGGTTGTTAACTTTTTTTTGTATTTTGTTAGAGAAGATTTTTCTGGAGAACAGGAGAAGCACATTTATCATCATTATCATCTTCATGACTTCAATATATAAAGAATTACAGAGGATCCTGTAAAGTTAAAGACCTTAATCTGTTTCTTACATTTTACAACATTGAAAAAACGGAAAATTGTATCATACTTACCGTAATTTTCCTTTCCTGGTGCCAATCCATGGCAGCATACATGTGATAGAGCTCCGCCTCTACTCCGCCTTCAGGACTAGTGAATAGCATAAATTAAAGGGCATAGCCCCTCCCCCAACATTCTTCGTAATATAGAATACCGAGGGTGGGAGTTTATGCTGCCATGGATTGGCACCAGGAAAGGAAAATTATGGTAAGTATGATACAATTTTCCGTTTTCCTGGTGCCTCCATGGCAGCATACATGTGATAAATAACTAGCTCACATGGGTGGGTTTAATGCTTTAACAAAAAATAAACTTTAATCAAATACAGACATAGCAGCATGAAGCGCTTTTCTCCCGAACTCTACGGTTGTAAGAGCCCCGGGATCAATACGATAATGTTTGAGGAACATGTGTCGGGAAGACCAAGTGCCTAATGTTTCAAGAGAAACATTTGCCCTTGCTGCCCAAGATGCCGATACCGCTCTTGTTGAAAGAGCATTCACCTGAGCCGAAACTTGCTGTGGCTTCCAAGTAGGCCCTGAGAACTTTGGATATGTCTAACTCATAACAGGAGTTTGATTCTGAGTCCATGAAAACTGGTAACGCCCATGGTTCCGATAGGTTTGCCGTTGAGGTGACCTTGAGTGTGAAACCTCTGAGAGGGCGAAGTTCTAACCTATCTGGAAAAAAAGGATATGTGATCATCCCCAATGCCCAGGGAGTGGATTTCCGAAATCCTCCTGTCAGATGTAATAGCCAACAGAAAAGTTGTTTTTAAAGTCAAGTTCCAAATTGAGACCTCTTCAACCGGTACAAACGGATGAGTGGATAGGACTTCCAATATTAGAGGAGGATCCCACTTTGGAAAGGAATGTCTGGATGGGGGGACACATCTTCAATACTCCCCTGAGGAACGTAACCACTAGAGGGTCTTCTGCCCCCCTGGTGTTCGTTGCTGCAGAAATTGCGGAAACTTGTACCTTGAGGGAACTCTGGCTGAGCCCCAAATCGAGACCAGTTTGCAGAAAACTCAGACCATCAGCAGTGGAAAGAGAGATAGGATCAAATCCTTTTCCTGGGGCATAGGATAAGAACTTGTCCCAAATTCTTGCATAGATTGTGTTGGTTGTAGGCTTTCTAGCTTTCAAACAGGGTGGATATGACCTCTTAGGAACAGCCCAACGATTCAAACCTCCTCCTTTCCACTTCCATACACAAAGATCCAGCTTCTGTGGGTCTGGATGGTCCAACCTGCCCTGGGTCAACAACTGCAGAAAGGGAGGAATTCTGATATCGGATGATCCACACTGAGGTGCATGGCTAGTGGAAACCACGGTCTCTTCGACCAATAGGGTAGCACTGCTAGCACTTGGACTGGTTCGTTCAGGAGTCTGAGGAGAAACCTCAAAATGAGTGGGCGAGGAGGAGAGGCATCAGCTGTCTTGAAGGTCCAAGGACAAGATAGCGCATCTACTCCTTCCGCCTGTGGATGTGGAAGGTGAGAGAAGAATCTCCTGATTTTGCGATTCTCATGCGTAGCAAAAAGATCCACCAGTGGGGTCTGCCATAGATTGGAGATTTGGATGAACACATGGGGATGTAGAGACCACTCGTTGTCCCCAAACCTCCTCGATAAGACATCTGCCTCTGTGTTCATCTTGCCTGGGAGATACATTGCCCTGAGGTCTACCAGGTTCCTCTCTGCCCAGAGCATTACAGGTTCCACTTCCCTCAGATGTGTCTTGCTGTGGGTGCCCCCTTGTTTCTGAAGGTACGAGACCGCCGCCTTGGTGTCCAAACATAGAAGTACTCTCTGTCCCTTGACCTGAGATGCAAAAGAGATTAAGGCTAAAAATGCTGCCCTCATTTCTAGGACGTTGGACACTATCCCTCTGGTGGGAAAGGACCATCTTCCCTGAATTCTCTGCAATGGGCACCCCACCCCTGGCCACTCGCATCTGACATAATTGTGGTCCATGAGTGGGAACCCAAATGATAGAGCCGGGAGAGATTCTCTGGATTCATCCACCAGTGTAGACTCCTGCTCATTAGCGTTGTTAAACGGATTGTCTGAGACAGATGTCGTCTCCATTGTATTAAGAATCCCATCTGGAAGTGTCTCAGATGCTAGTGAGACCATGGGACTAGAGGCATGCACGAGGACATCGTGCCAATAAGGCTCAGACACTGCAAGGCTGATAGATGGGATCTCTGTATGACCTTGGATACCTTCTGAATGATGTCCTCCATCTTCATCTGGGGTAAAGAGACTGTGCCTAGGAGCGTACCGAACATTGCTCCTAAGTAAACCATCTGCTGTGTTGGAACTAATTGGCTCTTCCGATGGTTCACCAGCCACCCCCCGAACTCCGACCACGACTGGAGAAGAATCTCCCTGTGGACTATAAGCTGGCTCGGGTCTTTTTGACAGCAAGAGGATATCGTCCAGGTAGTGATAAATTCTTAACCCCCTCTCTCTCATAGGGGCCAAGACAGATATCAACACTTTTGTGAACACCCGAGAGGAAAAGGGTGGAAGAAAAACCTGTAAATCGATCCGATGGGGGGGGGGGGGGGACAGGTATTGCTGCCCCTTGACGCTGCAGGGACTCCAAAAATTGGTTTAAGGCCAGTGCCTTCTGTGGGGAGGCTGGCAACAGTCTCTTTGAAGGACGTGTGAGGAGGCTGCTGAGAGAAAGTCCAGAAGTGACCGTACCGGATCGTTGGTAGGACCCATGGGTCTTGACATTTGGAGGCACAGATGGGGAAAAAGTTTTTTAACCGGGCTTCCACTGGGGGCGTCTCCTCCCCGCTGACGTCAAAAGGACTTTGTCCCCTCCTGGGGAGCAGTGAGGGACTTGTACTTTCTGGCTCCCAAAAAAGAAGTCTGGGTGCCTCTCCACGATTTCTTGTTGTCCCTAAAGGGGCGAGACTGCTTGAAGTCTCTAGAATTTGATTGCCGGAATCGTGATAAATAGGCCTTTGTTCTCCGGACCTTCCTGTCCTGAGGAAGTAAGCCAGATTTGCCCCCTGTTACTCTGGAGATTACTTTGTCGAGTTTCTCGCCAAACAAAGATTTTCCATCAAGGGAAATCTTGCACCAATTCTGCTTTGATGCTAGATTGGCTGGTCAAGACTTTAGCCATAAGGCCCGCTTTGCAGCATTGAATTGGCTAAACACCAGATTGTGTCAATTGCAGCTTCTCCCACGAAATCCGCCAACTTAAGCTCCTCCAGAGCTTTGATTAGGTCATCTTTGGGAACGTCTTGAGTTTTGCCTAGAGAAAACTCTATCAGTTTTGTTCCACTCATCCTCTATGATCTCCCCCATTAATGGGAAGAAGATTTGCTTTCTCTTGAGGAATGAGAAATAGGTTTTTGAGTTTTGAGGAGGCTCTTCCGGGTCTTCCCAGGCAATGTCGCTCCTCACCGCTTGTACAAAGGGTTGAACCAGGGAGAAATTGAAACCAGACAGTTCTGTATCATCTGAGGACTCCTCGGATTAATCTACCGGTGGGATTTGTTTAGCTGTTTTTCCTGATGAAGGCAAAAGGAGTACTAACAGCTGATGGGCCCGAAATGTCGGGGTCCAAATCCAACACCTGGGCAGCTTGTGAAACCGGGTGAGCTGGAATCATGGCCGTCAGTTCAGAAAGAGAGTCTCTCATGGTTTGCTTAAGCAGGTCAACCACCTGCTGGCCTTCTAATTCCCGGTTAGCTGCGTAGTCCCTGAGACAGTCTCTGCAGACCAGCTTATCAGGGAGTGGAACCGCGCCACAGGCCCAACATTTTTTCCTTGACGCCCGCGGTGGAGGCGAAGGCGAATGACGACGTCTATAAGATCCTGATCTTCTGGAAGATTTATGATGAGAAGAGGGCGGTTTTCGCTCAGGACTATCGTCATTGTCATAGCGCCTTGAGGACTTTCTGGACCGCTTTGAAGGAACAGGGCTGAAACAAACAAACAAAGTTTGTTTGTCAGTGGCGCACTCTTTTTTTTTTAAATACTCACGTACAGGTGGTCCACATACCTATTGGATATGAGAGGATCTTGGCTTTGTGACGAATGGCTCATGGTAAATAATGGGCAGGAGGATCAGCTGTAGGAAGGCGAAGTAAGAAAGCAAAAAGAAAGAGTCTATTTGCACACCAAATTTTTAAATGAAGTCACCGCAATAGGAGTGAGATAAAAGTATAAGGCTGGCCATACACTACACAACCCCTGTCTATAGATCTCCCTCAGATCTACCAAAAACACACCCTCAACCTGTATGCAATCAGGCAGGCCCCTGTACCACACAGTTGAAGGCAAACCTAAAGGAAATTGAACAAGAAAATTGCATGGTGCATGGCCAGCTCCACACATACCTGTAATGCTGAAGTAATTTGGACTGCAGGGCATACACCTGATATGCAGAGCAGCCCTGAGTCCTATTTGGAGCCAACATTTTAAAGCTAAAAAGGGAGAGCAACTTAAAGCGGTTCTGCACTCTGTAAAAAAAAAAAATTTTTAAGGACGTAATATAAAGTATGCTTACCTTTATTAGGGGACTCACCTGTTCCATCTTCCATCTCGATCGCCGCCGGTTTTCGTCCGCTGAAGTTCCTCGTCTTCTTCTTTAGTGCTGGGGGCCATCTTGCCTGTGGGCATGTGAAACCCCACAGGCAGTGTTGATGGCCCAGCATGCACCGCCGTTACTCGCGCGTGCGCAGTAACGGCACATCTGCCGACATCTCACGAGATTTCGGCAGATGCGGCCGAAATCTCGGGAGATTTCGGAAGATGTGGCCGAAATCTCGCGAGATTTCGGAAGATGCCCGCACTGACTCCTGGGATCAATGACACCAGATCCCAGGAGACAGTGCGGCGTGACGACGATCGACGCAGAGACCCCGCCCGCCGCCGCAGAGGGAGAAGACCGGAAGTCTTCAATTACAAGGTAAGTAAAAAAAAAAAAAAAAAAAAACATTTCATTTAGTACTCTTTGCCTGATTTGGAAGGCAAAGAGATTTACTAAATGAAATGAGTGCAGAACCACTTTAAATTAGATGGACCTACCTTATTACTGGCAAAAAAAGAAACAAAACCAAGGCCACGGCAAAAGAGTGAGAACCCTGAAGGGTAGAACAAAAAAGCTAGAGAAAAAAACATCAGAAATAGCAAGGAAACGCCCGTTCTGCACATGTGCAGACCAGGAATAAATGTCTTAAAGGGGACATTTTTTTATTTATTTTTTAAAACCT
Organism: Lithobates sylvaticus; assembly: GCA_028564925.1. Lineage (NCBI taxonomy): Eukaryota > Metazoa > Chordata > Amphibia > Anura > Ranidae > Lithobates > Lithobates sylvaticus. The sequence continues at coordinate 444,415,757 of CM053029.1, read as the reverse complement.
ATAAACTTTAACCACCAGGGCTCAAAAACAGTGCAGACATGGAAGCAAAAAGAAAACCTAACCTGACCAAGAAGGAAGAGAATCTGATCCTCCCGCCGTCATCACCAGCATTCGTTTTTCTGGAAATTCAGCAGACTGCGTTCCTATGAGGAAACTCTGCAAGACCCCAAAAGATCCTCAGAAGGGGTTCCCAGTCTTATCAGCGCTAATAGTGGCCCAAGAACAGGGACTGCGCACGGGAGAGGCTTAACCCGGCGGACGCTGCCGACTGCAGAGGTATGGACATACTGCTACTCTTCACCAGTCAAGAGGAATGAGGAAAAAAAGGAGAATGTTGGGGGAGGGGCTATGCCCTTTAATTTATGCTATTCACTAGTCCTGAAGGCGGAGTAGAGGCGGAGCTCTATCACATGTATGCTGCCATGGAGGCACCAGGAAAACTTCTTTACAAAACACTTGAGTGCATGCAAGAGTAATGCCCCGTACACACGATCAGAAAATCGTACGGAAAATACCACTTTCGAATCGATCGTATGATAATCGGATCGTTAGTACAGAGCTTTTCGAGAGCCGATCATGACAGTTCATCCGATATTATTCTATCGGACATGCAGGAAATATTTTTTTGTACGATGCCAGATCGTACGATTTTCATTTAATCAGTACAGCTATTATTCGAAAGTGCACAAGACACCACTTCGTCGTACGGGAATTTTCATGACTTTAGTAAACTCATCAGATTCGATCTGAGATTAGCATGCAAAAAAAACGATAATTAGTCCGATAATCTTATCGTGTGTACCGGGCATAAGGCCCCTTTCACACATGGAATGGAGGGGGGGGGCTCCAGCCCGCCTGCTCTCCGCTGATCTCCGCTGAGCAGGCGGATGGCTGGTCCATGTCTGCTTCACTTATGCAGAGCGGACATAGACACAGCCCGCTCTCCTCTATGGGCAGTCAGATGCAAATGGACCACCTGTCGGTTTACACCCGACTGCCATCCGATCCATCAGACGGATGGGGAGCAGATCTGCATTAAGGATTAAGGTAATACTTTAAAGTGAAACTGCACTGCATCTGAACACCCTCTGGTATTTCTGGCAGGGGCCATCTTGAGTAAGGGAAGATGATTCATGTAGCATTTACCTCCTGAAATCCATCTGCCCTTAGCCCAGGTACTGGCTTAGCTGAGAACCCTACCTCCCCTCCTGAAGACTCCTGGGATGTATGACATAATTTGCCTAGGCATAGAAACCAGGAAGTAACTGACAAAATTTAAAATAAAACGTTTAAAACAAGTAAAGATGATATACTGTACTTTCCTATCTATTTACCAATGCTGGCAGCATAAGGATTAAAATAGTCCATGTTGATTGACAGAGTAAAGCTCCACTTTAGGGTAAAAATTGTTAGGACTTTGAAACCACTTTAAATTGAACAATGTTGACATCAGCCAACTGTGCTACAGTTTGCAGAGCTTCTGTTTGAATGTGACATAGTTTGATGCCAAACATGAACAAACTCGCTTGATGTATTCTTCATCACTACGGTCACTTGTGCATTTAGGAGGGACATGCAGAGCCAATGCACTTGTCCAGCATATCACTGTTACCTCACTCCCAGTAAAGGGGGCCTGTTGTGCACCTAGCGCAAACTCCATGCGTGCGCTTTACTCCTTCTGTACCTGTGTACTGGATGAGGGCCCCAGCAGTGCAGATCTACCCCCGTTGCTATGGGAGACAGATTGCGGCCAAGGAAGTGCCAATAATATCTCCCTCGCTGCAAGAGGCTATCTCACCTGCCACATATACACTCTTAATGACAGGCTGCTAGAGAAACCTTCATTACCCTTGGTAACCACTTGCTTATACTTCACACTGTATTAATTCTTGTACTGATGTCTTCATATCTCAATGTGCTCTACTGAACCAAGCTGTACACTATATGTGGCAGTTACTTACATTGCATCCCTTTAGTAACTTGAGACCAGTCAATGGCAAAATTTCAAAAGGTTTACATAAGGAATAATTGAACATGATGGCAATCACAGGTAATCGTTCAGAATAAAGTGCAAACATTTCCCTAGCATCCCTAGTCCCTACTTCAGGTTTGTGGCTGCCCCAGCATACCTGCACACCTTTGGCAGAGTCCATACTTGGCAGAGACCATATATGGTATCTTCAGGCAGTACTGAAGGCTCCAGCAATTCTCCTACATTGCAGAAGCCTCCTGGACACAGGCGAGTAGCAGCTTTGTGGAATCAGGAACAGAAACACTCTCCTACATCTTGCTGGCGGTTGGTGTCTTTCCTCCCATACAATTGAGTGTAAGTGTCCTGTCTCTCTCCTTTCCACCCCACCCCCAAAATCCCTCGTCCCTTTTTTGGCACACAGGACCGGACGTTTGGACCCGCTAGTGCAGTTAACATGCAGTTAATATTTTTTCTTTTGCTGCACCTCTTCGACTTTCTCCCTTGTAGATACCTTTCTTTTGGAAATCATGCTGGTAACACAACCTATTGGTAAAACAAAATATGCTATTAATTCAAATAACAATGCAACATTTTATTAGCATTATTTAAATTATATAGGAACCCTTGTCTTAGATGCCACACCTGTCTCTTGCTAACAATCAACTGTAAAAAAAAAAAATTGCATTACAAATTACAGATAAAATTATTTGACATTAATCTATTTTTCAGTATGTTTGGCATCATATATCCCCCTGTATAGTTTTTTTTTTTTAAAGAATTTTCAGAATCTATTCCATTAATTCTTAAGTGTAGATTTTGCCATTAACAGCACTTCTGTTGGAGGTTGACAACACTAAACCACTGCTTCACAGCCTGCTGTGTGAATTTAACCATTTGAATTTAATCATTGGACTACCTGTCTGACAGAACTAATAGACTGCCCAAGTGAATGAGCTTGCACATGGCAGGCTGACTACACTATCACCTTGCAACAGGAAGTACTATTACTGGAAGGATCTACAGGTAAGAAACTTTGGAACAGATTCACAAAACATATACTGCATACAATGAGTAAGGAGTTATCTCAATCATACTGAAAAGTATTATAGCATGCAGATACTGCCCTGCACTGCATTCAACTCCAATGTAAGGTGAATGAAATACTGACATGTTTCACCCACATTGGGCTTAATCGTAGAGATTCCTCTGGGAGTTCTGGAGGGTTTCCTTACTTAACTGTTTATGGTGCTAGGCCTAGGTCCTCAACCTTCCAGCCAGGCCAATGGGGTTTTGGGAAGTGTCCACCTCCTTCCCCTAAACTGTTGGAATTACAGCATGTGGCATTCCTTGACTTGCCAGTGGCCCACGTTAAAGTATACAATTCGTGTGCAGACACTTCCTGAGTGAAGGAAAATTCTTGGATGAATCCACCTCTTGACACAATCCAGCCATTCACAGGCTTATGCAGGTGGTCATTGAGACTGTTAGGGTGAAAGACCATAGTTCATTTGTCAAGAGTGGGGTGATTATTATGGGCTCCCAATGGAAAGGTCATGATGGTAGTGGACTCTCAGCTAAGCCAGATGAATGCATTCACTATTGTACCTGCAAAGGGTGGTTAAAATTTGCTGCAGATGGCAATTGAGTTCCAGAATGAGATGAAATCCTAGTCAAGCAAACAAAAAGGTCAGGACTGGCAGCATCTTTAAAAATCAGGCAGAGATTGTTCATGAATATCAGAAACTGAAGCAGAGATCACAGGAACAGGAGTTTGGTAATAGAATCTCAGAGAGGTTGTTTGCTTATGCAATTCCCCATTGCATAGAGCTAGTTTAAATGTGTGTATGTGTTAAGAACTGACATTTGGATTTCCCTAGATGACAAATCATTGATACCTGGGAGTGTTTTTTCCAAAGTGACCTTGTGGTGCCCCATCACAACTGCACAGGGACGTGAGGTGAGGTCAGTGGCTGGTGAGGCACTGGCTAGTGTCAGAGCCAGATACACACAGGTTACATACGCCACAAACGTTAAAGCAAGAGCAATAATTCTAGCACTAGATCTCCTCTGTAATTAAACGTGTAACCTGTAAAAAAATTTAAAGCGTCGCCTATGAAGATTTTTAAGTACCGAAGTTTGGCGCCATTCCACGAGTGTGCGCAATTTTAAAGCATGACATGTTAGGTATCTATTTACTTGGCGTAACATCATCTTTCACATTATACAAAAAAATTCAATCGGGCTAACTATTGTTTTTTTTTTAATATTCATGAAACAGTTTTCTTACAAAAAAAACGTGTTTGAAAAATTGCTGCGCAAATACCGTGTAACATAAAAAGTTGCAATGACCACCATATTATTCCCTAGGGTGTCTGCTAAAAAATATATATAATGTTTGGGGGTTCTGAGTAATTTTCTAGCAAAAAAAATATGATTTTTACATGTAGGAGAGAAGTGTCAGAATTGGCCTAGGTGGCAAGTGGTTAATTACCATAAGTAAGTAGTATACAAATAATTATTATATATTGTTTTTAAGATCATTTACTATATTTTCAAAAACTGTACTCAAGCAGGTGGCTTAAGGGTCAAATTACTGAAGTTTGAAGTTTTAACTTCAAACCAGTAATTTCACAGTAAATAGATAAATAATAAATTATTATGTTATAATATATAGCATAATAATATATGATTTAGCTTGATTAAAACAGTACCTTTTCAGCAGTAGAAGATTTGCATTCTCCCTCTTAACTGTGTGAGAAAAACATGGGATTATGTGTAAATCTTATACCCATAAACCCCTGCTTTTTCCTTCTAGTTAAGAGGGCTGGGCTGGAAGGGAGCATTGGTATTTTAGACATATACCCCTTCTATGACACTGCAGTGAGAGGAGAGCCTCCACTGCAGCATTTTTATTGGACAGCTTGTTCCAATGGTGTTTTACCATTGGTTCAAGGCTCCAAGCTGTCCATTAAGCTCAGTGCTTCTGACAAGAAGTCATCCTCTCAGACTGCTGCAAACAGAGTGTGCTAGCTTGTATTTAAACTTGACGCTCTGTATGTAGCTTCTGACAGGCTGCACAAGAAGCCCTGTATCTCCGGAACTATAGGTGGCAGGAGCCCCAAATGTTCACCAGTGGTGACATAGGACTTTAGCTACCTACCCCCCCCCCCCCCCCCATTTGAGGAAGGATATAATGGATGCTAGATAGAATCAGAGGGTATTTTCACCACTCTGCACTAGCCAACAACAGTGGTCTTTCAACCCGGTTTGTCTGGCCCCAGATGCTCCTTGGCCAATAATGGCCAATGGCACCCCCCGAGGCCTAGATCTTTCTTATTACCTAATGTTGTGTTTTCTTTTCAAATGAATGCCCTCCTATTGTCTGTCACACTTTCTTCGTGAGGGCAATTGCCCTACACACTCTGGATGTGGTAAGGGTTGTCAGGATTTATTTGAAAGCCACAACTTTTGGAGAAATATTTGTCATTCTGTAAAGTTCTTGAAGGGGATCTCCAGCTCCAAATATGCTAATCTCTTGATGGATTCATCAAATTATTCCACAGGCTTACAACTTGATCCAATGGGGTCAAACTATGTCACTGCTCATTGTGCCAGGATGGTGAATGTCTCCTGGGCTTCACAGCACCATGAGTTAGTTTCCCAGGTATACAAGGCAGCCACCTGATCTTTTACATGTTCACAAAGCTTTGGTACATCACGTAAAAAATAGGGTTGCATCAAAAATTGTTGTTTCGAAATGTAAGGTTCTTCAGTCTGCTGTGTGATACAGTCACACTTTTCTTTGAAGGTTGTCTTGGCACTTGGTTGCCTTTGCCTGCTTCTGTTTTGAGACTGCTTCTGAATACCTCATCAGTCACAAAATAGACTTTACTACTGGTGACTACCAGTAAATGCTAAGAGAAATAAGCTATATTTTTGTACTCACTATAAAGTTATTTTCTGCAGTAGATCAGTAGGATACACAGCTCCCTCCCATCATGTATTTCCAGTTGCTTATATTGCTTGCTGCCTGAGCTTGTGCTGTACAGACAAGGTATAGCCCCTAGATGGGGCTGTGCCCTTTGCTTTTCTTTAGCATTCAACCTTCAAGAGGCAGCAGCTATACCATCAGTCACAGAGCACAGTCCTATATTTCCCAATAAACTGCTTGAGACATTTTTTCTTAATAGGGAGTAAAAAAACAAACATTTATTTTTGATCTTCTAGGCAAACTCTCCCAATAATGTACATGTTCTTTATCTGCCCTGAAAAGTGAATTACAATGCTTAATTTGCATTTTATAGCTGTGGGCTAATTACATTTTCACGCTCACACAATAACAAAATCTTTTCTCATATTGCCAAAAGGGTGTGATCATGTATGTGGTTAATTTCTAGGAACCACCTTTACATTTGCTGAGCAATCTAGTTAAAGTGCCAATAAAACAATAAAAAGTTATTGTCATATAAAAACAACCTATTAATTAATGTATATGCCAACATTTTCACTTATTAAGAAATTAAAATCAGACTGCAATTTCCTAAACTGAAAATATAATTATGCCTACATTTAGGGATTTTCACAGAGAATTGAAAATGTCTGTCATCTTTTCAGATTATTTTGATGAGTATCGTTGAATGATCCTTTAGGATAATGCCACATATGTATGTTTTATGAGGCTTACAAGGTCCAGTATACAAATAAAGTAATTGTGGCAGAGTGAGGCTCTGTCCCTATGAAAATGGGGTTAAATTGGACAAAGAGTCTGCATATCGGCTGAGTGCAGAGCTACAGAGCGTACATTTGAAACAGAGAAAACTGCTCTGGCAGTTTTCTCCAGGTTTTGCTAGTTCCCTATGGGGTTCTGTAGTTTGGAGATCCTTCAGAGTCTTGGGTGGGACGGGATCTCCAACCCTGTGTCCGGGTCTTGTGGACAGGTGCACACAACCCATATAAGGGGCTGGTGAGAGCAGAAGGGGAAGGTGGAGTTGGAGCAGTGACTGCTAGTAATGCCGCGTACACACGGTCAGAATTCTCGTCGGAAAAAGCTCTGATGGTTTTCCCGTCGGAATTCCGACGGAATTTCACTCAAACTGTCTTGCCTACACACGGTCACACCAAATTCCGACGGTCAATAACACCATGGCATACAACACGCTCGACTGCACTATAAAAGGGAAGTTTAATGTTTCTGAGCATGCGTCAAATTGTTTCCGAGCATGCGTCGGAATTTTGCGTGTCGGAATTGTATACACACGATCGGAAAATCCGATAGAAAGGTTTTCCGTCGGAAAAATTAAGAACAGGTTCTCAATCCAAAGTCCGTCGGAAATTCCGACAGAAAAAGACTGATGGGCATACACACGGTCAGAAAATCCAATGACAAGCTCCCATCGGACTGTTTCCATCGGAAATTCCAACCGTGTGTACGCGGCATAAGTGTCTCTGTGTGAGAATAGGTGCTGTGTGCAATAGGAAGCCCAAAGCTGTGTGAGTTGAAGGGCTTGAAGCTGTGCGTGGCCAAGGAGCATAAGACCGTGTGCATCCAAGCAGCTCGTTTGAGGGGCAAGTACCTATAGCAGCAGTACTGCTGAAGAGTAACCAGGTGGGCTAGCATTTTTATTTGGATTTTGTGTATTGGACCCCTGCGTGGGATTCCTGGATGGACCTTTGTTTTGTTTTTCCCTTTAATAAACGTGGGCTACCAGGCCCTTAACTATAAATGCCTGTCTGACGTGGACTCACTGCACCAAAACGCATCTATCCACTTGAGATAAACACCCCAATATCACATTATATATAATAAAAATAATAAAAAATACTATGAACTAACAAAAAAGTCTTCCTACCTTGTTATTGTTGGTTGCTCCATCCATTCTACACAGAATGGTGTAATTTTAGTTACAGTGTGACTAAGTAAGAATAGCCTCAAACTACAGCTGATAAGTATGGCACGCTTAATGCTTGATTCTTTATCTACTACCAGTCTGAGACAATTCTGACATTTCTCTCCTACATGTAAAAAAACTTTTTTTTTTGCTAGAAAATTACTTAGAACCCCAAAGATTATTATTTTTTAAGCAATGACCGTGGAGAATAAAATGGTTGTTCTTGCAATGTTTTATGTTGTACAATATTTGCGCAGCTGTTTATCAAACTCACATTTTCAGGAAAAAAAACATAAACTATGATGTTACGCCAAGTAAATAGATACCTAACATGTCACGCTTTAAAATTGCATACACCTGTGGAACGGCGCCAGACTATGGTACCTAAAAATCTCCATAGACCATGCTTGGGATGGGAAGTTGTTTAAGAGCATCATTCAAATTAATAACAGCAAATGACTGTTAAAATACCACATTTTTACCTTTTAGTATGAAAGTAAATAGAACACTTTTGGCAGGAAAAATTATGAATTTCGGTAAAGCTGAACTCCAGGAATTGAACCACTTTCTAAAATGTACTGGATTACTATGGGTTAAGTCTAACGAGGTGCAAATCAAATTTCTTTCATTAACACTGCAGTTTACATTTTTACTGGGTGTAATAGCTATCACTATATTTCCAGAGCTCCCACACTGGAGCTTCTGGTTGCATGCATCTGCTTTCTCCCACTCCGTTTCCACCCCTCCCCTCCTTTTGCCCAATCACAGAGTGTTTTTGCAAAGTGACAGTGTCTCTGAAAAGGGCACTTCAACCCCTATGTATGTCCTGTATTTCCTGTGCTCACTGCTCCCCTGAGACACCAACACAGCTCATCTCCACATTGGCTGCAAAGGAGACAAGAAGGTAACAAAAGTGAGTACATCCCTAGGGGAAAATGTCCAAATTGGGCCCAGTTAGCCATTTGCCCTGGTGTCATGTTACTTTATGTGTTACAAGGTCTCGGGTGTGAATGGGGAGCAGGTGTGTTCAATTTGATGTTATCACTCTCACTCTCTTATACTGGTCACTGGAAGTTCAACATGGCACCTCATGGCAAAGAACTCTCTGAGGATCTGAAAAAAAATTGTTGCTCTACATTAAGATGGCCTAGGCTATAAGAAGATTGCCAAGACCCTGAAACTGAGCTGCACCACAGTGGCCAAGACAATACAGGGGTTTAACAGGATAGGTTCCACTCAGAACCGGCCTTGCCGAGGTCGACCAAAGAGTTGAGTGCATGTGCTCAGCGTCATATCCAGAGGTTGTCTTTGGGAAATAGACGTATGAGTGCTGCCAGCATTGCTGCAGAGGTTGAAGGAGTGGGGGGTCAGCCTGTGAGTGTGAAAACCATACACTGCATCAAATTGGTCTGCATGGCTGTCTTCCCAGAAAGAAGCCTCTTCTAAAGAGGGTGCACAAGAAAGCCCGCAAACAGTTTGCTGAAGACAAGCAGACTACGGACATGGATTACTGGAATCATGCACTGTGGTCTGATGAGACCAAGATAAACTTATTTGGTGCAGATGGTGTCAAATGTGTGTGGCGGGAACCAGGTGAGGAGTACAAAGACAAGTGTGTCTTGCCTACAGGCAAGCATGATGGTGGGAGTGTCATGGTCTGGGGCTGCATAAGTGCTGCCACCACTGGGGAGCTACAATTCATTGAGTGAACCATGAATGCCAACATGTACTGTGACATACTGAAGCAGAGCATGATTCCCTCCCTTTGGAGACTGGGCCGCAGGGCAGTATTCCATCATGATAACGACCCCAAACACACCTCCAAGACGACCACTGCCTTGCTAAAGAAGCTGTGGGTAAAGGTGATGGACTGGACAAGCATGTCTTTAGACCTAAACCCAATTGAGCATCTGTGGGGCATCCTCAAATGGAAGGTGGAGGAGGGCAAGGTCTCTAACATCCACCAGCTCCGTGATATCATCATGGAGGAGTGGAAGAGGACTCCAGTGGCAACCTGTGAAACTCTGGTGAACTCCATACCCCAAGAGGGTTAAGGCAGTGCTGGAAAATAATGGTGGCCACACAAAATATTGACACTTTGGGCCCAATTTGGACATTTTTGCTTAGGGGTGTACTCACTTTTGTTGCCAGCAGTTTAGACATTAGTGGCTGTGCGTTATTTTGAGGGGACAGCAAATTTACACTGTTATACAAGCTTTACACTCACTACTTTACATTGTAGCAAAGTGTAATTTCTTCAGCGTTGTCACATGAAAGATATAATAAAATATTTATAAAAATGTGAAGGGTGTACTCACTTTTGTGAGATACTGTACATGTATAAGATATTGAGAGCATACTTAAAACATATATAAAATAAGGTATACAGTAAATATATGAAAAAGAATGTAGGTGTAATATTTGCGATGGGAAATAAAAGGTGACACAGTGATATAAAGGGAACTGCACTGTAAAGGGGCACTGCAATGATTACAGTCCCCTTTATAAACATCTTGACAGCAGCCCTCCCCCTTGCCCCACCGTGCGGACACCTTAGCTGGAGGAGGAGGAGCAGTGCCTGTTGCTGTTCAGGCCGCACAGCGGGAGGTAAGCGGCGACCGCGGCCTGAACATAGTTAACACGGCGGAACTTTCGGCTGCATGGGCTGAGCTGTGTGTCTCACACACAGCTCAGCCTCAGCGCCGCACTCACAGTTCCGCTCTTTGCTCCCAGGCACTGCTCCTCCTCCTCCAGCTAAGGTGTCCGCACGGTGGGGCAAGGGGGAGGGCTGCTGTCAAGACGTTTCCCCCCCCCCTCGCACCCCCTTTCTCTTGTCGGCAGCACATGTGAGGAGAAAGCTTCCCTCACCATTGGCCACAACAGAGGGCCAATCGGAGAACTAGAGGGGCATCATGGGAAATGTAGTCCCAGAGATAGGTGGCCCAGTTGTTTTCAGCAGGGAGCTAACTACACTCCCCAGCAGGCACTCTGCTGGGGGGAGAAACCTGGAAACAAGCAGAGAAGTGCCTGTAGCAGCTACTACAGGAGACATAAAAAACGAAAGAGAGGACTATGCTGGGGGAACATATAGCCCCAGCACCACCAGAGAGAGAGCCATGCTGCACCAGAGAGAGAGCCACGCTGCACCGCACCACCAGCGAGAGAGAGCCACGCTGCACCGCACCACCAGCGAGAGAGAGTCACGCTGTACCGCACCACCAGCGAGAGAGAGCCACCCTGCACTGCACCACTAGCGAGAGAGAGCCACGCTGCACCGCACCACCAGCGAGAGAGAGCCACGTTGTACCACACCACCAAAAAGAGAGCAGGTCAGTGTCACTGGGCAGTGTGGGCACAATAGGAAACAGACAGTACTAGCATTGTATGGCCACAATAGGACTGGGACACTGTAATATAAAGGGGACTGCACTGTAAAGGGGCACTGTAATCATTGCAGTGCCCCTTTACAGTGCAGTTCCCTTTATATCACCGTGTCCCTGCACATTACAGTGTGGATGACCGACACCAGCCACCCCTGGCCACCCAATGTCTAACAACCAACCCCCCCCCCCCCCACGGTCCCTGGAAAAGTGGGCTGCTCAGTCTAAAATGCCCGGGCCTATTTTTTGTCCCAGTCCGGGCCTGGCTGGGGGTATTATGCCTGCAGCCCTGACCATTACATTCACAGCTGTGAGGCACACGGCTGATTTATTCCAATCAACACGCGTACTGTGGGTGAGTGCATTGTATTCCAACGGTTTTCCCAGTTGCTCTCATTGCATTGCTGCTTCTCTTTTCACTGTCCAGTCCAGTCACAGGCCCCATTCACATTTAAGCTTTTTGCAGCTTCAAGTTTAAAACTCTCAAACAAAATCCTATAACAACAAAATTAAACTGCGCTTGTGGTATGATAAATCAAAATTAAAGCTGCACCACTAACATAAGATATTATCGCAATAAAAGAATCGTAAATAAATCAAATCATACTGGATTTGATTTTATGCTGAATTTCAGCTTTGGAACATGCAAGTGCAATACTTTTAACAAAGTTAACTCGTAAGAGGTTTTACACTATTGTCGCTTATCTCTTCGTTGGGGAATACCATCGGTTATGACAGCCTGAGGCAAGAGGATTGTCGCTACGTCCATGGATTGTCCAGAGTGATTCTTATCTTTAAAAAAATTGTCATTTGAATAAAAATTTATAAATAAAATGGCCCTTTAAGAGCTATGGGCGGAAGAGACTTTTTGACGTTGCTTCCGCACTGCAATGATATGGAGACGGGTGGGTGCCATCTTCCCCCTCACTCATCTCCATGTCTAGCAGGAAGAAGGGTCCGACTGCCTCCGCCGCTACCGACGGCTCCGGTAAGTGGAGGGCACCAGAGCGTTGCGGGAGGGGGCCCCCTCTCCCAACGCTGATAAAAGTGATCTAGCGGCGAATCCACCGCAAAGACCACTTTTATCTGAAAGCGGATCGCTCGCTGAAGAAGAGAATTTTGGGGTATGGCAGCTAGCTGCTGCCATAACAACGATATTCCTCCTTCAAAGTAGCAACGTATAACGTTGGTGGGCGGTCCGTAAGTGTTAATGCATTCCAGATGCTTTTTTTTCTTCATTTTTTTTTTCTCACTGTACTGGAGTCTGGTGCGTTTTTGATGCATTCCAGTACATCCCAGTGCTTTTTGATGCATTTTACTGCGTTTCAGTATAGTTCAGTGCAGGAAAAATGCAGCATGTTCCTCTTTTTTTTCTGGAACCGGAAAGCCATTGTAAACCATCCAACCTACTGTCCATGCGTTTTTGATGCAGAAAAAAAACACACTGAACTGAATTTTTTGTGAACTGGTCCTAAGGGCCTGTATACACCATAGAAACGCAGTCCAAATGTGTTCCAGATGCTTTTCTACATGTGCGTTTTTGATGTGTTCCAGTGCGTTTTTGATGCATTTTTGGTGCATATTTTGATGCAGTCCAGTGCATTTTTCCTGTTTTTGTTTCTTAGCCTTAAATAAGTACATGTGTGTTCCAGTGCGTTTTTGGTGCATTTAAGGTACATTTTGGTGCTTTCCGGTGCATTCAGGCATGTTTTTGATGCATTTTACAGCGTTCCAGTTCAGTCCAGTGCAAGAAAAATGCAAGCACTGGTGTGAACTATACCATTGAAAACCATATACAGGCGGTTGCCTAGTTACAAACATTCAACTTACAGATGACTCCTACTTACAAACGGAGGGAGACAACAGGAAGTGAGAGGAAATCTACCCCTAGGAAGGGAAATTCACTCCTGTAAGAGTTTTTATGGGAAAAAGGTGTCTCCACTGAAGCTTTATCACCAAGGCTTGTTTCCACAACAACCCAACATTTTCAAAATCCAATTGTCATTGGGACAGAAAGTGAGGTGAAATCTTCTGAACAGGGGCACAGACAGCAAAACAAACGTTACAGGCGTGTTAACCCTTCCCTATGCTATCCAAAAAGCTTAAAAATATTTTTTCTGATAGACTCCATGGCAGCAACGTGTGTGTTAGCCCCGCCTCCATATCTACCCAATAGGACTCCTCTCCCATAAATCTTTGCTCAGACCATGTGTTGGTTCTTCTACCTGAAGATAACTTCCCTACGATCGGAATCAGCCAAGTGCCAAGTTATGTTCCTCCAATAGGCCTTGACTGTTAAGCAGGGTATGGAGTGTACAGCAGCGTAGCGCTGAAGGAGTGGAACCTGTTCATCTAAGTGCGCACGGCCTGTTTGCCTATTGCTATTAGGTGGCCATTATCTGCTATAAGTCCGGTGTGTGTGTCGGCTCCCTCGGCTCAGGTGATCGTAGGTGGAGTGGTGAGTATATATATATATATACATGCCAGCAGTGTTTGTTGTTTGTACTTTATTTCCTTGTTTGTTTACCTTCGCTGGTGTCCTATGCCTGGCGCTGATGCTCCTTGCGTTCCAGAAGCCGCTCTCTCTTACTTCTGGGTACCGGCGGGCGCTCTGCACACGCACGGACCCAAATCGATGATGAGGCTTGGTTCGCGCATGCGTCTCACGTCTGACGTTGTCGATTACATCACAGGTGCACTTTTAAATGCTGTAGGAAGCCTACAGAGCCCCGGGAATGATCGTGGGCTCTGTGGCGACTTCCCTGTGCTTCTGATTTGGCGATTACAGGTAAGAGCTGGCTCTAGTGTTTGGGGGTTGTTTCCCTGACAGGCAGCTGATGTTTAATTTATCCCTGCAGTTTCCTATTCTGACACCATGGATTCCTCACTGCCTCTTAGTGGCCAGCCCACTTGTAGCAGGTATGTCTGTAGTTTTGTTTTTTTGCATATGCAAAAGGGAGAGATTAGGGCACTAGCTGATTTCTGTCTATCTCTTTCTGTTTCTTCCTCACAGCCCTTCTAGGTCTGATCCACAACGTAATTCCCATAGAGGAAATCAAAATCACACCTCAATCTTCCTCAAGGTCTAGCCATCGTAGGTCTCCTTCCAGATCCGAACAGCGCAATCTCGCTCTAGCAAGAGACCAGAAAAATCATGCTGGGGGTGTGCCTGTTCCAGTAGACAAATCTCTCTGTGATCACTGCCTTTCTAAGGCTGCAGATGAGAGGGATAATGCAGACCAGCGCCTGGAATCAATGGTAAGGCGGGTTGTGAAAGAATATCTACAGGAAAGAGAGACTCAACAGCACCGTGATTCCCCATCAGACCCATTATGCTCTCCAGTGGGAGAAGGTTTAGTCCATGAGAATCTTCCCAGCCAAGTCGCCACTCCGCTCCTGTCTCAGATCGGATCCAGAAGATCCAGGAATGGGTTTTGAATATGCTTTAGTTCTTTCTTTGGTGAAAGCAGTAAGAGAGGCTCTGAAGTGGGAAGACCCTGTTACTCCCCCCCCCCCCCCCCCCCAAAAAAACTGAGATTTTCAAGCAGCTCAATAAGGAGCGCCAATACTTTCCTTTTCTCTCTGAGCTGGGTGACATCATATCTGATGAATTTAGCAAGATGGACAAAAAGAGTTGTATGCAATCAAAGGTCTTGAAGCTGTATCCTTTCAAGGAAGAGGAAGTAAAACACCTTGAGTCAGCTTCTTTAGTGGACGCAGCACTTATGAGATTAGTAAGATATGTAACTCTTCCCTTAGATACTATCTCTTTTAAGGATCCTTTGGAAAGACGTATTGATTCGGATTAAAAACTGATTTACCTGACAACAGGAATGGCATGCAAGCCAGTACTTGCTATAGCCGCAGTATCCCAAGCCTTGGAAACCTGGTCTGACAATGTTGATGAGTCCCTAAGAGGTATCTCCAGTAAAATGACGAAAGATTCCCCTATCCAGGAGATCAGGCTGGTGTCCGCCTTTCTTGGGGAGTCTTCTTTTGATGTCATCCGCCTGATGTCCCGGGTTATGTTGGCGGCTGTTTCAGCACATCGTGCCTTATGGTTGGCGAATCTGGCTTCCAAACAAGCTTGGTGCCGAATTTACTTTGCAGGAACATCTCTCTTTTGCAACAAGCTTGATAGTGCCATAACCCGGGCCACAGGTGGTAAGTCTGGTTTCCTCCCTCAAGACCGATGCCTACAGAATCAGAAACGTTCATTCCCAAGAAGACAAAATTCTGATCGCCCTAGGTAAGTGCACAGTTACAGACCTGGTCAGGAGTTTTTAAGGTCCTGGAAATCCAGGCAGTCCTCTTTCAAAAAATCCACTAAAGTTGGTTCCTCCGGGATCCAGGATTCCACTAAGTCCCTTTGAGATTGGGCTCGCTCAGGCACGCCAGGTGGCGGCTCGTCTTCTCCACTTTCGGCATGTCTGGGCGGCCTCAATCCGGGATTACTGGACCGTCAAGACGGTCTCCTCCGGTCACACATGGGTTTTCAACGGTACCCCAAGACTCAGATTCATTCCTCCAACTCTTCCAGGTTCAGAAGAGAAAAAGCAGTCTCTCCAATCTCGGATCAGATCCTGACAATCCTCTGTCAACAAGAGATCTTACACTCAAGATTACTTTTCTGGTAGCTGTGACATCAGCCAAAAGAATGTCCGAAATTAGAAATTTTGGTTCAGAATAACCTTTCCTGAACTTTTTTCCAGACAGAGCAGTGTTGATTCCTATGTTAGGGTCAAACCCTAAAGTGACCTCAGTCTTCCATGAAAACCAGGAGATTGTGCTTCCCACTTTTAGGTCAACAGATAATCAGGCTGTTCACCCTCTTGACGTAGGCCACACGCTGAAACAATACTTAGAGGTCACGGCTCCATTCAGACAATCGGAATTTCTCTTTGTCCTTCTCCATGGTAAAAACAAAGGAATGCGGGCTTCGGTTAGATCAATCTCTTCTTGGATTGTGCAGACCATTCAAAGGGCGTACAAAGCAAAAGGCTTGACTCCTCCTGAGGCAGTGACTGCTCATTCAACTCGGAGTATCTCGACCTCTTGGGCAGCTTCTCGACATGTCGCTCCTGAAATCATCTGTAGAGCGGCCTCTTGGTCTTCTATCAACACTTTTGTGTCACACTACTGTGTTGAACCAGCTGCTCTGTCATCCATTAATTTTGGTTTACAAGTATTGTCGGTTGACAATGTTAAATAAAGTTTAGTTTCTTTGCTCAGCATTTTGCCCACCTGGGTGTGTATGGCGAGTTATTTCCCACACGTTGCTGCCATGGAGTCTGTCAGGAAAACTGAAATCCTATCCTCCTAATCCTAAAACTGATTTCCTATCAAATACTTATCGTAAGGACCAGCTTTATGCTTACTGGGAATTTGTTTGTTGCAGCTGTAGTGAATAGGGTTGACAGTCCGGGTTTTGAATCCCGTGTCCGGGTTTCAGGCGGACTGAAACCCAGACACATTATTTAGCTTGGGCTGTGTCTCCCCAAGTAACCAAGATAGTCACACACATCTGAGAGCTGCGGGTGGCTGTCTGGGGGCAGGTTCAGCACCAGGGGGGGGGGGGCAGGGCGATGATATCAGCAAGGGCAATTTGACCACGCCCACTGTTTGCTGCGGCACCCTATTACTACTCTCCTTGAGACACCCAAAGGTGTCCCAGGCCGCTAAAGTGTTCGAGTTTGGCTTTCAAAAAAATGTGGCAATCCTAGTAGTGAACTGCCTTTTCCAAGCATACCTCTATTACTAGTTGTCAATTTATGAGCTGTGTGCCTTTTTTCTACTTTGCAGTGTTTGCTATACATACATGAACAGTCTTCCGATTATAGGCAGTTGAAAACAAATGCATTTGAAGATTATACAGGAAGTCCCCTTTGTGATAATAAATACATTGTGGGCAGCTTCCTAAATACAGGGGGCCGCAAATGTGGCCCCTGATACATTAGGGCCACATATTATGTATAGCTTTCAACACTTATCTACTTTGTGAGAAAGGAGTATGTAGAAAAAATGTATTCTGCCCTTTTAATATTGGCTGTCCAGTATTACTCCCATTGCTTTGCTATAGTCATGTTATCTCGTTATCAGAAATAAGATCAAGATTAACGGCTCGCCGGAACCGTACAAAAGAGAGTACACATAAGGACATCACTTACCCAGATACTCCAGGATGATTTAAGTGCTCTCCACACATCACTGCATTTTGCAATATTGTTAACAGGTGCTTGGCATTAACATTTTCCTCAAAATAAAATATCCAAGGTGTAAATGTCCATTTTTATTCATTTAAATATAGTAGTAAATAAGCATGTTATTATCGAGTTGGATCTGTAAGGGTCACTACACAGCGTATGCTCACATGAGGGCCATGTTCATACCTCCCAACTTTTTGAGATGGGAATGAGGGACACCTATCAGCAAAAGTATGCAGGCATAGGACACACCCCTTGTCACGCCCCCTTAAAGGAGAATTGTACAAAAAATAAAGGATTGGTTCAACCCACAAGTGCTTTTTTTTTACCACTACTATTCCTTTATATTGACTTCTGGAATTTACTAATGCAGCAGTTTAGAAATTGAAAGGTTTAACGCTGGAAAACACTTTTTGATAGATAAAAAGTGCATTTTATATACATCTATATAGATCAGACAAAAATGAGGGACAAATGAGGAGGAATGAGGGACAGAGCGACATTGCTCCAAATCAGGGACAGTCCCTCAAAATCAGGGACAGTTGGGAGCTATGCATGTTTACCTGCATAGGGAAGCACAGGTGTCCTGTGCATCCCTGTGAAGGCGGTCCCATTGATGTCATTTAGGATGTAGTTGCTTCATGGACACAGCCTCTGCTCCCAATCTGACATCTGCGTGGGTGTGCATACACAGCCCTGAACTCGCATGTCTGTGTTCATGTACCCACAGATATCAGATTGGGATCACAGGCCGTGCCCATACAACCATTGCATCCCAAATGACATTAACTACTTGCTACCCAGGCCAATTCTGATATTTTTGCTCCTACATGTAAAAATCATAATTTGTTTGCTAGAAAATTACTCAGAACCCCCAAACATCATATACATACACACACACACACACACACACACACATATATATATATATATATATATATATATATATATATATATAATCTCCACTGATGAAGTCCCGCCTACAAGGGACGTAACGTGGATGGATGTGACGTCACCCGCAGCCATCGTTTGACTCGGATGTTTATATGCTGTATCTACCTAGCACTTGGTTTAAGTGCCATCATTGTGAGTTTTATAGTTTTTTGCTTTTAATACATAAAATTTTACAAACGGAGAGCACTATGCATTGCCTTTTATTCCCTTAATACATGTGAATCGTGAGAGGATATTACCAGTAGAACTCTGTTATTGAGAAGTGAAGACCTGAGGCATGCATCCATCGCTCATCATTCTGATACCCTGAGTGGGAAAGTGCTTTAGACCCTCTGTAATTAAAGGGTCAACATAGTGAGGTGAGCGGCCATCTTATACGGTGGTGGAGGTTTTCCCACAAAGTCACCTGCATGCTATACTTGCACTAGTAGTTTACCATTGAAGACTGTATGGATCTTCTTTTCTACCACTATATATATATCTTCATCGACTTGTGTTTATTTAGCGCTGCACTATCTCTTATATGAATCTACCCTAAGAATTTGGAAATTTTGATCCTTGGTGTTCAGCAGCTATTATTTTGTGATATTTTATTGCGCTGATTTGTTTTCTCTTTTGGGATTTTTTATATATATATATAATATAAATGTTTTTTTAGCAGAGACCCTAGGGATACAAATAGTGATCGTTGCAACTTTTTATCTAGCACCGTATTTGTGCAGTCATTTTTCAAACATACATAAAAACAAAACAGTAAAGTTAGCCCAATTTTTTTACATAATGTGAAAGTTAATGTTTCACTGAGTAAATAGATACCTAACATGTCACGCTTTGAAATTGCACACACTCGTAGAATGGCGCTAAACCTCAGTATTAAGAAAAACCCATAGGCGACACTTTAAACATTTTTACAGGTTACTGTTGCTATTTTACATTTTCTTTTTTTTTGATCACTTTTATTCCTGTTACAAGGAATGTAAACATCCCTTGTAATAGGAATAGTGCAAGACAGATCCTCTTTACAGCGAGATATGGGGTCATTAAGTCCTCACATCTCGCCTCTAGGCTTGGAAGCCTGAACAAATAAAACTATCCTGGCTTCCCAGCCGAGGCGATGGCATTTTTTCAAATGCAGAGGCCGGCCGTGACGTCATAACATCGCGCCTGGCCTCCTAAAGATCATAGCGTGGTCAGGGGGCCATCTGGCCCATCGGATTCTATATGGTCAACTTCCGGCATGGATTGATTCCTTCTCCCTCTCGCCAATCGTACAGGTGAGCTGGGAGAAGCACCGGAAGCCAGGGGCTGAACAGCCGCTATGGGTGTTCTTACAATGCAGGGAATCACCGGCTCTAAAAGAAGATATCTGAATGATGCCTATAGCTGTAGGCATCATTCAGATTTCCCCACTCAAAGTCGACTACGTCATATGACATCATTGGGTGGGAAGTGGTTAATGGGACTGCCTACACAGGGACGCACAGGACACCTGTGCATCCCCATGCAGGTAAACACAGCCCTCGCACAGGCAGTTGCATGTCAGATTAGAAACTACTAGGGAGGGACTAAAGCACAGAATAGATGACTTTGAGCTCCAGTGCCACATCACAGTTCCTGTTTGTGAGAAGCTCTGTTCCAGGCTGGGTGGACAACAGTAGAGGATCTCCCTGAGACTGATGATCTTATCAACAGGTCTTGGACACAAAAACAGATGCTGCATTAACTTTAAGAACCCCTGTGACTGGACTTTTCCTGCAACATTCATCTGGAGGTATCCCTATTAATAACTATGTATACCCAGGTTCACAATTCCACCAGGACTATCATGCCCTTTGTTTATAATACCTGTTTGTACATTGGATGTATGTACTATTTTTAATCTTTTCTTATATAAAGTTTGTATTGTTTCTATACCTGGTATGTAGGGGCGGATGAACAGGGGTCGCAGAAGTCGCCATAGTGCCATGCCCCCTGTTTATTCTCGATAGGAGGAGCGGCAAGGGCGGCTGAGACCGTGCTCCCCGATCCTCAGCCGAACTATAAGGCTGCATTCACACCAGAGCATTTTCAGCTCGTAAAACACATGAAAAAATGCCCGAATAAAGCAAAATCTCATTAATTTAAATGGCCCCTGTTCACATCTGAGTGTTTTGTAGCCTGAAGAAAAACATCTGAAGCTCAAAAAAGTACATGAGCTTCTTTTTGGGCAGATTACAGGCGTTTTTCTGCTTTTTACATTGGTGACCTTTTGACTTGTGCAAAATCGCAGCACAAAAACGCCTTTTCTGCCTGAAAAGGAAAGCTCAGGTGTGAATGCAGCCTAAATCGGCACTGCAGGGAGCTGGTCACACTGTTTACACCTAAAATTAAAGCACAGTTTGTGCTGTGCTCTCTGCTTACCCCTACAGTGCAGTACCCGGCAGGAAGAGATAGGACTCCTGTTTTTTAACCACTTCAATACCAGGCACTTTCAGCCCTTCCTTTTTTAATTTTCAGCTTTCAGCGCTGTCGCACTTTGAATGAGAATTGCGCGATCATGCAACACTGTGCCCAAACTAAATTTTTATAATTTTCTTCCCACAAATAGAGCTTTCTTTTGGTGGTATTTGATCACTACTGGGGTTTATTTTTTGCTAAACAAACTAAAAAAAGACAGACGTTTTTGAAAAAAATAACTGATGCACACTGATAGGCGGCAATGGCGGCACTGATATGCAACACTGATGGGCACTGATAAGTGGCACTGATGGGCACTGATAGATAGCACTGGGTAGGCAGCACTGATGAGGGGCTACTGACAGGCATTACTGAGTGGCATCTGAAGGGCACTGACAGGCATTACTGATGGGGCACTGATTGGCACTTTTATGGGCACTGATTGACACATTTATGGGCACTGACAGGCACTCTTTATGGGGTACAGGCTGGCAGCTGATGGGCAGTGATTTGCAGCTGATGGGCACATCTGATGGGGCTTTTCTGATAATCAATGTGCTGATTATCAACACAGACCCCCCCCCCCCCCGACAGGGAGAGACGCCGATCGGCTCTCCCTGTCAGCATGAACTTCCTTCACTTTCGTTCAGGTTATGATCAGCTGTGATTGGTCACAGCTGAGCACGTGGTAAGAAGCCTCTGTCAAAGGCTCCATACCACAATCAGAGTTGCGGTGAGTCAGACTGATACACAGCACCACTGATTGCCGCGCTGCGTGCCCCCACGAGGGCACGCCGGCTTGTTATCCTGATCATGTTGTATGACCTGATCAGGATATCTAAACCACTTTGCTGACGTCCTATTGCTATATGGCGGGCGGCAAGTGGTTAAAAGACTATATTTATGTATGTGTGTATGTTCATGTATGTGTGTGTTTGCGTATGTGAGTGTGTGTGTATGTGTGTATGCATGTATGTGTTGGGCTGGGTTGCACTGGGTTCTCCTTGACCGCAGGTGTCGCTGTCACCGCCAGCAAGAGTAGAAACGCAGTTTAGCTGGATGCATTGAATGCCACCTATTGCTCGGAACCAGCCCAGTGGGAGTGTTTTCCTGCTGTGCATTCTGAGAGATGGTATTTAAGGTACCGACGCCAGGTTCCTGGGGGTTGTTTTGTTCTTTTTGGTTCTTGATTGGGTCCCTCTTGACCCAAAACCCCATGGACCTCCTGGCCTAGGGTGCGGAGCTATGTATCCTGTGTCTCGGGGCCGGCTGGCCTGAGGCAGCGCAACTGAGAGGATAGACCCAAGCGAATCTTGAGGCCTGCTGATCCAGGGATGGTCCGGTGCCGTCTCGCGTGAGGAGAGAGGCCCAGAAACTGGAGGACCCAGGGGAGGACTCCTTCAAGAGAAGACAGTGGGCAAGGCTGGTATCTCTGGAGGAGCCTGGAGACTCAGTTGAAGGACACAATCCTGATCACTATACCTATAGGACCGCCGGTTCGGCTGAAAGAGACTGGTATTGTATGGAAATACTCTTAAATTTCTCAGTGACGCTTAAGTTTAAATTCACACGTCTGTGGCAGAGACTGTGTCAAATACCCCACCGGCTGCTAGGTCCAGTGAGAGGGGCTTATCCGGTGGTGGCTGGATCTAGTGAGTGAAACCATTGTCTTCTGGATCTAAAAAAAGATCTTAAACCCACAGTACCAGGTGCCTGAACTCATCCCTAACCCTCTGACCCTTCTTATTAAAAGACTTTGCTTTTATTTTGAATAAATAATCATAAAAAAAGGACTAAGCATTGAAAATTCACATTCTTTGGGATACTTTCCACGGGATCCCCAAGACGGAGATGCAAGCAGGTGAGGTAACGGCCCAAATAAAACCAGCAGCTCCTTCCTGGGTTATTGCTATATATATATATATATATATATATATATATATATATATATATATATATATATATATATATATATATATATATATATAAACACATATACTGTGTATATATAAACACACACATATATATACAGTATATGTGTGTTTGTGTAATATTATATATATATATATATATATATATATATATATATATATATATAATATTACACATACACACTGTATATATAAACATACACACACTCACTCACTATGAGTGTGTGTATTTATATATGTGTGTGTGTGTTTATATATATATATGTGTATATGTGTGTGTGTATGTATATGTAGCGCCATAACCCTCTATCGGGCGGCTGGTTTGTTTGGGCTTACCGATTACCTCCTTCACCTGGTAGCTCGTCGTTCTTGTCTAGGGGTTCCCGAGGTTTATGGCCCAAAAACTGCAGAGACCAACACTTGAATTTCTTTTAGGAATTTTTATTTGCTTAAAACGTTGAACAGAACACAGTCTCTCAGTTGGGAATAGAGGGTAAGGGTATAGAAGCTCAGAAACTTTGGAAAACAGCTGACTCTTAATAAATGTATCTCTCTAGATGATCCAGGGAGTAGCCACTCGCAACTGGATAACTCAACTGTTGGATAAATCCTTGTTTGTAGATCTAGCAGCCAACAAGTGATTTCAGCTTGGCAAAGTCTCTGCAACAGACTTGGTTGTGAAACTTTAGATGAACACAAAAGTCTCTCACAGGAACTTAGTTGCAACTGAAGGATAGGTTAGGAACTTTTCTTACAGTACCAGTATCTCGCAGCCGGTCTGGCAATACCGTAAGAAATGCAGATTCAATTAGTGTCCTTACAGCTCAGCTTCCAGGATCTTACCAAGCAGCCAGCCTCGTGTGTGGCCCTCTCCCACTGAGTCCTCCCCTGGTTGCATGTAGAGTTGCTGGTCCTCTCCCAAATCCGAGACAGCACTGGACCACTTTAGAATCCTCCTTCCAGTTACTGTGCCTCGAACTAGCCAGTTCCGAGGCTTGGAAACAGATGGATCTGCACCCCAGGCCATGAGGGCCTCTGGGGGCTGGTCAGGAGGACCAGGACCATGGAGTCAGAACATACTTCTGGATTGGAACAGACACTCACGTGACTTCAGCACCTTAAATACCCTCTCTCGGAATACACAGCGGGACAAGCGCTCCCACTGATTGGCTCCGAGCAGAGATTGGTACCCAATGCGTCCAACCAGACTGCGTTCTACGGCCTGGTCACAGGTGCATCCCACCTATGATCAGGCAGAACCTCAATACAGCCCAGCCAAACTGATGCCAAAGCATAATTTAGAACAATTAACCCCAAAACTCAACTACAGTCTTGGGCAAAAACTACATTTAAATACATAGCGCGTACTTATGAAAAGTACCGGCGCTACACACATATTTGTGTATGTATTATCTGTGTGTGTGTTTGTATGCTTATGTATGTGTGTTTACATGTATGTATGTGCTTTTAATCCTCACCCCCTATATGTGTACAATCAGAACTGATTTTTTTTCCCCCGCTTGTTCATAGTACCAGCAAAAAAAATGCTGTTCCTCTGAAAAACGATCCATGTTCAGATCGCTTTTCAGAGGCATTTTACAGCCTGTAAAGAGGCAATGTGTTGCTTCCTGACCGCCTATTTTAACCCCCTAAATGTATAATCACCATGCTGCAATTGCGTGCAATGCACACAGTTGTGGAGTGGTTACAGCCCCATTCACCTAGGGGTATACTTCAAGGGTGCCCTGACTGGAAAAAGATTCAGAATAACTGGCATAGAGGAATGGATCTCTCCATTTTTCTCCTGCAGCCGCTGAATGCCTGTAGGAGGGAGAGGAGGAGAAACAGGGGGATGGAGAAATCAGTTCCTTTTATATGCAGCCACCAATTTGCGACCGGGCCCTGGTGTTCCGCCACAGAGCTCAGAGGAAAGGGGGTCAGGAGGGCCCCTTTGTGGGTTCTTGCATCGGGGCCCTGAAGGTTCTAGTTACGCCACTGCTGGTATGCACCTTTATACTTATGGTTAATGTTATATGCTGGTTGCAGTAGTTCTTCTCTCAATTACTTTTGTTTAGATTACTGGTTAATTTCCCAGGAAGGGAATCCCCTCTGTTCAGAGAGGCCTGTCCTGGGTGGAAGTACTGCCAGCTGCATTATTAAATCCACTCTTCCACTTAACAATGGTTCTGGTTCTTATTTACCTACAAGTTTAGTGCAATATCCTGTTTAAGGAAGGCCACCCCCCCCCCCCCCCCCCAAAAGAAAAAAAGCTACACATACAAAAGTCAGGCAGCAGGCTGGACAATGAAGGATGCATCGCCACTAAACTCCACTGCATCTAGGTTGTATCTGTGACAAGATTTCTCTTTGGGATCTATAAACATTAAGAGAGTGGAGGATAGCATTTATTTTCCAAAACCACAGCATGCAGCACATTCAGAAGCTGATTGCTCTTCACCACAATATTCTGGGAAGGACATAAATACCCATTTATTTTTAGGCTGAGCTGATCCAGACTGCATTTATATTTAAAAAAGTGCTGCATGTAAAATGATAATGTGACGCGGTCCTGTCAGTCTGCAATGTGATCTGTGCTTTGGTCCGGCATGGATGTTCAGCTGTAGATACCCTTGGAGATCCGTACGGCCACAAATCTATCATTGTTTGGAATGCCTGTGCATTCTGCATGGGTGAAGATGGTCCTTCACATGGGTGTGTGGATCACTATGCCTGTGTGAATGAGGCCTTGCCTATCGGATGCTTTTTATCTGAAATTATTAGTCACAGCCCATTTTATTAGATGTCACTGAGAGGTTAGTTTAGGTAATTGCTTTAATTGTCATGGGTGGCGTCAGGAAGGTTATTATTAATTTTTTCCTTCACCTTTTGCATATATTAATATGGTAGAAAAATAAATAAAATTACAACCTCTAAAAAAAAAAAAAAAAGATAAATTGCAGAAGTAGAAATGTGCTTCACCTTCTTTTGGGGCCCAATTAAAACTACACTATATTGTCAAAAGTATTAGGACGCCTGCCTTCACACACATGCACTTTAACTACTTTCAGACCGGGCCATTTTGCTGGCCAAGGACCAGACCACTTTTTGCGATTTGGGACTGCGACGCTTTAACTGACAATTGCGCGGGCGTGCGATGTGGCTCCCAAACAAAATTGACGTCTTTTTTTTCCCCACAAATAGAGCTTTCTTTTGGTGGTATTTGATCACCCCTGTGGTTTTTTATTTTTTGCTCTATAAACAAAAAAACATATGGGATGGTTTTATGGCATTTTTATTAATATTTTTTTTTCTACTAATAATGACAGCGATCAGTGACTTTTATCGGGACTGCGACATTATTGCAGACACATTGGATATTTTTGACACATTTTTGGGACCATTGTCATTTATACAGCAATCAGTGCTATACAAATGCACTGATTCCTGTGTAAATGACACTGGCAGTGAAGGGGTTAAGTGTGTCCTAGGGGTGTGTTGCTAACTGGGGGGGCTGTGTTTTACACGTCACTGATCTTTGCTCCAATCACAGGGAGCAGAGATCAGTGACACTGTTGCTAGGCAGAACGGGGAGATGCTTGTTTACTTTAGCATCTCCCCGTTCTTCCTCCCCGTGAGAAGATCACGGGTATCCCCGCGGCGATCGAGTCTGCGGGACCCACGATCAGACTCACGGAGGTCCCGACCAGCGCACCCGCCACCGGCGGCACCAGTGTTGCCAACCTACCAGATTAAAATTTACCGACACAACACCCAAAAATTACTGGCACAACCAAGTTTTTACTGGCATTTCCAAAAGTTGCAAAATTACAGTTTTAAGTGCAAATGAGAGTATTTAGGCTACAAACAAATACAATATGCAATTAGCAATATGAATTAATGTAGATAATAAGGCAAGAAATATATATCTTAGTATCTCAGGGACAGGACAGAAATTAGAATGGGCGGCACACACATACAATTCACTCTCACAGTGACGCTGACAGCAGTGTACAGCAGCACAGATGATGATGAGACCTCACAGACAAAACACGTCCCCTCCTGAGTCACAGTGACAGTCTCTCTCCAAGCCAAGTGGTCCCTCCAGTCCACTCCAGTCTAAACAGCACTGATGGTCCTGGTCCCAGCCCACCTTGCTCCCATACCACAGACCCGAATACGAGGCTCTTGCCCCTCTGCTTGGCTCCATTGCACCATGACATCACACTGCATGCTCAGACTCCGCCTCCGTCAGTGCCGCCCAATCACACTGTAGCAGGCACTCAGATGGTCTCAGCCGGCTCCAGACCAAGACGAGTATCACAGCCATATTTTTTACTGGCAACCTTTTATTTTTACTGGCATTTACTGGCAGGAGAAAATTGCCTGTTTTTTACTGGCTGCCAGTAAAAATACTGACGGTTGGCAACACTGGGCGGCACGCATGCAATGGAACAGCGGCAAATTTAAAGGGACGTACCTGTACGCCCATTTGTCTGTCTGTGCCATTCTGCCAACATACATCTGTGTGCGCCGGTCAGGAACTGGTTAATGGTATCCCAGTCTTAGTCCGTAGGGTTCAATATTAAGTTGGCCCACCCTTTGCAGCTATAACCGCTTCAACTCTTCTGGGAAGGCTGTCCACAGGGTTTAGGAGTGTAGCTATGGAAATGTTTGATCAACCTTCCTGAATTAAAGCAGAGACTGCGAGCAAAGCCTTCTCATCCAACATCAGTGCCTGACCTCATAAATGCAATTCTGGAAGAATGGTCAAACATTCCCATAGACACACTCCTAAACCTTGTGGACAGCCTTCCCAGAAGAGTTGAAGCTTTCCTGGCTGCAAAGGGTGAGCCAACTCAATATTGAACCTTATGGACTAAGACTGGGATGCTATTAAAAAAAAAAAAAATAATAATAATGTATAAAAAAAAAAAAAAGATTACTGCTCCAGGTAGGTGTGTTGTGGTAACACCCTCCTCAAGTGGGACGTTGCAGGTGCAGGCTCAGCATGTAATAATGAGGAAAGAAAATCTGGACAGCCGCACTCCAATTCAAATGCCTTTACTGTAAAAAGTAACAAAAGTTCATGATGGCAGCAGGGTACAGAATGAATACTGACACGTTTCACACTCTCAATAGCACTATTGAGTGTGAAGCGCGTCAGCTATTCATCCTGTACCCTGCTGCCATCATGAACTTTTGTTACTTTTTACAATAAAGGCATTTGAATTGGAGTGCGGCTGTTCAGATTTTCTTTCCTCATTATGGGATACCATTAAAATTCATGTGCGTGTAAAGGCAGGTGTCCCAATACTTTTGAGAATATAGTGTATGTGTTATAGTAATGCACCATACATATGTTAAGCCCGCCATAGACAGAGCAAAATTCATCTGGTTCAGCAGGAACTGGACGAATTTTGATCTGGCTTTGGGCATGTTGGTAGCCTGTCATTTTTTTTTTTTTTTTTGCACGATCACTGATAGCTCCTTTAGCCGCCAGTAGTGATCCTTGTATTCTGCCAGTGGGGAAGGCTCCCCATCGGCAGAACACAATAGCGCTACAGGAGAGATTCCCCCCCATCAACACTGACTATGTTGATGGGGGAATCAAGCAACTTTCCTTCTATCAACCAGTGATTGAAGGAAAGACAATTGGGCTGCCTTGGTGTCAATCCTTTTCTTTTTAATTCATGTAATCTTTATTCAAAAATGTTTTCATCATTACATCCACATTCAATCCAACATCTTAACATATACAAAAAACACTGCAATCTAATTTTCTTGTAATATTATCCTATTTTAAATATCCCACTATATTTTCTAAAAAAGAGTGAACAGTCCCCGGATAAAGGAAAATGATTCAACATTAATTTCACTTTTAACCATAGATTGCACTTTACCCTTATCCATCAATCCAACATTCCCATTATTTTTTATACATTTTGGCATTTCCCCCCTTTTTTTTTTTTTTTTAATACACAAATTTTTCCTTCCTCATTACATTTTTAACCTAATTTTTCCATTCCGCATAAGTTGGTGGGTTTGTTGCCAACCACCTCCTTGCTATTAATTTCCATGTTAAGAAGAAACATCTAATTATTGCTATTCCTCTACTCCATATGTTATTATCTTCTTCCATATAGCCTAATATACATGTCTTTGGTTCCAGTTCAAGAGGTACTCCAAATACTGCCTTTATTTTACCAATAACTTCTCTCCAATATAATAATACTATAATAATAATATAATTTTGGGCACCTCCACATCATATGGATTAAGTCTCCTGTCGGATCCCCACATCGTGGGCATTTGGCGTCCGTCCGACCTCCACCCATATATCAGATTTATATCAATCAAAATCCACCCATATATCGATCAAAATACAATCGTATTGATGAACAAAGTATGTCAGTGCTGCCGATCAAATGCAAGATTAATCATTTTCCACCCTGACCCAATCAACTCAGTTTGATCAAATCTTATCAAAATTGAGTCTAAATGGATTGTAAGGGAAGTTAAGGCCAAATGTAAAAATTTTTTGCAGTTTTGAATATTTTGATTAAATTGCAGAGCGAATGGATAAAAAAATTCAAGCGAGTATGGCCACCATTACAGAAGTATCACCAGTAGTTTGATATCCTTGTTGAATCCCGCAGGGGACCCCATGCATGTAGCACTTGGTCCTGTTCAAATCTGTGATTGCAAGCTAGCATGGTGGACCATGTGTGTAGGGTGATTCCTTTACATGGGCTTTGAAAAGAACTGCTATGTCTTTGTAGGCTTTGCTCCGATAATTAGCACATCTCCTAGTTAGCAGGGTGTTGTCAGATGGTGAACTTGAACCTGCAGCTGGGAAAACTGAAGAGGGGTGTGGAACTGTGACACAGGGAAGGGCTGTGTGTTTTGTGACTGTCTATATTCAGCCCTGGTTCACACTGGAGTGTTTTGCCATGCGATTTGACATGTCAAATCGCATGTCATATTGGCAGCAATTGCCATCAATGGCACCGTCCTAATCGGTGCAATGCCACATCTGCACCGATTTCAAAGAGTAGTTTCTGTACTATTTTTTGCCATTTCGGGCTGCAATTTACATTGACATCTGTGCAGAAACCCACACAGATGTCTCTGAAATCGTGGCCGAAATCGGGACTGACATGCGGGAGTGAAATTGCGCAAGTTCAGCAAAACTTGCACAGCTTCATTCCCGCAGCCTGGGCTAAGGCCTGATTCACACTTATGCATTTTTAGTGCTTTTTGCATTTTGAAGATTTGTACCACAAACCTATGGAACATGTTCTGTAGTGCAAATCTGCAAAAAATTGAAATGTTCACACATTCTGACATGTATATGTATATATATATTTAAAGTAGCCACATGAAAAAGGAAATGTACAAGTTTCAGTATGTGTCAATACATTAGACTAATTAGTTTGAGAGTATTACTTCAGAAAGTAAAGTATAATTATTCTTTTTTTTTTTTTTTACCTCTTCGTACCTAAGGGCAAACAAATCTTAATGCCTAAGCACAATTTTGCAACTTTGACATGTGTTAGTAAAACTACATATCATCACAGCAGAAGCTACTTTGTGCATCCAGATAGATTATACTGTGTTTTTTTCAGGACAAATTGGGCTTTCATTTGATGGTAAATGGTAATGGATATCTCCTGATTTTTATTTATTTTTTATTATTATTAAAATAGGCCCCAAATAGTAAAAAAAAAAAAAAAACTTCCATTAAATAACAACCCAAAATAAATTCTCCTGCTCCTGACAGCGATACCACATATGTGTATGTTAGTCGTTGTTGGTACCCAGGGCCGGCCCTACCATGGGACCCAGTGGGCCCATGGTCTCAGGCGCCATTTTAAGTTGTACCTGTACCGGCTGTCTCCAGAGATCTGCCTGTGGGACTGCTGTGAAAGGCTGCATCCAATGAGTGTGCAGCCCCTGCTGCCTGCAAGACAGTTTTACACTGAGCAGATCGTTCTGCTTGCAAGATGTGTGACACTGTCATGTAATGTAACTGAATGCAGAGAGAGACCAGCTGTAAAAATTGAACGTTGATGTCGGGGTGGGCGGGACCCATGGGCGGGACCCAGCAGCTATCAAACACCAGCCAATGGGATGGGATCTGGGCGGGCTGATATGTCTTTCTTAAGCAGCCCAATAATTGGCTGGTGTTTGATAGCTACCCCGACATCATCGCTGAATTTTGACAACTGGTCTCTCTCTATGAAGTTACATTACATGTCAGTTTGACACACTGAGCGGCTCTGACAAATGTCAATATCGGCTCAGTGTGAAACTCCCTCTTCTCTGTCAGTGCTAATCAGTGCCACCTGTCAGTGCTAATCAGTGCCACCTATCAGTGCCACCTGCCAGTGCCAATCAGTGCCACCTGTCAGTGCCACCTGCAAGTGCCAAACAGTGCTAATCAGTGCCACCTGTCAGTGTCAGTGCCACCTGTCATTGCCAATCAGTGACACCTATCAGTGCCAATCAGTGCCACCTGTCAGTGTCAATCAGCGCCCCCTGTCAGCGGCCAATCAGTGCTTTCTATTAGTGGCTATCAGTGCCAATCATTGCTGCCTGTCAGTGCTGCCAATCAGTGCCAATCCGTGCAGTGCAGGGATGGGGCAATGAAATCAGCAGCCAGGCACATTGTCCACGACGAGGGGGGGGGGCGGCTCTGCTGGGGCACAACTGAAATCTGTTGATTTACGTATAATACGTAACCACCACACTCCTATTTACAATAAACTACTGGAAGTAAAATAAAAAAGTGTCAGTAAAAGACCTGCCGCTAAGCACTGTTATGTGTTCCCACATCACGAAAAAAAAAGTGCAGCGCTAACTTACTGATCAATAACTTAACAATAATGGTGGAATCCTCTAATGTATGAAAATCTCAATAGGCTTCAATATTACAACAATACCGGTCTCTCATATGCAACATCACATATACTACCAGGGCCGCTGATAAGGCAGTACAGCCAGCCCTGCTGTACTGGGCCCGGGCCTCATAAACTCCACAGGGGGGCCCGGTGAGCTCTACAGTTAATTTCTAGTTAAAAGAAAAAATAGGACTTTATAAAACACAGTCCCACACCCACTTCATTGCCAGGCAATATTGTAATTTCCTGGGTCCCCTCAGGCCAATAGAGGGGCCCAGGAGGTGAGAGCAGACGAGGGACTTTTTCGCCATTTTCGGGCGCAGGCACACAATGCCGCGCCGCATGCTGCTCTTCACATGTGCACCTACACAGATTATAGTTCCGGCCGCCCACTGTGTGCCTTCCCCAGCGGATGGATTTTATTGTGGATCGGCTCTCCTGCATCAGAGACCTGGTGCTGCAGCCCAAGGGAGAGAGCGATCACTAAGGAGGCTCCGAGTTCAGCGGGAGTACTTCTGGCGGCGGTACACAGGCAAGCAGTTCCCTGCAGATGACACACTTACAAGTCACATAGGCTCAGGAAAGTGCAGTCCTCCGACTCTCTGCTGTAAGCTTATGATGATGATGATGATCATCATCATTCACAGCACAGCAGGTTTTCTATGGTTCTCTCAGTGTCACATGTCTATTGGATGCTGACTTTGCTATGGCTGTGCTGCGCTATAGTTTGTAACATACAGTACAGCCATAAGTGAACAAAGTCAGCACCCAACAGCCATGTGACACAGAGAGCCATTAGAGAACCTTCTGTGCTGTGATCTCTATAATGATGAAGATGATCATCATCATAAGCTCACAGTGAGATACTACTGTACACTTGTATTTGGAGGGGAGGCAGTAAAAACACACAGCTGAGCTGCATTTTTGCCACCCCCCAAACCACTCCCCTTTAAGAACCTTTCACAACAGCTTTCAAATTAGGTCCGCCTGTTAGTTTAAGTTCACATTTTGTAACATGTTACATGTTTCACCTGTTTTTAGGGTGCAATATGTAACATGCTCCTGCCACCAGTCCCCCCTCCCATCTCTCGTGACGGCATGGGCTCAGGGGTGGGATCGAGGGGGGCCCTGTCAGGTAGGCTGTACGGGGCCCCATGATTTCTAACAGCGGCCCTGTATACTACACATCAGACTGAAAATAAGACATACTGTATAAAATTAAACTTAGAAGGGATGGTGGAAACCCCTCCTATAGATATTGGCTATAAAAAAAAGTCTTCATCAGTTTAGGCTAATATGTATTCTGCTACATATTTTTGGTTAAAAAAAATCGCAACAAGCGTATGTTAATTGCTTTGCGTAAAAGTTATAGCATCTACAAAATAGGCAATAGATTTATGGCATTTTTAATCAGATTTTATGATGAATTCAATTTTAGTTATCATTATATAAAATAATAATATAAAATGAATGTGTGGGCCTTTTGGTGGGTGGGTTTTTTTTAATTTTATTTTTGGGGGGGGGGGGGGGGGGGCAGCATACCATTCTTGGGCCCAGGCAGCACGATAGTGCACATTTTGATTTTTTTTCCCTACCTAAAACACACAGACACTGGTACTAATTAAAAAAGAAAAAATCTTGTCCAAGAAAAAAAAATACTGACCCTGACTTTTACCCAAACACTAACCCTGGCACTGACCTATATCAAACCTTGAGGCCGGGTTCAGACTGCTGCGGTGCGGGAGATCGCATATGATTCGCACCGCACTGCAGTTCAAATCATATGCGATCTCTGTGCGATGCAAATTCAGCCATACAGATAGTATGGCTGAATTCGCATCGCATTCGGCCCAAAATCGGACAGGACCCTTTTTTTCGCTCCGCAGCAGAATCGGATCGCATGGTGTTCTCACCATGCGATCCGATTCCTGTCCGAGTTTGCAGATCGCACTGCGATATGCAAGCTGCTATGGGGGTGTCATTAACATTTCATTGACACCCCCAGCAGCTCGCATAGGGCAGTGTGAACTGCCGGCGGGAGACATGCGGTGCGGGAACTCGCAGTGTATTCGCAGCGTTCCCGCACCGCAGCAGTGTGAACCCAGCCTGATCTAGGTATTTTTATTCATTTATTATTATTGTTATCGTTTTTTACACACACTTTTTTTTCTGCAAAGAGAGAGAGAGATACAATGTATCTCTCTCCTCCATTCACAGAGAGAGAAACACAGGGGTGGGCTTCAAAGTGACTGATAACTATGATAGCCAATCAGAGTTTCTAACAGTGATCAGGTGACCCAGAATCAGGAGTTCCCTGTCCTGATCATTAGTACGGGGCTCGGGGCTCCTATGAGACTCCAGTCTCTGAGCTGGGAGTGCGTCCTGCAGCACGCTCCTAGCACAAAGGGAGATAAGCAAATATGCAGCCCCCTCGAAAAAAAAAGCCCAGCCCAGTCTAGTCTAGCCCAGTCTATTTTTTATAGAGAAAGACACAAGAAGTCCTAGCTTTGCCACCAACAGCACAAGCCAGGTAAGCCCTGACAGGGTTTACAGTGGAACTAAACCCTCCTAACCTTTACTTCCAAGGCAGCTGCCATCTTAGCCTTTGTTGCTCTGCAGTTGACACGGTACTGCACATGTGATCAGTTATGACATGACATTTGATAACTTGACAGTTCAGTTCAGAGCTAGCATAGCACTCTACACTAGTGCAACTTGGCATGCGACTTGCGACACATAATCACATGACACGTGAAAACACATTT
The DNA here is from genome assembly GCA_028564925.1 of Lithobates sylvaticus. Taxonomy (NCBI): domain Eukaryota; kingdom Metazoa; phylum Chordata; class Amphibia; order Anura; family Ranidae; genus Lithobates; species Lithobates sylvaticus. Next base: position 444,381,328 of record CM053029.1, on the reverse strand, counting down.
ATTTCAATGGCAGCTATTTCAATCAATGCGACTCAAGTCACAGCGACTTTTTAAAAAGGTTCCTGCACTACTTTAATTTGACTTTAATGCGAGTTAGGCTCGATTCACATCTATGCATTTTGCTTTTGAGCGTTTTTGCAGTGCTTTTTGCGGTGCTTGCCGCGTTTTTGGACACGCGTTTTTACTGCGATTTTGCCGCGATTTGCGTTTTGCGTTTTTGTATTTTTTTACATTTTATTTTTACACTGTGGTTGCTTAGCAACCAGCTATATACAGTGTAAAAAAAAAAAAAAAACGCAGAACGCTAATCGCGGCAAAAACGCGGTAAAAACACAGTACTTGCATTTTGGATGCGGGTCCATTGACTTCTATTACATGCAAAACGCTGCATTTTGCATGAAAAAAGTCCGCGACCCTTTCCAAAAACGCAGAGGCACAAAAATGCATTGATGTGAACATGTTCCATAGGAACCCATGTTAAAAAATTTCCCTGCATTTCTGCAAAATGCAAAATGCATCAAAAAACGCGCTAGTGTGAATGGAGCCTTAGAGTCCCGAAAACTCTAATGTCATATGAAAGTTGCACTGCACCATCGCACTGGAAATCGCACGACAATGGGGCTGCAGCAGTGTGAACCGAGGCTTAAAGTTGAACTAAACCCAATGGTTTACTGGTTTCCCAAAACAGTTACATTCAAGGCATGCCGTAAATGATAACTGTCACATTTGCTTGTACGCTCAACTAAACTTGTAGGTGGGGTAGAGCGCGGTAATAACACATACAGTCCAAGTGCTATGAAGAAATATAAACCCAGCCTAACTGGGAACACCCATAGGTCTAACAACGTGTAGAGAGCAGGTTTCAGACGAATTGACAGCGTCTGTTAGGATGGGCAGAATGCGGCCTGACCATCTTGTGCCTAAGGCCCCTTTCACACTGGGGCGGGGAGCCGCGGTGACGGTAAAGCAGCGCTATATTTAGCGCTGCTTTACCATCGTTTTAACCGCGGTATTCGGCCGCTCGCGGTGCGGTTTTACCCCCCCGCGAGCGGCCGAAAAAGGGTTAATCACCCCCGCAGAGCGCCGCCGTAGCGGCGCTTTGTGGCGGTATTGCCGCGGTTTTTCCGCGGTTTCCCATTCAAATCAATGGGAAGGAGCGGTGAACACACCGCTCCTATACCGCTCCAAAGATGCTGCTAGCAGGACTTTTTTTGCCGTCCTGCTAGCGCACCCGCTCCAGTGTGAAAGCCCGCCGGCTTTCACACTGGAGTTAAAGGGGCCGGATTTTTTCAGGCGGTGAACAGGCGCTATTTTTAGCGCTGTACCGCCTGAAAAACGCCCCAGTATGAAAGGGGCCTTAGTGAGAAGATTTCCAGAGAAGTTGCGAGCCCCATGCTTTCCCTTCTCATCAGGAAGCTTTCCATGCCACTAGTTCTGTCCCTACCAGACGATATACTTATCCCTATTCTTTTTTTTTTTAAATTTTTTTATTTATAACAGGGAACGGGACCCATGCGGGCCGATACAGCACAAAGTAATACAGGTGTCAAGACAAACAACTTATTCAGAACAGTCAAAACATTTTTTTTTTTCCTTTTTTTAAAAACATGGTCTTAATGTAGAAAGAGAGAGAAAGACAGGGTTTGACCATATCTGAGTGTGGACGGACTGGGAGAGGTCCCTCTCTAGGCGTGTTGTCACTTATTGTGTTTGAGCTAATGTTAGTTTTCTTCGTGCCCTCCGATGCCTTTAATTCTATTTCAGTGACTTGTTCTTTCCCAGGTGTCTAGTTCTGGCTGTTGGTTCTCTTTACTCCGTTAGGGTATTTGTGCTTGGGGTTGTCATGTCGTGCTGTACCGGGGGCATGTGCCCAGCTCCTCGGTTTTTCCTGTTTATGTTGAAAGAGAAGAAAAGAGAAGAGGAGAGAAGAGAAGAGGGAAAAAAAAAAAAAAGGGGAGTGGGAGATAAAGATAGCGAAAATCCCCCCCAGGTTAGGGTGGGATTAGTTAGAATTAGGACATTTGAGTAGGGTGTGGAAAGAGAAAAAGAAGAGGGGAAAGGGAGCTGTAGTAGGTAGATGGGTTGGGTGTTGGGGGGAGGAGGATAGAGATAGGGGTGTTGGGATCCATGAACATGGGTCATTAGTAAATCAGACCTGTGTGTCAGGTGGGGTTTGCGGTGGCGGAGTGTTTCTCCGTAGATCTGTTGTGGTTCCCTTCAGCGCCTGGCCCTCTGCCGAGTAGATGAAGATGATCCACAACTGCCAGGTGTTAGAGAATGTTTCTTGTCTATGCTGAGCTGTGAGGACGAGGTCCTCCATACATCTTATTTCCTCCACTCTAGCTATCCATGATGCTATAGTAGGTGGACTCGTGGATTTCCACATTATCGGTATGCAGGCCTTGGCCGCATCTAGCAGGTGTCTAATTACCGACTTTTTGTATATTTTTTCCGGAGTGTCAGATGCGTGGAGTAGGAAGAAAGCGGGATCTTCCGGTATGGGGCGGTCTGTGAATTTTTGTATGACTTCTCGAACCACTTTCCAAAAGTGGTTTAGTAAGGGACAGGACCAGAATATGTGTAGCAGTGTTCCCTTTTCTGCTCGACATCGCCAGCAAAGTTCCGGCGTCGTCGGGAAGAATCTGTGGAGCAGTTCTGGGGTCCTGTACCATCTTGACAGGAGCTTATAGTTGGTCTCCTGGATTTTGGCGCATATTGAGGATTTGTGTGTATATTTAATTATTCGTTGTTTCTTAACCGCGCTGAAGTGGCAATTCAATTCTGATTCCCATTTAGTCAATCCTGGCGGGGTGAAATCTGTTTGTGGTATGTTTAGCAGGCTGTAGGTTTGTGAAAGCGTGTGTGTTATGGTACCTGATGTGTTGCAGAGTTCTTCCAGTGTTGTGAGGGGAAGGGGTGCTGTCGGTGGGGGTTTCAGTGAGTGTAGGAAGTGGCTCAGTTGGCTGGCTCTCAAGAAGTCTAGCCGATATGGTCCTGTGGTGTTGGAGAGTTCTGTTAATGTGGGCCAGCGACCATTAGTACTGAAGTGGGAGGCCTGGTGCATGCCCGTGTCTCTCAGTCTTTTAAATTCCGTGTCGTATATTCCCGGTGCAAATTCGGGGTTTCCCAAGATGGGGAAAAGGGGTGAGTTAGGGGACGATATGGGGGTCGTCGAGAGGAGACGTGCGCAGACCTGTGTTGTGGTTCCTATTAGCGGGTGCCGTTTGATTTCCGCTGGCAGGGACGGGTAGCACCAGGGAGCTCTACTAAGTGGGGTTTCGCTTTGATGTTGCTCCAGTTGTGTCCAGAGCTTAGTCTCCTGGTGACGGCACCAGTCTATAAGCCTGCCCAGGTGTACTGCTTGGTAGTATGTACGGATATTCGGTAATGCAAGTCCCCCATATTGTTTAGGCAGTACTAAAAGTTTATAAGAAAGTCGTGGTCTTTTCTTAGCCCATACAAAGTCAGTGAACATGGTTTGCACTTGTTTGAAGTAGGGTGTAGGGATGCGAATAGGTATCGCTTGCATGAGGTAGAGGAGTTTTGGGAGTATCATCATTTTGAGGATGTTGCAGCGACCAATCCACGAATGTAGGCCGGTTTGCCATTTTTTTAGTATCATTTTGATTGATTTCAGGAGAGGTGGGAAGTTAAGCTCATATATTCGTGGGAGTGTGCGGGGGATGTATGTACCTAGGTATCTCAAGGCTGTCTGTGTCCATTTCAGCTGGAAACTGGATTGTAAGTGTGTAAGTTGTGTGGGTTGTAGGCCTACTCCCATCGCCTCTGACTTAGTGAAATTAATTTTTAAGTTAGAGAGGGCTCCATATGCCTTAAATTCTTGTAGGAGGTTGGGCAGGGAGGTTGATGGGGTAGTAAGTGTGAACATGAGGTCATCGGCGTACGCCGACACCTTATGTTGCGTTTGGTGTACTTTCACTCCTGACTTATCCCTATTCTATCCACTCGTGAAATACATGCCAAGCCTGGGAACCGGGCCTTAAAAAGGCACTTCCTGACTCAAGATGGCTGCTACAGTAACAGCAGCAGCATCCAATTGGATAGCTTCACCAGTGAACCAGGAAACCATAGAGGAACCACTTGATGTCATCTCCATCTGCAATGCCACTGCAGGACAGCGTAACCTACAGTGCAGAAAGTAGACTGCACCTGGCTGCAAACTGTGAAACAATCAAATGGCTGGAATCATAACTGACCCCATATGCAGCAGCAACAGCACCATGGCAATTACAGATGAACAGAGGCCAGATTTTTAGCCTCCTTGGCTCTAAGGCCCCTTTCACACTGGGGCGGTTTGCAGGCGCTATTGCGCTAATAATAGCGCCTGCAAACCGACCCAAAACAGCTGTTGCTGTGTCTTCAGTGTGAAAGCCCGAGGGCTTTCACACTGAAGCGGTGCGCTTACAGGATGCTGGAAATAGCGCCCGTTCCCATTGGAAACAATGGGGCAGCGCACCGAACCCGCCCGCAAAACGCCGCCGCAGCGGCGGTTTGCGGGTGGTATTGACCCTTTTTCGGCTGCTCGCGGGGGGTAAAACCGCCCCGCGAGCGGCCGTAATGCGCCGCTAAAACGCCGGTAAAGCGGCGCTAAATATAGCGCCGCTTTAACGCCAGCGCCCCCACCGCTCCAGTGTGAAAGTAGCCTTAAGGAGAGGAGGATTTTGTTTTGCTTTAAAGAGAAATGAATTATTATTTTCCTGCTTTTTTTCTTTTGTTCACGTCTATTTTATAAACGATAAACAATTAAAACTTTTTTTTGTTTGCTTTGTTAGTGAATATTTTTACACATATATATTAACATATATTTACACATTTCATGTTGAAAAAGTGCTAAATTAAAAAAAAAACAATTTATTTCATTTGTAAATAACTTTTCAATGCTTTGTACCATTGCTGACAGCTGAAGTTGAAACAAAACAGTTGCGGTAGGTATCGGTAAATGGTATCGGTGAGTACAAAAAAAAAATATCTGTACTTGTACTCCTTGTAAAAAAATATGGTGCATCCCTACTTAATGCAATGGATAGTAAAGCACTTTGTGTGGGGCATCTCAGTGCACAGTGTACTGAGCTGATAATATTCCTCCCGCCCGTGGCCCCCTCCATGACTTTTCCATCAAAATCAATAATGCAACCATAAATCCCTCCTCTCACGCCAGGGTACTATGTGTACTTCTAAACTCTGACCTGTCCTTTCAGCCCCAAATCCAATCATTGTCAAAAGCTTGTAGACTTCACCGCCGTAACATCTCTAAAATTCGCCCCTTTTTATCTAATGAGATCACCAAGCTACTCATTCGCTCCCTTGTTATTCCTTGTCTTGACTATTGCAATTCCTACCTCTCCATAGGCTACCCCCTCTCCAGTCTATCATAAACTCTGCTGCCAGACTCATCTACCTTACCAACAGCTCAGTGTCTGCTACCCCTCTCCGCCAATCCCTACACTGGCTTCTGCTTGCCCAGCGAATTAAATTCAAAATATTAACAACAACATACAAAGCCATTCACAACACTGCCCCGAGCTATATATCAGGAATCACCCGAACCAACCTCTCATAGGTGTTTGCAGCCTATTGCATTAGGGTGTGCACTCCAAAGCTCAAATGCACACACATTTAATGAGATTTTTATATATAAATATATGTATATATTTATACTACTTATGCTCAGCGCACAGGTGACACACCACCAGAAGAAGACGGACTTGGCACGATCTCTAAGGCTGGTGCATCCCCATCCCACCCACTAAAACTGAATTGCAGTGCTAGAAGAAAGCAAGGAGGAGGTCTTGTTCCTGCAGTCCTCCTGAGAGCTGGGAGCACCTGAAACTGCTTGGGGAGGAGATTCGTCCCAGTAATGTGCACGTCATCCAGGAAAATTGGCAACTATGGGTGAACACCTGGCACACCCTGTGCGCACGCCTATGTGTCCTCTCTGCTTCTCTCAAGACCTCCTGCTCTCAAGCCCCCTTGTCTCCTCCTCCCATTCTCATCTCCAGGACTTCTCCAGGGCCTCTGCCATCCTCTGGAACTCACTACTTCAATCAGTCCGGCTATCCCCTACTCTGGCTGCCTTTAGGCGATCCCTGAAAAAGTCTCCAGAACTTCTCCAGGGCCTCTTCCATCCTCTGAAACTCACTACTTCAATCAGTCCGGCTATCCCCTACTCTGGCTGCCTTTAGGCGATCCCTGAAAACGTCTCCAGAACTTCTCCAGGGCCTCTTCCATCCTCTGGAACTCACTACTTCAATCAGTCTGGCTATCTCCTACTCTGGCTGCCTTTAGGCGATACCTGAAAATCCCTTCAGGGAAGCCTATCATGCCTCCAACTAATTTTTTATCACTTCCATCAGCTCACCCCCCACAGTTACTTGCCCCACACTATTAAATTGTAAGCTCTTATGAGCAGGGCCCTCTTAACCCTCTTGTATTTTATTGTATTGTAACTGTACTGTCTCTCTTCTTCTATTGTGAAGCGCTGCGTAAACTGTAGGCACTATATAAATCCTGTATAATAATAATAATGAGAGTAGTGGTGCAATGCAGTGAAATTGCAGTCCACAATAATGCAGGTGCTGTGCATTGGAAATGCAGGCTAGTGGAATATGTGACTGTGTATTAGGGCTACTGTAAGTTAGAGCTGCACGATTAATCGTTAGGAATCATTATCGTGATTTTTCTCCCCATTGCGATCTTGACAAAGTATTTCCTGATTCTTTCTATGCAGAGCATTCTCTCTGCTCTGCTAAAGCTGATAGCCATCAAAAGAAAGGGGTTGGGGGGTAAACGGGCAGTCTGCCAAGAATCAAAACATTCTTTAGCAGTGGAACTTAAGTATAAACATTGTAACCATTTGTCCTTTAAATCAAAGGAATTCACTTTGGTGTGTAAATGAGGGAAATTTAAAGTGGATGTAAACCCAAAAATGTTTTATTTATTTTTTTGTCTGGCACTATATAGAGTACAGGATTTCAGATCGGCTGTGCCCAGTCTTGCCACAAAGAGTTAATCCAGCTCTACGCAATCCTCATATCTTTTTTCAGTGAAATAAAACGGACAAGCTGAAAACTTTGTCCGTTCTTCCCCCTTGCTGTGATTGACAGGTGATTTATATATTTCGTGCACTAGCCTAAGACATGCATTATTTTTTTAATTCCCACCCCCACTCCTTTCTTCAGCAGCTTGGCAAGGATTGGCTGTTCCACACCTGAAGTCATGTGGGGACTTTTCTGGGCTTTGCATAAGAAGTTCAGTGTAAGAAATACACAGGAGAAAATGCATATTGATAAGGGGAGTGTAGAAGTGGGCGGGGAGTCTACTGACATCACGACTCCATCCAATGAGCCCTGGAAAACAGACCCACCCACAAAATCTGCAGTTTTTCGGATCTCATAGCAGACAGAGGGGAGACATTTGACAGATAAGTATACATGCAGGAGGCATGTATATCCTTCTAGATAACCAATATTGCAGTAGTTTAGAAAGAATGAGAGTGGGTTTACATCCACTTTAACCACTTAAACACTAAACCTTTTTCTGACATTTGTTTGTTTCAAGTTAAAATCATTTTTTTTTGCTAGAAAATTACTTAGACCCCCCCAAACATATTATATATATATATATATATATATATATATATATATATATATATATATATATATATATATATATATATATATATATATATATATATATTTTTTTTTTTTAGTAGAGACCCTAGAAAATAAAATGGTGGTTGTTGCAATATTTTATGTCACACTGTATTTGCGCAGCAGTCGTTCAAATGCAATTTTTTGGGAAAAAATTACACTTTAGCGAATAAAAAAAAAAAAAAAAAACTAACCAGTAAAGTTAGCCCAATATTTTTTTTGTATAATGTGAAAGATTTTACGCCGCGAGAATCGTGATCTTTTTATTCTAAGCAAAAAAATTGTTATTCTCATTTTGGCCAGAATCGTGCGGCTCTACTGTAAGTACAACCCCATGGCTCTAAAGTAAAGTAAATGCTTCTTATAGTGGGTGAGCAAGCTGGGGTAAAGTATCCCAATCCATGATCCTATTATGACTGCACACTTATATGGACTTCAGTGAAGTCGCCAGTCACACCAGAAGCAAAGAGACCCAAGGGAGGAAGCGGAGGCAGCCCTTCTATCACAATTTGGATTAGCGGCAAGGATGGGAAGTGTCATTATAATGAGGGATTTTAATTATCCAGACATAGACTGGGTGGAAGGAACAGCGCATTCATCTAAGGCACACCAGTTCCTAAATGTCCCCACAGGACAATTTCGTGGGTCAGGTGGTAAATGCACCAACTAGAAACAAAGTGTTATTAGACCTGTTGATTTCCAGCAATACAGACCTGATCACGGATGTGGAAATAAGAGGCAATTTAGGAAACAGCGATCACAGGTCAATTAGTTTCAGTATAAATTACACAAATAGGAAACATGAGGGGAATACAAAGACACTGAATTTCAAAAGAGCAAACTTTCCTAAACTACGATCCTTGCTAGATGATACTAAATGGGATAAAACCTTAGGAACAAAGAACACGGAGGAAAAATGGGTATGCTTTAAGAGCATATTAAATAATAGTTTGGCACCTTTCAGGGGGAGGGAGGAACAGGTCCCTGTCCCTACTTCCGGGAGATGACGATGTCCCTCGGAAGTTGGGCCCCCCTCCTCATTCCTCCATTGCTGGGCCAATTAGAAAGCACAACACGCTTCCCACATGCGCAGCAGGGAGGCGACTGTGAAGCCGAAAGGCTTCACTGCCGATTTCCCTTAGTGGAGATGGCGGTGGCAGCACCCGACAGCCGATCTGAAGATCGGCTGGGGTGCTGACATTGTTGGCTCCCTGGACAGGTAAATGTCAATATATTAAAAGTCAGGAGCTACCGTATTTTTTTTCCGAAGGCTGGGGCACCTCTTTAAGTAAGCTTTAATCCCAGGAGGTGGCAGGGCTTCTCTATCAAGTGATGACAATGATTGGCTTTCATAGGGTTAGGAACCTGTCCAACTGGCTCCCGATCAGCTTGGTCAGTGTGCTGGGAGCGCGTAGTGAGTACACGCCTCACATTTTTGAAAATATTTTATTATATCTTTTCATGTGACAACACTGAAGAAATTACACTTTGCTACAATGTAATGTAGTGAGTGTACAGCTTGTATAACACTGTCAATTTGCTGTCCCCTCAAAATAACTCAACACAGCCATTAATGTCTAAACTGCTGGCAACAAAAATGAGTACACCCCTAAGTGAAAATGTCCAAATTGGGCCCAATTAGCTATTTTCCCTCCCCGGGGGCATGTGACTCATTAGTGTTACAAGGTCTCAGGTGTGAATGGGGAGAAGGTGTGTTAAATTTGGTGTTATCGCTCTCACTCTCTCACATTGGTCACTGGAAGTTCAACATGGCACCTCATGGCAAAGAACTCCCTGAGGATCTGAGAAAAAGAATTGTTGCTCTGCATAAAGATGACCTAGGCTATAAGAAGATTGCCAAAGACCCTGAAACTGAGCTGCAGGACGGTGGCCAAGACCATACTGCAGTTTAACAGGACAGGTTCCACTCAGAACAGTCCTCGCTATGGTCGACCAAAGCAGTTGAGTGCATGCGCTCAGTGTCATATCCAGAGGTTGTCTTTGGGAAATAGACATATGAGTGCTGCCAGCATTGCTGCAGAGGTTGAAGGGGTGGGGGGTCAGCCTGTCAGTGCTCAGACCACACACTGCACACTGCATCAAATTGGTCTGCATGGCTGTCATCCCAGAAGGAAGCCTCTTCTAAAGATGATGCACAAGAAAGCCTGCAAACAGTTTGCTGAAGACAAGCAGACTAAGAACATGGATTAATGGAACCGTGTCCTGTGCCAAAGCACACCTGGCACACCCCCTGCGCAGACCTATGATCCAACCTGATACTGATTTGGTAGTTTATCAAAAACAGTGTCAAAGATCGCACTAGTTTTATGTTGCGCTCTTTTTTATTTTCATAATAAAAAATATTACAAAGTTTTATTGCTCATATAGGTACATTATTTATATCAGTGATCATTAAAGCGGAGCTCCACCCAAAAGGGGAAGCTCTGCTTGTCTGCCCCCACCACATTTGGTGAAACAGTGGTACAGCCCCGCTAAAATCAGTGGTTATTTAGCGCTAAAGCGGCCGTGGCCCCAGTGTGAAAAGGAGTTAATAGTAAAAGTCAGCAGTTACAGTATTTGCTGCTGACTTTTAATTTTTGGAGGGGGAGAAGTCCGCTATAACTTGTGATATGCCTCATCCATACCGCCCAACATGTTGAGATGGAAATGAGGGACACCTACGGTATCAGCAAAAGTATGCAGGCATAGGACACACCCCTTGTCACGCCCCCTTAAAGGAGAACTGTACAAAAAAACAAGATTGTTAACCCACAAGTGTTTTTTTTTTTTACCACTAATATTCCACTAATATTCCTTTATATTGGCTTTCAGAATTTACAAATGCAGCAATTTAGAAATCAGATGAAAGGTTTAGCGCTGGAAAACCCTTTTTGATAGATAAAAAGTGCATTTTATACACATTTATATAGATCAGACCAAAATGAGGGGCAAATGAGGAGGAATGAGGGACATTGCTCCAAATCAGGGACAGTCCCCGAAATCAGGGACAGTTGGGAGCTATGCTCATTGTTAGTGGATCTTATGTGTGACCCATGAGAATCCCTGTTCTTCTGTATCACTGCATGTCTCCAGTACTCCCTATAATGAGATCACACCATCACTGCAGGGCCATGACGTCACCCTCCTGCTGTCACTCGCCCGTACGGTTGACAGATGACGGAGAAGGGACATGTAGTGAGGTCAGGGGGCGTGTTGCGGTGACGCAGTACACGGAGAGAGGCGGTAGGGGGCGTTGTGCGCCCGTCTCGGCGTGGCTCCTCCCCCTCTCTCCCGGCTGCTCTCCTCACACAAGCGATGTCCCGGGGTGAGCAGTGCTGGCGTCAGATGGCAATTGCTGAGGCGGAGGACGAGTGAACATCTCCCCCACAGCTCGGAGCCGGGACTCGGGCCGTCATGTCGGGCATGCAGGATGAAAGCTCGGTGCGGGTGGCTCTCCGGTAGGTGATGTTGTGGTTTGCAGGGGGTGGCTTCGTGCACCTGTACCGCTCTGTAGGGGGCGCACACTGCACCTGAGGAGGCCCAGCCTGGCTTCCTGCTCGGGTCACGTGCCCCAGCCCCCCCATTCATGGAGTGCACCTGTCAGGGCCTACCCTGAGTACACAGCAGGGTGGAGGATGTGCGCCCTTCACCTGTCATGGTGACCCCCCCCCCCCCCATGTCTGTGTGTGGTCTGGGCTGACATTGCACCTTTAGACTGGACTGTGCAATCATTAACCCATTCATTGTGCCCTGTGGGCTTGTTGTCACAGGATCGGGTAAACAATGCTTTCAAGGACTCCTGTGAATGCTAAAAATGTGCTTGTGGTGGTTGATTGTTGTTGAGTGTAACTTTATTGCAGCGCACCATCTGAGGCTGGCATTGTTTCCTTTTTGTCACCGTTGACCTTTAATGGGATAGGTTAGCGGCTGGGTAAAGCTGATTTTTTTCACACAGATAGTGAAATTATCTGGTGACAAGACTGGGTACTTCTCATCCTCAGGTGCTGGAGGATCATTCGGAGAAATATCAGTTTAGGGTTAGCTGGATGAGACCCCGGAGTGTTCTAACAACTTACACCCTCTTCAGTACCAGCTATGAAAAGGATGAACAGCTTTAATTGCCCACACAGCCAGTGCAGACTTCTTCTCTCTTCTTCTTTTTTTTTTTTTTTTTTTTTTTTTTTTTTTAGGAAAGCAAGGACAGATTAAAGCGACTGGTCACGTGCTTGCACATGACCAATCAATCAGTTGCTTTGATCTGTCCTGGTAGAAGACCGTGGCTTTCAAATCCCTGGAACCCTGCATAGACTGCGTGGGGAGCGAAAGCTATTTATCCACTGAGGTAAGTACAGAGAGGACCAGGAGGTGGGAAGGGTGTAAGATGTTAGATCACCTTTTTTATTAATTTTTTTTTTGGTGAAAAGGTGAACTTACACTTTGGAGTGGAAGTAAACTCTCTAAGGAAGCTGCCATCTTGGCCTCGGTTTGATGCTGCATGTGTGATTAGTTATGACGCCAGTTATTGGATGGTTTGACAGTTTGGTTGAGAGTGTAACCAATGTGACAGTTACATTCCCAGCATGTGGGAATGTAACAGTTTTTTTTTTTTTTTTTTTTTTAAACGGTTAAAGCGGAAGTAAACCCATTGATTTCACAGGTTAAAAAAAATGGTTACATTCCTGTCGGGAATGTAACTGTCACATTGGTTGTGTTCTCAACCAAACTGTCAAATCATCAAATGGCTGGTGTCAACTGATCACGTGCAGAATCATGGCAGCTGAAGATTAAACAGAGGCCCAGATGGCAGCGGGTTTAGTTCTGCTATAATGGAGGGAGGTTGGGAGGTTATACCACCTATTTTTCCTGCCACTACCCAGGACTGGGTTTTTAAGCACTCCGGGTAAAAAAAGATAAAACAACGCTCCTATATTTCCACACACAATTAAAAATATGAGTTCCAAATGGACATCAAAAACCATGTCAATGCACAAAGCAAACACATGTTGATGCATGACAATGCAACTCCCTGTAACAAAAAAACACCCCTCTATGCACACGAATAGATATCAATGGTCTTTGAATGGGAATTATAGGGTTGTAATAATTCAGGCTTGGTGTGTGAATAAAATGAATCGGGGAAGGGGGGGGGGGTATTGAGAGAAATATGTGGGCTACTTTTAAGTGATTTATGTTCTTAAAATACTAGTTGCCTGGCTGTCTGATAGTTGATACCTTTTTTTGAGTCGCTGCTCTGGAACTAGTGTGTAGATCAGGAAATGCCCCATCATTGGGGTCGGTGTGAGCAGTGGTGCCCCATCGTTGGTGCGAGGAATAGTAAGTCTTTAAAGATTAAGGGCTCTTTCACACGGACGTGTCCGTGTACGGAGCCTGCTCAGCGGGGATCGCTCCGTCGATCCCCGCTGAGCAGGCAGATGGCAGGTCCGTCTCTGCACTGCAGGGACGGACCTGTCAGAGCGCCGCTCCTGCCTATGGGGGATCGGATGACAATGGATCGTAGAGTCTGTCGTTGCAAGATCCGCAGACGGATGGAAAAGTAGGTTTTTCCTCCCTCACACTTTTTCAGAGCGGGTCGGATGTCAGCGGACATGTCACCGCTGACATCCGTCCCTCCATAGAGGTCTATGGAGCATCCGTTCAAGTCCGCCTAAAAAAACGGACAGGCGAACCTGAACAGATCGTCCGTGTGAAAGAGGCCTAACACAAACGTGTCCCAGGCCAGTCAAAGCAACAGGCTAGTTTTATTGCACCCCACCCCAGCAGCACGTACTCACCTTTCCATTTCTGCAACCTTAAGGCCCCTTTCACACGAGGCGGATCCGCTTCCTCGGAGTCTGCCTCTGAGCCAGCGGATGACAGGTCCCTCTCTGCTCACTGAGCGGGGAGGGGCTTGTCGAGCACCGCTGGTTTCTATGGAGTGATCGGATGGAAACGGACAGCATGTCCGTTTCCATCAGATCTCACCCGATCTGCCAGCCACGGATCCGGACATAGGGCCATCTGTCTGCTTTTGGCGGAGTGGACATGTCACCGCATGACATCCGTCGCTCCATACACCAGCATGGAGCGCCCGTTCAGGTCCGCCGTCAAAACTGACAGGCTGGCTTGAACGGTCCGACAGTGTGAAAGGGGCCTTAGTTGCCAGGCTCAAAGAAAATACCCTGAATATCCAGTTATAGGGGAGTGTGGGTCAAGCAACAATGCTATCGTTTGAAGGCAGGGAAGGTCCCCAACCCTGTGTAAGCTCTGATCGCTGTAACTGCTCACGTCGACTAAACAAAACAGCATGGGATCGAAGAAAAGGTAAATATTCACAGCTGGGGTTGGAGGAATTTAAATAGACCTGCTATTTAAAGCGGAAGTAAACCCATCGATTTAACAATTTAAAAAAAAAAAGGCATGCCGGGAATGCTAACTGCACATTGGCTGTGCTCTCAACCAAACAGTCAAACCATCCAATGGCTGGTGTCATAACGGATCACATGTGCAGCACCGTGGCAGTTGAAGATTAAACAGAGGCAAAGATGGCAGCTTCCTTGGTTGAAAACGATAAGGGGGTTTACTTCCACTTTAATGCCCTTGATTGGCCAAGTATTTGCCTGTGAAGGCAAAAGGGTGTGCAGATCTCTGGCATTCTTTGTCATTTCCTCCTGAGGTTAAGGTCTCTCTGCTTTAATAGTAGCCATACACTGCTCAGAGATTAATTGGATTTCTCATCTGTGCTGAAAGTGTGGTTGGAGAAATCTCAACTGCCATCTGTTGTATTTAGGCAGCCGTGTCACCTGTGTCTGCCTGAATCTGGTTAAATCATTTTTATACAGGGTTTATGCAGTCGCTGTTCGGTCAAACATTTTCCACCTGACTCGGTTAATTTTTATTTGTCAAGCTAGGTGGTGCCTGCAGGGCCACCCACTGCTCAAATTACAGCCGATTCAGCAGTTATCGGTTGAAACGTAAGTTGTCTATAGCCAGTTTTTAGAGCTGAACCCCATACTGCTTGTACTCATTAACTGAGGACTGTCTATTAAAGAGATACTAAACACACACTGTTAAGCAGAAGTTCAGCCAAAGCTCGTTTGGCTGTACTTCACCTGTGAAACACAGGAGTGCAGTTTATTCTACACTCCTGTGACCAGTTTTAGCCCACTGCCTGCTGATGTCGCAGAGGTGGTCCAGACTCGGGAAAGCTCATGACCATGTGGTCGGGAACCACCCAGATGCCTGGATCGGTTCCCATCTCAGCCTCTTAGCAAGCCACTGAGAGCCTGAGCCAGCTTCTCCCGCCCCCTCCACAGCCCATCGCTCCAGTGAGCATGGAGAGGGCAGAGCAGAGAGCCTGTGCCTGGTAGTCATCAGCTTTTTGTTTAAGGAGAACTGAAAGAGCAGCGGTCTTCGACTGCTCAGTTCTCAGCCTTAGAGCCGGTGGGGTACAGATGCAGCATCGGACCGATGTTGCATCTACCTAGGTAAGTATAATTAAAAACAAAACCTAAACTTCTTCTCTCAAATTTCCATGATCCATTTTCTTTCTGTATGTAAATGATGGCACTGTAACTTTTTTTTTTTTTTTTTTATAACATCTAAGTATCTTTCCCTAATCTAATATTCAGCTGTCACATGACCTAGATCTTCCCCAGCCTGTCTGCAAGGAAACATAAGCAGGAGGAGCTTCTAGTCCTCTGCTATTGGTCATGTGTTCAAAAACCAGCCTTTGGAATACAGCGTTAAAAAAAAAAAAAAAAAAAAAAATATCAATAAACTGTTTTATATGTCATGCAAATGTATATTTGAAATCAAATCTTTATTTTTTTTTTGGCAATAATGTGTTGTGGGCAGATTTCTGCCAGTCGCAGGCTGTGTCATGCCCCTGCTGCCTGTGTCTTAAGCTGGCCATACATTATACAATTTTTCTTGTTCAATTTCCTTTAGATTTACCTACAACTATGTAGCACAATGGCCTGCCTGATTGCATAAAAAATCAGTGTTTAGGTCTGACCTCCATATTATATGGTTTTGGTAAATCTAAAGGAAAATTGTATAATGTATGGCCAGCTTTAGAAAAACAAGAAGGCGGAGCCTCCATCAATCAAGATTTAATATCCTGCCCTCATTGTATTTAGCTGGTTAGTGGGCATGGGGAGGGAGGGAGTGTGCTGTCATTTACCAGAGTGTATACACCCACATGTGTGACTCTATAGTCAAATGGGGTGCTCAGATGTGATAGAGAGGATATGTTTACGGTAGAAATACACTGAAAACTGAGCATGTGCAGAGCTGCCAACACTGCTCTGCAAAATACCCAACTGCAGTGGGGACATGGACAAAATGCGGAGATGGGGAACAGCAGGATCAACCAGGTTTTTATTTTTATTTTTTTCCCAGAATACAGAAAATAAATCCCATAGTGACTGAGTTATTATGACCAGCATGTAGTACACCATTTGTTGATGATGATTTTTTGATTAACCACTTCCGGAGCGCCGCATGCCAATATATACGTCTCCTACGTTTTTGAAGAGGAATATCGTTGTTATGGCAGCAGCTAGCTGCCATAACCCTGGTATCCTCTTCTTCGGACAGCGGTCCGCTTTCCAATAAGAGTAGTCTCTGCAGGCGGATTTGCCGCAAGATCACTTTTATCAGAGGTGGGAGAGGGGCCCCCTTTCCCGCTGTGCTTCAGTGGCATCGGCGGAGGTGATCAGAACTTGCTGTGTATGAAGACTAGTGAGGGGTAGATGGCGCCCACCCATCTCCATAACATTGCAGGGCGGAAGCGACGTCAAACTGTCACTTCCGCCCATAGCTCTTAAAGGGCCATTTTTTATTTATTTTTTAGTGTATTTTAGTGTTAATATCTTTTTGACCCCAGATCTCATATGTCATGCTTTTTTTTTAATAAAAAATAAAAGGCAAAATAAATAAGAACATTTTTTTTTTTTAAACATGCCCCCGAGCTCGCTTGCAGAAGTGAAGTAGTGCCCACATATGAAAATGCTATTCAAACCACACGTGAGGTATCGCTGCGATCGGTAGAGCGAGAGCAATTATTCTAGCCCTAGACCTCCTCTGTAACTTAAAACATGCAACCTGTAGAATTTTTTTTTTTTAAACGTCGCCTATGGAGATTTATAAGGGTAAAAGTTTGTCTCCATTCCACAAGCGCAATTTTGAAGCGTGACATGTTGGGTATCAATTTACTCGGCATTACATTATCTTTCACAATATAAAAAAAATATCTGGCTAACTTTACTGTCTTATTTTTTAATTAAAAAATATATTTTTTTTTCCAAAAAAAGTTCACTTGTAAGACTGCTGCGCAATTACTGTGCGACAGAAAGTATTGCAGTGTCCGCCATTTCATTCTCTAGGATGTTAGAATCAAAAATGTATAATGTTTGGGGTTCTAAGTAATTTTCTAGCAAAAAAAACAGTTTTTAACTTGTAAACAACAAATCTCAAAAAGAGGCTCGGTCCTTAAGTGGGTAATGTCACTTTAAATTTGGCTGGATTAGCAGACCAGACCATCATGTCTATGGTCATTGTATCTATTGCTCTGTTATTTGCAGCCCAGATCTAAATATCAGTATGCAGATTTTGCAGTAGAAACTCTTGATGGTGACGACGCAAGTTTTATTGTACATGATTGCATTAGCCTGAATGGCAGCAAGCATGTGCCCATGATCCAGTTGGAGCACAAAGAGGTTTACTCAGGGTTTATGAGATTGCAGATGAAATGCAAGTTGGATGATTTTCTTTAAGCGATAACAAAGATACAGTACAATTTAAACATGCGACATTGTGTGAATGCATTCACTATTCATATAATCATCTGTAACCTAATTCCTTATTTACCTTGTGCCAACAGTCATGTATTCTAGGAAGATAAAGCAAGAGTTTGTTGGTATGTGGATCATAATTGGCAGTCTATGTGATGCCAATGCTTGCCAGATCTTCGTTTGGAATATCTATATTTTGATTAAAGGGAACCTGTCAGTTTTGAAATTTAAGTGACGCTAAACAATATTCTTATTTTCCAAAAATAAACCACACATATCCACTACCTAATGGTTCTGTAATCTATTTTTTTATGAAAACATTTGGTACTTCTTAAAATGTCTTCAGTGACGTGAGTTTTCAGTGCATGTCAGTTTTGGTAACGTACAATGCTCTATGAACACTGCAAATCCCATAGTTCAGGGTTCTTAGTCTATTTCACGAGTGAGCAAGATAGGGTGGCTATGTGCCCACATAAAGTGGAACCATGAAGAATGTATGTAGCAGTAGCTACCCTCTAAGTCTAATAGGAAGTAGGATAGCCGCAACAAAAAAAGGAATTCAGGGGAGACTGAGCAATAGAAGGTAAGTGTTTGAGTTAGGAATACATATAAGAATTCTTCATTTTTTTATTTTATTTTTTATTTATATATTTTTAAACCAGAGTTTAGTGTCACTTTAAGAGCCACTATTGTTGTCCTCTCTTTAAGGAGCATGCACCAGGACTGTTATCCTTGACCTTTATTCAGTGACCTGGAACAAACATTCTGCCAGTGAAGTTGCAGCACACCTGATATGCATGTACTTTTGCAAGTTAGGCCTATTTCACACAGACTTTTTGAACAGGTCCGCCTGTCAGTTTTTCAGGCGGACCTGATCGTACGCTCTAAGTCACCTCTGTGGAGCGGTGGATGTCAGCGGTGACATGTTCGCTGACATCCGCTGATATCCGATCTGTGAAATCCAGATGGATGGTGACCCTGTTTTCCATCCGTCTGAAGGATTTAATCAGATGAAAACTGACAGGCGGTTCGTTTGCATCCGATCTCCCCATAGAGGAGAGTGGGGATCTGACAGGTCTGTCTCAGCACAGTGAGCGGAGACGGACCTGTCATCCGCCTGCTCAGCGGATTGATCCCCCCCCGCTGAGCAAAGCAGAGTCCATCGGGCGGACCGCACGTGTGAAAGAGCATATACACAGGATGGGCTCCGTTGGAGTCTGCCGGCTCAAGAATATGTCCGCTGATGACTGGTCCTTGTCCGTTCCACTTATGTAGAGCAGACACAGCCTTTTCTCCTCTTAAGGGCATTCAGATGTAAACCACCTGCCCGTTTACACCTGACTGCCATATGATCTGCCAGGCAGATGGAGAATGGGTCCTCATCTGTCTGTTTTTATCGGATCAGATGTTGGCTGGTGTCAATGGACACATCCCTGATTTAGCCCAGGTTCGCATTGTTGCGATTTGACATGTCAAATCGGCGGCTTTTGCCGGCAATAGCAACGTCCGAAACAGTGCAACGCCACACTGATTCCCAAAAGTAGTTACTGTACTACTTTTGGTGACTTCAGGGTGCGATTTTAATGGACATCTGTGCAGGAACCCGCTCAGATGTCTCTAAAATCGCCCCCCAATTTGGACTGACATGCGGGTATAAAATCACTCGCATGATTTCAATCTCGCAGTAGTGTGACTCTAGGCTTAAAGTGTAAGTAAACCTCCCTATCGTTTTCAGCCAAGTAAGCTGCCATCTTGGCCTCTGTTTAATCTACAACTGCCATGATGCTGCACATGTGATCAGTTTAGACACCAGCCATTGGATGGTTTGACAGTTTGGTTGAGAGCACAACCAGTGGGAGTGTTACATTTCTGTCGGAAATTAAACTGTTTGTTTTATGGATGAGTTTACTTCTGCCTTAAACCATGTATTATGGGTAGGCTGATTGTACCCAAGTTAATCGATCAAGTTGGTTACAAGCAGCCTGTCAGATTTTACATACAATTATTGCTAGTGGTTATTGTAGCCGCTAGCATTAATCATTGTGTTCTCCTGGCAGGTTACAGCGCCCCCCGCTGGGAGAATACAATGGCTTTGCAGTCGGTGTTGATGGGGGAATCGAGCAATTTTTTATTTTATTTTATTCTGCATTCCATGGTTGCAGTAAAGAAAATTGCTCCGCTTTACAAGCAGCACATTAAGAATAACCACCCTGGAGCCAACGATAAAAATAAGTCATCAGTGGCAGCCCCCATATTATTATTTTTATTCTGACGGGTTCCTTTTGAAGTGTTTATAGGTTAAAGGAAAACTCTGAGGGTCCTGTGAGCTGGCAGTGCTGTCCAAGAAAACTGTTTGCCTGGGAAAGTTCATTCAATTTATTTACCTTAACCTCACCCTTGTTACTGTTGGATCATCTTGTGCTGCTGTCACATGGTGATTCTGTGCTGTACAAGTTCCTTTCTCTGTATATGAGCCTGATGAATCAAAGTGTTTGTATGAAGCATTGACCTGCCCTACAAGTACAGGTCCTTCCTCCTGTCATTAAAAGTTTTACCTATTGACAGCAGACCGTTTAAATCTCATCCCTTAGTACAAACAGTTTGGAACAAGAAGAAGCAAATGACGGACAGGAGTGCTAAAGCTGACCATTCACTATACAGTCTGATTGTGCAATCTCCTTTTATTTCTCCTTGTTTTCTTCTTTTATTTCTACTTTCAACTGTGCAATGCAAGGACCTGCCTGATGTAATACAAATTGAATGGATCATTTAGGTATATCCTCATATTATATTATTTTGGTAAACCTAAAGGAGGTTAGACAGAGATTGTATAGTGTATGGCCAGTTTAAGGCTAGTCACATTATCCCATCAAATTCATGTATTTATCTTTTTTTTATTTTTGGTTAGTAGTAGGATGAACCATGACAGAGCATTGTCTTGTAGAAGAAATAAGGCAAAGAAATATCAGTATAATGTACTGTAGTTGTAAGACATCCCTGAGTTAGCCCAGGTTCGCATTGATGCGATTTGAAAATACCAAAATGCCAACCTAATCGTTCTCTTCGTTCTTCTCAAGACCTCCTGCTCTCTAGCTCTCTCATTACCTCCTCCCATGCTCGTATCCAGGACTTTTCCAGAGCCTCTCCAAGCCTATGGAACTCCTTACCCCAATCGGTCCGTCTATCTCCTACTCTATTAGCTTTTAGATGATCTCTGAAAACTCTCCTCTTCAGGGAAGCCTATCCTACCCACACCTAACAACTGTATTTTCATTTTGTCCATCTGATCATCCCCCACAGTTATTACCTTTTTGTTTCCACTTGACCCTCCCTTCTAGATTGTAAGCTCTAACGAGCAGGGCCCTCTGATCCCTCCTGTATTGAATTGTAATTGTACTGTCTTCCCTGATGTTGTAAAGCGCTGTGCAAACTGCTGGCGCTATATAAATCCTATATAGTAATAATAATAATATGGAATATACTATTGTACATGTGATCTTATGCTCTTGTATCTCATACAGCTTTTGACTGTATTAGTAGACGGTGTATTTCATCAGCTGGGAGAGGACAGTGTTGTTTGAAGCTTCACCTTGAGTATTTCCTGAGCTGCTTCCTGTGGCTTACCAAATAGTGTACTGATGTGAATGTCTCTTAATACAAAAATCGTCTTAAAAGTGCAGAATAGTCCTTCTCAGATTTGAGATATGTTGTGGCTCTTTTCAACATCTAGTCTTCCACTGCAACTGTTTGTGTCACCGTTAGACACAGTAACATTAATGCCGCTGTTAAATAATTCAAATTGGTAAATGGGGAAGTCTAGTCACTTTCAGTGTGCTGTCATAGTTACAGCGAGCTTTTAGGCAAAGTAGCTGGCTTAGTGATGAACGCCTTTCAATTATGCAACCTACATTCTACACTCTTGAAGAGGAACTCAGTTTAAAAAAAAAAAGGTTATTGCTCTGAAACTTCATTAGATGCAAGATGTGCTTCAAGTGATCTGTCAGCCATGTTTAAAATAGAAGTCCTGCATGAGAGCAGATGTCACAAGATGCATGTTACTTTTTTATTAGCTGTAAAATGCTTCTTAATGTGTCTTTTTGAAGTCTAAAGGCAGTTGTTTCTCAATGTTCCTGGGAGGTCTGACTTCATGACCAAAGCGGACTATATACATTGTTAGATTTCATGAATTCAGTCTGAATGAAAGAAATCTAACAGATTCCTTTATCCATGCAAACCAGTGGGGGTGGGGGGGATCCTTCTGTTGGGTTATTGTATTCTGACAGCAGGTGGCGGCTGTTAGAATAGCCAAAAAGCAGCTCCATCCCATTAAAATGGTTGTAAACCTCAGACATGAAATATGAGCAAAGCATATCTCTCTATAGTGTGTACTTGTCTCAATCCAGAGCACAAAGGGTTTTATTTACTAAAGCTAGGGAGTGAAAAATGAGTCACATTTCTGCATAGAAACCAATCAGCTTCTTACCTCAGCTTGTTCAATTTAAGCTTTGGCAATAAAACCTGTAAGCCGATTGGTTTCTATGCAGAACTGTGACTCATTTTGCACTCTCTAGCTTTAGTAAATAAACCCCTAGATGTCATTTCTGTCTGCTGCTTCCTTCCTCTGCTATCAGCATGAGTCACCTCTGACAAGTTTTTTTTTTTTCTGAAGCGAAAAAAGGTGAAGGGGGGGCACACACCCTGTGATTGGACAGCCTCAGCTCTGTTCCTGTGTGCTTTGTGAAGGGGGATGTGTCCTTTCCCTCCAATCAGCTCTTAGAGCTCCCCTCACTGAGCTCTGCAGTGTGTAACTTCAGCTCCACTTACCATTTTTTTCTGAATGCTCTGACAAGCTTTAGAAACTCTGCAGTTTGAACAGCTGTAGAAAAGAGGAGACTGCAGGGTAAACCGGTACAGCTTATGCAAGAGGATTGGTTTCATCTGTGTATCATCTGAGGCCAGTCACTTCACTGGTGTGTGTGTGTAATATATATATATATATATATATATATATATATATATATCTATATCTCTCTATATCTATATCTCTATATCTATATCTCTCTATATCTATATATATATATATATATATATCTATATCTCTCTATATCTATATCTCTCTATATCTATCTATATCTCTCTATATCTATCTATATCTCTCTATATCTATCTATATCTCTCTATATCTATCTATATCTATATATCTATCTATATCTATCTCCTTCGACAAAAAAGTTGGACAAACTATATAGACTTTTGTTGAACAGAGTGGGGTTGGCAGGGCCACCCGCTGAGCATGTTTCAGCCAATTCACCAGGAACTGGCTGAAATTTGCTGTGTATGGCCGGCTTAAAGTGATAAACACATTTAAAAAAAAAAATACATATTTCAGCAATGCAGGTCCACCACTAATATTGGGTGCTGCTGATCATCCTTTTAAAACGTTCCAATCTTCCTGGTTTGGCCAGCCCCATTACTACGCCGCCTTTCTTTTCTAGGGTGGCACCTTTCTCTTTCAGCGTGCTGTGGCGACCCTGTGTGTGCACACTCCCTGCTGGCTGTGTGCATTAATGCGCGCGCGCGCACACACACACACACACACACACACACACACACACACACACACACACACACACACACGCCCACGGCAAGCCACTCCTCCTGTTCCCTAAAACAAATTAAAGGACAGTGGCTGGTGACTCATTGTCCTTCAATGACCTCATATTCGGCAAGCGTGGGCCTGACAGTAAGTTTGAAGAGCTGCTAAAGGACTTGGCAAATTGTCTGCTGGTCCTAGAGCTTCAAGTTCATTTATAAAATAAAGGTTTGAGTTTTAATTCTACTTAAAGGCTAGCCATACACGTAATCTATACGGTCTCCCCAACCTCCTCCCCCCCCCCCCCCCCATGACCTGGAACTGTATGATGTGACTCAGCATTGTGAGATGTTTGAGAGCTGCATTGCAGTGGATGGCCAGGGGACCAATAGATCCACAGACGGAGATCACACGGGCTGCTCATGCAGAGTTTATGTATAAATATTAATATAAATGACCGTATTATTTAGAAATCTACAGATACATGTCATGCTCATTTTGGCATCTGATTTTATTTTCCATGATTGTACTATAGACTGTGATCACATTTACCACAATGTCCAGTATTTTCTCATCCACTGTGCATCTTCAGGTTAATTATTCATGGATTCTGGAAGAACAAAAACATTGCCGTCTGCATTGTCACTGTAGACTGCACTTAAAAATTGATGGCTTTTTTTTTTGCTTGGTGCATTATTCATACTTCTTTTAGTTTTGGTGTGTATTTACTGATGAGGGGGGTTGTGTTTGCACACTTCCATTTTCTTATTTCGCAGTGTCTGTTGTTGTCTGACCTGTTGTGAAAACATTAACAGTGTTTTTGGAGGTTTGTTATTGCTTAAGCATCTTCCCACAGCAAGAAAAACAGACCTTGCTACAGAAAAGCGAGCCATAGAAAAGAGACTTAAAGGGTAAGTTCACCTTTACAGGAAATATGAAAAGACAAGCTAGCTCCAAATATCCTGATTGCCCCTCCAGTGGTTGTGATGCCCGTGCCACTGGTGTAGCAGTTTGCACATCGCAATACACGCCTCCAGAATGAGTATCTATTATAATGTTCGCAGTGACCATGCTGTCCAATGAGACGTGCATCTTAGGCTTTTTCTTCCTGTAAGGTGTCCCAGAAAAAAATAAATGCTTCTCATTGATTGGCATTGTCATGCTAATTGAGTGTTTGCCATAGTAAGTATTATAATATATACTGATTCTGGGGCTGTGTATTGCGGTGTACGATGTACAGACTATAGCACGGGACATCACGGCTGTTAATGTGCAATGGGATCTGTAGGAATGGCCGAGATATTTGGAGTTAGTTCACCTTTTCATTTATAGTGAAAAGGTGAACTTTTTAAAGAGTCATGAGCCGCAAGTCCAGACAAAACTGTAGGGCTAGAAACTCGATCAAGTTTTAAATGCTGTCAGTCACACTGAGATTTTTCTATCAAGTTGTAATTGCTATCTGTCTCCCTGAAAATAAATGTTTTAACAATGGACTACTTTGTTGTACTGGTGACACCGCCTGTTCTACTTGATGCCCATAGCATGGAGAAGAAGCGAAGAACAAATTTCCACAAGGGGACACAACCAGTAAAAAGTTTAGAGTTTCTAACTGTCTAGAGCTGGGCTTTGACAAAACCGCTTCTGAGCATAGCTGGTCTCCTGCATAGCCAATTGAAAGTGATATTAAAGTCTTTGTTGTTTAAAAAAATATAAAAAAATATGTTATACATACATACCTACCTGCTCTGTGTAATGGTTTTGCACAGAGAAGCCCGATTGGCCTCCTCTTGGGCACCCAAGCAGGCTCGGTTTGTCCATTCACACACAGAGCCATGGCTCGGCCCCCTCCCCTTCTATCTCCTGCTGCCTCAGCCAATGAGGGGTAAGAGTCCCTGGAGAACCGAGGCACTCATGCACATTGTTGGCTCAAGATGGGGCTCAGTTAAGTATTAGGGGGGGGCTACTGCACAGAGAAGGGTTTTTACCTTCAGGCATAGAATGCCTAAAGGTAAAAAAACCTTCAGTCTTTAGAGCCACTTTAAGGGTTAATTTACACCAGCTAGGAAGGCTTGTCCAACACGCTCCCAGCACAAGAGAAGGCAAAAAATCTGGTTTCCTATGGAGTCAGTTCACATCACTGCGATACAAACTATAGCATCACAAAACTGTGTACATGGAATCTTATGAAATGAAGTTCACAAAAAAAAAAAAAAGAAGAGGAATCCGTGTGGGGCTCTGGGATTAAAGTATAGGCAGTGTTCCTGACAGCATACTCCAGCGGCCGTGCGATCAGTGTGGCTGTCTTGTGTGAATGAGCCCTAAAGGTTGCAGTACACTACAAAATATCTCCATTTCAAATTGTAAATGCAATGATACACATGCAGAGTGTTTATACATCCTTGCTATGTAGGTGCTGTAAGCTATTACTTTCTTCCACATATAATTCTTGTTTAGTGTGAGCACAGTGCAGTGACACAAGTTTTTATGAGTAGACCAAAGTGCCGCTACACACCAGAGCACTTTGTTATGATGCGTTGGCATACATGGTAGACACTCGGCAATGGCTAAACAGAAGCTGAGAACATGTCAGGGTCATGTGTGTCCTATAAGAAACTAATTTCAAAGGTTATACAACCTGTAAACTGTTTGTTTTTATATGTATGTAAAAGAAGTCCTCTTATCGATTTAAACCTAAGACCACTTTCACACTGATGCGCTTTCACGCTAAAAACAGCGCCTAAAAAGCTCACGAAAACTTATTTCCATTAAAATCAATGAACGTTTTCACACTGGGGCAGTGTGCTGGCAGCGCTGTGAAAAACTCCCCTCCCCATTGAGGTGATTGGCAAGCTCTTCAAAAGAGCCTGCAAAGCTCTTCAAAAGCGCTCAGTGTTTTTACTGGCAGTTTAGAAGCGCTTCAGTGTGAAAGTGGGCTAAAATATAATTTTATGTACATGGGGACAGCCATATTTCTCATTACATATGGAGGCTCTAATTCCTGCTTTTGCAGTACGACATGATGTGAGGGCTCATTCATGTGAAAGCTCAGCCCTGTGCAGCGTGAAGAGCCATTTGTTGGGGCCCATTCATATTAGGAACCCTTCACATGTGAACCGCACAAGAACGCTGTGTGATTCATGTGCAGTGCAATTTTCAGTCCTATTAATTTTGAATGGGTTGAAATTGCACCGCACCAATATTAGTGCATGCACTACTTTTTTAAAACGCACGGCATATTTGTACCATGCCGTCCAGTATGGGCAAAGCACTTTGTTTTGTAACCTGTGTTTGAGGTGTCGGTAACTTTGCATTGACCCCCACAGAAGATTGCAAGGGCAGTGCAATTGGAAAGCAGTGCGGGAAGCCACATGGGAACACAGCTTTCCCGCACTGCATTCTAGTTCCAGAAGGCCCTTCCTTTTTGTGTTAGTGCTGATATGAGTGCAGGCAGACATATACATTTTAATGTTTATGCATCGGCTGTATGAACTGACCTACATAGCTGAATTTGGCAGGTGCTCAGGGGATAGGTACAAGGACCTGGATGCAGAGTCTGTCTGTTTGGATCCCTCCCCTCCCTTCATGACTGTCAAACTTGGTGCCCATGAAAATGAGCCCTAAAGTCTAAGGATCAACCAATCCAATGAAAACAACTGCCCATTTTTGCACTATTATCATCTAAAATTTTGTTATCCTTTTAAAAAAGATCTTTGCCCAAAGTGTATGAATCCAGATTGATTACAGGGTAATGGATGATGCTTGCTTAGTTTGACATATTGCTGCTCATATGTCCTTTTTTTTCCTGCTTGCTCATCCTGATACTTCCTGTATTGGTATTAAAGGATTACGCATCGAAGACCATGACACCGGCATTTTATTAACTAGTATAAACTGCAAGAAGTTATTAAATTATTCTGGTTGCACAGCAAGACAGTACTGATTATGAGACGAATTTTACTCTGTGAATTCAGTTTTATTTTATAAAGGCCAGGAGGACAGCAGATGTGCAGTGGAGGCAGGGGCGGTTCGGGCTGTGCGTGCTCTGTGTCTAAATCACCTCCTTTTCATCTGTGTGCTGTCAGTCAGAAGTCTGTCTCCTTGTCCAGCATGGTTGTATAGCAGGGGGGGGGGGGGGGGGGGTGAGCTAACGGATTACACTGCTAAGCAAATGCTGTGCAGATTTTCAGGGGAGCAAGTGCAATGTGCACTGGGTCACTTAGGAGGTTTATCTTGTGAGATTTGTTTCTTTAAATTGCATGTGAAAATACTATGCCTTAGGCTGGGTTCACACTGGTACGACACAACAGTCATACAACTGTGGATCCTACTCTGCCCTGCGACTTGAAGTCTGACTTGCATCCGACCTTCAGTGAACGGGATCAGTCTTTGATACCGACAATACCAGGCCTTTTAAGTCTTGTGTGAATGTTTTGGGGAAACCCCACGCCAAGTAAAAAAAAAAAAAAAAAAAAATTGACATAGGTTCCCCCTCAAAGATTATGCCAGACCCTTTGTTCTGGTATGGATTTTAAGGGGACCCCCCACGGCAAAAAGACAGCGTGGTGTCCCCCCCCCCCCCCCCCCCCCAAGATCCATACCATGCCCTTTTTCAAGTATACAGCTCGGCAGGTCAAGAAAGGGGGTGGGGACGAGTGAGCACCCCCCTCCTCCTGAACCATACCAAGCCACATGCCCTCAGTATGGAGGGTGGATGATTTGGGGCAGGGGGGCCCTGTGCCCCCCAATGCAAAGCACCTTGTGGGGACAAGGACCTCTTCCTGACAACCCTGGCCAGTTCTTGTCGGGGTGTGCAGACGGGGCTTATTGGAATCCAGGAGCCCCCTTTAACAAGGGGGGGCCAGATCCGCCCCCCCACCTTATGTGAATGAGTATGGGGTACATTGTACCCCTACCCATTCACCCAAAAGAAGTGTCAAAAATAAAAACCAGTACAAAGGTTTTTGACAAAGTAATTTTTATTAAAGCAGCTCTGGCATCTCTTCTCCTTCTGATGTCTTCATCCTCCGGTTCTTCTCCCTCCGCTGATGACATCTTCCTCCTGGTTCGCTTCTCTCCGCTGTCTTCGCCCTCTATTCTCCCTCAGATCTTCACCCCAGGGCCAATCAGCACTGTCCTGACAGAAGGTCAGGGGTCCTGCATTCTTGTAGGACAATGGTGGGAGAATGAAAAGTCCTCCTACAAGCTTTAACCAGAAGTCGCAAGACTACTGTTGAAAAAAGGTATTTAGCAGTTTGTATCTTCTAAAATAATTGCATTTCCATGTTCTGTGTACTGTAAGAGACCAGATATAGTGAATGCAGGGTCCTGGGTTTAGTAACACTCTAAGTATGTAACATGTGGATTATTGAATTCACCTATTTTAAGTTTGTTGTTCTTTGGTTTTGGCATTACATTATCCACTTACAGTGCAGGTGTACTTTTGCTGCACTGAGGATTGGTTTCATTGTTCCTTTTATGGATTAAATGATGTGTTTTATCATAAAATAGGGAGGATGTCTCTGTGTACATGCCTGAGAAGATATTTATGTAGCGTGCAATTGTGGCTTGCTCGGTTCTGGCCATTGACTTTTGGATACCACATCACACAGAAACACACCCACGGTGCCATATATGCCTCTTTGTCAGTTCATACTTTGTGGGTTTGTTGTGATGCTTGGCAACATGGTGAAATAAGGAGCTAAATGGAGATGAGGCTTCACTGATGTTTGTTTTTTAATCAATTACTAATCTACTGTCTCCCTCTAACACCCATGCATTGACATGCTGTGGCAGGTTCCTGTTGATACTTTGAGCTAAACTCCTTGCATTGAGATCATTTCAATCAAAAACCTGAGGCTGGGCGTGCTCTAGGATTTCATGGCACTCATCCGTTGTGAGCCTCTTCAGCCCGCAGTCATGTGTATGCATGTTTGAATAGTAGGAGGGTCTCTGTGTGAACTTGTTAAACACCTGTTTCACCGAAATCGTATGAATCTGAGAACTCTGACATCTGTAAATAGTTATGTTCCACTTAGCTGAAAATTGATGCTTTAGATTTAAGTATTGTTGAGCATGTTAGTGTTTTTTTTTTTTTTTTTTTATTCCTTTTTAGGGAGTTAATACTTTTAGTGAAATGCAGAAATGGGTGGTGGTGGCTGTCACGCAAGGTGACTATCGTGCTATTCTGTCAACAGAAAAGATTTGGTACATAGCTTGAAGCATGGTCAGTGGAAAGTAATCTTTGTGTAGAGTGATGGGTTGAGATGATTGGACTGTGGGGATTCCTGTTCTGAAGGAGGTCGTGGAGTGAAGCAATGGTTACGCTGTCAGGCAAGTTAGGCCTCAAAGATGCTTGCAGTGTATAGTGGTAGTAAAGCTGGCCATACACGTAATTTTTAGATCGTTCAGCAAATGGGGTGGATGGAGCCCCCACCAGGACATCCTATTCTGACAGCAGCTTCTGCTGTCAGAATAGGATGAGGACCTTGTAGGCATTTTCGAGAGAACTAAAATTTTATAGATTCTAGATATATCGGGGTACCCCCCCCCATACCCCAAAGTACCAGATAACAGTGGAGCTAAAGAAATAAGTTTTTTCACCTTAATGCAAAGGATGCATTAAGGTGAAAAAACACGAGGGTTTACAACCCCTTTAAGGTAAACGCTTTAAATTTAGAACCGCTTTTAAAATTTTTATATATATATATATATATATATATATATATATATATATATATATATATATATATATATATATATATATATATATATATATATATATATATATATATATATTTATTTCTCCAGTTTAGTTTCACGGTGCTCGGTTGAGTAAATTATTTGTCAGTGATTTTTTATTTATTTTTTCCTCTGCAAGAGTAATGTTTTCTAGCATCTAACGATTTTGCACAGTTCCACAAATATACTGTACAAGATTTATTTTTATCTTTTGTGTAATATCTAAAGCATAGGTGATCTCTCAAAGATCTCCATCATTCTTATTTTTGTTTGGTTTTCATAACTCCAACTTCCTGAGTGCTGACAGGAAGACAAGGAAGGAAATGTTTAATTAACAAGTGTTAAATAGATTTTTCTGCAATACTTTTCTCCTTTTTGTGTAAGAAGATTTAGCAAGCTTCCCCCTGTTGCCCAACTGGATTCACAGATTTTCTACAGAAACAGTTTCCTAATAAAATGTTTTTTTTCTTTCAGTTTTCCTGCAAATAAGCCAAGTCTTCTTTTTTTTTTTTTGCCAACGTGCGAAGGAGGTGATTGTAAAATGTCCTGCAGTATTGTTATGTCAGTAGTTGTTCCTTTTTTCACACAGCTGAACCTCTGTTCCGTCTTTTGCAGTGTGACAATAAATAGAAGCCATCTGCCAATGGTAGTGTTATGACAGTGGCTGGTGTTTGTTTAACCTGTTGCCTTTTTTTTGTTTTTGTTTTTTGTTTTTTTGTTTATTAATAATTTTTGTTATTGAGAACACATAATTTTTTTTTTTTTTTTTTTCCAATTAACGTTTTATTATTTATCAACATATTCAAACAGGTTATGTAACTTTACTTACATTTTAGCAGAAAAGAGCTCCCATAGTCAAGAAATATGCTTCATGCGTGTTTTGATTAGTCCATGGGTATGCCCGTAGGTGCAACATTATTTTCTTAAACAGCATTCCCTCTACAAAAATGTAGGGGGTTAGATCTTTAGCATATATCGCCTATGGTGACGTTTATGTAAAAACATGCAGGTTTGGTCTGCTTTGCAGATGGTAGGAAAGAAGGAAGAAAAAGGAGGGGGGGGGGGGGAGAAAGTGGGAAGAGAGGGTAAAGAAAAGGCTGGGAAAGGGTGGGGGGGGGGGGGTAAGAAGAGAGGGGAGGAGAGAGAGAGAGGTTAGAAAAAAAATAAAACAAGTCAAACAGTTATACAACATTTGGTGGGTCTGGGTGGCCATTAAGGTCAGAAGGCCCAAACAGTTCCTGTAGGTCTCTTCGACTAGGATATCCGGAAAGTTCGGGTCGGAGAGGTACCAGGGGGGTGGGGTCAAGAAAGGAACTTGTAGGTGGTAAACCACGGGGGGGGGTTCGTAATTCGGGGGGGCAACCTGTCCGGCTTCTCTGCCCAGGGTAGCCCGTGGAGTGAAATTTTTGGGATTAATAGGCTTTCGGGGGAAGTAGTCATTTCGCGGAGATCTTTGTGGGGTGAATGTTGGTGTCGCAGTTAGAGGCCCCCTAGGGGGGGAGGTCATCCCATTTTGGGTTTGGGGGATCGGCGGTTGGGATCTGTGCCCCTTGGACGTTTGGTCGAGGATGCTTTCTGCCACATTGCTGGCTGCGGTGGGGGGTTGGCCACCAGGTCCCATTCGGGGAGTTGAGGGACGGGGATCCCCAAAGTGTCACAGAAGGGTTCCAGGTCATCTGGGTAGCGGAGAATTGCCGATTTTCCTAGGTGCTTGGCTGTTAAACTGAAGGGGAATCCCCATCTGTATGTGATTTTCTCATCTTGAAGTGCACGCAGTAAGGGTTGTAGGAGTCTCCTTTTTTGAAGTGTGATCCAGGAGAGGTCTGGGTATATTTGTACTGGAGCGTTATCAAATTGCAGGTCGCGTATAAGGCGGGCTTTACGCATGATGTCCTCTTTAAGTGGGTAAGAGTGCACTCTGCATATTACATCCCGGGGCTTTGATGCGGGACCTTTAGGGCGGAGAGCCCGGTGTGCTCTGTCCATCTCTATGTGCTTGTTAGGGTCCTCTCCGAGCATCTCGTTAAACAGGGTCTGTAAAGAGGATTGCAGGTCTTCGGTGTCGTCAGTTTCGGGGAGTCCTCGTACCCTAATATTGTTTCTCCGGCCCCTATTATCGAGGTCCTCGACATGGCGTTGCATGTCGCGGAGCATGATGTGGTGGTCTGATGTCTGTTGTTGTGTGCGGTGTACGGCCAGTTTGGTCTCTTGGATCTCCTCTTCTGCCATCTCTACTCTATCTGAGAGGTGTTTGAGGCCTGCATGAAGTGTTTGGATCTCGGAGCGGCAGGTGGCCTTAACATCAGCTATCAGCTGCTTAAAGTCCTCTTTGGTGGGGATGGCTTGCAGGTATGTTTGCCATGGGGGGTATGAGTCTCCGTTGTAACTTGGGGGCTGGTGGAGATGCTGTAGGGTCGGTGCTTGACCGTTTGCTGGGGTCTCTCTCGGTTGCGGGGTGTCCCATGGAGGTTGGGGTGCCCAGGGTTCAGCCCAGGATGTGGCGTGGGGAGAGCTCGGGGTGGGGGCCGGTGGGCTGTATCCTGGGTGCCGTGTGTGCCCCTGGGTTGCTTGGGGGAGTGAGGGAGGGGTTGCTCGCGGGTCCTTGCTTAGGGTGAGGTCCCTGGGCCTTTGGGGTCCTGGGGGGGGTAGTGTCTGCCATGCGGACTGTGCCCCTTGCTCGGTGAGGGGCTGTTGGTCCGCCCGGGGTTGCCCATGGCCTGGAAGGGGGGGGAAGTCCATTGCTGGGTCGGGTGCTGTGGGGGACAAAGTACCTGTATGGAGGCATGGGTCAGAGGCTGTTCTCAGCAGCTTGGGGAATGCCTCTGTGCATTGGGTGTACTCCGCTTGTGAGTGGGTTCCGGCCTGGTCCCCCTGTGGGCTGTGGTGTCCCTCTGGTGTTTGGTGGGTTCCACTCACCATGTGTTGGAGCCCGGAGGGGCTCGGGGGCTGTTGTGCAGGGTCCTTAGCGGTCGAGAACACATAATTTTTAATACGGAACAAATCCCAAGAGTCATGTAGCCGATATTACTACTAAATTACTGCTGGTGATTATTCTATGAAAACATTTGTTACGATCTGTGGAGATATGTCTTCCTGGCTCCATAATAAGTTCCCCTATAATATAATATAAGCCCTTTCACCCTCTTGCCTACATTTCAGTATATCACCTCAAACATTTGGAGGTGTGGATCCAAGTGCCATGGTGTATATGCAAGTCTATTGATATTTCCCTGCACGAAAACCGGTATCCCATCTGTAAGTTTTGTATTATCTATGGAGCTTCGACCAATTAGGCATTCAAACATGATCTATGAATTGTAGGAGTTTCTGCAGACTGGACTGTGCATTCAGGAGAAGCAAAAATTCACATTTCTCCAATTTTCACACCAAATACCTCGCACCCAAACATCGAGGCTGGATTCAAGCCATGTGTCTGTACATCATGCAGCATGTGTTTAAAGCACTTGAGTTATGTGTAACTTTTTTATTTTTTTAATCTAATGCATTGATGTGTGTTTTTTTTAAGCCACCACGCTTTTTTCTTTTACTTAAAGTGGTGTTCCATCCAAAAAAACATGTTTTATTTTTTTTTTACTTAACTTTTTTTCCTGTTGCTATGTGGTTCCCTCGAAATCTGCCGCCTCTGGTGCCCACAGTTAAAATGCCGGCGCGGCCGAGCGGAGGGGGGGGGGGGGGGACGAGCGGGGCTTCGATCCCCCGCATCTCTGGACCCTGGGACAGGTAAGTATCCTATTATTAAAAGTCAGCAGCTGCAGTATTTGTAGCTGCTGACTTTAAATTATTATTATTTTTTTTTTTTTAGTGGGAACACCGCTTTAACATATGCAGTGACTATTGATGCACCAAAATGGAAATTCAGGATACACTTGGCTGAAAACCGAAATATTCAACTTTTTAATCTCTTTAATTTAAATAAGATTTACATTTTTGGCCATTAATGGCGCTTTTTCGACCGATGGGCTGCTTTTACACCAAGCAGTTTTTGAAGAGTTTGTGTTTTAAAAAAAAAAGTGCAAGAAAAGCTCAAAATGCATCCCTTTAAATTCTAGGTATGTCTTCACACCGGTCCGCATATTTGGTCAGTTTAAAAAAAAAAAAACCTCACCAAAAATACACCTCCCCATTGACATGCATTGTTTTTCGGGGGCCATTCTAGGCACTTTGTTTTCCATCGGCAAAACACGGATAACCCTATTTTCACCTGATGATAATTTTCAGTGGCTGATATTTCGGTGCCTCCCTAGCTGTGATGCACTATAGTGTGTGATTGTGCTCTGATAGTTTTTCATAACATTGAATAGTGTGAACCTAGCCTAAATGCTTCTCATCGCAGTGCAGCCCAAGTGGTTGTACAAATGACAGTGTTGGGAATGTGGCCTTTTTTTTTTTTTTTTTTTTTTTTTCTACCTCAGATTGCATATTACAGTGGTGTAGTTTTTTTATTTCAAGCAGTTTAAACACAACGTCCCCTAAACCAGCTGCTACAGAGTATGAAGTACAGTTTTCCAAACTGAAATATTTAACATATTTTTGCTGGGTTATACATGTGTCTGCAGAGTTTTCAGTTGTCAGATATAACAGTTTTTAATGTTCCATGTGTGGCTGACCTGCTGCATTTTTGTGTGGTAATCTGTAAAGGCTGTTTATAGAAACCTTAAAGCGATATTACACCCGAAACCTGAAATATAATATATTGCAGTTTACCAATCCTTAAATGCATTATTATTTTTTTTTTTTTTTTAGGCCCCCCCCCTCTGTTTTTATCTGTTGATCTGGCCAGTAACACACCTTCTGTATAAGAGTGCCCCCATTCTGGATGGAGTACAAGGGCACCTTTGGACAGTCACATTGTCATTCTGAGGGGAAGGGAGTGTTACATGTATTAGCAGATTTAAATTTGCTAACAAATTGAAGCCAAACTATATATATATATATATATTGATCATTGTAAGCACTCCTGTCATTTGGTAAATGGTTTATGGTTTGTCTTATTCCTGTAACTGATACATCTGGAGGGGAGCTTGTTATTTTGAAAAACAGACTTACTGCCCAGATCACCAGGTGAAAAATAGATGTGACCGTTGCTTTTTTTATTTTTTGGCTCTTTTTTACACTTGGTAAGCTCTAATAAAATAAATGTTTGCTTTTGGGTTTAATACCGCTTCATGAAAAAAAGATGCAAAAAAAAAAAAAACTTAACGGATAAAATACACAAGGCCCTAATGTACATGGATGGTTTGGCCCATCCGCATCAAATCCCAGCGATACTTGTGTTTAGGGCCATATGCCTTCAGAGGTATATCCCCCCTGAATGCAGGAATTCTTAATTTAGCTGCCAGTGGGGATGGATACTGCACCTATGCCCTGGGTGTCAGAAGATTTTACACTGATAGATCAAGCTGCCCGTGTTCATGTAGCTCCTCTGGATGAAAACTCTCTACGTCCAGGAGTGCTCATCCATTCCTGTACGCATATGACCACTCAAATGTGTATGTATGTATGTATTATATATATATATATATATATATATATATATATATATATATATATATATATATATATATATATAGGGCTGAAACAACTAATTATAAAATGAATTGATTACTATTTTCATAACCAATTAATCGGCCAGTAATATAATGGGGTTAAAAAAAAAAAAAAAACTAAAATGAGCCATCTATAGTACAAAGAGCAAATAATCGCTACTGTAAATATATTACTTTTTCAGTTCTACAGTAAAGAAATAAACCACTTACAGCAGTGATGGCGAACCTTGGCACCCCAGATGTTTTGGAACTACATTTCCCATGATGCTCAACTACACTGCAATGAGCATCATGGGAAATGTAGTTCCAAAACATCTGGGGTGCCAAGGTTTGCCATCACTGACTTACAGTAATGATTTTTTATTTTTTTTAACCCTATTTTGTTACTAAACGTCTTAGACCTGGCTCACATCTGTGTTTTTTTTTTGGTGCTTTTTGCAGAAACGCACTACAGTTCATTTACATGGTTTCCTATGGGACACGTTCACATCTATGCTTTTTTCAGCCGCTGTGTATTTGAAAAGGGGCAGGGACTTTGTTTTTACCGCAAAACTGTGCTTTTTTTGGTTCAATATACCGTATATACTCGAGTATAAGCCTCGGCTTATACTTGAGTCAAGCACTTTTCTGCAGCAGAAAATTGCATTTTCCGACCCGACTTTGGGGCCCTGTATCTCGGGGCCTCTTGGTGCTAGGAACATATTTGGTCTGCAAACCAAGTGGAACCAACACTACAACATATCCAAAGATGGGGTTCCTAGCCCGAAGTGGCCCCGAGATACGGGGCCCCAAAGTCGGTTCAGAAAATGTCATTCTATGCTGCAGAAAAGTGCTTGACATTTTCTGAACTGACTGGGGCCCCGTATCTTGGGGCCACTTGGTAATAGAAACCCCTGTCCTGAGGACCCACTGACAGGCCAGGTTTTATGTATTGTATATATAAGTGCAGCGCTGAAATAGATAAACAGGTGTCCCTGATTATCACATAAGGTCCCACTGGGGTGGAGACAGCCTGTGGGAACTATAGTGAGCCAGGAGTATAATAATTAACCCTGTAAGTGAGGGTGCCAGCTAGATTTGCTCTGCTAGTGTGTGTTCAAATAAGAGTGTTTAAAAATTGCTTTAAAAAGGCACATCTAATTAGACCACAGTAATAAATGTATAAATAATAACATGTGAAAAAAGAAAAAATGGGGAAGGGGGAGGGGAGGGGAAATAATGCTGGGTATTAGCACCCCTATTCCCCGTCAGAGGATAAGTCCACCCCAAATTGCAGCAAGTTCCTATTCGGTCTCCTTCAGGAGTCGCAGCTATGTATAACACAGACTGTTTAGGAAATGTAGCCACAGTTCTCTAGAGGATATAAAAGGTGTATAACAAATGGAAAAAGGGAACAAACTGGCGCTGACCCTTAGGCAAATGAAAAATACACTCCCGTAGGTGGGGGCGTACACCACTGGACGGTGGGCAGCCCGGCTAGACCAAACAAATGATATATAGCATGTCTAACCATGTAATCGCAACAGTGAACAAGATAAAAGATATAAGATATATAGTCCACAGTACTGACGTGGGAGTAGGCCCCTTCAGCACATACTCCTATCTGCCATCTATTCAGGACACAGTCTAACCATATAACAATATACAAAAAGTCCTGTAGGTGGATAGAATGACAGAAAGACGGTGACAGAAAACAGTTCGATCAGCAATATCTTCACTGGGTATAGATGTATCACTGGAGGTACTCAAGATGTATAATCGGTTAAACAAGCTCTAAAGAAAGACGGTAAAGGTGGGTACTCTTACCAGAGCTGATGGACTCACCCCTCTCGGAGTGAGTCAGCAAGGCTTGTACTGGATATACCAGGTGAGTGGTGGATCTGTGGCGATCTGCTGGATCTCGCTGGACCGTTCCTCCAGAGGTCAATACAGTCGCTTACCTGTGGCTTTGGCCGGATTTTAAACGGTAAGCAGTGGTAATAGCTTCTCTGGGGGATCCTTGTCAGCAGCAGCTCAAATGGAGGAGGAAACAGAGACAGAGAGGCAACTCCTCATAGTGTAAACCAATTTCCCAATTGGTATTTATTGGATAAAACGGTAATAAAAAACACGCGTCAAACCCCTGTGGGGTATACAGAGGTGAGTCCCGGAGCCATACTGTCCATACAGGTCTCTCTAACCCCTCTTTGTTTAACCCCCCCGTTCCAGTTGCCCCATCAATAAAAGTATTCAGAGATCTGGTCTTGAATGACCTAGATAAATTACCCCCTAAAAAAGTGTTCACTGATCCCAATTTGAAAATGGGCCTTAAACTCCTCTGTGAAAGGAAAGACCTCATCATCCGCCCTGCGGATAAGGGTGGAGGGATAGTCGTCCTAGATAAGGTAGACTATAACTCTGAGATGATGAGGATCCTAAGCGATAGAGAAACTTATTCTCTTATTCCTAGAAACCCCACCACAACTTACAAAAAAACACTTGTAGACCTGATAGATACTGGGTACAATATGGGTATATTAGATAGGAAAGAGAAACAATTCCTAATCCCTACTGTCCCGAGGATACCAGTGATTTACTATCTCCCTAAGGTCCATAAAAGTATCACGAATCCCCCTGGCCGCCCGATCATTAGCGGGATAGATTCTATCACTGCCCGCATAGGTAAATATATCGATCATCACCTCCAGCCGATGGTGAAAACTATACCGTCGTACTTGAGAGATACCAAAGATACTATCGCAAGGCTCCAACAGGTACAATATAGTGAAGATCTCCTACTTGTAACGGCTGATGTCACAGCACTATACACCAGTATACCCCATTCATTGGGTTTGGCCGCAGTCGACCTCTTTCTAGCGAGGAATGGAGCAATCCCAGGGACACAAAAGAGGTTCATTATGGACTTGTTGCGGTTCGCCACCAGGTCTAACTACTTTTGGTTCAATGGAGATTTTTATCTCCAAGAAAAGGGTGTAGCCATGGGGGCAAAATTTGCCCCCAGTTTGGCAAATATCTTCATGGCCAAATGGGAGGAGGATGTCGTCTATGCCCAGGGGCTGCCTCAGATAGCCCTCTGGGCAAGATATATAGACGACATCCTCCTCCTATGGAAGGGAGATAAGGAGTCTTTGGATAAGTTTATGCTTTCTCTGAATGACAACCAGCGGGGCATCAAATTAACTCACGAAGTTAGTACTTCGACAATTCATTTCCTGGACCTGGAAATATCGGTTCTGGACGGCCATTTGGTCACCAAAACATTTTTCAAAGCGACAGATCGCAATGGGTATATCCCAATAGACAGTTGCCATCATTCGTCCTGGCTCAAGTCCATACCTCGAAGCCAACTCACCAGAATTAGGAGGAACTGTTCTAATCTAGCAGACTTCTTCTCACAAGCCGAGACCATAAAAAATAGATTCTTGGATAAAGGATATGACGCACAGGGTATAAACAGGGACATTGAGATAGTGGCTTCACTTAATAGAGAAGAACTGATCAAGGATGCTCCTAAAAAAACACAAGAATCACAACACAATTGGTCACTTTTGACCTCATTCTCTGTCCAACATAGACAGGTAAAAGGAATCATTTCAAAACACTGGAGTGTCCTCAAAAACGATAGAGTCCTAGGCCCCCTCCTCCCAGAGAAAGCAGGAGTTATCTATAGAGGGGCCCCCTCGCTAGGTGGTCGGATAGCTCCTAGTGTATCCGATCCACCTATTGTCCCCTCATTTTTTCATAACATGAAGGGTTTCTTCCCCTGCCGTAGGTGTAGCGTGTGTTTACATAATGTCTATGGGAAGAAAAAAACTGAAACGTTTGTATCAAGTGTTACCGGCCAAGAATTTAAGATGAAACATTTTTTAACCTGCCAAACTCGACACGTTGTGTACCTTATCACTTGCCCTTGCGGCAAACAATACGTTGGCAGAACCATTCGTACGTTTGCCGTGAGGTGCAACGAACACATTGCAGGTATCAAAAAGGGCCGCACTGATCACAATGTCCCCAAACATTTTCGGTTATATCACAACAGGAACCTGACAGGGACGAAGTTTCAAATCATTGACAGATTTGTCCCCAACTGGAGGGGCGAGTCAAACATTAGGGGCGTATCCAAATTAGAGACCTTTTGGATATACTCTTTGAAGAGTTATTCGCCCCATGGTCTCAATATAGAATGGGATATCAACGCATTCATAAACAAATCCTGATTTGAACACCCTCAGTTAATTATGCTCTGAAATAAATAGATGACGCTAATACAAAAGCCGTATGACTCACCGACATATTTTCAATGCCATACTTAGAATATCTACCATTTTTGTATAGCAAGCTACACCAAATTTACATAAAATATGAAAACGTGTTATGAAGTGTACTGGTCCCCGGATCTTCACTTTCTGTCAATAGAGAATAGGACATCCCGGGAATCTTTTATTTGGTGGCCCTTACATACTATGATCCTATGACCTCTCTTCCTCTCAGCCACTATGTGATTGTGTGGTTGGGACTAACTGTATCTATCTTCTTTTCTAACCTTTTTTGAGTTCAATGTTTATTACTCTGATTTGAATAATTATTAATACCCACTAGTTTACATCTACTAAAAAATCTGTTTTGTTTAACTCAAACTACATATTTCCAGACTAGGAGGTTACTATGCTAGCCATTAGCGCTAAGAGTTGAGGAAGTTACCTGATATGACAGGCTATGACAACACTCCTCCCCTCTCCCATGTTTTTTCTAAGCCCTGCGGTTCATCTCTACGGAGTGAGCACGCTAGCGCAATAGACTATTGAGACACAGAGACACCTCCCATAGGGGCGTGTCTGTTCCCCATCACATTGAATTCCTATCATTATCTGTCCCGGATACCCGCGCACGCGCGATCGGGCGTCGCGTCGAGTTCGTCTACGTCACTCCTCCCGGCCGCCTCTACTTGGTGTGCGGGCGCGCATGCGCTGTTTGGACTGACGACCGGACATTCCCCTCTTAGTGACGCTGATAGGGTAGTGACTCCCCCTCCCCTCATGGCATGTTTTCTATGTATTGGTTCAGTGCTGCAAGCCACTCCCAACCATATTCAGACACCCATAGGCAGACTATTACTACTTGTTGCTGATTGGCTAGGCAACAATCTGAGAATGAGGCTTGGTCCTCGGATGCTTCTAGATGACATCATTCCGGCCCTAGATGAGTTTGAGCGTGGAACGCACGCCGTCGATACCGGAAGTGAGGATCCGTGCTCCAAAAACTCAGCTGTTGTCATTTTGAAATCCTGCACAAAGGTATATATATTGTAGACAGGTGGCTGGTAGACATATACCCCAGTTGAAGCCTTCAGTAGGCGAAACATGTAGGGTTGAATGTCTACCGAAGCCACATTTTAATCTTTTTGCGCAAATGTTTTTTTATTACCGTTTTATCCAATAAATACCAATTGGGAAATTGGTTTACACTATGAGGAGTTGCCTCTCTGTCTCTGTTTCCTCCTCCATTTGAGCTGCTGCTGACAAGGATCCCCCAGAGAAGCTATTACCACTGCTTACCGTTTAAAATCCGGCCAAAGCCACAGGTAAGCGACTGTATTGACCTCTGGAGGAACGGTCCAGCGAGATCCAGCAGATCGCCACAGATCCACCACTCACCTGGTATATCCAGTACAAGCCTTGCTGACTCACTCCGAGAGGGGTGAGTCCATCAGCTCTGGTAAGAGTACCCACCTTTACCGTCTTTCTTTAGAGCTTGTTTAACCGATTATACATCTTGAGTACCTCCAGTGATACATCTATACCCAGTGAAGATATTGCTGATCGAACTGTTTTCTGTCACCGTCTTTCTGTCATTCTATCCACCTACAGGACTTTTTGTATATTGTTATATGGTTAGACTGTGTCCTGAATAGATGGCAGATAGGAGTATGTGCTGAAGGGGCCTACTCCCACGTCAGTACTGTGGACTATATATCTTATATCTTTTATCTTGTTCACTGTTGCGATTACATGGTTAGACATGCTATATATCATTTGTTTGGTCTAGCCGGGCTGCCCACCGTCCAGTGGTGTACGCCCCCACCTACGGGAGTGTATTTTTCATTTGCCTAAGGGTCAGCGCCAGTTTGTTCCCTTTTTCCATTTGTTATACACCTTTTATATCCTCTAGAGAACTGTGGCTACATTTCCTAAACAGTCTGTGTTATACATAGCTGCGACTCCTGAAGGAGACCGAATAGGAACTTGCTGCAATTTGGGGTGGACTTATCCTCTGACGGGGAATAGGGGTGCTAATACCCAGCATTATTTCCCCTCCCCTCCCCCTTCCCCATTTTTTCTTTTTTCACATGTTATTATTTATACATTTATTACTGTGGTCTAATTAGATGTGCCTTTTTAAAGCAATTTTTAAACACTCTTATTTGAACACACACTAGCAGAGCAAATCTAGCTGGCACCCTCACTTACAGGGTTAATTATTATACTCCTGGCTCACTATAGTTCCCACAGGCTGTCTCCACCCCAGTGGGACCTTATGTGATAATCAGGGACACCTGTTTATCTATTTCAGCGCTGCACTTATATATACATATTCTCCTTGCAATTTACGTCTGATTGTTGTGCTAGCAGCTATTATTTTTATGTCCGCTTGGCGCAATATTACCCCACCACTTTCAGGTTTTATGTATTACCTTG
Source organism: Lithobates sylvaticus (assembly GCA_028564925.1). Lineage (NCBI taxonomy): Eukaryota > Metazoa > Chordata > Amphibia > Anura > Ranidae > Lithobates > Lithobates sylvaticus. Next base: position 444,339,271 of record CM053029.1, on the reverse strand, counting down.
GGGAGATGCAGACTAGAATACTGCAATCACTGAGCAGCAAATTATATCACCTGTGATGTATTTCAGTTATCTTGCAAACCTTAAATTTTTTTTTTTTTTTTTAACCAGAGTTTAGTGTCACTAGTCCATTAGTACTCAGGCCCGAATTACATATATCTTTTCCTGAAGGTACCATCCTTTAAAGATACAATCTAGCAGAGAAAGACATGGATAGTGGGGATTTTAAATGTGTTTTACAGGGAATACCACACACTGACCACACAAATTTTGACATGTAACAAAAAGTTTGTTATGATGAAAAGTGTCAGAAAAAGCTGGGGGGGGGGGGGGGGGGGGGGGATAGGTCCAAGTGGTTAAAACAAACTTTGTGAACCAAAAATGACTTTTCATGCTAAGTTGGTAGTTTGGAGTGTTGCTTTTAATAGTTTATTGGCTTTTCGGAGTGGTTTGCAGGTTAGGGTAGGTAGGTTGCTTCTTTTTGGGGTAGTCCTTTTTGATTTCTGAATTACTGTATAATCTCCTCCACCCCCTTAGTGCAATGACTCATGCTGAACTTGTTCAAGGGTAAGAAGTTAGTTCATGATAAAACTTCTTTATTAGAAACCTCAATAAGAGCTCTGTACAAGGACAACAGACTTATCCCTTGTCTGATCAAATGTTATCATATGGAATATGTAACATTAGAATATAAATGGAGAAAAAGTAAATGAAGAGCACGAGGCAGTTGTAATTTGGCTCCTTTCAGCTTTGGAGAGATTTATGTGCTGTAATATGTGAGGTATGTATGTGATTAATCTTCCTCACACCACCCTAAAGCTATTAACAACTTGTTGACTTGCTTGAATTTTGCCTATAATTACAGAGCAGTGAATGACAAACCAGCTAGTCTTGTTTAGTGAAGAGCAGATTCTTCAATATATTAGAAAGTATCTCTGTAGTTTTACATATCTGACACATACAGGGCATACTTCGAGTGGTTGGGCAGGTTGTTGTAGGAGATTTTCTTTCTTTGTGGCAAATAAATCCTTGAATATCGTTGGCTATTTAGTTATTTGTTCTCTTGTGGCTAAAAGGTTTTTCCAACGCGAGTCTGCAGTGGCTATGAGGAAATAGAGGAACTAGGCGTAAGTTTGTTAGACCTTATTACTGCTGTGACCTGACCCTGAGGATACCGGAAATAAGCTTTGTGACCTCCCGAACCTACCAGTCACTAACTGTGCAATGCCAACTGATCCCTTACTGATTGCATTAGACAGCTCAATACACGCAGTACTGCTGAAATCTAATTAACTGTGTGAATGACTGATAACTAAATGTTGTGTAAGTAAGCAGGGCATGAGCTGCCAACCCTACACAGCCTGGTACACACAATGAGATTATCTGACAGATGACTTTTGCATGCTATTGCTAGTCTCCTTGTCAAAAAAGGTTAACGTACAAAACTTCTCTTACGACAATAAAAATTCAGAAGTAATGTGTTGTATTGTATTTTCGGATGAAAACTGTACTGATTAAACAAAAATCGTTCAATCTTGTATCGTAACCGAACAATGTTGGTGTTTGTCCCTTCGGACAATTTCGGGCGTAAGCTGTGTACTAACTATCAGATAATTGTAAATCGTTTTGAAAGCGGTATTTTTCACCTGATTTTTGTGATCGTGTGTACAGGCCTTAAAGTGCTTCTAAAGGCAAAATGATTTTTTTATCTTGATGCATTTTATGCATTTGAATAAAAAAAAAACCTGTGTGCAGTAGCCCCCCTGACCCCTATCTCGATCCAGCGATGTTGCATGAAAGTATCGGCTGTCCGGAACTCTCCCTTCTGATTGACTGAGACACAGCAGCACCATTTGGCTTCTGCTGCTTTCAATCAAAGTCAGTGAGCCAATGAGGAGAGTAGGCAGGGCTAAACCGCTGCTCCAAGCCTGAATGGACACACAGCCTCTGCTCAGGTGCCATTATAGCACGCTGCCTGCTATGGGGGCACTCGGTAGGAGGGAGGGATCCGAGAAGAAGAGTATTTGGCTGCTCTGTGCAAAACCACTGCACAGAGCAGATGGTTTTGCGCCCCCCCCCCGATGATGCCCACACTGGACCACCAGGGGTGTCACCACCAGGGATGCCAATCAGTGACCATAATGGGCATCACTGATTGGCAGGCATCACTGATTGGCAGGCATTAATGTTTGGCACTGATTGGCATCCCTCAGTACTATCAGTGCCCATCCATGCCGCCCATCAGTGCTGCCCATCCAATGCTGCTGGTTGTGGGTGGGCATGTGAAAACTACTTCTTTTACTACTTCCTTTTAGCTACCCTAGTCAATAATGAACATTTAACCCCTGGGGGAAGCCCCACTGCAAAGGTATTTTTTCCAAGTTGACTTTTTATTCAGGACATGTATAAATGGAAAATGTTGAGATTGTTTTACTGTCAGATGTTTTGAATATTTTGTGAAATATTTTCTGCTTGAGGGTCGATGCACACTGGTTTTAAAGAAAGCCAGTTCTTTTAGCAGAAAAAAAAATTGCATATATATATATATATCTCTCTCTCTCATTTCTGTACAGGTGTTTAGCGTTTTGTTTTTTGCCTGGAAATTTATTTAAAAAAAAACAATCCAACTTCTAAAGGCTGAGCTTATAATATGCCTTTAAATAACCTTATGTGCATGGGAGCGTAGGATAACATTTCTCTGCTTATACAGGCAAAACCCTAAACTCTAGAAGCAGTGTTTTTTTTTTTTTTTTTAAGCCCAGTGTTCATGGACTCTGAAGGTATTACTTTCCTGTTTTGAGTTCTGTGTTTTTAGTAGGCGTGATCCATTGTAGTCTTATTTTCTAGACATGGTGGGAGCTCCAAGGTCAGTAAATTGAACATGTAATTGGTGAGAACATGTACGGTAACTGTAACCAAAAATATACAAAGGATGCAAAGATGGTTAAGAAGGCCAGCCAGGCATTAGAATGGGCAGGATAAAAACACATTTAAGTAACTTTGACCATGAAAAGAGTGTTGTGCAAGATGAGTGCTCAAACTGGGATGGTGTAAGGTGTTATGGTTGCAACACTTCAGAAGCTGCTGGCTTCCTGGGATTTTCACACACTACAGTCTATAGCAGGGTTTCTCAATGATGGTTCTATGGAACCCTAGGGTTCCTTCAGAGGTTGCTAGGAGTTTCTTGAGCAATAAGGGATTTTTGTCTCTCAGATAAATTCCTATAGACACCATTGATCCTTTTAGATAGCTGTAATGGGGCAATTCTTCGCCCTGACCATCACAGGAATGTATCATGAGTTGTAGATATAGTCCTTTTTAGCAGGAGTCCCCTGACACCGGAAAGTTATTTGAAGGGTTCCTCTGTATTAAAAAGATTGAGAAAGGCCGGTTTATAGTGTTGACACAAAATATTGTTTAAAGCAAAAAATAGCCACTATGTGGCAGTTATGGGTGAAATCACTTTGTTAGTGATAGGGGAATAACCACATGTGTTTAAGCTGATGGGAATCCCAATGGTTAAAACAACCATTGCACTGATGTGCATAGGAACATCTGTAAACTCACAACACTTGGAACCTTTGAAGAGCATGAACTAAAGCCTCAGAAGAACAACTAAGAAAAGGAAAATGAGGCTACAGTCATAATGGGATCGCTGACGGGATAATCCGAAACTTGAAAAATATCTGGTGTGCCGAATCTTGATGAATCGATCCAGCCTGTCTGTCAGTTTTTCAGGGTGGTAGCAGTAGTATAATGATGTGATTTAAATTTTTGGCCCACATTTGGCACCTTAATATAAATCCTAATAAAGTGGCCTCTCAATATACACTTAAGGGCAAGTGACAGAGTATTTTTATCTGCTCTTGCACATGCATACTGCTTGTGGACAGAGTAATAGGTCTAGATCTCCTGTAGAGTAAACGGCACAGACAACTAATTTATGCTTTCTCATGGTGCTGCATTTACTGCATTCATCTATTCAGGTGCCTCCAGCCCATGTAATAATATAAAGAAAGAGAAAAAGGGCTGACAAGAATTTAGCCAAACAGAGGCACTGTGATAATACTGCTCAGTATGGCTGACATGGAAATTTTATGTAGAGCTCAGATAAATAGAAATTGCCACTTCTGTAATGTCTCATGAATATTATGGTAATTCATTGATTGGCTTTTACTAGTAACCTCCTCATAACTAGGTATTCTGCTCGCATGTATGCATTGTATTTTGGACTGTATTTGGAAAGACAAAAAGCGACTGTTACGCAATTTATCAAACAACAATTTGATTATCTGTATGTGGTACAAGTGGGAAGCATGTCCCAAGTCACTCCAGTTAAAGAAAAATCTTTGAGGAAAAATAAATTGAGAATAAAAGTCTTGTTATATTAAACACATGGGGCATTGCATGCCTTTGGTACTTTATTTACTCAGATTTTTTGTTTTTATACTGCAGGCATTTTATTTTTTTTGCCTTTTTAATTGTGACCCTGTTGTTTTTGTTTTTAGCTGATAAATAGGGTTCTGCCTGTTAGCAGTGTCTGTGTGCTCTAGGCAGCAAGTCTGTTCAACAATGAAGTCTTTAGTCAAGTAGAGCAAGACTGGTAGAGCAATGATCTGATAGACAGCTGTGCAGATAAGGACAGAACTGGCTTGTAGAGCTTATGTGGACACCAGTGATTTTACAGCATATTTGCAAAAATGTTTATCTGAATGTATATACTGTAGTTTTTCCCCATTTAAGTACAGTATTTTAATTATATTTGGAACATGGGGATGTGAACAAAGGAATGCTATCAAGAACTATATTGGACGGACCTCCTATCACAATTTGGATTAGCAGCAAGGATGGGAAGTGTTATCATAATGGGGGATTTTAATTATCCAGACATAGACTGGGCTGATGGAACCACACATTCGTCTAAGACTCGCCAGTTCCTAAATGTCTTGCAGGACAATTTCATGGTTCAGATGGTAGATGCACCAACTAGAAATAAATAAGAAAGGGCCTAGTGCACAAGGCACGGCCAGTACCCCTGGGGATGTTTCAGTAGCTAGACCAGACAAAGTTTATGCAATGAAAATATTTATTTAAGGATGTCAAAACATTGTATAAAATATATAGTTATTTTGTACAAATTTCAAGAACATCAAATGCATACAATGTTATCAATTGTGCTGATAAGGTGTACATATATATGTAGGGAGAAACTTATCACATGCGATGAATCTAGGAGAACACCGACATGTTTTGGACTTTTGAGTTTTTTTTATAGGCGGATTGCAGTCCTTTTCAAACACATCTAATGGTATGAATAAATAGATGTTATCATAAATAAGAACAGTATGAGAAATTAAAGCAAGGTATTTGCTGCACCATGTACATTGATAGAAGGTAACTTTTGTTTGAGTGTACTCGCATGCATGAGAAACCCTCTCGAGTGGACACCAAAATCATTAAAAAATGCTAAACAGCATGTGGAAAAATTTGTTTTAGTGAAAGCAAGTGTGTCATGTGCAGTTGGCACAGAGCTGGCGGCAGGTTAGTGGGCCTTGTGTATGCTGCAAGATCTCAATTGAACAGGTGTATTGCCTGTATCAGTATTACACCGGCCAGGTGGGTCAAGCATCTAGAGAACATTAAGAAGGAGATGGGGAATAGTAAGTAAAGTGAGTGTAAGGAGAATCACAGAGGTACCTACACGGTCTGGAACCAACAGCATACTGAATGCCGCTGGTCCAGGCTCTAAATGGCAATACATATAAGTAGAATCAGCTGTGAATAGGCGCCACAGGCAGCCTTCACAGCTGATTGTATTTAGCCGGTGTGACAGACCGCTGCGCCATTGGCTGCAGATGGTCCATCAGAGGAGATCTCTGACGCCATGACGCTGGGCGGGGCCCTGCCCCAAATGGGCGGGGCCGCGTCCAGCATCATCAGCGCGCGTCATAGGCTCTTCATGTCCGTGCTCCACACTGGAGCGCAAACAGAAAGCGGGCACAGAAAAGACTGAGCCCAAGGGCAGATAACACGCAGGCGCAAGATGTAGAGAACGGCTGCGTGTATCTCCTGCGTGCCGGGCAGCAACACAAAATCCACAGGTCGCCTGCAAATACCATGGTTAAATCCTGGTGCTGCATTAAAGCACTCCTATTTAGGAGTAAAATCCAAATAGATACCAGTAATCGTGGTTTATTTGCTGGCGTGGAGCCGAGAGGGGTTGTCATGCATGCTGTTACAATGACATCATCTGTGGAAAATAGAAAATATATATAATTAAATAAAGTTGGGTGAACACAGGGGGAACGGCATTAGGCATACGACATATGTTAAAAAATTTGATGTGTGCATGGTTACAGAAAACTGTCAGATTGGAATATAAAAGATACAACATTCTATCACAGATAATAAAATGGTGGGTTGTAATAGACCATATGGTCAACCATAAGTTACACATTATGCTGGACATGATGGCGATGGGCAAAAGTATGGAATTTATAAATCAAGTTCACAAACACCCGATTGAAAGCCTTCGCGGCAAGGTTTGAAATTGAATGCCTCGTGGAGGCCTGGGGGTGAGGTGGCATTAAGATGGAAAATCCACCTTAATTCACTTCGTAATAGTGCCTTGTCTCCTCCTCTGTCACTTGGAGGGATATGGTCAAGGGCCCTAAAACAGCACTCTAGGGGTATGGTCAGGATGTACAGAACCACAATGACGTCCAATGGGTAGGTCTGGATCTTTTTTTATTAATGCTTTGTATGTGGCTGTAGATGCGCTGCCAAAATGGCAGCTTCGTCTTTCCCACATAAAAGCAACTGCATTCGCATTGTAAAAGGTATGATAGGGCAGTAGACCCGGCATAGAGGGGCCTGGCCAGTTTTACAGGTCATTGCTGCATTAAATAAAAAAAAAAAAATTGAGCTTGGTAAACTCCCCCCCCCCCACTCCTGCTTGTTTTATGGAGTGGGGTTATACCATTTTCCTGGGCCCCATCAGGTCAACAGATGGGCCCAGGTGCGCACAGAGGAGGGACTATTTCTTCATTTTCGGGAGCGGATGTATACCCAGCCCGACCGCTACTCAATTAGTCCCAGCCGGCGGAGTGATACTATATGATTCTCCTCCCTGCGCCCACCGTTCTCAGGTGCTGAGATGCAAGGAGGCTGACAGGGAACAGGAAGGCGAGCGTGGCTGCAATGGACACAGTGACTGAAGAATAAAGCATAGAATCCTCACTGTGTCCTTAGAATAGAACTCGCAACACAGCAGGTTATCATTAGCATTACAATAGTCTTCACAGGCAGCACAGTAAGTATGGGCTTCATCATGGCTCTGTGTCTCTTTGTTATGGCTGTGCTGTGTTACAGTCTGTTATATACAGTACAGCCATAAGTTAACAAAGTCAGCAAACAGCCATATGACATACAGCCATGATGGAGCCCCTGCTTACTGTGCTGCCTGTGATGATTGTAATGCTGATGAGCTGCTACTTTACACTTCACTTGGGGGAGCAGTACATGTGCAGTGGAGATGCATTTTACCTCTGATATCTCTGTTATATCTCTGTCATCACTGCAGCAATGATCAGATATAATTTTTTAGCCCCAGTGATTCTGCACAAAGTAAAAGTAATCCTAGTGCCTAGATTAATTTTACTGGCAGTGGAAGGGGGTCCCCACACTACTATCAAGATGCAACCAGTAGCATTCGGTTCCTGGGACACAGTGAGGGATGGATGTCGTTCATCCCACTGTGTGACGCCAGTGGGAGGAAACAAGCCTATGAAAAAGCATCTGATCAAATCCAATATTGGTTTGATCACATGGTTTGGAGGACAGATACGTGGTCTCAAAGACCCCAGATCTCTCCATAAAGAGGACCTGTCATGGCCCTGCTATCACAAGGAATGTTATTCATCCCTTGTGAAAGCAAAAAAAAAAAAAAAATGAGATACAATGTAATTTTTTCAACAAAATAAAATTAAAAAGAAATGTAAACTGCTCCAGCTTCTTTGTGCTTATGCACAATTGCGAACACATGTTGGCACCGCACGCATGTGTAAATGGCAACAAGCCTGCCTTTTTGTTTTGAGACGGGGTTAGGGGTGGGGTCAAGGGAGCCCCGTCAGGTAGGCTGTACGGGACCCCATAATTTCTAACAGCGGCCCTGCCGACCGAACGGCAGTTAACATAATGTTGTGGGCGAAAATGTTGTCCGTAATATAGCCTTCTTAGCTTTATTCATATACCTGCAATACCCACAGTTACCACATGGGAAAGTACTCAACAATTTAGCAGTATGCGTTGTAACAGCCGTGTATTTGCTCTTGATTTATCACGAAGGGACGGTGCCCTTCTGTAGGCAAGTAGGGGTTGGTAATAAGGAAAGGGAATGATCTGTCGTGAGTATGTGCCAATGACAGGAAAGTATGTCTGTGATCTGTTGATGTTGACAGTATGTGGTTATGATTCTCAATGGGGAGCGCGAGTCCTTCTTCTTCTCCCTTGAGAATAGGGCCTGTCTAGGTTTGGATTTGGCTTTTTTTATATGCGTCCTTCAACACTCTGTTGGTATAGCCATGGGCTTGAAGTTTGTCTCGCAATGTGCGAGCCTCTTGTTCAAAAGAGGTTTAGGTAGAGCAATTACGGCGTGCTCTGAGATATTGGGCAAATGGAATAGTCAAGTAGAGGTTTGGGGTGGAAGCTGGCTGCCGCTAGGATGGTATTGCCAGCTGTGGGTTTTCTATACACTTGGCTTTGTAACTGTCCTTGATTATCCTTAGTGATGGTTAGATCCAGAAAGGAAATAGTGGTGGTGCTGAATGTCATAGTGAATTTCAAATTAAGTTTATTGGTGAGATTAATGTGGTCTAGGAATTGATTCAGTGTGTCTACTGGGCCATTCCATAAGAGCAGAATGTCGTCTATATAACGGTGCCAAGCCGCTATATGACAAGTGTAACACCTAGCGGAGTCATCTAGAAATAATAAACGTTCCTACTCCCCCAGGTACAGATTGGCATACTTGTCGTATAGCGGCTTGGCGCCGTTATATAGATGATATTCTGCTCTTATGGAATGGCCCAGTAGACACACACTGAATCAATTCCTAGACCACATTAATCTCACCAATAAACTTCATTTGAAATTCACTATACTATACTATATAAATAGGTGTATGAGCACAAATCCCACAAAATACCACCATAGATGACTAGACTATTATCATTAAAGACAAACTTCACTCCTCCCTTTTTTTTTTTTATTTTATTTTTTTTACAGAATATAGAAAATTAAATATAATTGTGAGTATGAACGGCATGTAATACACCTTTTACTGACAGTTTTTTTTTTTTTTCTTTTTTTTTTTGTGGGTTTAGTGACACTTTAAATTTGTAGAGGAAGGCAGGGAGGAATAGACGAGTTTTAGAGTAGAGCTCCACTTCAAATGAGAATACCAGTATATTCTCATGTGCCATATTCTGACTTCCTAGGTTTTTTTCCTCTATTAGCAGTTGCAGAGATATAGCCTCTGCCATCCTGGCTCTATAATATTCAAACGATGGGGGGGCTGTTTGGGGTGAAGAGAATCTGACACCTAGCATCAGTCTCAATGTAGCTATTGCTTGTCAATTTTAGTCCAGCTGGTCGAAGTGCTCATGAGACCCTTAGAGTGGCATTTCATGGATGACATTTCACTGTAGCAGTGTGGTAAGATAAACTTTTGGGTTTTGCTTTCCTTAAAACCAGCTTGTTTAACCACTTCAGCCCTGGACCAATTGTCAGCTTAAGGACCAGAGTCTTTTTTCAATTTCGCACTGCACTACTTTAACTGGTAATTGCGCGGTCATGCAATTTTGTAACCAAACGAAATTTGCGTCCTTTTCTTCCCACAAATAGAGCTTTCTTTTGATGGTATTTGATTGCCTCTGTGATTTTTATTTTTTGCGATATAAACGGAAAAAGAGCGAAAATTTTGAAAAAAAAAAAAAGAGATTTTCTACTTTTTGTTATAAGAAAAATCTAATAAACTCAATTTTAGTGAAACATTTGGGCCAAAATGTATTCAGCCACATGTCTTTAGTAAAAAAAAATGCCAATAAGCGTATATTTATTGGTTTGCGCAAAAGTTATAGCGTCTACAAACTAGAGTACATTTTCTGGAATTTACACCGCTTTTAATTTATGACTGCCTATTTCATTTCTTGAGGTGCTAAAATGGCAGAGAAGTACAAAACCCCCCAAATGACCCCATTTTGGAAAGTAGACACCCCAAGCTATTTGCTGAGAGGCATGTTGAGCCCATTGAATATTTTTTTTTTTTAGTCCCAAGTGATTGAATAAAGACAAAAATAAAAAAGAATTATTTTTTTTTTTTCAAAAAGTTGTCACTAAATGATATATTGCTCACACATGCCATAGTTATATGTGGAATTGCACCCCAAAATACATTTTGCTGCTTCTCCTGAGTATGGGGATACCACATGTGTGGGACTTTTTGGAGCCTAGCCGCGTACGGGGCCCCGAAACCCAAGCACCGCCTTCAGGATTTCTAAGGGTGCAAATTTTTGATTTCACTCCTCACTACCTATCACAGTTTCGAAGGCCATAAAATGCCAAAATAGCACAAAACCCCCCCAAATGACCCCATTTTGGAAAGTAGACACCCCAAGCTATTTGTTGAGAGGCATGGTGAGTATTTTACAGCTCTCATGTGTTTTTGAAAATGAAGAAAGTAAAGAAAAAAATTTTAATTTTTTTTTTCAATTTTCAAAACTTTGACAAAAAGCGAGATCTGCAAAATACTCACCATACCTCTCAGCAAATAGCTTGGGGTGTCTACTTTCCAAAATGGGTCATTTTGGGGGGTTTTATGCCATCTGGACATTCCATGGCCTCCGAAACTGTGATTGGCAGTGAGAAGTGAAATAAAAAAATTACACCCTTAGAAAGCCTGAAGGCGGTGCTTGGTTTTTGGGGTTCCGTACGCAGCTAGGCTCCCAAAAAGTCCCACACGTGGTATCCCCGTACTCAGGAGAAGCAACAGAATGTGTATTTTGGGGTGTATTTCCACATATGCCCATGACATGTTTGAGCAATATATCATTTAGTGACAACTTTTTGTAAAAAAAAAAAATATATATTATATATATATATATATATATATATATATATATATATATATATATATATATATATATATATATATATATATATATATATTATATTATATATATATTTTTTTTTCATTATTCAATCTCTTGGGACAAAAAAAAAAAAAAAAATTTAATGGGCTCAACATTGCTCTCAGCAAATAGCTTGGGGTGTCTACTTTCCAAAATGGGGTCATTTGGGGGGGGGGGGGGGGTTTGAACTGTCCTGGCATTTTATGCACAACATTTAGAAGCCTATGTCACACGTCACCCACTCTTCTAACCACTTGAAGACAAAGCCCTTTCTGACACTTTTTGTTTACATGAAAACATATTTTTTTTTTTGCAAGAAAATTACGTTGAACCCCCAAACACTATATATATATATAGTTAAAGCAAAGGCCCTACAGATTAAAATGTTGGGTGTTGCATTTTTTTTTTTCCACACAGTATTTGCGCAGCGATTTTTCAAACGCATTTTTTGTGGAAAAAAATACACTTTTTTTTTTATTTTAATGCACTAAAACACACTATATTGCTCAAATTTTTGATGAAATAAAAAATATGATCTTAGGCCGAGTACATGGATACCAAACACGACATGCTTTAAAATTGCGCACAAACACGCAGTGGCGACAAACTACATACATTTTTAAAAGCCTTTAAAAGCCTTTACATGATACCACATTAGATTCACGGAGGAGGTCTACTGCTAAAATTACTGCCCTCGATCTGACCTTCGCGGTGATACCTCACATGCATGGTGCAATTGCTGTTTACATATGACGCCAGACCAACGCTTGTGTACGCCTTTGCGCAAGAGAAGGGGGGGCAGGGGTGCTTTTTTTTCTTTTTTTTTTTTTTTTTTTTTTTTTTTTTTTTTTTTGTTAGCTTTTTTATTTTATTTTTAAACTGTTCCTTCCATTTTTTTTCTTTGTTATGATTTTTATTGTTATCTCAGGGAATGTAAATATCCCCTATGATAGCAATAGGCAGTGACAGGTACTCCTTTTTTTTGAAAAAATTGGGGTCTATTAGACCCTAGATCTTTCCTCTGCCCTCAAAGCATCTGTCCACACCAAGATTGGTGTGATAAAATGCTTTCCCAATTTCCCAATGGCGCGGTTTATATCCGGGAGAGGGGACATTGCCTCCCACTGCTTGTAAAAGCAGTCTAGAGGCTAATTACCCGCTAGAATTGCTTTTACATGAAAGCCGATCACTGGCTGAAAAGAATGATACCAAGATGATACCTAAACCTGCAGGCATCATTCTGGTATAACCATTCAAAGTCCAGCAACATTCTGGACATATATTGTAATCCTTTTTTTTTTCATGCAGCCTCTTGGCTGAACGAAAAAAAGAGATTGATTGGTGGGTATGCCCACCATTAGAATATCTCCCTTCATCCACCCACTTCTAATGATGGGCATACATGCACCATTTATATATGCCGATGCATGGGGGCACCCTCCCGCAAAAGTTATGCCATGTACACACGGTCGGAATTTCGACCGTATGTACGTGGCATTAGGAGCCAATCGCTCCTCCCCCCCCCCCCCCCCCCCCTGCTGCCCCCATGCTTCGGCACATATGCTCTTTTTTTTAAACTGTGGTGGTGAAATCACCTCCTACAGCGTTGGAGTCGCGGCTTTATGTATCGTGGGAGTAAACACTGTTGCTGTCAAGATAAATAAATCCGCGCTGCAACTGAATGGCGCACCTGAAAACAAAAAAATGCTTAACACTAAAACACAGTAAACAAAATTACATACCTGAAAAGCAAGCATGATAAAACATAATAAAACATTGCAGAATAGAATGGAGTAAAAAAAGAGCAACAATAGAGAGAGACTCTGTTGTTGCTCTTTTTTTACTCCATTCTATTCTGCAATGTTTTATTATGTTTTATCATGCTTGCTTTTCAGGTATGTAATTTTGTTTACTGTGTTTTAGTGTTAAGCATTAGAGAACAATAAAACGACAACTATTTTTTTTTTTTTTTTTTTTGAGATTCACAGGTAAAAAAGCTCCTGACTGTTAGCGACTGAATCAAAACGCTACCACAAAAAAAAATGTTAGCGATCGCAGGGATCAGGCCTGACTCTGCGAACGCTGCAGTTATGTGTGCTTAGTGTTTTGTAAGTGACAGTGATCGATCGATACTGCACTTGGGTGGGCTGGGCTGGGCGGAGGGGGAAAACGCAGGTGCTAGCAGGTATCTGGGCTGATCCCGCTAACAATGCGTTTTTTTGGAACCCTAAATTGCTGGGACGCTAGTATAGATCTGATCAGATCAGATATTGATCTGTTCAGATACTGTGCCACTAAGGGAGGTGTATGCTTTGCGCGTGGGTGTTTGCGGTACTGGCACTAACCTGGGGCGACGCAGACCTTATTTGACCCTAAAACCTAATTGATATCACCCGCCGGGCGATCAGGGGGTTAAACCGTTATTGGGTAATAAATGGCGGGTGCCCTGACAGTATAAAAAAACAAGCTAACTAACCAGCGTCACCCGTAACAGTAATACAAAAAAAAAACTGGCTACCTAGCGGCACCAGTGACACTAATGCAGCGATCAGAAAAACAATCGCTTAGTGACACTGGCAAAAGGGGGTGAAAGGGTTAACTAGGGGCAATCAGGGGGTTAAACCTTTATTAGGTAATATATGGGGGTACCTGACGCTATATAAAAACCTGACGGGTAACCTAAATAACGAAATAACTAACTGGCTAACCAGCGTCACCAGTGACACTTATACGGTGATCACTGGTGAAAGGGTTAACTCTAGGGGCAATCAGGGGGTTAAAACCTTTATTTAGGTTGTAATATGGGGGTACCTGACCTATAAACCTATTTATGAACCTATATAAACATGGCGGTTAAAAATAAAAAAAAATGGTTACCTAGCGACACTAATGCAGCGATCAGAAAAACGATCGCTTAGTGACACTGGCAAAAGGGGGTGAAGGGGTTAACTAGGGGCAATCAGGGGGTTAAACCTTTATTAGGGGGGGGGGTAGGGAGCTACCTTGGACCTAAAACTAACTGCCCTGACAGTTATTACAGTCACACTGACACTAAATGCAGTGATCAGTAAATAAATGATCACTGTAATTAGTGACACTGTGACTGGGGGTCCCCTCGTCCCGGATTGCTCCTGAAGCGATGCCGACCGTCCCCGCCGGCGGAGGGGGTTCCGATCGGACACCCCACCCGCCGGAAGAATGTCACGTACAGGTACGTGATTTTGCCTGTACGTGCCATTCTGCCGACGTATATGTACATGGGGCGGTCGGCAAGTGGTTAAAAAAAGAAAAAGTCAAATTTGATCCCGTACTAAGCTGAGTTCTCCAAAATCTGGTGACTGTGGGTTACAACTCTGGCTATTAAGTGTTTCTGGAAAAGTGGGGTGACTGCTATGTTTCTTTGTGTAGACTAAACGGGCTAAATGCACCTCTGTACAGCACATCTGTCAAAAGTAGGCCTATATTTGAACTCTGCTGACTTTCAAGGCTTTTGCGTAAACTTTTTCAGTTGTATACAGCAGGACATGGACAAATGAGATCAGTGCCTCTTTTCTTGTACTCTTCCCGAGTGCAAAACTTTCACCTTCATGAAAATATGTTGGATGCTTATGTGCAGGTAAACAGTCATACACAGAAGCACCAGCATTTACAAGAGTCCAGGGCCAGCAAGCCATCCATTTCTATTGCCGTCTTCACGCCCCACCAGAGACTCTGTGGGCGTGGGGAAAAGAACAAACAAAACTTATGCTAAGCATATTTTATGCCTGAAACACCCATGTATGTGTAGCCTTATGCTATCCTAGGTCATTTTTTTTGTCTAGATGTTCTTGCTTTAAAGCATGTTTAGGTACATTTAAATGCCTTTACATCTGTTCAGCTCTAAAAAAAAAAACAAGATTAAACAGACCCTGAATGCTAACTCTTGTAAACGCTTCTGAACATCAAGTGTACAAATGCACATAGAAGACCATAGGATGAATTCAGATTTATTTTAAGAGTGTTTGCTTTGCAGACCTGAATGGTCTATTCTTAGCGCTAGTGTGCATTTGGCCTATTGTTCCATGTACATTGATGTCATTTTTAAAGACATTTTTCTTTGGTCCCTAAACACTTACTCCTGACCCTGTGAAAATCTTGCTTTAAACAGTTTGAACACTTATAACATATTTTTAAATCACTTCCTACTTAGCTTGATGATTCAGCCTTCGACATGTTTCGTCACCAGTCATGTGACTTCCTCAAGAAGCTACATAGGAAGTGATTCCCTGTTATCTGGTGTACTGTTACATAGTATGTGAGGTCTAAAAAGTCCATCGTGTCCAACCTATGTGTGTGATTATATGTCAGTATTACATTGTATATCCCTGTATGTTGTGGTCGTTCAGGTGCTTATCTAATAGTTTCTTGAAACTATCGCTGCTCCCTGCTGAGACCACCGCCTGTAGAAGGGAATTCCACATCCTTGCCGCTCTTACAGTAAAGAACCCTCTACATAGTTTAAGGTTAAACCTCTTTTCTATTGTGTTGCTGATATCTTGGATTCCTAAAGGGGGCAATGTGATTGTGCACATATACAGCTTGACTGGGTACAGATTCTAGTGCACGATAAAATGTGAGTGCTTTACGGTACTTTTAATAAAACCTGAGGTTTTTAACCACTTCCTGCCTGCACTATAGCTGAAAGACTACAGCGCGGGTTTACTTCGCTGGGAGGGCATACATAGATGTCCTCCTGTGATCGTGCTGCCAGCACGCTCCTGTGATCGCCGAGTCCTTCAGACCAATCAGAGCGGCCCTTTACCACGTGATCAGCTGTGTCCAATTACAGCTGATCATGGATGTAAACACAGGCCGGTTATCAGCTTTTCTTTCCTCACTGACTGCATGAGGAGAGAAGAAGAGAGACGATAATCTGCTTGTATTAAAGGGACATTGGCACTGATAATCGTGTCCTAAATTTATGAAGAAATAATGAATTTGTAGAAATTTTTAACCGAAACAAAAACGCATTCCTTTTTTTTTTTTTTCAAAAGAAAGCTCTAGTTTTGTGAACAAAATTATTAAAATGTCTTATGGGTACACTGTTGCATGACCGTGCAATTGTCATTCAAAGTGCGACTGCGCTGAAAGCGGAATATTGGCCTGGGCAGGAAGGTGTGAAAGTGCCCGGTACTGAAGTGGTTAAAGGAAGAAGTAGGAAAGTGGGTGGAAAAAAAGTATGTGGTATAGGGATGAGGGTCGTGTGATCCAGAGATGTAAGCACGCCACTTTCTGTAATGCAGTAAAAAAGTGCATGATGGGATATGAAGTTTGCTGGATGGTTAGTTGATGCTTCAAGAGTTTTAGGTCTCGGAAAGAATTTTTTTTAAAATTTTGAACAGAAAGGTGCAGAGTCAAAGCTGCCATGGACCAGGTAAGTGGGAGATGAGCACTTTGCGATGGCTTTGGCAAAAAATACATGAAATTCTGTCTGAAAAGGTGAACTCAGCCTTGAAGTGGTTGCATTCAGTGATTTATCTACATAAGTTCTATTTATTCAGCAAAAACACATCTTTGTTAGTAGGAATGTTGAGATGTTGTTTGGTGTTCTATTAATCTGACTGCCCTGACAGACAAACACACAAGATTATTTGAATACAAAATTGCTAATTTCAGGAAATGTTTGGTTTCTGTCTGATGTGGAAAGGTGAAGAGAACATGTGTCTGTTTATGGAGGAATTATAAAAACCACAAATGAGTGCCCCTTGACTTGGAATTCTGTACATTCATATAAAGGTTGCGTATTCTTGAAGTGTTAGATAATCTAACAGCAGCATTTTGGAAATGTTTACTATTTTTTGACTGCTAAACATTTTTTCCAGTAAAGGGCAGAAGAAAAGCTTCTTTGACAAGCAGCCTGCACTATACTACATCTATTAAAGTAGAATTATGGCCTACTTTTAAGAAAAAAGTATGTGCTTCAGCTTTTCCAGTTGTCTTAGTCCCTCTGCAAAGTCCCACAGGTACCTATTGAGCCTGCCAGTGAAGAACATTTCTCCCAGGGGATGTGGTGTGGTAACAATGCTGCATTGCTCCTGAATTCAGAGCAAAGTTGCCCCTCTCATGGCTGTACCTGATTGCACTACAGTGAAATGAAAAAAACCCTGCAGGGAGTGTGGCTTTCAGGATTATCACTGCTTATTTACAAGCCTTGTGCACCAGAACCCTGGCACCACCAGTCTTGCTCACGGTTGGATTGATAACACGGCCTCTGTTGATAAAACCTCCCAATGTCGGCTTCAGTGTTTGATAGAAGGGATTTTTGGAAATACGAATTAAAGAATGTTTTGGCTCAGTAAGGGAAGGTAAAGGCTTTTTTTTTTTTTTGTCTACGTTGAGGCTTCTATATCACATAGAATCTGGATTTGATAACTTAAGTCTGGACTGCAACTTCTAACATTAATTGGATCAAGGTAAATATTGGCCATTTTATCATAACTTTGATATTGATACACTGTTTTCACATTTCCGTTAATTATGAAATGTTCAGTTAATCACTTGACCTCCGAAAAAGGTTTTATTCCATTGATAACCGGGCCATTTTTTGCTGTTCAGCACTGTGCTACTTTAACTGGCAATTGCTCAGTAATGCTACACTACCCAAAGTAAATTTATATAATTTTTTTTTTCACACAAATAGGGCTCTTAAAGACAGGAGCTGAATTCTAAAGCAGCCTTAAACCATATGAGCGCACCTATAACGTTAATAAGCGTTTTGGATGTGTCATACAGACATTCATGTTGTGTCAGGCAACACTTCTTAAATGCCCTGTGAGATGTATTTTTCTGTTTTTGTACAAGGCTAAAATGGGAAAGGATTTTTTTTTTTTTGAGTAACAGTGGAGGTCTAGGGCTATAATTATTGCTCTACCGATCGCGGCAATACCTCACATGTGTGGTTTGAACACCACTTTTATCTTGTAGCGGACCGCCCACAGAAGAGGATACCGGGGTTATGGCAGCTAGCTGCTGCCATAACGATATCCTCCTTCAAACAGCCGACGTAAAACTGCGGCGGGCGGTCCATAAGTGGTTAACCGCTTGCCGACTGCATCACCTAGATATGTGGCGGCTACAACTTTTGCACAAACCATTTTTAATGTGCACTTATTGGGATTTTTTTTTTTTTACAAAAAAATATGTAGCAGATTACATATTGGCCTACATTTTATGAAAATATTTTATTGGATATGTTTTATAGCAGAAAGTAAAAAAATATATTTTTTATTTTAATTTTTTTTTTTTATATTATCAAAGTCTCTCTTAGAATGGGACTTTTATAAGGTGACCAAAGATGATGACTATATATTAATAAAATGTGTAAAATCTATTTTTATCTCTTTAATGAGGCACAAAGCAAATATTATGTCAAAATTGTTTAAGATAAGCACAAAATTATAGAAGTGGTGATGCCCAAAACCATGAATGGCTGTATGATCAAAGGTTCAAGAAAGGCTATCCCGTTTTATTATTATTATTTTTATTTTTTTTTGTTTGTAGCGCAACAAATAAAAAAACGCAGTGGTGATCAAATGCCAAAAGAGAGAGATCTATTTGTGGGGAAAATAAAGGACAAATTCATGTATGTACATCGTTGCATGACGCGCAATTGTCAGTTAAAGTAACACAGTGCCGTATTGCTAAACATGGCCTGGTCTCAAAGGGGGGGGGGGGTGGGTTAAGTCTTTCAGCAGTCAAGTGGTTAAAGGTGTGAAAAAATTCAGAAGTAAATCTTGGTCCAACTTCTTATTATTATAAAAACCTTTTTTTTATTTTTTTTTTATTTAATGTATATAATCCACCTCCATACCCGATCTCTGAAAATAGAAACAGATAACCACCGCTCTAGGACTTTCCTTCTAAGCGAATGCTCCTGTGTGAGAGCCCCAGGTGCTGGCTAACAGCACAGCAAATTGAAAATCGGGAAGAACTCCGGACAGCCGCACACCGGGAAAATAAAATTCAAAAAGGTTTATTTAAAAGCCAGAACCACTTCAATCCAAAACTCGACAAAAGGGGGGGGGCGGTACAGAGCTGACGCGTTTCGCACTGTATTTCAGTGCTTACTCATAGCTGTTGTGAAATACAGTGCGAAACGCGTCGGCTCTGTACCCCCCCTTTTGTCGAGTTTTGGATTGAAGTGGTTCTGGCTTTTAAATAAACCTTTTAGAATTTTAATTTCCCGGTGTGCGGCTGTCCGGAGTTCTTCCTGATTTTCAATTTGATCTCTGAAAATAATACTGTCATCTGACCGTACCGCATTTTTCAAACTTTTTACCGTATGCAAGTATTTTTGGGTGGGACCATTTTCTTTCCTCACAAATCTACTCCCTCCCCTGTGTTTGGATCAAATGCTAGACCACATTGGTATTTATATGTTACAGATATGTTGGCATCTGCTACTGAGGAAGTGGAGCAAATCCACAAAACGCTTCAAGCTTTATAGGATGTAATCTTGTCTTCACCATACGGTTTACCTTTCTTTCAAGACCATACCATGTACAGGGGGTCCCCGCGTTACGAACTCGTTAGGGACTGCCCGCCTGTACGGAAGTCGGAAATGTTCGTAAGTCGGCCGCGCATGCGCAGACCGACAAATCCGGAGATTTCCGGACATTTCCGATGTTCCGTCTAATGCCGTTCTGCGCATGCGTGGCAAATTACGCACATTTCCGGCATTTTCCGAAGCTCCGTATGGGCGCGCATGCGCAGAATGGCCAAAAGACGGCGAAAAATAAGGAAAAATGGCGGAGGGTCCCCGCAGAGCCCCGTTCGTAAGTAGGGGTTGTTCGTAGGTCGGGCGTTCATAAGTCGGGGACCCCCTGTATACAGTTGTGCTTATAAGTTTACATACCCTGGCAGAATTAGATTTCTTGGCCATTTTTCAGAGAATATGATTAACACAAAAACTTTTCTTTCACTCATGGTTCGTGTTTGATAATAAATAGCTTCAGCCAATCAACTGTGTTTACTCTTTTTAAATCATAATAGAAACTACCCAAATGACCCTGATCAAAAGTTTACATACCCTGGTGATTTTGGCCTGATAACATGCACACAAGTTGACACAAAGGTAAACACAGTTGATTGATAATAAATGGCTTCAGACAAACATGAGTGAAAGAAAAGTTTTTGTGTTCTCATACATATTCTCTGAAAAATGGCCAAGAAATCATAAATTCCGCCAGGGTATGTAAACTTATGAGCACAACTGTATCTTGCCATTTTAACTGACCCCATGACACAGATTATATTGCCTTACATTACGGGCAACTGCAATGTGCTATGATGTTATAAATGTTTAGCGTTTACTTGTCTATAGTGTCTGTATGTATAGAGCGGCATAATTCTGGCTAAAAAGAGAATCGCAAATTTTTTGCTTGGAAGATGGATCACGATTCTCTCATGATTCTCAAGGCATAACATCTTTCACATTAAACAAAATAATTGCATTAACTTTACTGTTTCGTTTTTTATTATTCATTGAAGTGTATTTTTCCCAAAAAATTGCGCTTTGAAAGACCGTTGGGCAAATGCAGTGTGACATAAAATATTGCAACAATCGCCATTTTATTCCCTCGGGTCTCTGCTAAAAAAAATATATGTAATGTTTGGGGGTTCCAAGTAATTTTCTAGCAAAAAAATCAGATTTTAACTGTAACAAGTCAACAAGTGTCAGAAAAAGGTTTAGACTTTAAGTGGTTAACTTCCTGCATATTCACACAGAAGTTTTATCCCTTTGATCTAAGACAGAAGAGTTACAATGGTGGTTAAAATCCTTGCATGAAAGAATCGAGAAACTCTACAATATAGATCGTCAGGGGGGGGAAATCGAGATTGCAATCTTTTAACGATTAATTGTGCAGCACTAATGTATATAGAAAATGACCAATACCTACTCATGTACCAATTGCAATGTGCTATGTTATTTTGCTCATGTAAATAAACGCATATATACATTTTTTTTTTTTTACCTACTGTAATTTAGTTGTCACTTCATTTAAAGTCCCAAACCCCCTTTATTAGCATCAAAGAATATCTTCCTTCCTAGCCATCTTTATAAACTGCCAATTGCCCTGCTCCCTCCATTTATTAGTGATGAAGCGATGCGGACATGTTTGTAGCCCATATGAGTAGAGCAACCTATTGTGACAATCATGGATCCCTCCCTAGATACAGTGGAGACGTGACATAGACTCCCTGTACCTTGGTGACTATTTGCAGGATTACCCGGTAAACAAAAGAAATACAGCTCCCCCATACTAAACCCTAGTAATCTTCAATATTTTACATTTTGGGTTCAGGTACACTATAGGTAAACCAGTTAACACATATATTAAAAAAATAAAAATAAAATGGAAGTGGATCCGTCCTCTTCCGTTTAGGCCAGTGGTCTCCAAACTGCGGCCTGAGAGACAGAGGTGGCCCTTTGCTGGCTTTTTTTTTATCTGGCCTTTGGGACACTATTCCTCCCATTGACCCCAATGATGGGGCACAATTCTTTCCACTGACACCAATAATGGGATACTATTCCACCAACTGACCTCCCAATGGCGGGGCACTATTCCACCAACTGACCCCCCAATGGCGGGGCACTATTCCACCAACTGACCCTCCAATGGCGGGGCACTATTCCACCAACTGACCCTCCAATGGCGGGGCACTATTCCACCAACTGACCCCCCAATGGCGGGGCACTATTCCACCAACTGACCCCCCCCAATGGCGGGGCACTATTCCACCAACTGACCCCCCAATGGCGGGGCACTATTCCACCAACTGACCCCCCAATGGCGGGGCACTATTCCACCAACTGACCCCCCAATGGCGGGGCACTATTCCACCAACTGACCCCCCAATGGCGGGGCACTATTCCACCAACTGACCCCCCAATGGCGGGGCACTATTCCACCAACTGACCCCCCAATGGCGGGGCACTATTCCACCAACTGACCCTCCAATGGCGGGGCACTATTCCACCAACTGACCCTCCAATGGCGGGGCACTATTCCACCAACTGACCCCCCAATGGCGGGGCACTATTCCACCAACTGACCCCCCCCAATGGCGGGGCACTATTCCACCAACTGACCCCCCCAATGGCGGGGCACTATTCCACCAACTGACCCCCCCAATGGCGGGGCACTATTCCACCAACTGACCCCCCCAATGGCGGGGCACTATTCCACCAACTGACCCCCCCAATGGCGGGGCACTATTCCACCAACTGACCCCCCAATGGCGGGGCACTATTTCTTCCCACTGACACCAGTCATGGTGTACTATTTCTCCCACTGACACCAATGATGGTCTCCCAATGGCCACCGTCTGTCCCCCCCCCCCCAAAGTCTGAAGAACAGTAAACGTGCCCTTTGTTTACAAAGTTTGGAGACCCCTGGTTTAGGCGGATCAAACTGGAGGACAGTTGAGTGTAAACGGACACCGTAGTCCATTTACTCCTGGCCGCCCAGGAGCGGGCTCCAATGCTGCTCTGCAGACAGTGAGCAGTCACAGATGTATCATCTGCCCGCTCTGATCAGCAGGGGATCCGCCACATCTGGAAGGGGCCTTGCATGGATAACAAAGAAAACAGAAGGGCGCACCGACCTTTGTGCATTACCACTAAAAGGCTTTTATTAAAATCGATAAAACAGCAAATTTTCTACTCACAAGCGAGTACACGATAAAGGCAAATGCATAGATAGATAGATACGTCCACTGCTAAGAACCTCCGACCTCCGCTCTTAGATACCGTGAAGATCTGATGCTTCCTCTAGCGAATGGCTGACGCGTTTCAGGGGAGCACCCCTTTCCTCAGAGCCTACAAATGGGCAATGGTCTCGTCCTTGGATAAACAGATTACATAAACAAGCATGAATTTGTGGGAGAATGTTTTCTCCTTGGATAATGATTTTTAATGAAAACTAGTATCAAAAGGAGAGATCTGAATGTTTGCAGACTGCTTCTGATGCTATAATATTTCACCAAATTATAGATGATGTATTCATCACCAGGGCCCCCTTTGACTACTTAAAATGTGTCCCTGTTGAAGACGTTTTTAATCCCTTCCTTCCTCTTCTGTCCGCTCCTGACAGGTTTTTAAGAGGAAATCTCCCCAATTGGGACACGGATGACAACAAACGCTAATCTAGGCACTGATCCTTACCCACTCTATCCAAAAAACAAAACAAAGTTGGGCTTCAATTTCAATTAGTTACTGTTCTTGCAGCGGCAGTCTTCTGTCATGTTAATGATGAGTGTGTTGCTCAGGTCTAAATATATTAGACATGGAAATATCACTTGCAATCTTCTACAGCTTCATATTATGACTGGGGCAGGAAATTGACCAAGGACTGTGTAAATGCACTGTTACATTTAAAATTGCTGTAAGACTGCATTTTCAAAATAGTTCTTTGCGGAAATATATGCATATCAACAATAAATGAATACTGAGATCATTTTGCCAGTTTAAGATTGAGAGTAACTTTAATTTCTATAGACCTGTTTTCCTTGCAGAGTACAGGATAAGTCTTGTAGTTGCATTACTGTAACTAATACAAGGGAATATTTGTAAAAGCCTTCTCTTTCCAGTTTAGTCAGGCTAAAGTAAATGTTAGAGCTAAGTATTCTATAATACCACCACATGCAGGCATCACAAGCATGGAGAAAAGCATTACAGGGAACAGCCTTGCCTCTGTTAACAAACAGAGCTGCTAGTGTTTCTATGAATAGGCACTTTTTCCACATTTTAAAGTAATGGCTGCTCTGATAGCAAGAACAGATGAAATAAGCTTACGTTTTTATGTAGGTGTCATTAGTGTTGGACTTTGAAGTGGACTTGTAGAAGGCCGTGTCCTTGTTGGTTTTGGTTATGAGGATTGGAACACAATATTGCAAAGTTCACACTACCCAATTCTCTAAAAAAAAAAAACATTCTGTGGTTGTATTATTTTTCAGCTAAGCAGCCACTGTCTGGAGTTTAGGAGGCTGAATGCCTTTTACAGCGGGACTACTGCTTCCGCAAGCCAAGCATTTGACTCACAGTAGCGGCACAACACCATGGATTTGGATGGGGCAGTGCTGCCTGTTAGCTCGGCATGCCAAATTTGATTTGCCATTACTAAAACACAAAGTATTGCAGCCTGCAGCATGTGAACATTTTTTTCTCTGGCTGTATTGTAGACTTTAGGGGGGGGGGGGAGAGTAAAACGACTACTCAAGCACCTGTGTTTTAATCACTTCCTGCCAATAGAACTTCCTATAACAACCTGGGCTTGAAATGGATATATCGGGATAGTTCTGGCAGCTGCAGGCATCATCCTGGTATCTTTCTTTCCAGCCTGCGATTCTCTTCAATGTAAAAGCCATCCTAGTGGCTGATTAGCCACTGAATGACTTTTACAGGCAGTGGGAGGGGATGACCCCACCCGCCCACCGATGCCTATCTGGGCTTTCCCATGCGATCGGGGAGTCCAGAATCCGATGCAGCACCGCCGGGTTACCACCGAACTGGTTGTGGACCAGATGTTATCCGGTCATCTCTGTGATCCTGGGAGGCCGGAAGCAATGTCATGATGTCGCTTTCTGCTCTGGCGGTGGTAAACATTGCCATTTATTTCGGAAAAGCAGAGATACATTATTTTTAATTATTTCTTTAAATCTCCTCTCCATGGTAGACAGACAGATGTGGGGGTCTTATAGTTCCCAGATGTCTCCATAAAGAGAACCTAAAAAAATACATAGGTCGCACCTGCATGTGTAAATGGTGTTTGCTCCATACACATGAGGTATCGCCGTGAACGTTATAGTGAGAGCAAATATTCTAGCTCTAGACCTCCTCTGTAACTCTAAACTGGTAACCTGTACAAATTAAAAAAAAAACTGTAGTTTTGGCTCCATTCCACAAGCGTGCGCAATTTTAAATATATATATATATATATATATATATATATATATATATATATATATATATATATACAGGGGGTCCCCGACTTACAAACATCCGACTTACAAACGACTCCTACTTACAAACGGAGGGAGACAACAGGAAGTGAGAGGAAATCTACCCCTAGGAAGGGAAATTCACTCCTGTAAGAGTTAATATGGGAAAAAGGTGTCTCCACGGATGCTTTATCACCAGTCCATGTTTCCCTAACAGCCCAAAATTTTCTAAATCCAATTGTTATTGGGACAGAAGGTGAGGTGAAATCTTCTGAACAGGGGCACAGACAGCAAAACAAATGTTACAGGGGTGATAACCCTTCTCTATGTTATCTAAAAAACGTAAAAATAGATTTTTTGGCTGGAGCTACACCTAAAAAATGTACCTGTTCCGACTTACAAAACAGATTCAACTTAAGAACAAACCTAAAGTCCCTATCTTGTTTGTAACCCGGGGACCCCCTGTATATATATATGTGTGTATATGTATGGTACCAAAATTGGTTTATATGTTTATTTTTTTTTTTTTGCATTAAAATCTATTAGTATATTTTTTTTTTCCCCCAAAAAAAAGCGTTTGAAAAATTGCTGCGCAAATACCGTGAGACATAAAAAATTGCAACACCCACCAATTTATTCTCTAAGGCCTCTGCTTAAAAAATATTAATAATGTTCTGAGTAATTTTCTAGCAAAAAATTATTTATAAATGTAGGAGATAAATTCCAGAATTGGCCTGGATGGGAAGTAGTTATTGGCCCCTTCCATGGTCGCTCGTGTGTAAGAGGCCTGTATTTGAAGCATGGTATTTAAGTTCGTTATTTGTATTCCAACTGATTTGGTTGTGAGAGGCACAAATTACAAACCACAGAAGTCTAGACATCAGCTTTCTTATTAAAGTTTGATTTGTAGGTCTCACTCTTTTTATACTAGGGGTTGATTTACTAAAACTGGAAAGTGCAAAATCTGGTGCAACTCTGCATGGTAGCCAATCGGCTTCTAAGTTCAGCTTGTTCAATTAAGGTTTGACAATAAAACCTGGAAGCTGATTGGTTTCTGTGCACAGCTGCACCACATTTAGCATTCTCCAGTTTTGGTAAATCAACCGCCTAGTTCTTTAGTAACCAAATGTCAAAGCTGCTACATTGGATGTACTGACATCATTTGTAAAGCCATGTTCACAGCTGTCAAGAAATTGGATGATGTTTGGGATGTCTTTGGGAAAAATTTTGCAAAGGCAAATAGTCTTTTCAGCACTATGTTAGTGATAGTAAAAGCTGGAGTGTGTCGGTTGATAGCCTTTTCTCTGGTGATGACAATGCTGCAAGGGTTGTTTGCAACTAACCTCTGTCATTCATGTGTGTATCATAGGAGAGTCAAAAGATAGAAAGATATTTGGTGATGGTTGGTTAAGGCCCCTTGCCTTTGCCTGGATTTGCCTTTAGTAATATAATTGTATTTAGAAAAATAATCCAAATGGCGCTATTTAGTAGGGGATGAACTTGTGAAGCCAATATGCCTGTATAATGTGGACCGTTATGCATGCTGTAATCCTCCCTTTTGAATTTGTAGTTTCTGTTTCTGTGTTGTGGTAATATTTTAGAAAAGATTAGGTCAATTAGCAAAGAGGACAACGTTGAATACAAGACTTCAGTTCTGCATCTTAAAATATCTTCTACTGAAGTTTTGCTTTTTCTATGCTAGCTGTCTTTTTGCTGCCCAGTCCCCTCCTGTCAAGTGGCAGTGTCTGTAAAATATGACTTCTAATGCCGTGCATCCGGAAAGTATTCACAGCGTTTCACTTTTTCCACATATTCAAAAATGGTCTAAATTCATTATTTTACTTCAAATTCTATAAACCATACCCCATAATGACCACGTGAAAAGTTTGTTTCGAAATCTTTGTTAATTTTTTTTAAAAAATAAAAAAAGACATACGTATTCCCAGCCTTTGCCATGAGACTCAAAATTGAGCTCAGGTGCATCCGGTTTCCACTGATCATCCTTGAGATGTTTCTACAACTTCATTGTAGTCCCCCTTTGGTAAATTCAGTTGATTTGACATCATTTGGAAAGGCGCACACCTTGCTATATAAGTTCCCACAGTTAACCGTGCATGTCAGTGCACAAACCAAGGCATGAAGTCCAAAGAATTGTCTGTAGACCTCAGACAGGATTGTATCAAGGCACAGATCTGGGAAAGGGTACAGAAAAATTTCTGTAGCATTAAAGATCCCAATGAGCACTGTGGCCTTCATCCGTTAATGGAAGAAGTTTGGAACCACCAGGACTCTAGAGTGGGCTGCCCGGCCAAAGTGAGCGATCGGGCGAGAGGGGCCTAGGTCAGGGGGGTTACCACGAACCTGATGGTCACTCTGACAGAACTCCAGCGTTTCTCTGTGGAGAGAGGAGAACCTTCCAGAAGAACAACCATCTCTGCAGCAATCCACCAATCAGGCCTGTATGGTAGAGTGGCCAAACAGAAGCCACTCCTCAGTAAAAGGCACATGACAGCCTGCCTGGACCTGAAGGACACTCAGACCTTGAGAAACAAAATTTTCTAGTCTAACGAGACAAAGATTGAACTCTGTGGCCTGTATTGCAAGTGTTGTGTCTGGAGAAAACCAAGTACCGCTCATACCTGGCCAATATCATCCCTACAGTGAAGCATGGTGGTGGCAATATCATGCTGTGGGGATGTTTTTCAGTGGCAGGAACTGAAAGACTAGTCAGGATCGAGGGGAAGATGAATGCAGAAATGTATGAGACATCCTTGATGAAAACCTGCTCCAGAGCACTCTGGACCTCAGGCTGGGGTGAAGGTTAATTTTCCAAAATGACAACTACCCTAAGCACACAGCCAAGATAACAAAGGAGTGGCTATGGGACAACTCTGTGAATGTCCTTGAGCCCAGACTTGAACCCAATTGAACATCTCTGTAGAGATCTGAAAATGGCTGTGCACCGATGCTCCCCATCCAACCTGATGGAGCTTGAGAGGTCCTGCAAAGAAGAATGGGAGAAATTGCCCAAAAATAGGTGTGCCAAGCTTGTAGCATCATACTCAAAAAGTATTGGGGCTGTAATTGGTGCCAAAGGTGCTTCAACAAAGTATTGAGCAAATGCTGTGAATACTTGCGTACATGTGATTTATTTTTATTTTATTTTTTAATTTTAATAAACTTGCGGATTTCAAACAAACTTCTTTCACATTGTCATTATGGGGTATTGTTTGTAGAATCTTGAGGAAAATAATGACTTTAATCCATTTTGGAACAAGGCAGTAACATAACAAAATGTGGAAAAAGTGAAGCGCTGTGAATACTTTCCGGATGCACTGTAGACTTTTGGGCCTCGTGCACACTGCATGTTTTTACAGCTGCTGTTTCTGACGTCAGATTTTTTTTCTACAGTCAATAAACCTTCCCCGTCATGTTTTCTCATGTGTCCATGCACACCTAGGCTGTCATCAACTGTTTTTGGCAGGGGCGTTTTTGGGCTGTAAAAAACAAAAAAAACTAGTGCGTTCTGAGATGAGTTTTTTCGGCTGTAAAAATGCAGATAAACGCCAATAAATGCTCCCCTGCATTTTTTTATGTTTTTGATCCCATTCATATTAAAAAAAAAATAATTAAAACTATTTTTTTTTAATTTATTTTTTTATCGGATATAAGTTGACAAAATCGAGATACTTACTTACATTTGTTCAGCTCCTTTTTAAAATATGAAGTCATATCAGAGCTACAGAGAACAAACCATGCTAATTGGGTTATTGGAATGCTGTCTTTTATTAAATAAAAGCCCGGTGAGTCATTCTTCTTGGCTTCCCTTCATCCGCATCATTTAACCACCAGACAGTTAGATTACGGCTATTTGCTACATTTGCAGTAACGTAATTGTGTTGGCATATAATAGGGTTGTTTCGGATTACAGCAGAGCCTCTGGGCACGTTGAACAGTGTCAGACCTATCTGTGTTCCTAGATTTAGTTTAAAAGGGTATAGTTGATCGTGATGTAAATTATATGTTAAGAAATCGGACAGAAACAATATAACATTGTGTTGAATATCGTTTTGTATTTTCTGCTGTGAAAAAGACTTGTATGTCCTATTTAAGCTTCATCCGGTTTAATAAATTTTCCACAACTGGCCTGCATCTTGTTACCTATTGCATTGTAAAATGCATTGTGTTTTTTTTTTTCATCTAAAAATAGATACTTTTGTATTTTGGTGATGTTTAGTCTATGAAGTGATGAAGTGAGTTAGCCATTACATGGTCTATATTTCCTGATTTATTATGTTTTTTTTTGCTCTGTAATTTGCTGGGGATTAAGAAGTATCATTTGAAATCTGGTATTTTTTATAGATTATTTTTTTTTTATTATTTTTCCTACGGACTTTTAGCCTGGGTTCACACTAGATATGGTGCGACCTCCTGGCAAATTCACTGTAGATTTGGCACCGCATCTAAATCACAACCCATCCGTGCGAACCGATTGTGAGGGGTCATTAAGATACACTCCACAATCGGTTTGCAAAACGCATTGCTTTTTTTTGTCACACTTATTCACACCCATGTGATTCTGGTGCAGACAAAAAAAAAATGGTCCTGCACCAGTTTGGTGCGAATGCAGTGCAATTTTAGCCATACAAATCCATGGCCCAATTTCACCCCAGAGGCACCACGTGTAATTTGCACAGGAATGTGCTGCAATTCCTGTGCGAATTACATGCACCGCAGCATTGTGAACCGAGGCTCAGAGCTGTAAACTAGGACTGTGATATTCAGGGCAGCTGAATCCAGTGCCCGTTCCCTTTTTGGGAGAAGCAGCACAACACACATATACACATACACTATATTGCCAAAAGGAGTTGGGACACCTGCCTTTACACGCACATTGCTTTACTTTACTGCCATCCCAGTCTTAGTCTGTAGGGTTCAATATTGAGTTGGCCCACCCTTTGCAGTTATAACAGCTTCAACTCTTCTGGGAAGGCTGTCCACAAGGTTTAGGAGTGTGTCTATGGGAATATTTGACCATTCTTCCAGAAGAGCATTTGTGAGATCAGGCACTGATGTGGACAAGAGCCTGGCTCGCAGTCTCTGCTCTAATTCATCCCAAAGGTCTTCTATTGGGTTGAGGTCAGGACTCTGTGCAGGCTAGTCAAGTTTCTCCACCCAAAACTCAGAAGAAAAATGGAGAAAACCAAACATGAATGAGAGCCTGGCCCTTTCTATCACATCCCAAAGCGAGTTTGAAAAACTATTGAGGATAGCCCCAAGGGATAGTATGGATAGAAAAGTATGACAGGATCAAAAGGCAAAAATATATCATAAACAATTTTGTATAATGTAAAAAATATAAGTTTTTTTATTAAATACACAAAATATTATTTACACATCTACAGTATATGGAGACATGCAGAGAAAAAAAACACACATATGAAATACCAACTGCTAACTTGGGTTGAAGCACACTATGAATCGGACCGTAGGTGTAAATAACAGAACCCGACATGTTTTGGAAGAACTTAAGGCGATAAGGCTAAATTGATATGTTCATTTCCTTCTTCGGGGGTTTTACATTGGCGTGTTGGTATATTTTAAAGCATGTGTCAAAGGCTTATATGGCACAGAGTGGATAGATGATCTTTCAGGTCTCAGATCTTAAATGCTTGCTGAATTGTATCATTTGTAAAGGAACAGCAATGAATACTGTAACGTTGAACAGTTATACTGTTCAGACGGGAAGAGAATTTCTAATCTCTAACTTCATCAGAAAAATATAGAAAAAGGTAAGTTTGGGCAAAACGGCAAAAAACTTTCTCTCCCACAGACAAGCAGCAATTCAGTGGATACGGGGACTGCCAAAGCAATATGGACCAATAGCCGGAACCTTGCAAAGGCAGCAATAAAATGTAGCTTTCCGGGAGGAAGACCTGTATCCTGGCTGTGCGGCTCATCCAAAACTCGCTCACCCATGTCTTTATGGCTATGGATCTGCTGGTAGGTGAGACTTTCTGAATGTAAACGTTACTCCTTTTACTATGTATAAGCCAACAGAACATCGTATTCATTTACTGGGGCTGTGCACTATGCAACCCATGTGAAAGTAATGCTTCTTTTTGATGGACAAAAACCATGGCGGCTCGCTCTTCCTCCCATGTAGACACAGCTTTCTGCCAACTTAAGGACAGAAATCTCATGAAAGGAGTAGAGACTATATCATTTGCTTAGGCGAAAAAATGAAGTAGTGGAGTACAATCAAATTTTATAAATGCTGCCTCATTGCCACGAATGCAGTCTCTGAATGCAGCCTCACCATTGCCATCATTGGAGCCTGATCCATGCCCATCTGCAGCCTCGGAGGGGGCGGGACGAGCGCCAACAGATTACATACAGGAGAATCTCCTGTTTACTCGCCGAGTAAACGGGAGATTCTCCTGTATGTAATCTGAAGACGCTCATCACGCCCCCCCCCCCCCCCTGTCCCCTCCGAGGAATGATAAATATGGTTGGGGGCCACAAAAGATCTATATTCTATCCAAATTACCAGAGGGGCTATATGAAACCGCAATTGGCCCGAGGTCTGGACTTTGAACATGCCTGGTCTAGATTTTTATTTCTGTGACTTCTGCAGAAGAGCAGATTCAGGCAGTGATCCTCCAGTCCAGCATTTGTTACATGACTATGTTCCTTTACATCCAGGCATGTGACAAGATTAGGGGCCGGGGGAGCCTATAGCTGTTTTTTTTTTTTTTTTTTTTCTAATGCCGCGTACACACGATCGGAAATTCCGCCATCAAAAGTCCGATGA
Source organism: Lithobates sylvaticus (assembly GCA_028564925.1). Taxonomy (NCBI): domain Eukaryota; kingdom Metazoa; phylum Chordata; class Amphibia; order Anura; family Ranidae; genus Lithobates; species Lithobates sylvaticus. Next base: position 444,307,291 of record CM053029.1, on the reverse strand, counting down.
GAGCTTTTGGTCGGAAAATGCCACCGTGTGTATGCTCCATCGGACTTTTGCTGGCGAAATTACAGCCAGCAAAAGATTGAGAGCAGGTTCTCAATTTTTTTTTTTTTTCGGAGGAAGATGCTGCAGATGCTGGAACATGTTACGTTCAGGTGGATAACAGGTAAAATGTTCCAAAGGTGAACTTACCTTTTTACTCAGGTACATAGACTTGTATAAATGGGTGTAGGATTTCTTGTAAACTTGCTGAATGCACACCCCAAGCACCAGGCCTGAAAAGGGCAAAAGGTTCAACTTTTCCATACACACAAAAAAAAAACGAAGCAAAATTTATTTCTTCCCTTCATGAGGTATGAGAAGACTTAACTTGTATTTCGCTTCCATTAACCTATAATAATGACATTTGAGCTGCAAAATGGCTCAAGTCACACTAATGCTGGGAGGACTTTTCCTTGTATCTACTAGTCCTATACTACCATATTCCAAAGTCATTTTCTGGCATCTATTAGTGTAAATAGCACAAGGTAGGTGTGAGCTAACTGGTTGTTTAGGGTCTCTGCAAATTTGTCTCATTTTGAGTAATTTCGGTAAATTTCCTTTGTTGCCCCAAAGAAGTATTTACAGTAAATTCACAAAGAAGTGCAAGACTAAGCTGCTCATTTTGTAGATCTAATATGAGACCCTAACCATGTGTCTGAGTCATACTATTCAGAAAACATGATGGTGCCTGTCGGAGCATACCAGCTGGGGGCAAAGACTGCTGACAGTTCAAGAAAAATTACTAAATGTGTTTGATGCTAATATTTTACTTTGTGCAGGTGTCTTGAAAAATTGGGTATTTTTTGTTAATGCACACATAGCAGCACTGTGGACAGAGGGTGAAAAAAAGTACTGCATAATGTATGTAGAGGTTAAAAACTTTTTTTTTTTTTGTTTTGTCTGTTTTATGGGCATCTGTTACCATTTTTTCCCATTATGATAGCAATACAAATGATAGTTTTCTTGTTCATACAGTATGCCTGGTTATATGTAGGTATCAGCAAATTTGCCAATATCTTGGAGCTGTGGGAACCCTTCATATAACCCCTCCCAGAGATCTTCAGTTTTTTGCTAGTGTCTTTAGGTAATAATGTAAAAAAGACCGCGCTGATCTAAAAAGTAGACCTAAAATATATAAAAAAACAGGCTGCAGTAATAGGGAGATAACCAAATAACAGAGAACAGAAAAAAACTGCGCCACAACATGTAATTAAAAAAAGAACTAATGAAATTAAACTTTAAACAGGATAGTAACTGAGTGGGATTTCACAGGCATATTAGTAGTCCATAGAAGAGGGCAAAAAAGATGGTGAACAGAAGTCTATGTAATCTATGATGAATCCACTTCTTCACGATACCACCTTAGTGCACACAAATCCAACAGGTGAATCCCACCACCAGTAATCAAAGCTGCTTACCAGAGAGCAGCTATCAGAAAGCACAGCTCCTCATACACAGGATATAACGTCCAGCACCACACTTCCCCAGATGAATAAAGCACAAGCCTCAAAACTCAGCAGTCAGTAGATGCTCGGCGATCAATGGGTAACATCATGGACCATGTGGATTAAAATGAGGAGACCATAGCGTGATACAGTAAAAGCAATGGGTTTTAATAAGAAACAAGCAGTACAAAGTACTCACATTTGAGCAGATAAGTAACGCTTTTTTTTTTTAAAAAATGCCGGCCGGCATGCATGGAGCCCTTTCTCCTCGTCTCGGGTGCGGTGACGTCACTGCACGTCCTCCCAGATGCATTTCATCTTCATAAGACGTTTTCAATGGGGATAGGGCATGCAGTAACTCACCGCTAAATAAATAGAACCAAGCCTCGTTTGCAACATGCAAGGAACTGGTCAATCGGCCATCTTGGTTATGGGAAACAATGCCCATAGTTAGGAATATGTGTGTAAATAAGAGCGCGGACCTGCTATTCAGCAAAAGGACCGCTCTTAATGCAATGTACAATAAATGCACTATTCGATCAAGGGACAACCAAGCCCAGGCGAATTCATATATCAAGAAAGCCGAATCTTATGGAAAAATAAAAAATAAAAAAAAAAAAAGTAATCTTTCTCATGGAAATAAAAAAAAATTAAAAATTTTATTTTTATTTTTTTTTATTTCCATGAGAAAGATGAGTTTTTTTTTTTTTTTTTTTTTCTCCATAAGATTCGGCTTTCTTGATATATGAATTTGCCTGGGCTTGGTTGGCCCTTGATCGAATAGTGCATTTATTGTACATTGCATTAAGAGCGGTCCTTTTGCTGAATAGCAGGTCCGTGCTCTTATTTACACACATATTCCTAACTATGGGCATTGTTTCCCATAACCAAGATGGCCGATTGACCATTTCCTTGCATGTTGCAAACGAGGCTTGGTTCTATTTATTTAGCGGTGAGTTACTGCATGCCCTATCCCCATTGAAAACGTCTTATGAAGATGAAATGCATCTGGGAGGACGTGCAGTGACGTCACCGCACCTGAGATGAGGAGAAAGGGCTCCATGCATGCCGGCCGGCATTTTTTTTTAAAAAAGCGTTACTTATCTGCTCAAATGTGAGTACTTTGTACTGCTTGTTTCTTAAAACCCATTGCTTTTACTGTATCACGCTATGGTCTCCTCATTTTAATCCACATGGTCCATGATGTTACCCATTGATCGCCGAGCATCTACTGACTGCTGAGTTTTGAGGCTTGTGCTTTATTCATCTGGGGAAGTGTGGTGCTGGACGTTATATCCTGTGTATGAGGAGCTGTGCTTTCTGATAGCTGCTCTCTGGTAAGCAGCTTTGATTACTGGTGGTGGGATTCACCTGTTGGATTTGTGTGCACTAAGGTGGTATCGTGAAGAAGTGGATTCATCATAGATTACATAGACTTCTGTTCACCATCTTTTTTGCCCTCTTCTATGGACTACTAATATGCCTGTGAAATCCCACTCAGTTACTATCCTGTTTAAAGTTTAATTTCATTAGTTCTTTTTTAATTACATGTTGTGGCGCAGTTTTTTTTTTTTTTTTTTCTGTTCTCTGTCTTTAGGTAATGATTTGTTTTCTAGCTTAACATTTTTTTATTTAATTTTTCCAAAATGCTAAATTTTTTTCACTATCTATAGCTGAGCACCAGACAATCAGGCTATAGCACAGCTTCCAGATCGGTACCCTGGGCATGCCACTGGGACTGTACCCAGACACCGCTGGAGAGGGAAGAAGAGCTGACCTGTAATGTTGCTTGCTACACTGGATCCTGTTGGCGCATCTCCTTTACACTGTATGCAGCACGGGGAGTTAGCTGGAGAGTGCTTTACAGGTCCAGGGCAGAGGGGGCCTTGATGGTTAGACCCAATCCCTGAAGACCCTTTTGGGGTGAACCCCTCAGAGGTTTATAGAGTTAAGATTGTTTGTACTTTCAGTTCAGCAGAACTTCCACTCGTACTCCTCCCCCCTCTGGTGCCACATTTGGCACCTTTCGGGGGAGGGGGGCAGGCAGGATACCTGCCTTTCAAAGGTATCCTGTTCCTACTTCTGGGAGCCTCCGCTGCGGGTATTAACGTCACCGCCCGGGCTCCCTCCTCCTTCCCCAGCCGCTGGGCCATTAGGATAGAGAAGCCTCGCGCATGCGCAGTACGGTTCCTGGCCTGAAGCCATAAGGCCCTGCCGGGTTCCCTGACTCGCAATGGAGACGGCATGCACCCCACAGGTGATGGAAACATCAGCTGCAGTGCCGACATTGCTGGACTCCCACATGGGTAAGTGTCCGATTATTACATGTCAGCAGCTGCAGTATGTGCAGCTGCTGGCTTTTAATTTTTGCAGTGGTGTACAGACCTCCGCTTTTAAGAGGTGGTATCTCAAACCTACGTAATTTTTTTTTTTTTTTTTTTTTTTTTTTTTTTTTTAAAGAACAGGTTGGTCTCCATTCTATTTTCAGTTTCAGGGGAGTGTGAATGTAAGTAATCATTAAAAACTGCACCTATACAGCATGATTCTTGGAACTTGAAAATCTGCATTGTTTAATTTTTGCACACTCAAAGTATATATTATTTTGCTCTTCTTGTTAGTAGTCTACAATTTGTAGCAATTATGTTGTCCAATCTGGATGTTTCTCATGTTCCCAACCTGAAAATACAGAGTAAACTGGAATGATGTACTACTATCAGAGTTGAAAGCGTCTGCCTTTCCGGAGAATGTACTTCTGGGTTTTTGGTCACTTAACTGTAAAAATTAGTAATCCCACTCCTTTATTGCTGCATCAGTGATCACAAAAAATAGCAAATCATTTTTTGTAAATGATGATTTGTGTTATTAGATTCATACCACAGAAGGTCTGGTGGGTGAGGATATCAACAACTTGGCTTAAGGCTGCATTCACACCTGAGCGTTTTGTCGCCCTAAGCCGCCCTACGCCTGAAGCTAAAAAACGTTCGAGGGGATAAAATACATTATTCTCTATGGAGATGGTTCACATCTCCACTCCATGTCGCCTGAAGCCGAACGCCTGAAGCTCAAACAAGTTCCGGACCCTTTTTTTGTCGCGCGAATCGGGCAGATTTGGGCGTTTGTATCCCCATAGAACATAGCAACAAATGATGACAGTGATGATACTTTTTCCTATTGGCTATCAAGAAAAACGCCGAAGTTGAAAAACGCCTGTTACGCCGTATGCAAATGTGCAAAAAAGAATGGGCGACCGTGTGCAAAGGTGCAGCAAAAGGTTATACAGGTCTGCGTCGCCCCAGGTTAGTGCCAGTACCGCAAACACCCACGCACAAAGCATACACCTCCCTTAGTGGCACAGTATCTGAACAGATCAATATCTGATCTGATCAGATCTATACTAGCGTCCCAGCAGTTTAGGGTTCCAAAAAAAACCGCATTGTTAGCGGGATCAGCCCAGATACCTGCTAGCACCTGCGTTTTCCCCCTCCGCCCAGCCCACCCAAGTGCAGTATCGATCGATCACTGTCACTTACAAAACACTAAGCACACATAACTGCAGCGTTCGCAGAGTCAGGCCTGATCCCTGCGATCGCTAACAGTTTTTTTGTGGTAGCGTTTTGATTCAGTCGCTTCAGTCAGGAGCTTTTTTACCTGTGAATCTCAAAAAAAAAAAAAAAAAAAAAAAAATGTCGTTTTATTGTTCTCTCTCTCACTCTATTCTCTCTCTATTGTTGCTCTTTTTTTACTCCATTCTATTCTGCAATGTTTTATTATGTTTTATCATGCTTGCTTTTCAGGTATGTAATTTTGTTTACTGTGTTTTAGTGTTAAGCATTTTTTTTGTTTTCAGGTGCGCCATTCAGTTGCAACGCGGATTTATTTATCTTTACAGCAACAGCGTTTGCTCCCACGATACATAAAGACGCGACTCCAACACTGTAGGAGGTGATTTCACCACCACAGTTAAAAAAAAGAGCATATATGCCGAAGCATGGGGGCAGCAGGGGGGGGGAGGAGCGATTGGCTCCTAATGCCACGTACATACGGTCGAAATTCCGACCGTGTGTACACGGCATAACTTTTGCGGGAGGATGCCCCCATGCATCGGCATATATAAATGGTGCATGTATGCCCATCATTAGAAGTGGGTGGATGAAGGGAGGTATTCTAATGGTGGGCATACCCACCAATCAATCTCTTTTTTTCGTTCAGCCAAGAGGCTGCATGAAAAAAAAAAGATTACAATATATGTCCAGTATGTTGCTGGACTTTGAATGGTTATACCAGAATGATGCCTGCAGGTTTAGGTATCATCTTGGTATCATTCTTTTCAGCCAGTGATCGGCTTTCATGTAAAAGCAATTCTAGCGGGTAATTAGCCTCTAGACTGCTTTTACAAGCAGTGGGAGGGAATGTCCCCCCTCCCGGATATAAACCGCGCCATTGGGAAATTGGGAAAGCATTTTATCACACCAATCTTGGTGTGGTCAGATGCTTTGAGGGCAGAGGAAAGATCTAAGGTCTAATAGACCCCAATTTTTTCAAAAAAAGAGTACCTGTCACTGCCTATTGCTATCATAGGGGATATTTACATTCCCTGAGATAACAATAAAAATCATAACAAAGAAAAAAAATGGAAGGAACAGTTTAAAAATAAAATAAAAAAGCTAAATAAATAAAAAAAAAAACAAAAAAAAAAAAAAAGCACCCCTGCCCCCCCTTCTCTTGCGCAAAGGCGTACACAAGCGTTGGTCTGGCGTCATATGTAAACAGCAATTGCACCATGCATGTGAGGTATCACCGCGAAGGTCAGATCGAGGGCAGTAATTTTAGCAGTAGACCTCCTCCGTGAATCTAATGTGGTATCATGTAAAGGCTTTTAAAGGCTTTTAAAAATGTATGTAGTTTGTCGCCACTGCGTGTTTGTGCGCAATTTTAAAGCATGTCGTGTTTGGTATCCATGTACTCGGCCTAAGATCATATTTTTTATTTCATCAAAAATTTGAGCAATATAGTGTGTTTTAGTGCATTAAAATAAAAAAAAGTGTGTTTTTTCCACAAAAAATGCGTTTGAAAAATCGCTGCGCAAATACTGTGTGGAAAAAAAAAAATGCAACACCCACCATTTTAATCTGTAGGGCCTTTGCTTTAACATTATATATAGTGTTTGAGGGTTCAACGTAATTTTCTTGCAAAAAAAAAATATGTTTTCATGTAAACAAAAAGTGTCAGAAAGGGCTTTGTCTACAAGTGGTTAGAAGAGTGGGTGACGTGTGACATAGGCTTCTAAATGTTGTGCATAAAATGCCAGGACAGTTCAAACCCCCCCCAAATGACCCCATTTTGGAAAGTAGACACCCCAAGCTATTTGATGAGAGCAATGTTGAGCCCATTAAATATTTTTTTTTTTTGTCCCAAGAGATTGAATAATGAAAAAAAAAAAATATATATATTTTTTTTACAAAAAGTTGTCACTAAATGATATATTGCTCAAACATGTCATGGGCATATGTAGAAATACACCCCAAAATACATTCTGTTGCTTCTCCTGAGTACGGGGATACCACATGTGTGGGACTTTTTGGGAGCCTAGCTGCGTACGGAACCCCAAAAACCAATCACCGCCTTCAGGCTTTCTAAGGGTGTAATTTTTTTATTTCACTTCTCACTGCCAATCACAGTTTCGGAGGCCATGGAATGCCCAGATGGCATAAAACCCCCCAAAATGACCCCATTTTGGAAAGTAGACACCCCAAGCTATTTGCTGAGAGGTATTGTGAGTATTTTGCAGATGTCGCTTTTTGTCACAAAGTTTTGAAAATTGAAAAAAGAAAAAAAAAAATTTTTTTTCTTTACTTTCTTCATTTTCAAAAACACATGAGAGCTGTAAAATACTCACCATGCCTCTCAACAAATAGCTTGGGGTGTCTACTTTCCAAAATGGGGTCATTTGGGGGGGTTTTGTGCTATTTTGGCATTTTATGGCCTTCGAAACTGTGATAGGTAGTGAGGAGTGAAATCAAAAATTTGCACCCTTAGAAATCCTGAAGGCGGTGCTTGGGTTTCGGGGCCCCGTACGCGGCTAGGCTCCCAAAAAGTCCCACACATGTGGTATCCCCATACTCAGAAGAAGCAGCAAAATGTATTTTGGGGTGCAATTCCACATATAACTATGGCATGTGTGAGCAATATATCATTTAGTGACAACTTTTTGAAAAAAAAAAAAATCTTTTTTATTTTTGTCTTTATTCAATCACTTGGGACTAAAAAAAATTTTAACTTGTAAAGCATGATGCAGTAAAGTGATTGGATAGTACAAATATTTTATGCTCCGGTTATAGTGGGTACAGTGTTGATTTTACACAAATGAATGCTGTTTATTGCCCCGGTTTGCTAAACTAAAATACTTTGGTAACTATTTTGAAGTTTAGAAGGGACTATCTGTGATATTTTAATGCAAGACCAACTAGTTTAATCTGACAATTTTTTTTGTTTGTTGGGGTACTTTTGACACGGCTGGACCGGTTAGGTCTGCCTGTCAGTTTTTCAAGCGGACCCTATCAGACCCTCCAGTCTCCTCTATGGATCCATTCCCCATCTTTCTTGTGAATCAGATCAGGTGGTCTGTTTTACATCCGACCACCCATAGAGACTGGGCTGTGTCTGTGTCCCCTCTGCATAAGCGTAGCAGACATGGACTAGCCAATCGCCTGCTCAGTGTGGATCAGTGGACAGATTCCCCGCTAAGCAGGCAGACTCCATGGAGCCTGCCCTGTGTGTAAGGAGCCTTAAAGTCCTTTCACATGGGGCAGATCTGTTTGACGGACTCTGCTTGCTCAGGGGGGATCGATCTGCTGAGCAGGCAGATGTCGGGTCCACCTCCGCTCACTGTGCTAAGACGGACCTGTCAGTCTTGCTCTCCTCCTATGGGGAGATCAGATGACAACGGACGGCCTGTCAGTTTTTCATCTGATCCGCCAGATGGAGGAATTTGGATTTGGTGGACAGGATAGCAGCGGGTGTTAGCGAAAATTTCACCGCTGACATCCGCTGCCCCATAGGAGTAAATGGAGTGTCCAATCAGGTCCACCCAAAAAACGACAGGCGGACCTGATCGGAAAGCCTGTGCGAAAGGTGCTGTGCGCCAGCTCCGCCCCCGGACTCTGGCTCTTGCTCACACAAGTATAGACAAAACTGACAGATGAGCCGCACAGGCCCCCTGGGGCCGAGTCGCAGCCGCGACTCTTGCACCTTCTGTAGCTACGCCCCTGCTCCCATTATAACCAACCAAGTACATAGGCAAAGACAAACACACATGGATTTCTTCAGCATAGCAAAAGGTAGGAATCTGCAACACAATGGGTTACAATCCTTGCAATGTACATAGATCACCCAGAGGGGGAATGATTTTTTTTCTCAACGAAAGTGGAGTTGCGCTTTAATGCTGCTGAAAAGAATTGTGATCTATAGTGTGTGTGTGTGTGTGTGTGTGTTTAAAAAAAATAAATAATCCTATTTGGATGTCAATTATTCTAGGTACACTGCTGGATTGGGAAATAAATTTACTGTTGTTTATTTGTTAGTTTATTTGGTCATGTGTCTGAGAAATTTTCCGTCATTCCTTGTCCTGTAGGCACAAGAGGAAGTGAGAAATCCCTCCAAAGTGAGGAAAATCCTGTCTTAGACAGTTGTTCCGTTACTGTTCTTGAACTAAAGACAATTACATTTTTGAATTCTTTAGTTTTTTTTTTTTTCGTCCCCCTCTCAATTCAGTTTTTCTATTTTGCTTCCAGAATTCGACCGCAACTTGCCAAAGAGAAAATTGAAGGTTGTCATATTTGCACATCAGCAACGCCTGGAGAACCCCAAGTTTTTCTAGGAAAAGATAAGGCATTCACCTTTGACTATGTCTTTGATATTGATTCCAGACAGGATGACATTTATGATCAGTGTACAGAGAAACTCATTGAGGGATGTTTTGAGGGCTACAATGCAACTGTGTTTGCCTATGGACAGGTAAGAGATTTTGAATAAAAAAAAAAAAATTCTTCTGCAGTGTGTTAAAGCAGCAACAACTTCATTGATTTTTGGTACTGGCATTTAAACTCTTATCTTTTATTGGGTTTTCTGTTTTTAATTGAAAAAAGCATCCCCCTGCTGGCAACACTGTAGAATTAGAATGCTCTCAACATTTTTTTTTAGAGGTTGCTACTGGTGTACATCCTAAACATGTAAGATGATCCTCTAAGTACTGTATTTATCGGCGTATAACACGCACCCCAAGTTTAGGAGAAAATTTTAAGGAAAAAAACTTACATTTAAATGCCCATCAATGCAGCCTTATCAGTGTCCATCTGCATCCTTGTCAGTGTCATTTGCAGCCTTGCTCAGGCTGCAGTTAAACTGCAGTGACATGTCATTGTCACTGCAGTTTGAAAATGGCACTGCTGAGATACACAGGATCGGCTCTGTGTATCTCGGCTCTTCTCGGCTCCTCTCATAGCGGAGCGGAGCAGCGAGCGCCGCTGATAGCTATACATAGCCAAGTGTGCTTGGCTATCCTCAGCTAGTTCCGCTCAGTCATGCCCAGTCCCGCCCTATGACGGACATAACACAGGGTCTGGGCGTGACTGTGAGCGGAGCCGAGCGCCGCCCATATACATACATAGCCGAGTGTACTCGACTAAGCTCAGATAGCTCCGCTCACAGTCATGCCCAGTCCCTGTGTTATGTCCATCATAGGGCGGGACTGGGAGTGACTGAGCGGAAATAGCCGAGAATAGCCGAGTATACTTGGCTATGTATAGATATCAGCGGCGCTCGCTCCTCTGCTTACAATCGGTGGGGGATCGACGTATAACACGCACCCACATTTTCCCCCTGATTTTAAGGGAGAAAAAGTGCTTGTTATACGCCGATAAATACGGTACATAATTGATTAGAAAGCAGTATGTTAAATCGCAACATTATGTATGTTATTATATTCTTCTTTTTTTTTTTTAGTTGCAATATTTCTTTGATTAATAAAATGGACATTACAACGGAAAAAAAAGGACATTGAAAATAATAATGGTCTTGTATATTATACATGTATCTGCATATGAAATTGAACATTTAGTTTCTTCATATCAGAGGAGACCGCTTCTGGGTCTATACAGTAAATCTTCATATGTCTTTGAACAAATTTAGGCTCGGGATTGGTGTTATGGAGTTTAACAGATGTGTTTAACAAAGCTCTGTTACAAGACCACAAAATAGCAGAACAAAGCAAAAAACATACAAAAACAAAACCGCACAGTCAGTAGGTTTGGGTCGTATTTCTGTCTCAATAAAAATCAGATTTAGTCTTTAGAGGCTATATTATATGCTTTTTTTGGGGGGTGCAGGAGCCATAGAGGCAGCTATACTGCCTTCTACAAGAGGATTTTGGACACTAATGAACATAAAAGTAACCAGCCTGCTATAAACCCTCTCCCAGCATGCCTTAGCTAGTGTCCTAAGAGGCGGGATTTCCTCTTTTTTTCTACTGAGTAAAGTTTAACAATTTTACAAGAGATTTTAAATTTTTTTTCAATCAAGACTTCTTGAGCTCTTTTTTTTTTTTATATGCAGCTATCTGGATTGGTGTATCCTCATTGACAGCTTTGGAGGCTGTACCTGGACCCCGCTGAACTGGCACACTGAAAGACCTGCCTGGGACTTGTTCCTTGGACAATGGGCTCGATATTATGGACCCTACAGGACCTTTTTGTGTACTTATTTGCTTCAGATCATTTTCTTTAGGTTCAGAGCCCTGACAAAAAAAGACTAAAAATAGCAGCGCTTTACCCCAAATTTCGTGGCTCTATTTGGCCGCTAGCGGGTGCTTTTACATCCCCTCCCCGGTAACGGCCAAGAAATTGTTAAAACCACCGCAAAGCGCTGCCCCATTGATTTCAATGAGCAGCAGCGGTGTATACACCTCTCCTTCAACGCTTCAAAGATGCTGCTAGCAGGACTTTTTTTAGCGTCCTGCCAGTGCACCACTCCAGTGTGAATGCCCTCGGGGCTTTCACATTGGAGACACAGCAGCGGCTCTTTCAGGGTGCTTTGCAGGCGCTATTTTTAGTGCTGTAGCGCTTGCAAAGGGCACCAGTGTGAAAGGGGTCTTAACATCTCTCTATAATATCCTATTTTCTGTTAGTTTCATCATTGGGTGGAGGGTCGTACACATCTGCACTCTGTGCTGTGTTCTCACCAAAGCTCCTTCAGACAACACACTGGTCCACCTTGGTTATTCCTTGCTGCTGGTCACCGCTGGTGCTTTTGTATTTCTTATATTTCTAGCAGCAAGTTTGTGTGTTCCAAAGGTTTTTGCCTTGTATTCTGAGCTACATTGACCTGGCTATGCTGTGCAACATATTGGATCCCAAACACACAGGGAGCAGTCCTGCTATATCTGGTCTTTCCAGCCCGTGATCCATTTACAGTTCTGGGATGGCTTTCAGTTTCCCCCCTCAATCTTGAAACTAACAACTAGGAATGGGCTCAAGCATGTTTGGAATCCCACCAGGAAGCCGGAAGGCTTCCTGGCGGAATCGGGCAGGTGGGTTAGGACTAAGATCCCGAACACACCCGAGCCCATCTCTTATAACCTGTTACCTGTCCCTTGCTTGAGTTCTTATATTCCTCTGAGTTTTCTTTCGCTCCCCTGGGTGTGGCCTCCTTCCCCCTCCTCAGCTTTTACCCTCTTCGGATAAATTTGAATATTACGTTCCATTAGTATAGATGCGGTATTCGTTATTTCGATAATTTTGCAATAAATCAAAAGAACAAAAATCTGAAATTCAAAAATTTAGAAAACCGAAATTTGAAAATCCGAAAACAAAAACATTCAGATCATTTCTATTTAAAATATTAAGTTAATTAACCACTTCAGCCCCAGAATATTTGGCTGCCCAATGACCAGGCCACTTTTTGAGATACAGCACTGCTTCGCTTTAACTGACAATTGCACGGTCGTGCGACGTTGTACCCAAACAAAATTGACTCCCCCCCCCCCCCCCTCACAAATAGAGCTTTCTTTTGGTGGTATTTGATCATCTCTGCAGGTTTTATTTTTTGCGCTATAAACAAAAAAAACTTCCAATTTTGAAAAAAAAACACTATTTTGTACTTTTTACTATAATATCCCCAATTTTATTTTAAAAACAACAGATTTTTTCCTCAGTTTAGGCTGATATTTATTCTTCTACATATTTTTGGTAATAGAAATCGCAGTAAGCGTATATTTTTTTTTTTTTTTTTACTGGTAATGGCGGTGATCAGCAATTTTTATCGGGACTGCAACATTCTGGTGGACAGATCGGACATTTTGGCACATTTTTGGGACCATTGGCATTTATACAGCGATCAGTGCTATAAAAATGCACTGATTACTGTGTAAATGTCACTGGCAGGGTAGGGGTTAACAGTAGGGGGCAATCAAGGGGTTAATTGTGTGTCCTATAAAGAACCCTTTCTGGTCTTGCACACAGACCAGGTAGTATTAAAGCCTAGAATCTTTCTTTTCATTAGGTGGTTTCAACCTTTTAATTTCAATCAGGACATTGCACTTCTTCTCTCTTTCCAGCGCCATTACATCTCCTTATTGTCTAGATGTAGTTTGTGCTGTATGTGCCTACCTTTCACTGCACCGCAGCCACTGTTTCCTTTAGGAAGACTGATTCTGTCATTCCAGATGTTCCCTGCAATGGGGGACCAGCTTCTCACCCCAGGGTTCTCACTAGCTCAGACAGACCATTGTTCAAGGGGTCTAAGGATTCGGTTTCTGCCCTTTGCTAACAAAGCACACGTTGCTTGATCTGTAGGTGTTTCTTGGGTTTTTCAGCATAAGGCAACCTTTCTAAGTTTGCAAGGCTCCACTTGGTCTTCTGTTCACACGTTCTCTACGTTTTTGCCCGGGGGATGTTTAGCCCTCATCTGATGCCAGCTTTGTACCTAAGGCCCTTTGGGCTTCTCTTTGAACTGCTTGCAATCCCCATCCCCCCCATGTTTTTCTAGGCCTGTGTTTGTATGTTTAATGCATTTTCCACCCCTCAGTTGAATTGCATTTAGGTGTTTCAAATGTATAAGATTCTTGTGTCCCTCAAAAAACAGGAGTCTGTTGAACACAGTCCCCACCCTTGTGTGCTTATGGTCTTGCTCTCAGCACTGCTTTTGCTAAAAAGCTGGGGCATGTGAGTGGGAGGGATTATAAGAGGCTGGCCACTATTTTTTTATGTTTCCCAGTGTCCAAATGCTCCTGTAGGCGATCATAAGTGCCAAATGTCTGCAAATTCTGTATCCCTCCATAAACTCCAAAAAAAAAAAAGAAATAAAAAATGTTAATGCTTGGTGCAAAAATCCAATTTTTCAAACTGCTTATTGTTGTTTTTATTACTCTTAAATTTATAGCTAAGTAGGAGTTGTGATATGGGGGAGATATGCATTGACATTATCTTCTTCCGTTATGTAAGCTATATTCTTGATAGTTATACAGAATTACAGATTGTTGGTTTTCCGGCTCTGTTTTAATCAGCTGTACAATAAATCATCTTCATGAACAGAAAGCATATACATTTAAAAAAACTTGATGTACTGATCAAATATTATTTTATGCAATTTGCAGGGTTCTTATTTAGGACAAGTTTAAACCAAAAGTAGATTTATTTAGATTCATCATGTCTGGAGGTTTTTTTTGTTCCAGCAAAAAGATTCTTGACTAAATTTTTGTTTCCACAAGTCAGATTGTTTTTGTTTTGTCCATACAGCTAAATGGTTATTGTCCATACAGATAAATGGTTAACCTATTGTTGGTCCTGCAGTCATTAAAAATTATGATGTGATCTGGGGGTGGCTTGGTGTGTAGCGACACCACTAAACACATGGGTCTCATTGAATTTATGAAAGTTTGTTGCTTTCCATATGCCACAATGTAGTGTATAATCTGTTAATATTTTATGTTTCCTCCAATCCAGACAGGATCTGGAAAAACCTATACAATGGGCACAGGGTTTGACGTGAACATAACAGAGGAAGAACTAGGAATTATTCCTCGAGCTGTCAAACATCTCTATAGAAGAATCGAACAGAAACAACAAGCTGCACTGGAGCAAGGTCTTCCTCCACCTGATTTTAAAGTTAATGCTCAGTTCTTGGAGGTTTGTGTGTTTTTTATTTTCTAGGACTGAAACAACTAATCGATTATGAAATTAATCGATTACTATTTTCATAATCGATTAATCTGGCAGTAACATAATGGGGTTAAAAAAAATAAAAATTAGCCCTTTATAGTACAAAAAGAGAAAATCGCTACTGTAGATATTACTTGCACTGTTTCACAGTAAAAAAAAAAGGAATCCCTTACAGTAGCGATTATTTGCTCTTTTTGTACTATAAAGGCCTAATTTTAGTTTTTTTTACCCTGATTGATTATGTTACTAAACGTCTTAGGCCTGGTTTATTTAACATGGTTTCCTGTGGGAAAACTGTTTTTTTTGGTTTAATAGACTTCAATAGAGAAGCTGAAGATTAGAATATAATGCGTTTTTGCAGCAATTTGCAACAACAAATTGGCCAAAAAAAAAAGCAAAAAACGTGAATTGCAGCAAAATCACGTGCGCAAAAATCAAAACGCACAGCAAGAAGCACTGCAGAAACAGATCAAAAGCAAACTGCATAGGTGTTTACCGAGCCTTATGCTGGCCACACGGATCAATTTTCAGACCAGAATATTCATACGAAAAATCTTTTTACATTCGTTGAATGAAAGAATTTTGTTTGAAAATGTCACTTGCTTTTAACATTCCGTTTTTAAAATCAATGTAATTTCGGAACGAAAACCACATACACGGTCTAAAAATTCCTTTGACTAAGAAGTTTTCTTTTATTTCAAAATTTTCCCATCACTGTGGTTGAAAACGAACGTCGATTTTATTAATTTTTTTTTTATTTTTTTTTTTTTATTTTTTTTTTTGTCCCAAAATTTTTAAAATTTTTTTTTTTATTTTAATATTTTATTTATTTATTCCCACAAATAGAGCTTTCTTTTGATGGTATTTGATTGCCTCTGTGATTTTTTTATTTTTTGCGATATAAACGGAAAAAGAGCGAAAATTTTGAAAAAAAAAAGATTTTCTACTTTTGTTATAAAAAAAATCTAATAAACTCAATTTTAGTCAAACATTTGGGCCAAAATGTATTCAGCCACATGTCTTTAGTAAAAAAAAATGCCAATAAGCGTATATTTATTGGTTTGCGCAAAAGTTATAGCGTCTACAAACTAGAGTACATTTTCTGGAATTTACACCGCTTTTAATTTATGACTGCCTATTTCATTTCTTGAGGTGCTAAAATGGCAGAGAAGTACAAAACCCCCCCCAAATGACCCCATTTTGGAAAGTAGACACCCCAAGCTATTTGCTGAGAGGCATGTTGAGCCCATTGAATATTTTTTTTTTTAGTCCCAAGTGATTGAATAAAGACAAAAATAAAAATAATTTTTTTTTTTCTTCAAAAAGTTGTCACTAAATTATATATTGCTCACACATGCCATAGTTATATGTGGAATTGCACCCCAAAATACATTTTGCTGCTTCTCCTGAGTATGGGGATACCACATGTGTGGGACTTTTTGGGAGCCTAGCCGCGTACGGGGCCCCGAAACCCAAGCACCGCCTTCAGGATTTCTAAGGGTGCAAATTTTTGATTTCACTTTTTTTTATTTTTTTATTTTTTTTTTTTTTGACCCCACTAACCATTAGAAAATCAAACAAACGTTCTTAAAATTAAATTTATTTTTGAAGGAAGACATTGTTTTTGTATAGTCAGCATATAATATATTATAGTTCTGTTTGAAATTCTGCAAAACAGTCTTAACTTTTTTTTTTTTTTTTTGCAACTTTAAATAAATAAAAAAAATTGATCTGAGTTGATATTTACCAGATTTAACCTCTAATAGTATATACAGTATATCTCTTCTGTCTGTTATTCCCAGAGTGGATTAGACATTTTGCTCCCTAATCATATAGTTGGTTATTTATATTTACCACTGCATAGAGATATTTTAAGAATAAATTGCCTTTTTTTTTTTTTTAAACTTTACATATTAACTAAATTATACACCACATTTTTTTAAGGATATTAACCGATTAATCGAGTAATCGAATCAATAATTGGACAACTAATAGATTATGAAAATAATTGTTAGTTGCAGCCCTATTCTTTTCCATAATAAGTAAAATGGCCCTTAGACACAAACCCACAACAACTCATGCCAGCTATAACACTAGACTAGGCTAGTGCAGTAGCTGACTTGGGTTGTTGTGAGCTTGTGTTTGAGAATGACCGAGCTGCTGTCCTGAACGGCCATTCACAACAGCACAAGATGACAGCAGTTACAAATGTGCTCAGCCTCCTCTGATCCAAAATAGCAGGCTGTGTGTGTTGGTCTGTAATGAGTAGCTTTTTTGTAGTAAAAAGAGATTGAAAAGGAAGCACAGGGCTGTACTATAGATGGCAGGGCTGCACATTTTCACTTCTCATTGGGTAGATTTTAGGAGGAGGGGGCCGTGGTTTTGTGGGCTCTATATACTCCCGTAACGTCCACAATTTGGGCTTCGTCCCAGGGTGGAGTTCTAGCATGCACTGACAATAAAAATGCAATTTTATTTGAAAACCATGCACAGGTTTGAATGGGACCAAGTCCCCTGGAAGGTTGACAAGCATTTTTGGTCTTGGAGAGAAGATTCTTTAGCCACTTCAATACATGACACTAACTAACAATACATAACCCCTTCCTGCCCAGATCAATTTTCAGCTTTCAGTGCTTTCACACTTTGAATGACGAATAATCAGTCGTGCTGCACTGTACCCAATCAACATTTTGATCATCTTTTTCACACAAATGGAGCTTTCTCTTGGTGGTATTTTATCACTGCTGGGCGTTTTTTTTTCCTCTCGATTTTATAAGCGAAAAAAGAGCGAACATTTGGAAAAACAAGCACTTTTTTAGTTTCTATTGTAAAATTTAAAGTAATTTTTGTTTTCATAAATTTGGGCCAACATGTAAACTGCTACATCTCTTTGGTAAACATGGCCCAAATGAGGTGTATATTATTTAGTCTGTGTGAAAGTTGTAGATTCTACAAGATATAGTGCCAATCATTGAAAATTGATCTAATTTCTTGAGTCACTAACAAGCCAGGACAGTACAAATGCTCCCCAAATGACCCTTTTTTAGAAAGTAGAAAGTCCAAGGTAATTAGTAAGAGGCATGGTGAGTTTTTTTTGGAAGTTGTAATTTTTTTCCCTCAAGTCTTGGAAAAATTAGGCCTTTTTTTTATTTTTTTTTTACACAAAATTGTCATATAAAGTTATTTCTCTCACACAGCATATGCATACTTGTAATTATACCCCAAACTACATTCTGCTACTCCTGAGTATAGCGATACCACTTGTGTGAAACTTTTACACAACCTGGCCACATACCGAGGCCCAACATCCAAGTAGCACCTCCAGGCGTTCTAGGAGCATAAATTACACGCCCGACCTATCACACATTTGAAGGCCCTGGAGTGCCAGGACAATGGAAGCGTCCACAAAAATTACTCCATTTTGGAAAGCAAACACTCCAAGGTATATTCTATGAGGCATAATGAGTCTTTTTCATATGTCTTTTTTTTTTTTTCACAAGTTTTCGGAAAATGTGGAAAAAAAATGAAGACGTTCATTTATTTTACACAAAGTTGTCAATTTATATATTTCTAACACATAGCATGTTCATAGCAAAAATTACACCCCGAAATACATTCTGCTACTCCTATTGTATAGCGAGTCCAAGCAGCAGGAAGGACCATCAAGCTTGGGGACAGGGGTAGAGCCTTTCTCCCGCCCAAATCTTTTGAAGCCTCTGGACTCCGGACCCTGTTCTGGGAACACAGAAAGCCAAAAGCTCTACTCAGAATACTGTTCTGAAGCCCCTCATATATGGGAGACCCCTGTGTACTAAAGTAGAAGGGAAAAAGATGAGATCAAGTGGCAGGCAAAAAAACATGATCAGTTACCAGGCAAAGGTCAGTGCACGTGGAAGTCAGAAATGTGATTTTAAAACGGCAGGCAAAGATATAGTCGGTAAATAGGCCAGGGTCAGTTAACGTGCAAGGTAGAAAAATGGTAGCAGGCAACTGATCCGCCCATGTTTTTGAAACGTGGAAATGGCAGTCTGTTAAAAATAAGGTTAACTAATATCTTATGGATGTGTGCTAACTTTTGAAGCATTCTCCGATGCATAGGCCAGGTTGGGAGGGACAGTGGGCACAATAATAACTGGTATCCCTTCTAACTCCTCCTCTGCTGCATAAACATTTCTTTTGGCATCATCTTCCTGATTCTGTGGGGGGAATGTTATGGGGAAAATGTTGCTTGTGAAGTCGACACACAAACAAAGCAAATTTTTCCTGGGACGGGCCCTGTGCGAGGATACCAATGGCGGTACTGACAGGTCATTGATGGCGGTACCGATGGCAGGCCTGTGTGACGGTACTGACAGGTCACTGCTGGCGGTACCAATGGCGGGCCTGTGTGACAGATCCAGACAGGCTGTGCGACAGGTTCTCTTTATTGGGGGGGGGGGGGGTGCACACTAATGTTTTTTAATCACAATAGTAAAATGGCAATCGCTCACTGATCTCCGATTTCCTCCTCACACGATCAGTGTGTGAGGAGAAGAAGTCGGGATCTTCTAGTAATGGCTGTATTGTTTACACAGCCGATCACATGGTAAACGGCAAATTTCATTGGCTGTCTACCCTGATCTGGGATTGGCTGTGTCTGGGGGACACGTGTCATCCCAGATCGCGCATCAGCGAAGCATCCTGTCAGGATAATACAACCACTTTCCGGCATCATTCTGTTTATATGGTGGCCGGTAAGTGGTTAATTAAAACTGGTTAGAGCTATTGTGGAATAAAATTTTATAATTATTTTTTTTTTTTTAGAAACCATGTACAAACTCTCTTGCGTTTGAAATTGGCATTGTATTTGGTGATGTGTGAGCCCTAAGATACGTTTTCCTGTTGGGGCCCACTATGTGGGACCTTCACTTAGCACAATTTGAACCCAATATTATGGTACTATTATTTGCAGCGTCCATATGGGTACAAGCAATCGCAGGGCAGCTTGCTTGAAAGGTGACTTTATAGATTTTTGCATTCGAACCAATATTGTACATGTGTTCTATTTGTGGCAACATGTTAACTGATTTATTATGCACACACTGTTTTATTTAGCTTTACAATGAAGAAATACTTGATTTGTTTGATACAACACGGGACATCGAGTCGAGGCATAAAAAATCTAACATCAAAATCCATGAAGATTCAAGTGGTGGAATTTATACAGTGGGAGTCACAACGCGTAATGTGACATCAGAGGCAGAGGTATGTTTTTTTTTCTTATTAGTTAAGCAATATTAAATACTATTCTTTAGTACTAAAGAGAACATGCAACAACTACTCTTTTTATAAAGTTATAAAGCGTAGTTGTTGCACATTTTTATATTTATTCAAAAGTATTAAATGGAATTGTCTGTTTCCTCACGACTACCAGATTAAAACTTTTTCAGAAATAGTTAATCTTGGTTTGTTGAATAACACAGTTGCTATTTTTTTTAGAACATTTTGGTTCCCTGTACAGTATTATGACTAGCTGAAGAGCAGAAATATAAAATGAAAATGTGCAGAATTATCTGTTGGGCTTTTATTTACCATTCACATATATCACTGTGACCTGTTATATTGCTTTGGCACCACTCAAAGTAGAGGTGAAAGCATATCCCTGTGTCCCAGAGCATGGGGTGTCCATTCCCCCCTGTGACTTAGTCATTGTCCCATACATTGGAGATCAAAATTGGAGACCAATTTATGAACACTGGACTTTTTCAGAAATAATGTATTCATTGCTCAACATTTAATGGAATTTTTGTTGTGGCTGTACAATGCCAATTGAACAGTGTTTTTTAAAATAACCAAGGCACTTCAGCAAAAAAAAAAACTTTATTTTGGTAGAAAACACAATGATCAAAATTAGAGCATGAGAATTACTGTAGCACGGATAAAGATAACTAAAATTTCTGAAGGTTACAACAATTAGTAGCCAGTGTATAGGCCCTTGCTTTGATTGACCTCAGCACATCTGCAGTCACAGGCCATCGCTAGCCTCACACTGCTCTGGTGTGATTTTGTTCCAGTCTCTTCCACAGTTCGGTAACTGTAGTGGGTTTCTTGGCCATAACTTTGTCGCCAAGGATTTTCCAGAGGTTTTCTATTGGGTATTTAGATCATGACTCTGAGCTGGTCATTTAATTATTTCAATGGTTTCCACTTCAAGGAACTGCTTTACCTGTTTTTCTGTGTGACAATGGGCATTGTCATGCATGAAAATTGGCTGATTGGGTGATGAACGCAGGGAAGGAACCGCATGTTGTCGAAGAAGGTTCTGATAAACCTTTGCATTCACTCTACCATGTAGCTGTATAAGAGGCCCAACTCCTGCTGCAGAAAACATCCCCCAAACCATGAAGCTTCCTCCCTCCACCTTTCACTGACTTCTTTACACACTTTGGGTTCAGTCTTTTCCAAGTTTGACAATGAACATAATGTTTCCCATCGGACCCAAATAAATGAAATTTGCTTTCATCACTAAAGTGAACTTTGGACCAGTTCTCCTCTGTCCACACAACATGCTCCTCAGCAAAGGTTAGTCTAGCCTTTTGATTCTTTCTGCTAATGAGAGGTTTGGTCATTGCAGAGTGGGCTTTCAGCCCAGGTTCACACTGTAGCGAACACATGTGATTCACACCCGCACTACTGTGCCGATCACATCCGATGTTTGCGCAATGCGAGTTCAGCCATACAGTTGTAAGGCTGAACTTGCATTGAATTTGCATAAAAAAGGTGCATCTCCGGAGCGATCTCCGCTGAGCAGGCAGATGACAGATCCGTCTCTGCACACTGCGCAGGGACGGACCTGTCAGAGCGTCGCTCTCCCCTATGGGAGCTCGGGTGACGACGGACCGCAGAGTCTGTCGTAACCCGATACGATCCGATGACGGATGGAAAAATTGTTTTTTCCTCCGTCACACTTTTTCGGACCTCCTATGGAGCATCTGTTCAGGTCCGCCTGAAAAACTGACAGGCGGATCTGAACAGATCGGCCGTGTGAAAGAGGCCTTACTCTGTTCAGCGCTGAACTGATGAGCAATCACAGCTGCAGTGTTGAACCAATTAGATTGCCCATTGAGATTCTCTGCATTATCCTGTCCCCTTGTGGACAACCAGCCTTCTTGGGGGACTTGCATGAGTTTGTGACGTTGTAAAGATGCAATATTCTAGAAATCACAGATTTGGAATGACAAACTTCTCTTGCTATGGCTGAAAGGGTCATTCATCTGGACCACCTGCTGCCGGAGGGTTTCAGTCACTTTAGAACGGCTCACTATCTTGCAGAGTCAGTGAAAACAGGAAAGTTAGGCTGCCAGCTAAATGGGGTTTGTCAGATAATTTAATAAATTAGCACAAGGTGCCAGTTTAACACCAATAACTGGGAGGTATCTGAAAGTGTTCTCTCATTTTGATCAATGTTCTTTTTCAAATCTCATTGAAGTTTTTTTTATTTTGTGCTTCAAAATATATGTAACTCATGAAATATTCTTAAAGGAGTTTTAAAGAGACGTTTTTTTTTTTTTTTTATCTTCATGTATTCTAAAAACCTGTGGTGTAGCCTCACCCCCCTAATTACCTACCTAAGCTCCTTTCTCAAGCGATGTCCACAATCCCCAATCAGGTGAGGCAGGGGCAGAGGGCGGGGGTCTGTCTGAATAGATACACGGAGCTCTGACTCGGCTTGGGTGCCCCCTGTAGCAAGCTGCTGGCTGAGGGGCACGCAAAGGAGGGAGGGACTAGGAGCAGCAAAGAGGGTCCAAAGAAGAGGCGGATCCAGGCTGCTCTCTGCCAAACCAACTGCACAGAGCAAGCAAGTGTAACATGTTTTTTTTTTTAAACAAGCCTTTACAATCACTTTAACTAAACTGCTCTTTTATTCCTGTTTAGATAATTTCAAATAGGACTAAGCACTGACCTTGAAATTTAGGAAATTGTAGGTCGTTCTCTAATTTTCTCCAGTGTATGTCAATTTGTATTTTTGTCAGCTTAAGCCCAGGTTCACACTGACTGCGGGAAAGAAATTGTGCCAGTTCAGCTGAACTCACTATTCCATTCCTGCATGTCAGTTCCGACTTCAGGGGCTATTTTAGAGACCTCTGTGCGGGTTCTTGCACAGATGTCTATGGAAATCGCACCACAAAGTCACCAAAAGTAGTACAGAAACTACTTTTGGGAATCATGCAGCGTCGCACCGATTTCGGACGGTGCAATTGCCGCCGATTTGGCATGTGATTTGACATGTCAAATTGCATGCCAAATCGCTCTGTGACCCAGGGTTTGTTTAACTAAACGCAAACTTTTTTTTTTTTTTTTCTTAGTTTTTGACAGAGTGGAAATTAGAACACCTGTCAGGTTTTTATTGCGGTCAGTGCCCTCTTTAGGGAGATTCACCCTCCCTATTTATCCTGTTTACCATAATCATTGAAAGTGAGTAAAAGAAAAGCCCAAATGTTGGGTTGTCCCTGGAAAAGTGATAGAGGAGAAATCTTCCAATGGGAACTCTAGCTCTAGTGACCTGGGGGGGGGGGGGGGGGGGGAAGCAATGAATTCCCTTAATTTGCAGCATTTGCAAGTTTCTAATTTTAAATGCTGCTGGCTCCTGTGCTCGAAGTGTGGTTTCCCTGAACTTCTAGTCTTCATGGGAAAAAGTAACAGTGGACAGCGCAGTCTGGAGTTGGTCCATTAGCTTGAAGGAGGAGCAGGGGAGTGCTTTGGCATCCTAGATTATGGGGCTTCTATTGATGCACACTGTAACCCCCCTGCACATCTGTCCCACCACTGTAACCCCCCCTGCACATCTGCTCCACCACTAACGCATGCATTAGTGTCTCACTGACACTTCCCTGCGCTGCTCTTCTGATAGGGAGTCGAGTGCCGGCAAAAGAGGCTTTCCGTGCCGCTTGCAGCACCAGTGACGGGTGTTGCCTACCCCTGGTTTAAACACTTGGTGTGAAAACCTGTTGATTAGATAGTTTTTGATAACTTCTTTTAACAGTGTGTTCCTAACAAACATCTTTTTTTTGTTTTTCTAAGCCCCTTTTTTACAATCCTTGTGTTAGTTTAAGAAGGAACTGCTCAAATTTTATGAAGGAAGAACCTTTCTAGGCTTGTAATCCAACAAATTTTGTAAAACTCTGCGCAAACTGTTGGCGCTGTATAAATCCTGTATAATAATAGTCAAAAAAAACTCATAACTAACATTAGTGTTTTTGTTTTCCAGATGCTGCAGTGCTTGAAATTGGGTGCCTTATCTAGAACTACTGCCAGCACACAAATGAATGTGCAAAGCTCACGCTCTCATGCCATATTTACAATCCACCTATGTCAAAGCCGTGTGTGTCCCAAATTTGACACAGTATGTTTTATCTTTACAATGTTTTATTTTTAGATTTTGTGTAGATGACATTTTAGGGCTTTCTGTTTAGTGACACCATACACATTACAATCTGACCGTACAATCTTGATACACCCAACTTTAAATTGACCAAAACGATGTAATATGAGTACTTCTCAATTAGGCAAGCCCTTGCCCTACATAGTTTTCAGTAGATCAGATTGTAAAGTGTGTAATAAGTGTTATTTACTTATGTTAGAGATTTGGTACAATGAAAACTTTGATTTGGTTGGACACTAAAGCGCTCTGTGAAGTTCAAAGTTAAACGAGAAGTATTGTTTTCGTCGTCCTCCCTTTTTTTTTTTTTTCATTAACACTTACCAAGGTTAATGCAGCATCGGTCCCCTGGCGCCTCTGCACTGAAAACACGAGCGATCGAACATCGCTGATCGCTCGGTTTTTAGAGCTTTGTGAGCAGAGACCTGTAGACTGTCAGTCACAGCTCTCTGCTCTTCTCGCTCCATGCTCATTGGAGCGCTGGGCAGTGGACGGGTGTCATTCCAGGCACTTGGCGGATCCAGATCCCCATTGTCAGGATGACGCGGTGCCTGGACTGATATCCGTGACATCTGCTGAAAACGGGTTACAGAAGTGCAAAACAAACTGCACTCATGCGATCCATAGGAGAAGCTCAGCCAAATGAGCTTTGACTGGACTCCTCCTTTTTTTTTTTTTTTTTTTTTTTTTTTTAAAGGGCTGGTTCACACCAAAAAAGTGCACTCCATATCCGTTCCGGATGCGTTTCTAACACATTTTTTGGTGCGTTTCTGGATGCATTTCAGATGCTGTTTTTTTTTTTTTTTACTGTACTGGGGTCTGGTGTGTTTTTGATGCGCTCCACTGCATTCGGGTGCATCTTTAATGCGTTATACTGCATTCCAGTACAGTCCAGGAAAAATCTTTCTACTTTTTTCTTTTCTGGAACTGAAAAGCCCTGGAACTGACTGCACTGGTGTGAACTGAGCCATTGGAAACCATATAACCTACTTTCCATGCATTTTTGATGCAGAAACAAAAACTCACTGGACTGCATGTGGTGTGAACTTGCCCAATGTCTGTTAATCCTAACGATGAACTTCTCTTATTTGCTCCCGTTTTTTTGATCCAATGCTATACCATTGAAAGTATTTTGTTATATCTGTTTGATAAATGCAAAAAACAAACCTGTTGATCACGTCAGATGTCCAGTGTGCTAATAACTTCCTTTTTTCTCTGCTACGCCAACTTTTAGTTTAGCATTGTTTTCTGCTCTCTGTAGGCTACAGAGCACCTCATGCTATCTTTTGGAGCTAACGAGAGGGGAAGGTGATGCAGCATTGTGAGTGAGCACTGTTGCCCTAGGGCAGAATGTGTGTAACAAAAGAACACCGGGTGAAATTAAAGTAACATAGCTTTAAAAAAAGAAAACGAATGCAGCTACCATATCTGAGTACTGGTACGCTGTAATATATTACATTTTTATTCTTGGTTTTAGATACCCTTTAAATGAGATGTGTAGTTGGATGTCTGTTGTGGAGATGGGCAAAAAATCACAAATTATGCATATCTCCTTTTCAGTTTTAAGGCTAGGTTCACACATGTGGTTTGCAGTCCATTTTTAACCATGTGCCCTCCAGAAGATTTACCCCTCTTCCTCACCAGGCCATTTTTTGCAATACGGCACTGCATTACTTTAACTGACAATTGCGCGGTCATGCAATGCTGTACCCAAATAAAATGTATGGCTTTTTTTCCCCCACAAATAGAGCTTTCTTTTGGAGTTTGTTTGAAAATCACGGTAGGGTTAGAATATACAAATGCACCTCATCCCTTAATTGACAAGAGTAAATTAAGAAGGTATTGAGATTATAACGGTGCCAAGAACAAGATTCATAAGGAAAATAAAATGAACAAATGCGGTAATGAATAAAATGCACATATTCAAAACATGGTCAACTTGTGTACATTAGGCAAACGTTGGTACTGTAGTGTCCATTCCTGACATGTTTCGCCAGTGATGGCTTTTTCAGGGGACTTTGTAGGACACTAATGGTTAAAGAACTCTAATAGAAAGCGGAAAAAACGAAATGCATAATAATCACTGGAAATTAACATCATATAATTTTACTACAAAAATTCATAAAGTATTCATTATAGTAACATTCATCCTATCACAGCCATCACCTGCTTACCTAAGCAATCACCGATACAATCCCACCTGACCATCAGCAATGAGAATTGGAGAAGGATTGCCACATGACCACAGAAGGCATATAAAGACCAAGCTAACATAAGTAAAGTACAAAATTCAATCCTAAATAGGTCCATCATACGGCTTGCATAAGTTCAATGTAATTAACTTCCATACAGTGCATAAGAAGAAAGGTAAAAGCAGAGGACGGGTGACACAATGGAACACCAAAATAGAGGTTACTGAAAAGAGAAAAAAAAAAGCAAAAGAAAAGGGATAAGGACAAATATAAGGCTGAAAGGGTAATAATCCAAGTATCATACAAAAACACATTCCTCTCATCAGCCTCATAAGGGAATGAAGTTATCAAATTTAAGTATAGACTGCACACAAAGCTAGATAGCTATACAGCTCAACAAAGCCTATGCTACATGTCAGAAGCTATCCGAGTCAGTAAAGCTGCTTAATATCAATTAAAATAAGTGTACATGCATCTAAAGAGGCTATAAGTATGATGAAGTAAATGGTAATATTCCAAGAGTTGGTGTCCAAATAAACATTTCACTCACTATAACGATATAGCCATGTGTGCGCGGTCCTCAGATCTCCAGCAATGTGGATGCCGGAGATGCCGGCTTTATACACCTTCTACACGGCCGGCATCTGATGTCACTGGAAAGGCTCGCTAACCATCTCCCCGGCATTGAACACCCAGATCAACCAAGTGAAACCGGAGTGTATCTAGCCACAGATGACACCAGGTGGCGCATCCAGGGAGCGCCAGGCGGAGGGACAAAAAAAGGGGAAGCAGGGCAGCATAAATGGCACCGCCAGGCTGAAAAAAGCCCACAAGGTCCCTTGGCGTCTGTGCAGTCATACATAGCTATGCCAAACTCCAAATGCAGATAGGCAGGGGGAATGAGAAGTAAGAACCAGGGAAGCAAAGATAACCACGCCACCAATGGAAGAAAGGCCATGGAAGCGCGGGACAGGATGAATATAATATCTACACATACAGATGAATAAATACTAATTTCTGTACAGAACTTTACTCTAAAAACAACAATTCACATTACATCAATTACAATTGTTTATCTTATTTGTATAGATAATGGAAGAGGCTGATCGTTTGTGGGAATTTGGGCGGGAAAAAGACATAGGCTGGTCGAACTGGTTTAAAGAAAGGGTTGAAACTTAGTCTCATTCAGGCCAGGGTACTTGGTGGCTTTTAGATTGTAAATCCAACAAACTTACAGTTGCAGCAGGGTTTTGTCTATACTGCCACCCCTCATGCCGCGTACACATGATCAGACTTTCCGGCAGACTTGGTCCGGCGGACCTGAATCCGTCGGACAATTCGATTGTGTGTGGGCTCCAGCGGACTTTTCTTTCCCAAAAGTCCGATGGAGCTAGAAATAAAACATGTTTCAAATCTTTCCGACGGACTCGAGACTGGTTGAAAAATCTGGTCGTCTGTGTGCTAGTCCGACGGACGAAAACCGACGCTAGGGCAGCTATTGGCTACTGGCTATGAACTTCCTTATTCTAGTCCGGTCGTACGTCATCGCGTTCAAATCCTTCAGACTTTTGGAGTGATCGTGTGTGGGCAAGTCCGTTCGTTTGAAAGTCCGGTGGACCTCCGCCGCAAAGTCCATCGGAAAGACTGTCAGACCTAGTCCGTCAAAGTTCGATCGCGTGTACGCGGAATTACATGTGCCGTGACATGTATAAGGGCTGCATATTTTATCATATGAATATCATACTCCTACATGTCGGCCTATTGCTATTTCCATAGGGCATTTCTGGGCCGGCACAACATGATTCCCATTCGGTTTATAGAATGGGAGTTTGGTTTTTCCTACATAGAAGCCTCCACAGAGGCAAGTAGCAAGGTAGATTATTTCTATGACTTGACAGTTAACTCTGTGTATTATTGAATAACTTTGACCATTGGGGAGAATAATGTCTGAAAAGAACTGGCAGACGTCACAGCGTCCACAGGCAAAAGTGACAGTGTGTTCAGGGTTAGTGACAGAGCTTTCTTTTGGTGGCATTTGATTACCTCCTGAGGTTTTCATGTTTTGTGCTATAAACAAAGAAAGACCGACAATTTAGAAAAATAAAACAATACTTTTTACTTCCTGCTATAAAACATCCAATAAAAAAAAATTGAAAAAAATCTAATTTCTTCATCAATTTAGGCCAATATGTATTTTGCTACATATTTTTTGTAAAAAAATAAAATAAAAATCCCAATAAGCGTATATTGATTGGTTTGCACAAGTCTACAAACTATGGGATATATATATATAGTACTGGTGGCGATCAGCGGGACTGCAATATATTACGGTGGACAGACAGACACAAACTTATACTTTTTGGGGCCCAGTGACAGTAATACATTGATGGGGTGACACTAATACAGTGATCAATGTTAAAAAATATGCACGGTCACTGTACTAATGACACTGGCTGGGAAAGGGTGATCAAAGGGTTACCTGTTTTCCCAGCCAGTTTTTTAGTGTACTGTGGGAGATGCTTTTACTGCTTTGCAGAGGCACATGATCCATGCCTTCCCTCCTGTCAGAACGGTGTTCTGCCTTGTTTACGTAGGCAGACAGCCGTTCTAGAGTCCAGGGTACCCACAGATCAGCTCATGCCGTGTATAATCACAGCGGCAGAGGTCCGTCGGCGGCGTACGTGAGCGCCCCATACCCGGTAGTGAGTATAAACGAAATGGGTGGGCAAGTATTGGTAGAATTTGAAACGTCTATCGCTTCCCTAAATTTTGAACATGAAATATACAATTTATAGTGAGTATGTGATCCAGCGCAGCAGTGCCACCTTGTCGTCATATGTAGGTTATATGGTCAGCAAGTGGTTAAAAGGACTGTAGTCTTTGTTCACCGATTTCAGATGTGAATTTTTACTTGAATTTGCACCTGAACCAGACCTAAAATCACACAGGACTGTGGCCTTTACCGGGCATGTGTGAACCTGCTCCATTGCAAGCTGGACCGGTTCACATTATGCGAATCGGATACAGTTCAAAATTCATCCAATTCACATATGAGTATATGGAAGGTCATTTAATTCCTGATGTCCACCCAGAGCTGGTGTGTTTTTAAAGTAGCTCTTGTAAGCCATGTAATTCACTTCACAAGAAGTTGCAGAACTAGAACATTATTTTTTCTTGTTATATATTTTGTTTTGAACTTGATCTCACTGTATTTTTTAGGACAATGATTTGGACAATAGGATAACATCTGAATCAACACAAATGAATGAGCTTGAAACCCTTACCGCCAAGTTTCATTTTGTGGACTTGGCTGGATCAGAGCGACTTAAACGCACAGGAGCTACAGGTGAACGAGCTAAAGAAGGAATTTCCATCAACTGTGGGCTGGTAAGATTATGTGCTTATTTCACAATAGGCTACTGTGTAACCTCTAGTTTTGTATAAACACTTCCTTGAGTGATGTTGGGAAGTAAGACAGTGAATGTGTTTCCCAGGACATAACCTGCAAATTTATTTTAATTCTGTGTTGATCTAAGGCTCATGGTACTCCAACAGGCTACAGGGCCTCAACATATGTTTAAATGCCCTCTGCGGCATTGGGGTGGGGGCTTTAACCTGCAAATATTTATGCTTTCTTTTTGAGGAGTGTCGATCTTACCTTTCTCCTGCATTTTCTTTTCTTCTAATAATGCTGCCCATCATAGTGATGTGCTAATAGGAACATATATCGGGTGGAAGCAGGCTGAAATCTCTAACTACTATGTGGTCTATTTATAAAAAATTTTGCTATGCAAAGGTCTCGAGCATTGGCACAGTGTTCATGAAAAATTACCATCATTTTGTCTGTATTTTCCTGAAAAATACATCAGTCAGAAAAAATACTGCATTATGACCGCTAGATGGAACTCACAATTATAGGAAATAAAGTATTGGGCAAATTACTTGAATTCTTTGGCAACTACTGTGCAAATGCTTTGAGACCTTTACACAGCATTTATTTCAAATGGACCCCTATCTTTTATCTGTTTTTACCCAAGGTACCTAGGATACTGAAAAGGGGCATCTCAAAGTATATTCTTGCTTTGCAGTGCCAAAGGCTGTTAGGGTATCTAAGGCTTTACAACTGAAGTTTCGCTTAAAGCGGAACTTGACCCATAACATCTTGATAAAAAAACAATTCTTTAGGAAGGAACATGCAGTTGGGTCCATACATATTTGGACACTGGCACAATTTTTTCATTTTTTGGGCTTTGTATGCCACCAGAATAAAATTTACATGAAACAATCCAAATTAATTTGAAGTGCAGACTTTCAGCTTTAATTCAAGGGGTTGAACATAAATATCAAGTACAAATTTTAGGAACTGCAACCCTTTTTTTTACACCACTCCCCCATTTTCAGGGGCTCAAATGTAATTGGACAAATTAATATAATCCTAAAAAAAAAAAGGGGAGTCTCTCAGAACCCGACTCCAGCGCCGATCGGCACGCTGCCCTCTCCTCTGCCGCCCTCATCCCCCAACCTTACTGACCCGGACACCGGAACACTGAATTCCCAACCCCACCTCAGTATTCATGACCTACGGACCATTGCAGCAGATATAAAAGATACCCTGTCGGCCGCCATATCGGAGCTCCGTCTGGACATTCGCACCCTTAATGACAGGGTTCTAACGGTGGAGGAAGCCGTGGACCGGCAGCATTCACAACTAAAAAAGACTACCCACCATGTAGATACCCATACCCTCCAGATACGGGACATGCAGAGGCACCTGGAAGACCTCGACAACAGGGGCAGACGCCACAATCTGAGGGTGAGAGGTCTTCCAGAGGCCATAGAGGGCTCTCAACTCCTGCCGGCAGTGACGGCCCTGTTCAACAACCTGCTGAATAGGCCTCCATTGACTCCCATCGCTATGGACAGGATCCACCGTGCTCTGCGTCCCAAGGGGAAAGATACTGATCCTCCGCGGGATATAATCTGCTGCCTGCCTGATTTCAGGCTCAAAGAGCATGTCCTTAAGCAAGCCAGAGGGAGACAACAAATCACCCATGACGGCAATCCTGTCCAAATATACCAGGACCTGTCCGGTATCACACTGCAACATCGCAGGGACCTGCGACCTTTACTGGAAGTCCTCCGTTCTAACGGAGTGACCTACAAATGGAAATTCCCGTTCTGTCTGGCAGCCACCGCACACGGCCGTACAGCATTCCTGAAGGTGCCAGAAGACCTACCGCACTTTTGCCGTGTGTTGGACATACCGCTGACTGAAGTACCTGACTGGTACGCGGATTTTCGCCGCTCGGCGGTCAGGAGGGAAGTGCCACCATCAGAAGCTATGGAAGCTCAAGATGCCGGTTCCCGCTACAGCGGATCGCCCTCATCCCGCCCTGCTGTATATGGAACCCGTAATACCCGCTCCGGCCGCAGCCCCCTTCTCTCCACCGAGCTCGCGGAGGGCTAGAAGGGACCATTAACCTGGGTCTCCTATGTGATTTTTTTTCCCTCATGGGCCAATATACTGCACTTCGTAATGGACGTCACTAGTTTTCAGTTTTTATTGATTATCGCCTGTATGTTTTAGGTCGTGACTGTTGTGCTTCACTTTTTACTGTGAGCCTGTTGACCGTACGGGTTCCCTCGTCTCCGCTTACTGCTCGCCTCATTTATCCCTCACTATCGCCACACACTGGTTTTGGCGCCACAGCAGTATCCCTGTTTGCCTACAATCCCCAGGATGCCTTGCGGTTACGTAACCACCGCCCTCGTTCTGCTCCCACAGCGTCACGCACTTTCCTCCTCGATGCCTCAGGACATACATCCGGTACCACTTCCCAGGAACCTATCTCTATGGCGCACTTGCTGTATGCCCTCGGCATATCGATATCTCATCGCCGGACCATAAGGTACCCTACACCTTGCTCACCAGGTGGACTCACCTTATGATTCCTCTTGCTACTTCCCCGGATTGATAACCCGCCTCCTACTTAGACATTGCCCCACTCTACTGCCGGTCATTTCCACCTGATCCGCCAGGTATCCAACCAGGTCTGCCTACTGCTCACCTATAAGCAGGTCACCCACTTACCTGATTGTGCACGTTCCTTCGGATCCAGCCGCCACCAACGCCTTGGGACACTGCTCTCTCATCCCCTCACCGTGCCAATCTACTGAACTGCCGTTCCGCATTTTATTCACTCTAGCAATTCTTTACAGGTTGTATTAATCCTAACTGTTTTTTTTTTTCTTTTTGATTTTATGCTGCATGTATGCATGTTTTTCCTTTTTTTTTAATATTATTTACAGTACTCGCTTCTAACACTGGTTGCTCTGGGAGATGTGTGTCTTTCTCATATTTTAACTATGTGCTTCCTACCACAATGCACGCGGTTAAAATATTAGCATTCCCAGGTGTTATTGTACGCCTACCTTTACACTACACGCTTACCTTGCCCTTTTACCTGTGCAGTACTTTATCATTTCCTGGCAATCAACTTTTCCATTCTCCGGTACCCTGACCCACTGTATCTCTCCATTGCCCCCCAATCCCCATTTGTTCTGCCATCCTCTCCAATATGATACCTTAGTCGGGCATCAGGATAACCTCACCTGATTTATAACCCTTTTACTCACATCTTCTTCCAGTCGGTTCCGACCCCCACACAGAGGTGCCAGGTGATACGTTTACGTGACTCTACGTAGACTGTCCCCTGTCGCCCTGACCACTACCGAAATCCCTTTTTTTTTTTTTTGAGGTTCGCGGGAGTATTTACACTCTCCCCCTCTTCGGTGTTTTTTAGGTGGTTATTCCCACCCTCCACTCGCTTCACTAAAACTGTTCGCTCCTTTCTTATTTTTTACGTTCCACCAATTTCTATATTGGGGGCAGTATCTCCGATACTCTCTGATGGCGGATGTTGGGACCCCCACGCCCACCCCACTCTCGCATGCGCAATTCCGCAACCAACTCAAGCTTTATTCTATAAATATACAAGGCCTTAATACGCCTGAGAAACGTTCTCTTCTGCTTTCCACCCTACATAAAGCTAAAGCACATATAGCATTGATACAAGAAACTCATTTTAGGTCTGATAACATTCCAAAATGACATAATTACCACTTTCCCTTGGTTTTTCATGCTTCTAAAGATGCCGCTAAATCCAAAGGGGTATCGATTCTCCTCTCCAAACATTGCCCTATTCAAGACATAACACAATCAGATACACAAGGGAGATTCCTTTTTCTCAAGGGTACGCTCCATGATAGACCCATCACTATTGCAAATATATATGCACCAAACAAGAACCAAGTGCCCTTTTTTCGGAATACACTCAGGTCATTGACAGTATTTCAAACTGGCACCCTTATTGTAGGCGGGGATTTTAATGTGACCCTTAATCCCACCCTGGACTCTTCCAATGGTACCTCTACCCTACCTTACACAGCTCTTAGAGCAATCAAATTGGAACTTCACGATCTTCTACTCCACGATACTTGGCGCACCCTTCACACCAATGACAAGGACTTTACTTTCTTTTCTGCTCCTCACAACAAACATTCTAGATTAGATTATTTCTTTATCTCACAACCAGATCTTTCTTACCTCACTAAGGCCACCATTGAACCCATGATATTATCTGATCATAATCCAATTACTTTGCTCCTCTCGATGACGACTACTACACAGACCTCCTCTCGTATATGGCGGTTGGATGATTCGATACTCTCCGACTCCGACACGCTACACCAACTTTCGACTTGCATTTCTCAGTACTTTGCTGACAACACAACGTCTGACATATACCCTGCAACACTATGGGCTGCACATAAATGTGTCTTGAGAGGACGCCTTATTTCTTTAGCATCGGCTCGGGCTAAACAACGGAAAGCGCACGTCGAATCACTGACCCAACGTATACGTATCCTTGAGAGGACTCGTAAGGCCTCTCGAGCAGCGGACACCCTGACTGACCTAACCCAAGCCAGAGCGGACCTCTTAGAAATTCTACACAAGACCTTGCGAAGAAAATATGCTTTAACACAAAAGATCTTCTACGAATTTAGTAATAAATCCGGGAAGATGTTAGCCAGGGCTCTACAAACCAAGAAGGCTGCCCACACAATTCGACTGGTACAAACTGATCAGGGAGCCACCGTTAACAAAACCTGAAGAGATTGCCCGTCAGTTTGTTCAATACTTCACGAAATTATACAACCTTCAGAAACCATTGACTACATCACACCAAACGAACAGACTCAACCTAATTCACGACTTCTTACAACAACACTCCCGACCCCCCTCTCTACGGATGACGCTGCTGATCTAGACTCCCCTATCTCGGTGGCGGAAGCATTATCTGCTTTAAAGCAACTTAAACCCGGGAAATGGCCGGGCCCGGATGGTCTCACCACCTGCTATTTTAAATCATTTAACGAAACCTTGCTACCGCATTTTGTCAAAGCATTCAACAATTTCTCCTCTAACCCTACGACCACCAGAGACCTATTAGAAGCCCACATTACCCTCATACCCAAACCAAACAAAGACACCACACTAGTCTCTAACTACAGACCCATCTCGTTACTTAATGTGGATGTCAAATTGTACGCCAAGATCATAGCAAATCGCCTACAACCCCTTCTCCCCAAACTGATTGATCTGGACCAAGTGGGATTTGTCTCTGGCAGGGAAGCCAGAGACAACACTATCTATCAAAGCTATAAACATACACCATTGGATGACCTCTACCTCTACCGAGGGTTTCTTCCTATCCTTGGATGCGGAGAAGGCGTTCGATAGGGTGGCATGGGACTTTATGGAAGCGACACTATGCAAGATAGGCCTCCCACAATCCCTGCTTAATATGATAATGGCTCTATACTCATCCCCTACAGCGAGAGTGAGAGTCAATGGCCACCTATCGAGCCCCTTCTCTGTCTCCAATGGCACCCGTCAGGGTTGTCCCCTTTCACCCTTACTATTCCTGCTTACGTTAGCACCCTTTCTATGCAAACTGAGAACTAACCCGGATATCGTTGGCATTTCAATCAGTCACAAAACATACAAGGTGGCAGCGTATGCTGACGATATCCTCTTATTTCTTTCAAACCCTTTGATCACCATCCCGAATCTCCTCAAGGAATTCTCCCTATTTCATGATCTGTCCAACCTCCTGATCAACTTTAAGAAATCCCATGCTATTAATATATCGCTTCCTAGTACATTGGTCGAGCACTGTAAAGCTGTTTTTCATTTCCTGTGGGAACCCAAAGCCATTACATATCTGGGTACCCGGATCCCTACCAACCTTGCCGAATTATATTCGCTTCATTTTCTGCCCACACTGAAAGCTATACAAACCGATCTTTTACGCTGGAACCGTGGAACCGTGGTACATTCTCCTGGTTTGGAAGGATAGCTATTTTAAAAATGAACGTGCTACCCCGAATCCTTTACCTGTTGCAAACTATCCCAATAAAACTCCCACAGTCCTTTCACCTCGTTTCACGTTCGTATAAACGTATGTGCAGAACCTTCATATGGGCTACCAAACCTCCGATACTTAATTGGACTAGACTGACTCTTCCCAAAATACAAGGCGGAGTGGGTCTACCAGACCTGCAAAAATACCAATGGGCCTGCCATATGGCCAGAATTGTGGACTGGCATGTCCACGGTTCCTGCAAAGCTTGGATCCACCTTGAACAGTCCTTCACTGACACTCCCTCAACACATTTCCCGTGGTTACACACCTCCCACGTTCCCAAACAGCTGACATTCCATCCCAATCCTCATTTCTACACGCCCCGGGTCCCATGACCCCATTAACCAATAATCCTGACTTCCCTGCTGATCTTACTAGAAGAAGTTCCACACTCCCATGCACAACTGGCCCTCCTAGAGCCCAAATTTTTTTTACCAATGGTGAACTTTCCTCATATCAATCTTTATCCCAGGCCCTTCCGGACTACTAAATTCCTTTTTTTTACCTACCTGCAACTCAGTCATTTCTTCCAGACTTGTAGGCCCGTTGTGCCTTGGCACCATACATTCACGCCATTTGAAAACCTTTGTCTTCAGGAGGAACCCCAAACACACGTAATATCCACATCCTACTCATTCCTATTCCCTACCCATGATAACACATCTGATGCTCTGGCTCGCAAATGGGAATCCGACCTCGGTGCGACCTTTACCCCCCATGAATGGGAAAAGATTTATACACTTATGCACAAGGGCTCTCTCAATGTCTCTATACAAGAGAATCGTTACAAACTGTTTTCCAAGTGGTATAGGACGCCCCTACTCCTTCATAAAATCCACCCGAACATAACCCCTCTCTGCTGGCGTTGCAACGCTCATCCTGGTTCCCTCTTGCATATCTGGTGGGAATGCCCACTCATCCGAACTTTTTGGTCGGAAATACGATCCCTCATACAGCACATCACCACATACGATATACCACTCACCCCCGCCCGATTTCTTCTACACCACTCCCCTTCCTCTGTTCATACATACAAAAACTCTCTCACAATTCATCTAATTAATGCCGCTAATCAATGCATCCCGGTCCATTGGAAGAGTCCTTCACCTCCCACTATCCCTGAATGGACCCGCAGGGTCGATAGAGTAGAAGAAATGGAAAGCCTCATCCACCAGGCCAGAGATACTGTCACCAGTCATGAACATACTTGGGCCTGCTGGAAACACTTTAGATCATCTCCTCTACCAGTTCTGAATGCCATTGCGGCGATCCCCCCTTGATTACTGGATGTATTTGTCATACTGATATGAATTTCTATACTTTTTGTTATATTCTCTGTCTCTATTGGGCACATCCTACGCACTTTGATTAGCCCTTTCTTCATATGTCCTTCCCCATTCACAGCAAGTCCCCTTATCTGGGTGAATGGGGTTGGATTCGCTTCTGATGCCCCATATATTACATTTTATTTATATTTTCAGTTGAGAATCCTTTACTGGCAATGACTGCCTGAAGTCTGGAACCCTTGGACATTACCAAATATTTTGTTGAGAATCCTTTACTGGCAATGACTGCCTGAAGTCTGGAACCCTTAGACATTACCAAAGATTGGGTTTCCTCCTTATGCTTTGCCAGGCTCCAACTGCAGCTGTCTTCAGTTCTTTGTAGGTCTTTCTGCTTTTAGTTTTGTCTTCAGCAAGTGAAATGCATGCTCAATTGGGTTGAGATCAGGTGATTGACTCGGCCATTGCAGAATATTCCACTTCTTTTCCTTCAAACGTTCCTGGGTTGCTTTTGCAGTGTCTTTTTGATCATTGTCCATCTATATCAACTGTGGATGAAAGTTTGTGTATGGGATTGTATTTTTTTTTTTTTTTTTTTATAAATTTTTTTTTTGGCTGAACTAGATGGACTTGTGTCTTTTTTCAACCTGACTGTGTAACCACGTACTGTGAAGCGCCGTCCAATCAACTTTGCTGAATTTGGCTGAATCTGGGCTGACAGTACATCTCTGAACACAGAATTCATCTGGCTGCTTCTGTCTTCTGTCACATCATCAATAACCCAGTGCCACTGGAAGCCAAGCATGCCCATGCCATCACACAGCCTCCGCCGTGTTTTACAGATTGACGTTGTGTGCTTTGGATCATGAGCTGTTCCAAGCCTTCTCCACAGTTTTTTTTTATTTTTTTATTTTTTTTTCCTCCCATCATTCTGGTACAGATTCATCTTAGTTTCATCCGTCCAAAGAATGCTTTTTCAGAACTGGTCTGGCTTTTTTAGATGTTTGGCAAAGTCTAATCTGGCTTTTCTATTCAGGCTTATGAATGGTTTGCACCGTGTGGTGAACCCTCTGTATTTGCTCTTGTGAAGTCTTCTCTTGATTGTAGACTTTGACAATGATACACCCACCTCCTGGAGAGTGTCCTACACTTGTCTGGATGTTGTGAATGGGTTTTTCTTTACCATGGAGAGAATCCTGCGATTATCCACCACTGTTGTCTTCCATGGACATCCAGGCCTTTTTATGTTGCTGAGCTCACCAGTGTGTTCTTCTTTCCTCAGAATGTACCACACTGTTGATTTGGCCACTCCTAATGTTGCTTCTATTTCTCTAATGGATTTGTTTAGTTTTTGAAGCCTTACAATGGCTTGTTTCTCTTGCATAGACAGCTCCTTTGAACGCATGATGTAGGTTCACAGCAATCGATTCCAAATGCAATTATCACACTTGGAATGAACTCCAGACCTTGTACCTGCTTAATTGATGAAGAAATAATGTAGTAGTACGCACCTGGCCATGAAACGGCTTTTGATTTAATTGTCCAATTACTTTTGGTCCCTTGAAAAAGGGGTAATGGCTATTCTTAAGAGCTGTAATTCCTAAACCCTTCCTCCGATTTGGATGTACATCCAAATAAACCTGAGTGTGAACTTTCAGCCTGTATCCATTATATAACTATAGCTTGAATATGTTTTGGTAAATACCTGAAAAAAACAAAAATTGTGCCTGTGTCCAAATATATATATATGGACCTAACGGTACATTCCACATTAATAATTATCTTACCAAAGTTAGTATTTGCTGTAAATTGCCTCCTGCATTGCTCCTGTATTTTCTTGCTGGAGGCTGCCATTTTGTTGAAGACCAGAGCCCCAGCAGTAAATCATAATGCAGAACTAAACCCATCGATTTAACGGTTTTAAAAAAAAAAGTTACATTCCTGGAATACCGGGATTGCTAACGGTCACAGTTGCTTGTGTCCTTAACCAAACTGTGAAACCATCAAATGGCTGGTGTCATAACTGATGACATGTGCAGCACCATGGCAGTTACAGATCAAACAGAAGCAGCTTCCTTGGCTGTAAAGGATAGGAGGATTTAATGCAGAGAGCAACTGAGCATGTGCAGAGCAGGGTGAGACTGTGTAATACTGGATCTTAAACAGTATAGTTTCTTGATTTTAATGTTTTACATATAAAATAAATGTGTAGTGCTGGTGATGTATATAAATCGCAGAAGACTAACCAGAATGAAAATCTGACGGCAGATTGTGTTATAAATACAATAATATAACACTCAAAAGCAAGAGTGTATATAAAAAATACAACAAAAACAAGTGAATGTGAAAATCCAGAAGCGATTAGGAAATCGCATATAATCACATAAACTGATATATAATTGAAAAGATGTAGTATTATGTATAACCAAAATATACAAATTATATTGTGGTTAGTGGTGCCACTTGCTTAGGTGTTGCAGCCTCTGGGGCCTTTCAAAAAGGTGTATCTATGTAATGACAGATCATGTGACACTTAGATTGCACACAGGTGGACATCATTTCATTAATTATGTGACTTCTGAAGGTAATTGGTTGCACCAGAGCTTTTTATGGGCTTCATAACAAAGTGGGTGAATACATATGCACATGCCAATAATTATTTTTTTTTTTTCTAAAAAATAGTTTTAGTTTTCTAATTTTACTTCACCAACTTAGACTATTGTGTTCGCATATAATTCAGATTAAAAAAACATTGAACTAAAGGCTGTATTTTAACAAAATGGGTAAAAAGCCAAGGGGGTGAATACTTTTGCAAGGCTGCAATGGTTTACCACTTCAGTACTTCAGACAAAACAGCAGTACTTATTGTCCAACAGGGGCCACCTTCTTCCTTTCTGCTCACATTGAGAGGTTCTTTCTTTGATTACACTGATTAAGGGAGAACATACTGTGACTGACCAGACTCTCCACCATTCACAGATCATGTTACAAGAGGTATAATCAATAAAAATCTTTTTTCATTGGAGGGGGAAGGATAAAGTGGGTGTGTCTCTATAAGACCCATGTATATTGCTGATTTGCCTGTCTACCTGAAGCGGTTAACTGAATCTGTAACACGTAACCATTAGATCTATGGGTTTCCTTCTGATGCTTGAGAGATTCTGTAATTCTGAAACCTGTTGCAAGCGATTGCTTTGTTTCCTCTCGCTTCTGTAACTTCTGGCAATGCGTGGGGAAAATGCTGAAAAGAAACCAGCACAAGAAATGTAAAGCATGTATGTTCTGCATGTTATACAGATAAAGCTGCATCTGATTTATAGCCATAAA
Source organism: Lithobates sylvaticus (assembly GCA_028564925.1). Taxonomy (NCBI): domain Eukaryota; kingdom Metazoa; phylum Chordata; class Amphibia; order Anura; family Ranidae; genus Lithobates; species Lithobates sylvaticus. Next base: position 444,266,891 of record CM053029.1, on the reverse strand, counting down.
GTGGTTGTTTACTCACCAAGTTAAAATTGCACCATCCTCTGTGTATTCATGTAATGAGCCCTGTGACTGTGCCTTATAAAAATTATGCAGCTATATACCTGTTTACAGACTGCAGATCAGCGCTCATGTGACCCGCTGGCTCTCTCCTCTCTCGGCCTGACAGCTGCTGAGGATCCCCTGCTAATGTCATCCAGGAGGGGAGGATGAGAGAGGCGACACCGCCTGCTGCATCGGTCATGCTAGAGAGGAGAGAGGCGTTGGTTTACATGAGCGCCAATCTGCGTTCTGTAAACTGGTATATAGCTGCATTATTTTTATAAGGCACAGTCACGGGGCACATTACATGAATACACAGAGAGGATAGTGTATTTTAACCCTAATTTGAGCAACAGGAGGGGAGGGGGCACGGACACAGAGCTAACAGGCAGGGAGGGAGGGGAGGGGGAGAGCACGGAGGAGAGCACAGAGGAGAGACACAGCAGATGATGGAGGCACATAAACTGACCACGGTGTCAGGGCTCAGCAGCCATGATACACCATGGTAAGTTTACAAAGGGGAGGGCAGGATCAGCCAGGTATTTCAGGTATTTCAGGTGTTTCAGGTGGCCAAATGACAGCACAAGTACTGTGCTGTATAACATGCAGAAACAAGATCTTTATTTTCTATTTAAATTTTTTAGGTTAACAAACGCATTAAGCATACGTATCAGATAAGAAACTAGGGTGTGCTTCTGTCATGTAAAACCTGAAATATTTTGTAAATATTCAGACACGAGAAAAGGCACGTGGTTATGCTGCTGTTTTTGTTGCATGTCCAGAGGCTGCCTAGCTAAGGTAGGCAGTGTTCCCCCCTGGAGCAACAGGTTATTGTATAGAAATTATTTACTGCATATATTAACAGTGACGTTTACAAAGCATACAGATTTGCAGGTTCTGTAGTACTTTTTCACATGTTCAGTTTATACTTGCTTGATATAAAATCCATGTTGATTTTCTTGATTTTCTTTTTTGCTTGTTCTTTGACATTCTCATTTACTATTTTTTTTTATTTTTTTTTTTATAGCTGGCTCTTGGAAATGTGATTAGTGCACTAGGAGATCAAAGTAAAAAAGTCACCCATGTACCTTACAGGGATTCCAAGTTAACCCGGCTTCTTCAGGACTCACTAGGGGGTAATAGGTATGTGTTTGTTTTATTTATTTATTTTTTTCTTTTGGATTGGTCTGCTGTCCATAGTTCACAAACTGTTTTAATCTGAATTCTGTCTTTGCTAAAGTTTTTATTTTCTGACCTAGTTTAGACACCACTGTAGTGCTGCATGTGTAAGGCTTCACCATTTTTATGCAAAATGAACATGTTATGTGCGTATCTTGAAATGCCTGCAGAGAAACATAAGCCCTGCTTTATTTGAAACTAATCTCATGCATAATCATGTGAAAGCACAGTGTTGCATAGCTATGCATAAGCTCTGTGCTTTAATTAAAACATTTGCAGTTTTGTTCTCAAATTTTAAGGTTTACACAGGGCTGGGCCTGAGAAAGTTCCCACTAATGTTTCTTTATTGGCTTGTATATCTTGGTACTGAGCACTTGCCATAAATGCAGCGAGTTATTCTGTCATATTATAGTATACATTACAGAAAAATATCTGTCCATTCTAGTGATGATTGTTACTGTCTGCAGGAACCTTCTGTAGGAATATAAGAAAAAAAGCAAAACGTGATAATCAGACATATCTAGATTACAAAGACTGTCCCTTGATATTTCTTAATCCTGTGCTAGAAAATCAGCAGAAGCTCATAGTACAGGGGTGCTCAAGCTTTTGAACAGCGAGAGCCACTTAAGTGGTTTGGTAACCGGTTGCAGGCCACAATGAACTATGGGGTCTTACTGCCACCCAAAGTGCAAATGTAAATGAGCCCCTTATAAGGCTGCTTTTACACTGATCCACTGTGGCTTACCCACAACGTGGGTGCAGCACAGTGTACCTGTGGTTTTCCTGCTGGTTAGCTGCGCTTTGCCATAGACTTTTTGCTATTACATCTTGCAGGTGTGGCGCTGCATTCAGGAGTTTTGTTGCGCTTTCAGAAAGGCATCAAATCCACAGGATATAATAGACGTCTATGGCTCAGTGCAGCTAACTTGTAGGAAAGCTGCATATATCAGTGTTAAAGCAGCCTATTAACCCTTTTTGTGTATGTGATGTTTAATACACCAACTTTTTTTCTCTTCCAGCTTCTGCTGGCATCGCTCTCCATGCTCTCCATGCTGGAAAGGTCTCGAACAAACACTGCCTGGGACAAAAACCAGCGCTAGAGGAAGCTTGTTTTTCTCCTGCTCCCTCCGCAGCCACCTGCTTCCTCCACTGCTGGCTCTATGCACTCTGATGCTCTGGGATGGTGGGTCTGCAACCCATTGATTGCAATCTGGGCTTGCCAGCCCACCATACCAGAGCATGGGCATGTGCTTCCCTGGTTTGAGGTCGTGGGCAACATTTATAGGGACCATGGTTTGAGCACCCCTGTCATAGTACATGTAAATGCAGTGCTAATGTTGTGCATGCAGGTACTGTGGATTCAAATACCTGAAACTGATTGTATAGGGAAAAGCGCCTATACAGAGACCCTGGCAAACTTTGTCAAAGGTATTAGTAAGTCCAAAGATGTAAACCGCTGAAGTGGTATTCAAATCTTAAATTTTGTTAACATGTTTTTGGCAGTGGGAAGCTGAGAGAATATGAAACCTGACCAGCTGTCAAAGATAAGGTCTCTATATTAAAATCTAAAACCAATGTATTGGACACAGTTGTTACAACCTGAAATATAAAATAGTGAACTCTGTATTCTTTGTCATTCATTCACTGACATCTTTGAATGAAAAAACAGCAAGTCCCATTTGTCACTGAAGCAGAGGGACTCCGTTCTCCATAGTAAGGTCACTAGTGGGCTGACCTTACTGCTCTTGTAGTCCATTGATGCTTCCCCCAGCCCCATAACGGAAAGTCTGTACCTCGGCTGGAGGAATAGTCAATCCTCTGATCACAGTTGTAATGCTTCAATGCAAATAACATTATATATGCACATTTTTTTTTTTTTTAATCAATGCAAGTGCTTTTGTTTATTTTTTGTTGGACATGGCCTTTAAGTAAACCTGTTTTTCAAAGTAGTGATACTGATGTTCAGGTATGTTGAGGTTCGAAAAAGTACCTCTGTTAGGCCTCGTACACACAATACGAAAGTTGGAAGGAAATCTGCGTATTTTCGGATTGTTGGTTTTCGATGGCCGATTTGACTTTTTCTTCAGACAAAAAGCTGGATGTGCAGGCTATAAAATTTTTGTCGGATATGAACTCAATGTCTGATTTTCGGATGGTCTGTACAGAAATCGTTGCACAAAAGTCGAAAGTACAAACACGCATGATCGGAATCAAGGAACGACCCAGAAGAGTTTTTTTGGTCTGGTAAACTTCTGTTCGTAATCTAGAATTAACATTTGTGACGCGGCAATTGATGAAATCTCGAAATGCAGCGCACATTCTCATCTTAATAATGAAGCTGCTTTCCTGGTGATACTGATGTAGTTATGCCAATTTTTTTTTTTAAAAGGCATTTGTTTTGTACGATCTGAAAATCGCAAATCAACGCTCACAACTTCTACTAACACGAAAATTAGCAGCAGGGGGTGGTGCTTGAGAAATGAACTTCCTCTTTATACTCTTATAGTACGTCACTATGTTCGTGTTTGTCAAACAGAAATTTGAGGATAGTTAGTATGCTAAACAAAATCCTGCACACGCCCTTTTGACAAAAATCAGACGCTCCGTCGTACAACAATCAAACCGTATGTACGAGGCCTCAGTCTTCAAATTGATCTCTGTGGGGTCCTGGAACTCCAGCGGGCAGACGGATGGCTTTATGAGGGACAGAACTTCATCTAAAGGCAAGACCCCATGCACAGCATGGGTAAGGTATACCTGTAGAGAATCAAATCAAGGGATAATTTGAAGACTAACATTGGTACTTGCAGGCACAAAAAGCACCTGTATTTTACCACAGTTGTTGCATTAGAAACAATTTAGGCTAGATTGGGATCACTTTAAAAAAGAATTGTAGATCTTTTATTGTAATGTCATGTGACATCACTGAATAACAGACTATGTTCTTCTTTTTTTTCTTTTTCTTTTTTTTTATTTAGCCAAACTATCATGATCGCATGTGTCAGTCCCTCCGACAGGGATTTCATGGAAACCCTGAATACTCTTAAGTATGCTAATCGCGCTCGTAATATCAAGAACAAGGTCATGGTGAACCAGGACCGAACCAGTCAGCAGATCAATGCCCTGAGAAATGAAATAACGCGACTCCAGATGGAGTTGATGGAATATAAAACGGTATGAAAAGAATGTATTATCATTTTTTGCAGTTAGCATAGTTACAAGGGACAGGGAACCCTAATGCATGTACAACACGCATATAAAATGTCATTGTTAAGATTTACTGTTTTTCACTGGAAATATGAATCCCTATTGAGTTTTTTTGTCTTCCTTTCCTGGAAATTTTAGGGTAAAAGAATCATTGATGAAGATGGTGTTGAGGGTATTAATGACATGTTTCATGAGAATGCAATGTTGCAAACCGAAAACGATAATCTACGAATGAGAGTCAAGGCCATGCAAGAAACTATTGATGCTTTGAGAACAAGGCTCACCCAACTAATGGGTGATCAGGCCAACCAAGTGCTTGCAAGAGCAGGTATAGCTTTTTGATTATTTTTTGGTCATTTTAGTTTTCCTTGTATGCATTGAGTAAGGAAACATGCAATTGGTTAAAGATTGTTCCATAGACAACAATGCACCTGTGTTCAGATCAGTAAAAAATTTAGCACTTTTTACTCTTGTGCGTAAGAGACCTTGAACATTAAAGCAGAACTTCACACAAAAAGGGAAGTTCCACTTGTTTGCATCCTGCCCCCTCCTACAATTGTCACTTTTTGTTGGTGGCGGGTGGGAGCGGGTACCTGGTTTTGATCTGATTGGAAGTTTGTCTCCTTTCTCCTTCCCTCGCAGCCTTCTGGGACACATCACAGGTCCCAGAAGGCTGAAGGACCATTCATAAAGCGCAGTGCCTCTCGTGCATACGCAGTGGGAAGCCTGCTGTGAAAGCTGCAAGGCTTCACTGCCTGTTTTCCTTAGTTAATATGCCAGCACCTGGACCCAAAGCTGACTAAAGAATGGCCTCAGATGAGGACAATGCTGGATCCTGGAACAGGTAATTGCCCTTATGTTAAAAGTCAGTAGCTACAGTATTTTTTGCTGCTGCTGGCTTTTCATTTTTTGGGGGAGGTTGGAGCTCCTCTTTTTTTAGGTTTCAGATTCACAGTAGCCTTTTTAAGACTAAATTTAGACACGTGGTTAAACTGCTGCCCATTCAAATAGCAATTTGCATTTCAGAGGCATTTGGCAGGTGGTGAGGCCACCTAACCGCGTTAGTTCTGCAGTAATACGGGGCATTTGGGATGCTGTCCCTATTCGCTTGAATTGGGCGACAGGCAATCATTTTTGCAGTTGGTGCAAAGCATCGCAACCACAGCATGTGAACATCTCTATCACTGTCATCCCTGTCCAAGGGGAGCGGTGGGGGAGCTAAAATTGCAGCTCAACCGCATGTTTTTACCCTCCCGCAGCTGCAAGTCTTTATGAGCCCTGAAAGTTCTCATTTAATTAGGTCATGCTATAGCTAGTAGTAGTTAGTAGCAACACAATGTAATGTTGAAGGTGTTTTTGCTGTTTAGCCAAGGGAGAACTGAAAAAGCTGCAAAATTCTACCATTTTACTATTTAAGTTTTAGGGCCAGTTGATTTTCCATTTTATTGTAACTATGGAAATATTGTCAAATAATTTTGTAAAATGTATCTAGTTCAAAGGCTTTGTTCTATGTGGAATGTTTATGACTAAATATATCTCTGGCTAAACCAGTTGGATGTTTGGTTATATCGCACATCATTAAAAAATAATAAATACATAATTTGGCTAAAAATGGAATGTAAGGTTTCATTCTTCAGAGCTGGCTAAAACATGGGTGGAATGTGTGCTTCTTTTAACTCTTCAAAAATGAATGTCTTTTTGTGTTTGTGTTTTTATCTTTTTTATTATGTTTTTGTCCTTTTTATAGAATTTGTATAAACATCTAAATTTATTTTTACAGGTGATGGAAATGAAGAAATAAGCAATATGATTCACAATTATATAAAAGAAATTGAAGACCTCCGGTAAGATTTTTTTATTTAGTTGTTTTTTTTTCTTTTAGACCACGATTATTGTTTTAGGCCGAATTATGGTGACATTTCAAATTTAAGGGACAACTACCGTTTTTATTTATTTATATGTTCATTGAGTTGTGAAGGAAAGAGGGGAGGTGTCTTCTGCAGTGCTGTAAACGAGGTGTTCATGTGCAGCTAAGCTTACAGATTTGTGCCAGGATGACTAGCTCCTGCATATACAACTTTTTAGTTCCACTTTAATATGACCATTTCTACATATCTACTCTACCCCTTTTTTGTATAGCTTTCTCTTTATACTGTTTATCTGGCACATTTTTATAAAGTTTTTTTTTTTTTCCTCCTTTCTGTTTAACAAAATAAATAAAAAAAAAATTTTTTTTTCTTGAGATTCTGTACTGAGTTTTGCCACATGAAGAGAGTGTCTTAAAAGCTTGTCCTAAAAAAAAAAAGGAAAAAAAAAGGAAATTTCGGTTCTAATAAAGTGTTATGTACTGAGGTGGTTTTTCATAAACAAAATATTTTAACTTGGGTAATGGTGCCACCTCTTGGTCATATAGAGGTATTACATGGTTTTTCACTTACTGAAATAACACATCTACACCACATAACAAAGGATGGAAAATGTGTACATCTCATTTACAGTGGTACCCACTTTCTAATAGTGCTCCTGTGCTATTGATGGAAGTCCATTTTAATAAAAGCACTTGAAATGCGTTTCCTTGTTATGAAGCCTTTTTGTGCATTTTTTTTTTTTAATTTTTTTTTTTTTACTAATGCTTTTTTAAAGGTGGGTTTGCTAGAGGCTCTACCATATTTATTTGAAACTTGCAGTATTTCAAAAGTTTTGTATTGATAGGCAAATTCATAGAAAATGTTATCTACCATTTTTACCTATACGCTAGTAGCTGCTGCTGTTATGAAATTTTCTTCACTTTCACTTTGTTTTTATTACCTAATAGCTTTTCTATATTTTAAATAGTTAATAACTCTCTTTTTTTAAATTGTAAGTCATCTTCTTTTTTTTCCCCTTGCTTTATTTGTATGCTGAGATAGTCCTATAAGCAAAACTATGTTTACGTGTATTATCCCTAAACTTAAAATGTTTATTATTGAGAGAAAATATTGCTCACAGCAAAGAGAAAAAAATTTGGTTTTCTTAAGTCGTACATCACAGTGCACAGAGGACTTGACATTCATGAATACATGCTGCCACCTTCAGGTGAATGGACACTGGCCAAAAAGAGGCAGAAATCCCTGCCCAGGCATGACTCCTCCCAGCTCAGCCTCAGGTTTTAGCTAGTGTCCGTAGGTGATAGATGTGCCTCCCTGTATTTGTTTTGTGGGCCATAATTCCCATATATCCTGGCCTGTTCCTAACACCCATGATTGGACAGGGGTGGGTTGGTCAGTTGCTAAAGCCAGCAGACCAGGTGGGACTGTACCCAAACTCATGCAAGGGGTGGAGATGAGATGGAAGGGGAGGGGTGGGAGGAGGGCCTGTGATGCTGCTGCTCGGCCCTGGATTGGCAATCTGTACTCAAACTCTGCTTGCAAGAGTGGGGAAGGCCTGTAATACTGCTGTTTGGTGCAGGATTGGCAGTCGTCTTAAGTTTGCAGAGCGGTACCATAGACTTGAATGGAAGTTGTTGAAAGGCCTCAAACGCCTCCCGGCCTGACACGAGGCTTAAATTTTGAGGCAACGCTATCGCTTGGTGTGAACAGCACAATGTGCTGTCTATTATATCTTGTGCATGGGCGTTTGAGGGGTGTTTTTAACGCCTCTCAACAGCCTGCTCTTAATGCCAGTGTGAACTCAGCCTTAGACACTATTTTGCTGTGCTTCCATGTTATTAAACCTCATTTTTTTTTTTTTTTTTTTAACTTTGTTGGTGTTTTTTAGTGCAAAGTTCCTGGAAAGTGAAGCTATGAATGAAAATCTTCGAAAGAACCTGTCAAGAGCCTCATCGAGGACTTCCTATTTTTCTGGCCACACAGCATTCTCTGCACCTTTAATTCCAGCTGAGAAGGAAACCAATGAAATCATAGATCTTGCCAAGAAAGACTTGGAGAAATTGAAAAAGAAGGAAAAAAAGAAGAAGAAGAGGTAATGGTTAACATGTACATGTGTCTGTATGTATGGTAAAATTTTCTATGGGCTTTTTGTTGGTTTACATGCTGTTGGTAGTTGTGATATTTGCTGGATGCTTCACTTCATAACTTTCATCAGATGCTTGTACTATTAATTAATGCACACATTACAAAATGTTCTTTTATGAAGCATGGCTATTTTTTTTTCTTTACGTATATAGATCTTTAGTAAAAGTAACTTTGTATTGATGCCTGGAAAAAAAAAAAAAAAAAATATATATATATATATATATATATATATATATATATATATATATATATATATATATATATATATATATATATATATATATATATATATATTGGATTTTTCATCTATCCTATCCTATCCTATCCGCTGTCACATTTGCTTGGTATCCCTGAATATATTTAAGAGTATATGTGATTTAGTACAGTTATCTAAATAGATTACTTTTTATATAGGTTGCTATAACAGCCATTTCAAAACCGGAAAAAACATTGGGTGTAATTTGTCTTTTCATTATGTATTCACACGAATTTGCAATTTTTAGTGCTTACAGTATATATGCGTTGCACCTGAGAATTACTGTTGTTTTTATGTGTTTTCAAACCTACCTCAACAATTACCGAACTATGATCCTTCTAACTACATTATAGTGCTAAAAATTTGCAGCGTTATTGGCAATGATTTATTACTAGGGGCTACCACAGTATATGTTCTGATATAGGTGCCTTTTGGTTATACTTACTGTAAACTGTTTATTTTGGACCATATTGTGTTAGCTCCCATAAATAATAGTTTTTGACAATAATTGCTAATACTGCCCATTTATTCTCAAGGAAATTACAGACAAGGTAGGATTGCCATCATATTCTAGCTATGAAGGTTTTTAAAAAGACCCTGAACAATGTTCTTATGCTCCAGAAATAATCTATACACATCTATACCATACTTAATGGCCCTGTAATCTAGATTTTATGAAATGGTTTCTTACTTTGTTTTTAGCCTGCTTGTAACATCCTCAGTGAGCTCCTGAACCTCTCCTTTTCCTATTTGTTTGGCACAAGCAGTGCACTGCTATATGCACACTACAAATCCCATAGTCCCTAGTCTATCTCAGCAATAGAGGTTGGCTACTTCTTTCCTAGAAATTGTGGTAACCTGGAGAACAAAATTTAACTACCCTCAAAAACAAAAAAGGAATTTGGACATTTGAACGAGGCTGAGAACAGAAGGTACCTTTTTTTTTTTTGATTATATAATATATACTTAAATCTTCTTCTTCTTTTTATTTTTTTATTTTTTTTAAAACCAGAATTTAGTGTCACTTTAATCATTGATATGGTCTGTTGCTAGCAGACCTTGCTATGACATGAAATGTGTATACTACCATGGCCATCTTCATCTTTCTTTATCTTTTTTCCATTGGTGGGTCCTGCATAGAACAGTGATTTTTAGGAATAAAAATGCAGACAGCGCTGAGATTCAGGCCAACGCTTCCTTCTCATCTTCGGGACGGAGTAGTCCCACTGACCAAAACTATGATTAAAATTGAATGGATAACTTTTGCTGCATGAACTGCATGCAAGGGGAATTGTACCATATATTCAGACAGTGGCTGGCTTTATCTATAAAGCCCATTGCACGTGGGCTCAAGCAGCTTTCAGTGCCACTAGTGCTGTCAATTGCATGTTGACAAATCCATATGTCCTTCTTGGTGAAATACTACACAATGAGGTGTGCTTGTTGCTTTGACTTCTGAGTGCAGTACAGCCCAAACTCAGCTTACAGGTAAATGGGGCGTTAAATACTCTGAGATCTGCATCTGACAGAATCTGTGATTCTAGCTGGGGAGAAAGTGTACATCTGTAAAAGATCCATCTATAAACTGTTTTGATTAGACCTTGGCCTTAGGCCTTAGGCTTAAGTTCCCAAAAGCCATCAGTCTTTCCATTAAAGGTGGACATGGCAAAGTTATGGTCAACTGGGTCATTGCAGCATCATTTCTTTTTTTGTATCAGGTCAATTAACATGCGTTTTTGATTATATTTTATTTTTGATGTAATCAAGGAGAATTGGCAGAAAATATTTTCATATCATAAAATTGCTCTTCACACAGTGGAAGAGCAGCTGAACAATGGTCACCAGACCAGATTAACATTTAAGCCAGCCAAATTTCGATTTATGTATAGGCGGGGGAGGTTATTCAGAAAACTTCTGTACAACCATCCTGCTGGATTTTCCCTGCTCGATCAGTGCTGCTGGCTATAGCCTGCAATGCTGATCAATGCTGTCAGACTATAATAGCTCAGTGGGGAGGATTCCTCCATCCACTTTTTTTGTTTAGCTGATTGAACAAAAAACTGATCCATCTATGGCAGGGGTCTCAAACTGGCGGCCCTCCAGCTGTTTCGGAACTACAAGTCCCATCATGCCTCTGCCTGTGGGAGTCATGCTTGTAACTGTCAGCCTTACAATGCCTCATTGGACTTGTAGTTTTGCAACAGCTGGAGGGCCACCAGTTTGAGACCCCTGATCTATGGGCTGCCTAAGCATGGTTTGCCAACTGCAAAATCATAATAAGAGGGACCATTTGTAGTCTAATGTAGCACTTCTAAAGCAGAATCTGTGGCTGTAATATCAGAAAATTATTTATACAGTGGAACCTCAGATTACGAGCATAATCCGTTCCAGGAGAATGCTCATAATCCAAAGTACTCGCATATCGAAGCAAGTTTCCCCATAATTTGTTCCGCATTGACTTCAATGGCATGCAACACCGCATGCGGCCAGAGCCTTCGTACCCGAGATTTGCCGAGGTCAGCAGAGCTGTCCTCTAGCCTTTCTGTGCATTTCCGAAAGGCGCTGATCGGCGATGTTCGGCTCCGGCGCCCCCGCTTTGGCCTGAATCGTGCTCGTGTTGCGAGACAACACTCGCAAACCGAGTTACAATTTTTAAAAATACAGTGCTCATATTGCGACGCGTTCTTTAACCGCATTACTCGCAATCCGAGGTTCCACTGTATATACCAGTTTGATTTAATTGTTCTTCCTTTACAATCTTATATTTGTTAACTGGAGCTATTAATATACTCTTCTTGATAGTGTATTGAAATGTGCCACGAAATGTAATTCACAGCTTTGTCTTAGTAAGAAGATTTGAATTAGTTTTTTTTTACATAATGCTTACCATTAAGTATAATGTATATGTTTGAAGGTGGGAAGTTCATGCACCATTTTTACCTTTATAACTTTGATTGTTTGTCTGGTCTGTCCTGCATTGGTTTGGCTGCCTATTCTGTACTTCTGCTTTTGAAGGCTACAGCAGCTTCAGGAAAGCAACCAAGAAGAAAGAAGGTTGGAATACTCCCCTTTATCTCTAATATTTGTTTTAGTTGGATCTTCACCTGTTTTACAACACACAAAAATAACTTTTTTTTATTTTTTTTTAATTAACACAGTATAATGAAATAATTCCAGCATCATTTTATGCATTTAAGTGTTTGATAATTGCCAGCATAAACATTTGTCTTAGACCTGTACCAGTGTAGTACTTTAGAAAGCTTTAAAGTGGACTGGACGGTAAGAAATGCACTTACTGTGACTAGCGCAAGTTTCTATATTACCAAATTACAATATTTTAAATTAAAATGGGACACGAGTAGAAATTGTTGCGCTTGAGAACCCAGCCAAGGCAGCTTAGGTCACATGGTCTCTGACTACCAATCATTATCAGTCACAAGCTTTGATAACTGGCTCAAAAAGGCTGCTCGGTTATACATAAATAATTACAAGCTGTATATGAAAAACGTGATTTTGAATTAATTTTAACACATTGAAAAGATAATTCCCATTGAATTGTTTTCAAATTTATGCTTAACCGCTTAAGACCGACTCCTGCACATATACGTCGGCAGAATGGCACGGCTGGGCATAACCACGTACCTGTATGTGGTCCTTTAAGAGCCCAGCCGTGGGTCGCGCTCGCGACCTGGTCCTGAGCTCCGTGACCGCCGGACCAGCGGAGTAGATCGCCGCTGGTGTCCCGCGATCGGGTCACAGAGCTGAAGAACGGGGAGAAGTCTGTGTAAACAAACCTCTCCCCGTGCTTCCTACACTGCCTGTCACTGATCGGCTGCTCCCTGTCATCGGGAAAGCCGATCAGTGACGTCAGATGTAAAGCCACACCCCTACTGTAAAAAATAACACACACGTCACAGACATGACCCCTCCCCGCCCCCTAGTGGTTAACTCCTTCACTGCCATTGTTATTTACATAGGAATCAGTGCATTTAAATAGCACTGATTTCTGTATAAATGACAATGGTCCCAAAAATGTGTCAAAAATGTCCGATGTGTCTGCCATAATGTCGCAGTCGCAGTCGCAATAAAAATCGCTGATCGCTGCCATTACTAGTAAAAAAAATATTAATAAAAATGCTATAAAACTATCCCCAATTTTGTAAACGCTATAACTTTTGCGCACACCAATCAATAATCGCTAATTGTGATTTTTTTTTTTTTTTTTTTTTTACCAAAAATATGTAGAACAATACGTATCGGCCTAAACTGAGGAGAAAAAAAAATGTTTTTATATATTTTTGGGGGATATTTTTATTATAGCAAAAAATATTGAATTTTTTTCAAAATTGTCGCTCTATTTTTGTTTATAGCGCAAAAAATAAAAACCGCAGGGGCGATCAAATACCACCAAAAAGCTCTATTTGTGGGGAAAAAAAGGACGCCAATTTTGTTTGGGAGCCATGTCGCACGACCGCGCAATTGTCAGTTAAATCGACGCAGTGCCGAATCGCAAAAAGGGGCCTTGTCCTTTTGGCTGCAAATTGGTCTGGGGATTAAGTGGTTAAAATACATTCTTAAGGACTACAGTTTCACTTTAAAGGAAACCTACATACAAACCAGCTTCTCAAAACACACACGCTGCATGAATTTTTTTATTTTTTTTTGTATACGTCTGTGTGTTGTACTTTTTCCACAGTTTGTATAGAAAACTAATCCAGAAAAATTTTGATTCTATATCAGGATGTAAAGTATGTCTTGGCGAGCATCTTATTTTTCTGTGCTTAACGCTAAACACTACTCATTGCTATAGTGTAGTGCAGAGGTTCCCGGTTTTTACCTACAGTAGGGGCCTACAAACTGGTGAAAGGAAGTCCAAAAAGCGCTGAGCAATAAAACTCTACACAAACCAGGCGTAGGTCAAGTAGGTGTAGCACCTGTGACTTGGGTATTTTGATACAGTGCAGTTTATTATCACAGCAAGTCTGGGGCTCACAATAGAATAAAAACTCAAGTAAAGATAACCTTATTTGTTGTAAGTTTTCTGACATTTTTAACCACCTTGGAAACTTCTGCTCAATTTTTTTTTTTTTCTGGTCTCTGACAAGTTTTTATTAGAAAAAGACAAGAAGTCTATAAAATCAATAATGTTCATTAGTTACTGTTCTGCCTGTTGTGCAGATGCAGGTTTTCTATAACTAAAAATCCGAAATGTTTCCGGTAGGGAAATCGGTAACATAAGAAGTCTGCTCAGATATAATGCTACAAAATAGGCAATTCATACCATTTGTCTCACTTCCCTGACAGTGTCAGATTTTTTTGTTTTAGAAATGTAGACAGGTATGGGGTGGCATTTAAATTCCACACTATGTTCAATCACAACCACACTATCGTTAAAGTGGGTCCCCTACCACCACTGCTCACAACACTTACTGTAAGTTAAAAAAAAGACATATCAGAAGCATTTCTTCAGGCATCCAACCTACCTTCAACACTGGTTTTCAAGTTTTTGAGCTGGCTATGCACAGTACTACGCAAATGCAGGGCAGCTCCCTTCACTTGTGTAGACTTACCTATACAGTATCTCTTCAGTAGGTTAATAGGCGCAGGACTGTGCCTAGTAATATTTGTAAGTGTAACTAGAGAATTGTGGGTCTGCCATCTACCTAAAGACCAGCTACCGGAAGGAGTTAAGTTTCTACTTAGTGAATATATGGGATCCTTTTGTAGCCCTACTCAGTTCCATCAAACTTGTCATATGGCAGTAAATTTCTTAGAGCTTCAGGATTCCCATGTTCACATTTATTGTCAAAAAGATGTAGAAAAACTGAAAGTTGTCAAGTTTTATTCTTCATGCCGCTGTAAACGGTTGGAAAATGCTAAATGCATAATTTGACTGTGCATATGTCTTGCTGGCAAAACATAAGCAAGTATTAATTAAAATAGAATGGCTGGTAGTAGTTGGTTTAAATGCAGAATTAACTGAACAATACACTTAAAATTCATAAATGAGCTGGATTTACTACACCTTATTTAGGATATTCTGTGCATTGTAAAGTGGGGCTGGCAGCAATGGCCATGAGTCACTTGTGCACAAAATACCTCCCTATTCTTGATGAACACAATCTTTTATTTTTTTTCACTGATTTAATATGCGTTGGGTGCAGATATTGGATGGTGATATTAATACAAGGGAGTTTGTTTATTTAGCATTGGATGTGACTTTTACCAAACTTTCACTGACAATGAATCAATTACTGTCATTCAAAACGCATGCACTGTGAAATATTCACCTGTGGTAAATGTTGGGTGAATGTCAGACTACTTTTATAAATATACCCCAGTATATCTAGACAAAAATATGAGGTCAAGCATAGGTATGTGTTATATTGAATTACATTTACTGTGAGTGGCACTTTTTATGATCATTCCACCATCTCCCTAGGCTACAACAGTGCCCACTTTCTGTTCCCTTAAACTAAAGCTTTATATGTATGAATGACAAATAGAAGTGCATGCCACACATTCCTGCCAAGTGCTTCATGGCATGAAAACTCGGCTGAGCTCAATGGCTGCATACAGGTTATACTCAGAGCTGCAATGTCTGTACTTCAGCTACAGTAGTATTTGCTACTTTTTTTTTTTTTTTTCCTGATCCCCATTGCCATGTTTCCAATGTAGGTTATGAGGCTGGAGTTACACATGAGTGTTTTTCAACTAAAAAATTCAGTGCTGTTGATCAGATCAGACACTACAGGGAGCGCAACGTTAAAGCACCTTCTCAGTATGTAATAACACAGAACTAAACCACAAGTCCAAATGACAAATGTTGGGCCCCCAGGGCCTTTTGCATAATGTGCAAGTATACACAGCATGTTTGCTCTTTAGGGCAGACTTGCCTTGCAAACTGATCTCCTCCAGTGCTGAATTTTGCACTTCCTTCCATGTCCAGCTCTTCCACCATGATCAACTAACTCACACACATGCAAGTTACTCTTTCCCAGGAAAGAATCATGCTGAGACTGTACGCCGAGCTGGTCATGCATGGTTCAGTGTACACTTACAGAAAAAAGCGCAGGCAGGTATAAGCATCAATAACAGAAGTTACCTGCACACATTCCCTTCTGCCATAAAAAGTATTGGCAGGGAGGGTTTTTATAACAAGCCAATTTTAGTTCCACTTTAAAGTACTGCGGGCACGATTTTATAATTGTGTTGCAGCACTCCCATGCATTTTAGTGGCCGCGAACATACCAGCATTTTGCTAGATGAATGGGGTTGCCATTAGGATTTAATAACACCCATGCGCAACTACAGAGGGCAGCACGTTTCTGTGCGGCATGAAAAGGCTTGCACTGCAAGTGATGTGAACCAGTCCCCAAGCATTGCTTTAGTGCATTGGCACAACCCATCCCCTTTTGGCAGCAATCTGGTGGTGCTCGGTCCCCTTGGAAGTCAGAAATCCATCCTGTTCCTCTCATATCCTGTACATAAGACCAGTGGCCACTGGTCTTTTACATTCCCCCCTGTAGTTCTGTCCTGTAAAGTGAGTGGTGAGGTAATTGCATCACCACTTGCTGCAGAGGGTGGACACGATGGTTTTAAACATCTGGTCTGATCCACCCACTGTACAGCATAGTACATCAATAAATGATCCCAAACGTGGTGTCTGAACAACAGCCTGTGTATTACCACCCCAAAAATCCTTCTGTAGTGAACTCTGCACTCACGTAGAACCCATTCACACTTGTGTGCCCTTGTTGTAGCCCAGCACTAGGTACAATGTGGGGGGTGTGCTAATTTTTACTGCCACTCCAATATGCATGCACACTCAAAACGGATTATTTCAAGTGTGATTTTTGCTCCATGGATGCACATTGAGGGCTGATGGAAAATGAACAGGCCCGTTCCATGCAACACATGTGAGAATGTGCACATACAGTAAATGGGAAAGGGTCCTAAGGACATGTTTTGATAGCTTAAAGCTCATTGCGCAGTTTCACCAAAATATCTGCTCCTTATGCATTATGGACAGTATATTTATGTAATCTGCACTAAGCCAATCTGTTTCTTTGCCATCCTCATAAATTCTTGATCTAACCGCTTTTATTTGACTTGCTTCTTTCTAGGAAACAGCTTTTACAGTATATTTACTTGGAGCTCTGTTTTGTTTCTTTCTCTGTAGTCCTGTCTAATTTGTTCCATGGTTCCATCTTTTACCATTGTTATGAAGTGTCTAGTGACATAGAAACATGCAATTTAATTTTTTTAAGATACCGAGCAGTAGAACATGTAACATGTTTCTCGTCAAAGTGATGCTTCATCAATTATATTTCTGTTTTAGAGAGATTGAATCTTTCTTTGACATTTTGCTGTAATAGAGGCTTGTTCCCACTTGCAAACTACAATGCTTTCAGATATCATATTGTAGTCATCTCTAAAAACTGGATTCATTTATATGATGGGCATTCTCTTTGTAGTCATGGTCCTGCACCATGCACATTTTACAGCCATGCTTCTAATACGGCATGCATTGTTGGATAAGGCAATAAAGTTAGATAAGGCGAGTGCTTTCTTTTGGTTTATAGCTCTTGAGATTGTGTTTATATGTATGCATTGCGTTTTTATTTATTTTACTTGCGTTGTTTTTTTTTTTTTTTGTTTTTTAAACACAATTTAGGTCTAGTAAATTAATAATGCCAAAAGCCATAAATCTATGCCTAGGATGTTATGCCAAAAGCTAACTTTTTCAGTTATTTCCCCTTACTATGTTTGGTTAAATGCATATTTACTGAATACAAACTGAATACTTTTAATCAAAATTTACATTACTAAACTGCCTCAAATAATCATGGGAAATGATTGGCTTTTATATAGATTTGAAAATTGTTTGTAGCGGAAAATACTTTTGATTTCTGAAAAAGTCAAAAGTGTTGCTTAAATTGTGACAGATTTTTCTACATGAAAGTCACCTAAAATTGCAAGTGGAAATTAGCTGTATAGTGTTATGGCTACATGACTGTAAACTATATTTCTAGTTTTGTTTTGTTGTCTTGGCATAAAGCTCAAGCATGTACTCGGTTACAGTGTTTAACCTGGCATTTTCTGTTTTTGTTACTTTCTAGTACTGTCAAAGATGAATATGGGGATGGTGAAAAGTCAGAAGAGAGAGGCTCTACAGAAAAAGAAACCAGTGAAATGGATAATGTAAGTATGGGAGAGGTTTTTCTCTACTGCATAATAGTTTGTGTGTGTGTGTGTGTGTGTGTGTGTGTGTGTGTGTGTGTGTGCGTGCTGTTTACTGCTTCCTATTTGTGTAAAGGGAATATGTAGTGTTTGTACATATTTTCATTGTATGTTCTGTTCAGGACCAATGATTCTCAGTTGGGGCCTATTCACACTAGGTGCAGTTACCTGCTTTGTATGCATGGAAAAACACAGGTAACTGCAATGACACACAGAAAACAATAGTTTCTATGTCATGTTCAGGCCAGAACTCGGGGTTATACTGTGTTCCAGAGCAGTGCTATATTATGAACCACTTTTATTGCTCCTGCATGTCACTGCCCAGAAATGCAGTGCATCTTCTTTGCAAAGATATTAATTAAAGTGGATGTAAAGGCTGAAAGTTTTCTTTACCTTTTTATGCATTCTATGCATAAAAAGGTATGAGCCCCCTCTCAATCCAGTGATGTGAATAAGAGCCTCAGCTGTCTCCTCAATGGCTGAGAAAGTAGAGGGAGCCTATGGCTCCCACTGCTGTCATTCACAGTCAGTGAGCCAATAAGGAGGGAGCGGAGGGCGGGGCCAAGACGCGGCTCTGTATCTTATGGACGCAATAAGCAGGGCTTGGGAGCGAGCACACACCAGTGCCCCTATAGCAAGTTAGTTACTACTAGGCGCACTGGTCAAGAGGAGCCAGGAGCACTGGCAGGGAACGCGAGAAGGAGCAGGGATGCGCACAAAGCAGGTAAGTGTGATGTGTGTGTGTGTGTTTTTTTTTTTTTTTTTTGCGTTTTATTTTTTTTATTTTTTTTTAAAGCTGAACCTTTAATACCACTTTTAAAGAGGAACTGCAGTCAAACATGCAAATTCCAAAAAAATACAGCATTATGCAGTTCAAACACTGTAACGCTGAATTAGGAATTATCATGTTAATGCTAACTGTTTGCATTGTTTTTAATACCCAATATTTCTTGTGCGAGCAACCATATTTTACTGTGGGCAATTGAAGCCCTGGTCACAGATTTCCTGCAATACTCTGTGTTGCCCTGCCTCACTGGCCCGGGAAATATCACGTATGCACAGCAAAATGCCTCAGGTCACACATGGGCAGTAAGCCTTAGCGCTTCTGAGCCAATCGCTCTCTGCATGGATAAGATTGATCTCTGCAGTCTCCTATCTCAGCCCTCATCCAGCATCCTGCAGCCCTCCTTAGCTCTCCTGTGACTTCCCTCATCCCTCCTTCACTGCCCAAATCCCCCCCCCCCCCCCCCTGCTAGCAAACTCGAGATAAGACTGAGGGGGGGGGGGTGGATACCTGACGTTTCGGTCCTGGCAGTCAGCCTTATCAAACCTATTGAGTGCTCTGGGTGGCCACGACTCATTCTTTAAATCTTGGGTTTGATCTCCCTTGTCAAAACTCTTGTACACACCCTACTCCTGTCATTCAAATGACTATTGCTTCTTGGACGTTTTGGCTACTGAGACTACCTGGATGTTTTACAACATTAATGACAGTATATTTGTTCAAGTGGGGTTATATTTCCTGGATTGAGGTTTACTTTAGGTATAATCTGTAGTAATGTAAACCATGATTGAAAGGTAGGAAGATTAAATGTGATATTTATTTATTTTTTTAAATTATTCTTTTAACAAAAGCTAGATTAGGAAACTTGTACTTTTGAAGAATTGATAGAAGCAGTTTAGATGCAAACTCGCCAAAGTACCCCGAAATATGGGGGAGGGGGGCACAGGCACTGTCTTATGCACACAAAATCCAGGCGAGTTGGTTAACTCTTGTTTTCGTATACTAGAAATTTGGCCGATTGAAATTTAGCTGTTAGGGGTAGCACATATGTCTAACCAGTGTTTAATCAACCTTTTTTTTTTATTTTTTTATTACGGCGCCTTTTTAAAAGGCAACCCAGTGCAGTGGTGCCATGTTTAGGGTATTAAAACAAGCAAAGGATCACTTTTCGAGGAGCGTCAGTCCTTGCTCCGATCTTGAAATCTAAAATAGCAGTCCCTCTAGCTTGGAAAAGCAGTTCTAAGTGGAAGGAAAATGATAAATGGTTTTCAAATTATTTTACAAATATCTGAAAAGTGTGGTGTGCATTTCACTGCAGTTACAGCTGCGAAAATCTTTTTGGGTATGTCTCTTGCAGCTTTGAACACCTAGAGAGTGAAATTTGTGCCCATTCTTTGCAAAATAACTCTGTCAGATTGTATGGAGAGCATCTGTGAACAGCAATTTTCAAGTCTTGCCACAGATTCTCAATTGGATTTAGGTCTGGACTTTGACTTTGAGAATATGCTTTGATCTATTCTAAACCATTCCATTGTAGCTCTGGTTGTATGTTTAAGGTCATTGTCCTGCTGGAAGGTGAACCTTTGCCCCAGTCAAGTCTTTTGCAGACTCTAACATGTTTTCTTGTAAGATTGCCCTGTATTTGGTTCCATCCATCTTCCCCACAACATGATGCTGCCAAAGCCATTCTTCACTGTGGGTATAGCGTGTCCAAGGTGAATGTGCAGTGTGTTTTCCGCCACACATAGCGTTTTTCTTTTAGGCCAAAAAGTTCAGTTTTGGTCTCATCTGACCAGAGCACCTTCTTCCACGTGTTTGCTGTGTGTCCCCCACGTGACTTCTGCAAACGGGACTTCTTATGGCTTTCTTTCAACAGTGGCTTTTTATTCTTGCCACTCTTCCATAAAGGCCAGATTTGTGGAGTACACAACTAATAGTTGTCCTGTGGACAGATTCTCCCACCAGAAGCTGTAGATCTCTGAAGCTCCTCCAGAGTTACCATGGGCAACTTGGCTACTTCCCTGATTAATGCTCTCCTTGCATGGCCTGTCAGTTTAGGTGGACGGCCATGTCTTGGTAGGTTTGAACTTCTTCTTTCTTCACACTTTTCATATGTTTATGTGTAAAAATTTTGAAAAGAATTGATCATTTTCCTACCACTTCACAATTATGTGCCACTTTGCATTGGTCTATCACATAAAATACATTTTAAGTTTTTGGTTGTAACGTGACAAAATGTGGAACATTTCAAGGGGTGTGAATACTTTTTCAAGGACACTGTATGTATGTACACTTAAAGTCTTTAAAAAAAAAAAATGCAGATTTGCACTGCCAGATTAACAATATGTTTAGTAGTACACTGTAGGAGATCTGCATGTCACGGTTCCCCTGATCAAGCTCACACTGTGCAGATGCATAGGTCAGAGCACCGCCAGTCTCAGCTCAGCTTAGAACTTTACATTGCCAAAGTGGAAGCTCGAGCACAGCCTTTCTCAACCAGGTTCCACGGAAACCCTGACATCAGACTGTACCCGGGTTGAAAGAGGCTGGTTTAAACCCAACTCCACCCACTATCTGATTTTTTTTTTATTTAAACAGATTTTACAAAAAAATTTTTTTCGTTATAAGACTGACAATTACTCGTACATTTTTTTTTTTTTTTTTTAGAAAGAAGGTAGTGATCATGAAGAAGAGGATGATGATGAAGAAGATGAAGATGAGGAAGATGCTGATGCTGTGGAGAGCTCAGATGAATCTGATTCAGAATTGGATGAAAAAGGTGTTTTTTTTTTTTTTGTTTTTTTTTGTAATTTGCTGTCGTAGAAATGTGAAGGATTTAGGGTCCGTGTACACTGGGCTTAAAAAAACCGCCAGTTCTCTATATAAAGAATTGTAGAGATGTTCAGGAGTGTTTTAGCATTTTATTTTTTTTCTCTGCCTCTAATCGCTGTGCTTAAAATACGCATCTAAACGTTCCAATGTGCAAGGACACACACAGGATAACATTGTGCTGCTTCTAAAGGCAAAACACCTGTAGAAGCAGCGTGTTTTTTTTAAGCCCAGTGTGCATGGACCCTAAAGAAGTTTGATGGCTGCAATGTACTATTTGGTTGGTTGCAGTCTGGCTAAACTAACATTTCTTCTGTAAGGAAATATATCTTAGTGCTTGTTTTATGTCTTTTTCTTTCTAGTTTCAAGTTTGCTGCCAATTTTTTTTTTTACTTTTTAGGTTTTTAATATATAATATGTTATCAATTTTATTTTAAGAAAACTATCAAGAAGATTTGGCCAACATTACCTGTGAGATTGCAATCAAGCAGAAGCTTATCGACGAGCTAGAGAACAGTCAGAGAAGGCTGCATACTCTTAAGCAGCAGTATGAGGAGAAGTTGATGACCCTGCAGCATAAAATTCGAGACACACAGCTTGAAAGGGATCGTGTACTTCAAAACATGGGTAATAAACACATACTTTAAAGGATAGCGTCTAAAGAATATCATGTCATTGTATCATGTCAGAATGTCATCAGGAAAAATCTGAAATTGATGAATGCCACCTCCAGTATAAACTTAGCTTTTATGTTATAGGTAGTACCATGCATACTGTTATAAAAAATATATATATATATATTTATATGTATATATATATATATATATATATATACTTTCCATGTGTTCTACATTAAATTAACTACATAGAGGTGCACCGAATGGAAATTTTGGTACCAAAACTGAAAATGTAGGATGCACTTGGCGGAAAACTGAAAATGATAGTTTATATAGTGTGTGTGTGTGTATATATATATATATATATATATATATATATATATATATATATATATATATATATATATATATATATATATAGGCATTCTTTGCGGCGTTAAATATCCTGCTTGCTGCATTTTTGGTCAGTTAAAAAAATCTCTCCCTGTTGAAATGCATTGAAAACGCATCAAGAACTCATCAATAACGCACCCGTGTTGCAGTTTTTGAGTCACGTGACCTATGAAAAACACACCATAAGCATGGTAAGATTGCAGCAAAAGTGTTTTCGGTGTCATTATCGGCACCTTGTTCTCTTATCCTTTTTGCTCTTATCGGCAATCTTGGGAAAAAATAACACCATTTTCGTCCGATACATTTCCGCCGACAAAATTTTGGTGCATCTCTAATTGTCATAAGGACATTCATAGACATTGAATATTGTTGTCTGTTCTAAATAGCAGCAGATACTTCAGCTGATCAATTCCAGGGGAATTATAGATCTGCCTGGATGGATTTTTTTCAAATAAGTGCTGTTTCCTGAAATAAAGGTGCCTGTAGTGGTCATCTCGCTGGTCATCTCGCTTCCCTCTTTTCTCTATAGACATTAACGTACATACTATGGCAATACCAGCGTACATGCTAATTAAACAGTCTTCAGGCGCATGGGCACTGAGCGTGTCGTTTCTAACGGTGATCATGCCATTAGTGGCGGCACCAGCGTACATGCGCGGGACTGACATCATCACGGCTGCGGCCAGTCACAGCACTGGAGCCGCGATACCCGGAAGTCACTCTGGGTATCATGGCGGCGACTGAGGAGGTAACGAGGAACGCTGCGGGGGCTTCGATCTCAGGTACGTAATTCATAATGGGCTAGTATGCTATGCATACTGGCTCATTATTCCTTTGCCTTGCAAATCTTCTTTAATGTCTGTTTCCTGTTATTGGTAAATTCCCTTCTCATCACGGAATAGACCACTTTTTATTACTCTGAGGGAAACAAATCACCCATCTGCATGCCCTCAATAAATACATGCGAATATGATCCTCTCATGCTTTTTTTAATTTGCACTCATCACTGTAACATTGTTTATAATTAAAGGCTCCATGGAAACATGCACTGAAGAAAAAGCCAAGAAAATCAAGACGGAGTATGAGAAGAAGCTACAAACAATGAATAAAGAACTCCAGAAACTGCAGGCTGCCCAAAAAGAACATGCGCGATTGCTAAAGAACCAGTCACAATATGAAAAGCAGATGAAAAAATTGCAACAAGAGGTGTTTGAAATGAAGAAGACAAAGGTAATGGAGACAGGACCAGCAGCACCTGGACGTAGTATGGGGATGCATTATAATGGATGGTTATACTTTGGAAATGATCACTACACGCTCTTTCCTCTTGGCAAAGTTACACAAGAGCTTTTCATGTTAGATTTTTATTTGAGAATCCTAGTTGAAATTGATTCTATAGTTGAGAACGATGACTTTAGTAATTTACTTTTTCATCATCTTGGTGTGAATGTCTGCATGAAATGCTTTGATCCACACATTGTGCTTTTCTAACTGTAGGAATGAAATCACAGTTATGAAAAGCTCTTGTATAACCACAGCCTTACTGTCTGGGACCTCTTTCATGAAATATAGGAGTATGAAGGAACCGCATTTTGTGAAATACCTTTTGATTTTAATTAACAAAGAATATAACAATATGTAAAAAAGCTAATCAAGGACGCAAAAACGAACGACCGATTGCAAAAGATAGGACAAACCCCCAAAAATTCTCCAAATATATTAATAGTAAAAGGGTCATGTCTCAGCATGTAGGTCCTTTACAAAATAATCTAGAGTGGGTGACTGGGGACAAAGAAGGCAAATTTATTAAATACTTTTTCAGCTCTGTGTATACAAGGGAGCATGGGGGTGGTAGTGACACAGCCCCAAATGTTCCACGATTCCTCAAAAGTTATATGGTCCAAAAATATTTAGACAGCATAAAGGTCGATAAAGCACCTGGACCAGATGGCATCCACCCACAGATCCTAAAAGAATTGAGCTCTGTCAATTCAAGGCCATTGTTTATAATATTTAGGGACTCGTTAATGACTGGAATAGTACCACTGGATTGGTGTAGGGCCAATGTGGTGCCCATATTTAAAAAAGGAGCAAAGTCTTTACCAAGTAACTATAGACCTGTTAGTTTAACTTCTATAGTCGGGAAGATGCTGGAGTGTTTAATAAAAGACCACATAGACGAGTTCTTGCTGGCAAAAATATTTTGTGCAACAGACAGCATGGGTTCATGAAAGACAGAAGTCTGAAACCTGATTTCTTTTTATGACGAGGTAAGTAAAACCTTGGACAGAAGGGTGGCTGTGGACGTGGTATACCTTGATTTTGCAAAAGCCTTTGACACAGTCAAAGGTTCAGTGCTGGGACCCTTACGTTTGAATATGTTTAGAAATGATATGGGGTCTGGGATTAAAAGTAACATTTCTGTCTTTGCAGCTGACACCAAGCTTTGCAGTGGAATAACGTCCTTACTGGATGTCTCCAATTTACAAGCCAACCTCAATGCACTGTCTAATTGGGCAACTAAGCGGCAAATGAGGTTGATAGATGTAACGTTATGCCCTTGGGGGCTAAGAATATGCATGCATCATACATACTAGGGGGAGTACAACTAGGGGAATCAATGGTAGAGAAGGCTCTGGGGGTTTTGGTAGATCATAAGCTCAATAATAACATGCAATGTCAAGCTGCGGTTTCCAAAGCGAGCAAAGTCCTTTCTTGTATTGAGAGGCATGGACTCCAGAGAAAGATATATAATTTTGCCCCTGTACAAATCATTAGCAAGACCTCATCAGGAATATGCAGTTCAGTTTTGGGCACCAGTTCTCAAAAAGAATGTCTGGGAACTGGAGAAAGTGCAGAGAAGGGCAACCTAACTGATAAGAGGCATGGAGGAGCTCAGCTATGAGGAAAGATTAGAGGAACTGAATCCCTCTCGAGAAGAGGAGATTAAGGGGTATATGATCAACATGTACAAATACATAAGTGGTCCATATAGTAAACTTGGGGTTTGAGTTATTCACTTTAAGGTCATCACAGAGGACAAGGGGGAACTCTTTAAGTCTAGAGAAAAAAAGATTTAATTTCCAAACACGGAAAGGTTTCTTCACAGTAAGAGTTGTGAAAATGTGGAATGGACTCCCTCCAGAGGTGGTTCTGGCAAATTCAGTAGATTGCTTTTAAAAAAGGCCTGGATTCTTTCCTTATCCCACCATAATATTTTGGGACCATTTACAGTTATACAGCGATCAGTGCTATAAAAATGAACTGATTACTGTATAAATGTCACTGGCAGGGAACACTAGGGGGCTCAAGAGGTTAAATGTGTTACCTAGGGAGTGATTCTATCTGTAGGCTGTAGGCTGAGGGGACTGACTAGGGTAGGAGACTGATTGGTGTTCCTATATACTAGGAACCCACGATCTGTCTCCTCTCCCTTGACAGGACGTGGATCTGTGTGTTCACACACAGATCCATGGTCCTGCTCTGTAACGAGCGATTGCGAGTGCCCGGCGGACATCGCAGCTGTTGGGCACGCGCATCAGCTCCTCGGTGACGTGCAGCACACACCCGCCCCCTATACCGCCAGGAAGCTGAGGACGTCATGACGCCCGCTCAGGATTGGGGATCCCATCTGCGGACATCATATGACAATGGGCAGGTGGGCAAGTGGTTAATGTACATAATATACTTGGATACTAACATTTATGGGTAAAGATGATCCAGGGAAAATCCGATTGCCTCTCAGGGGATCAGAAAGGAATTTTTCCCCCTGCTGTAGCAAATTGGAGCATGCTTTGCTGGGGTTTTTCTACCTTCCTCTGGATTAACTGTGGGTGAAGGATTGTGTATATGGGATTGTCTTTTTTTTTTTTTTTTTTTTTTTTTTTTCAACCTGATTAACAATGTAACTGGAAAAAGACTGGTGGAAAAAAAAAAATTATTTTGGACCCTGTAAAAGTAAGCATAGAACCTTTAAAAAAAATGTGTATAATTTGTATCCAGAAATATTATATTTCCATCTGAACAGTGGCTTATCACTTTGATTTAAATGGCAATTTTTTTTTTACTAGTGCTGCTTTTTTATTTTAGATGACTTGAATGTGTTAATTTTAATGTGTTGTTAATTCAGGTTCGTCTCATGAAACAAATGAAGGAAGAACAAGAAAAGGCCAGAATGGTTGAATCTCGTAGAACTCGTGAAGTTGCACAGCTTAAAAAAGAGCAACGTAAACGAGATGTAAGTTGAGTGACTTAAAGTGAAATACTTGTAGGTACATTTTATCATTAACAGTAATTCCACACTCTTCCCTTTTGTCCCTCAGTATTGATTGTGTTTCTTTCCTCAGTGGAACATTTTGTTATTTTCTATAACCAGAATACCTGGGAGGGTCGGATGGTACCCCTGTGAGAGGCAGGTATAACAGAGGCTGGGGTGGGCTGCACTAACCTGCGGGCTGAAGTCCTTCTCGCAGGTTGCCTCAAAGACTGCATGAGCGCTCCGGTCAAAGGGGAGTGTGAAACACCACTGCTTTGTTATAGTATGCTGCCTGGCTTCGCTCTCCTTTCCCCTCCTGAGAGCCATCACTGGTCTGAAGCAGTGTTGAGTGTGTGCCTGTAGTCCAAGCCTCACTTTGGCAACAGCAGGCTCCTCTGGTCGCGTGACCGGAAGTGGGCAAGGCCAGAGGCGCGGCACAGTGCAACACAGAAGCAAGCCTGAATGCCTGGAGGGTGCTCAACTTTGTAGAGAGAGCAAGGTGGCTGGGATCGGTCGACTGGCTCCATCAGCAGTACAGGTGGTAAAGTTGCAGCAGGAGACTGTGTCAAACAACTACCTCATGGAGAAGGAGGAAGGGATGGCAACATCGGTGACTGGGGGGGACCCAGGATTGCCATCAGGCGGGTAACCTCAATGCCCCACCTCTTTCCTCCCCAAGTTATGTGTTTAGCCCACAGTCAGGGGGATGGGAAGAGTGACTGTTTGGTTGGTCTCCCTCTATTGACCTTCAGAATCCCCCAGAAGTACCCAGGAGGTCCTAGATCAGGGGTGCCCAACCAGAGGCCTGCGGAGCCCTCTGATATGGCCCGTGACTTCCTTCTCTGTGTTGTGGGCTTGGCAAGCCCAGAACAAAGGTTGCTGACCCACCATCCCAAAGCATCAGTGTTGTGAATGAAGCCGGCGGTAGAGGTAGCAAATGGCTGTGGAGCAGAGTCGCATAAGCTGATGCTTCCTATATAGCGCCGGCTCCTGTCACAGGTGGAGTGATACCAGATGCACTCTGTCTGGGACAGCAACAGCTGGCGATACCTGAATAGAAGGCTGTTATTAAAGGTAAGTTTATTACTAAAATCACAGTGTATATATGGGCATATCTGCTCAGTAGTGGTTACTGGGCTGCTTTCAAACTGATTGTGCAGTGCACCTGCGGGTTACCTGCACTGAGCCATAGACATCTGTTATTACCTGCGGGTTTGGTGCACTTTCTGAAAGTGCACCACACCTGCAGGATATAATGGAAGTCTATGGCAAAGTGCAGATAACCCGCAGGAAAGCCACAAGTGCGCTGCGCTCGTGGTGTGGGTAAACACACACAGACGATCGGTCCGGCCCAATTGGACCCTCCATTCACCTCTAAGGAGCAGCAGATGTAAGTGGACTTGTGTCCATTTAAACCCGCCTACCTCCACTCCAATCTGCAAAAAAAAAAAAAACAGAAGGGGATCCAATCCGTCCCCTTCCATCTGGGGAATCGGCGAACCCATAGAGTAGAGTGGGCTGTGTCTGCTCTGCATATGGAGAGTGGACACGGGCCTGCCATCTGTCTGCTCCACTCATTGTGGCCTGCAATCGGTTACCAAGTCGCTTAAGTGGTCCTCGCTCTTCCAAACCTGCTCTGGATCATCAGCCTTCTGCCCCCACAGGGCCTAGCTCCTCCTAGGAAATGTGGTTATTGTGGTGAAAAGTTACCAAGGTCCCATTTTAAACCTTTCTGCTGTAGATTCATCAATAAGCTGGCAGGGAAAGGGGCCTCAGGTTTGATGACAGAATTTTTAGCATCGATGTAGGCTAAAATGCTGGCTACAAGCCAAACATTTTGTGCATCCGCGGCCTTGGTTTCAGAGGAGCTAACCCCTAAGGAAGGCCTGTCTTCAGGGGAAACCCTTATTTCTAGATTGGGGCCTCCTGCCCCGGTTAGGGCAGAGGAGGAAGAAAAAGAGGTGGAAAGCCAGGTCAAATACAAACACAGTTCAGAGGGAGTGGCTTTAGATCTAGGCAGTGAAGCAAGAGAGGAGGTGAAGCCATGCAAACATCTTTTTGTCATGGAGGATTTGGAGAGACTCCTACAGGCAATTTATGCCACTGGAGATTCCTGAGACTCCCAAAGAAGCCCTAGTACAGGATAAATTGTATAGGGGTCTAAGCAAGGGTCACTCTAGGGTACTCCCACTTCACCAGTCCTTAAAGGATTTAATCCTACAGAAATCTGAAGATTCTAAAGACCAAAAAATGTGGAAAAAAAGGTTTCCCTTTAAAGAGGACATTGAGCAAAACTTCTTTAAGCTCCCCAAGTTGGATGCTGCTCTATCCCACGTCACCAAAAGGTATCACCTATCCTTTGAGGATGCAGGATGTATTAAGGATTTGATGGACCGAAGGTCCGAATCCCTCCTAAGGAAAGCATGGGATGTCAACTTCTCCACTTTGGGCCTAGCCTTAGCTGCAGCCTGTGTGGCCAGAAATGCAGGTTTCTGGATTGAGCAACTTACTAAGCACCTGTCGCAGGGGGTTAAGTCCGAAGACATACTGGATTCCCTTTCAGCTATAAGGAAAGTGGTGGCCTACCTAGCGGAAGCTGCTGTTTGATCCTTTAAGGCCTCGGCAAAAACAGCTGTGCTTATTAACTGTG
Source organism: Lithobates sylvaticus (assembly GCA_028564925.1). Classification (NCBI taxonomy): domain Eukaryota; kingdom Metazoa; phylum Chordata; class Amphibia; order Anura; family Ranidae; genus Lithobates; species Lithobates sylvaticus. The sequence continues at coordinate 444,237,429 of CM053029.1, read as the reverse complement.
TGTGGTCTCCCCTTTGAGGGCTCCCTGCTGTTTGGCACTGAGCTGGATAATGTGTTGTCCAGATCCTCTGAGAAAGAGAAGAAGTTTCCAGTCAAGCACCAAGAAGGAAAGATTCAAAACATTTTTTTCGTGGCCCTTCAGGGCAGAATTAGCTGAGAGACAAAAAGGAACCCAATATGAGGTGGGGTTATGGCAGGGTGAAGGCAAAGGAATAGCTTGCTGTTATCCTCGCTAGGCACAAGCTCTAATGAAAAAAAATTATGCCAGGATCAGAGTAGGGGACAGCATGTCTCACTTTGTCTACCATTCGGAGAGAATATCAGACAAATGCATACATCTGTCAGCTTTTACCAGAAGGCTACCACCTGGAGTTCTCGTCATGGCCCCCACTGATGATCTCCTTAACGCATACATCTCAGGATGTGTTTAAAAAAAAAGAAAAAGAAAGCCCTTCTAGAGGGTATCTTGGAACTAGCAGAGCTACTCCCATGTATTCGCAAACCCTCAGGAAAGTACCGCCTCATTATAAATCTCAGGAATTTTAAACAGGTTCCAGGAGTACAAGAGGTTTTACCTAGAGAGTAACTACTTGTAAGCAAGAATATTCTAAAGAAGGCCTTTATGTCCACACTGGACCTCAAGGATGCCTATCTACATGTTCCAATCCACCTAGAACATCAGACATACTTTAGGTTTCAGTTCAGAGACCTGCCCTTTGGACTAGTGGCCAGGCCAAGGATTTTTACAAAAATCCTAGCCGACCTAGACAACGTACTGATTTTCCGATCTGGCAGTTTCCCCTCTGGCTCTAATACCACGAGTTCTGCAGAAGATTAGCCATAGGTCGGGGCACCTCCTAATTGTGCCTTGGTGGCCGAGGAGGGCGTGGTTCATGACCCAGAGATCTCTCTCCGTGACCTCTCCTTAGAAGCTCCCAGTCCTGCAAGATAATCTCATGCAGGGTCCAGTGTTGCACCCCAGGCTGGAGTTCTTCAAGTTGATCCTCAAACAGAAAGGTTGCTCTGACAGAGCAATAGATGCTGTTCTCCTAAACTAAGGATTTGTAGCGAGAGAAATTTACTCGAAGACATGGAACACCTTTTGCACATGGTGCAAAACAGGTAACATCTAACTCTGTTCCAATAATCCTAGAATTCCTCCAGGATGGGGCAGAAAAAGGGATGGCGGTTAGATGCACAGAGATGAAACAGCTTTCCCTACATATACTTTACATGTATATCTGCAGTCTTTCCCGTTCTACATTGTATAGAAAGTGCACACTGTGTTACAAATCTTCCCGTTTCAGCAGTGGGTGTGGAGTCTGGGCATACACTGTGTGAGAGCTGATTGAAGGAAAGGCACCCCCCCCCCCCCCCCCCCCCCATTCCTCCACATAGACAGATGAATGGAGAAACTTGCAGAGCTGCAGTCTGAATAGACAAGCTCTATCTCTAAGACCCCTCCCTGACACAAATTTCCAGCTTCTTTTATTTTGTGTGTCTGTCATAAGTTATCATGCTGATCACGAGGAACGGAGCAGCAGAAAGACACGACACTCAGAGCTTTGGAGAGGAATAAGTAAACACTACAGTTATGTGCCCAGGTCAGATTTCAATAATGGGGTTTACAACCACTTTAATTGGTTTTTGGTGGCCAGGGAAAGAATTGCCCCACTCACAAAGGAGAGGTTTCTGCTGTGGAATCTAACTAGAGTGTTAGAGGCTTTATCTAAACACCCATTCAAACTAATAGAGGATGTTTCCTTTAAGTTCCTAACTTTAAAATTAGCTTTTTTGTTTGTGATCACCACGGCTAGAAGAGTAGAACTACAAAGTTTGTCAATAAAATAACTTTTTGTTAATCCTGACAGATGAGGTCACCCTCAGGCCAGACCCATTGTATTTACCAAAGGTAGCTTCCTTTTTTCATGGGGCGCAGAAAAGCACCCTGCCATCTTTTTGTGAAAAACATAAAAATTATAAAGAAAAATATTTCACTGTTTAGATGTATGGAGATGTCTCCTCATATTTACAGAAGGTTAAAGCGTTTAGGAGATCCAACCATATTTTAATCCTATATTCTGTATCAAGGAAGGGACTCCAGGCTTCCAAAGCTTTGGTTTCAGGTGGATTAGGCAAGCTATTACCCTAGTCTATGAAAGTTCAGGTATTCCTGCACCAACAAAGCTTTGACAACATCTTGGACTGAGAAGGCCAAGAGGGGTCTCCTGGGAACAGATTTGCAGTGCAGCCGCCTGGTCCAGTCAAGACACCTTCTTGAAGCAATACTGAGTAGAAGTGCTGTCCCAACAAGACTCAGCCTTCAGCTGGAAGGTGCTACAGGCTACGGTCCCGCCCTAAGATAGGCCTGCGGTTACTTCATTATCCGCTCAGGTATTCTGTCCTGGAAGGTGAGAGGAGAAAACCAACAGTTAGACTTACCGCTGTGTTTCTAGGAACCTTCCGGGATGGCATGCCTACTTCCCGTCCAGTTTTGAGAGTTACAAACTGTTGGTTTTCTTTAGCACGTTTTAATGTGATTTTAGTGTGATCCAGAATCACGGTAGAATTCCACAATTCTGCATCTCTTCAGATGTGTGTGGGGCCTACCAAGGGTTGTAACCCTTCCCCACTCTAGCAAAAAAGGAAAAAAAACATGCCTGGTGTACACTTTTTAAAATAACAGTCAAAAAAGAAAAGTGCTTAAACATCGTTTTAATTTGGAGTAAATAACTTCTGTAAACTCATATTTACTTATTTGGTGTGTTACATGTACTATTTAAAGCATTTTGTTATATCTGTTTGAGAAGTCCACAAAAAATACTTTTTTGTTCAGTCAGATATTCTGAGTTGTCTCGTGTCCTGTACACTCCTGTGTCCTCTGAATTAGATAAGGAGAAGGGGCAGAATTCCGTGGTGGAGAATAACTGGACAGGGCTGATGGGGATTATTTGCAATTTCGGTTCAGTGAAGGTACTGTCACTTATTTTTAAAAAGAAGCACCTTGCCGAAGCACCTTGCAAGAAGCTTCTGAATAGTTTCCCCTTTCATGGGGAGCGACTATTTGGCGACTATTTGGCGATAATTTGGATAAATACATCCAAAAATTTCTAGTGGAAAGAGTACTCTTTTGCCAGTCAAAAAAAAGTATAAATGTCCTTCATTTAACCTGACTTTTTCTCCTGTGCCAGGGGCATCCGCCTCTAGGCAGTGGTGACGGCCTCCACCGTCAGATTCTAGAGGAAAACCTCAGGGTCAGACCCAGGCACAAAAGAAGACCTGGGGCCGCAAATCTGCAAAGCGGAATACTAAAGCCTCATCATAAAGAGGCGCCCCCCCTCACCAGAGTGGGGGAAAGACTTCTGAAATACTCAGAAGTCTGGCAAAGGGAAATTCAGGACAGACGGGTCATCCCCACGGTGTCTCTAGGATACAAGGTAGAATTCTGGCAGTTTCCACCATCTCGTTTTCTGAGATCAAACATTCCCAAAGATCCAGGGAAAAGGCCATCTCTGTTTCAAGCATTAGACCGATTATTTGCTCAGGGGGTGATCATACAGATCCCCACAGAGGAGCAAGGTTTGAGGTTTTATTCAAACCTGTTTACGGTACCAAAACAAATGGAGATGTCAGACCCATTCTAGATCTAATGAATCTAAATCAATAGAGTTAATCAGGTCAGTAGTTTCTATCCTACAGGGAGGAGAACTTCTGGCGTCCATCGATCTCAGGGATGCATATCTGCATGTCCCTATATTTCCCATTCACCAAAGGTTTCTGTGATTCAAATTAGAACAGCAGCACTTTGTAGCCTTGCTCTTCGAGCTAGCTACAGCTCCCCGGGTGTTCACTAAAGTACTGGCCCCACCTCTAGCCAGGTTAAGGGCACAGGGCATAACAGTCTTGGCGTACCTTGACGATCTATTGTTACTAGACCAGTCGGTGGCTCGCTTGGAGCAAAATCTACGCATTACAACCAGTTACCTGGAAAGTCTGGGTTGGATCCTCAACCTAGAGAAGTCTTCCTTAAAACCGCTGGAGTATTTGGGCCTGATCATAGACACAGCCCAGAAAAAGGGTGTTCTTGCCTCTGGCAAAGATCAGCTCCATACGAGAGCTGGTGTGGATGGTCAGGTCGAAAAGAAATCCCTCAATTCGCCTTTGCATGAGGCTGTTGGGAAAGATGGTGGCTTTATTTGAAGCAGTCCCCTATGCCCAGTTCCATCCGAGACTGTTGCAAAACAGTATCCTGTCTGCTTGGAACAAAACGATCCAAGCTTTGGACTTGCTAATGCGGCTGTCCCCAAGAGTGTCCCAAAGCCTCAGTTGGTGGTTACTAACCCAGAATCTACTGAAAGGAAAATCCTTCAGACCAATTATCTGGAAAGTAGCAGCGACAGATGCCAGCCTTTCAGGCTGGGGAGCGGTACTAGAGAAAATGACTGTCCAGGGACAGTGGTCAAAAACCGAAAGAGAGTCTTGCCCATCAATATCCTAGAGATTCGGGCAGTGCGCCTGGCTCTGAAAGCATGGACTTCCAGGTTAAGGGATTGTCCTGTCAGGATCCAATCCGACAATGTCACAGCTGTGGTTTAGATCAATCACCAAGGGGGCAGCAAGAATCTCTCAGTGCAGAGAGAGGCGAGCCATATTCTAAGTTGGGCAGAAAGGAATGTTCCGTGCCTATCGGCAGTCTTCATTCCGGGAGTAGAGAATTGTCAGGCGGACTACTTAAGTCGCCAGCAGTTATTCCCGGGGGAATGGTCTCTTCACCCCGACATTTTTTGGGCCATTGCCAAAGATGGGGGACTCCGGACGTAGATCTTCTAGCATCCAGATTCAACATGAAGTTAGTCAACTTTGTGTCCAGTACAAGGGATCCACTCGCATGCGGAACAGATGCGTTGGTGACCCCGTGGGATCAGTTCTCACTGATCTATGCATTCCCTCCTATTCAGTTGCTGCCTCGACTTCTTTGCAGGATCAAGCTGGAAAGAAGGCGGGTAATTCTGATAGCACCAGCATGGCCCAGAACATCATGGTATGCAGAAATCGTAAAGATGGCAGTGGAGGATCCATGGTCCCTTCCACTAAGGCCAGACCTGCTCTCGCAGGGGCCGATATTCCATTCTACTTTACGAACGCTAAATTTAACGGCCTGGCTATTGAAACCCACATTCTGAAAAAAACGTGGGCTTTCCGTGTCAGTTATCTCTACTTTGATTAATGCAAGGAAGCCAGCGTTTAGAGCTATATATTAGAGTCTGTAAGGCTTATGTTTTCTGGTGTGAATCCAAGGATTGGCACCCTCGGAGATGTATCATAGGCAGAATTCTTTCCTTTCTACAATTGGGCGTAGAGATGAAATTGGCCTTGAGTACTATTAAGGGCCAAGTCTCAGCCTTATCGATTTTATTTTAAAGACTGCTTGCTACGCATTCTTTAGTCTAGGGTTTTATGCAAGGGGTGATGTGGATTAATCCGCCAGTTAAATCCCCTTTTAAGACCTTGGGACTTGAACTTAGTTTTGGCAGTGTTACAAAAACAGCTATTTGAACCGATACAGTATATTCCCTTAGTCCTTCTGACAAGGAAGCTGCTATTTTTGGTTGCGATTTCCTAAGCAAGGAGGATTTCGGAATTGGCTGCTCTTTCTTGTTAAGATCCATATTTGATTATTCATGAGGACAGAGCGGTGTTACGCCCTCGTCCAGGCTTTTTGCCAAAAGTGGTTTCAGGTTTTCACCTAAACCAAGATATTGTCCTGCCAAATCTATTTAAAGGCAACTGCTCAGATTAGTAAGATTGATGTCTTATTTATTCTGCCAGAGGGTCCTAAAAGGACAGGCAGTGTCAAAATACACTGTCGCTAAGTGGATTCGACAAGTGATATAATTCAAACTTATGATCAAAGGGGTAAGATTCCCCCGTTTCAAGTTAAGGTGCACTCTACCAGGGCAGTTAGTGCTTCTTGGGCAGTGTGTCACCAGGCCTCCATGGCTCAGATCTGTAAGGCCGCAACTTGGTCTTCAGTGCATACATTCACAAAATTTTATCAGGTGGATGTAAGGAGGTATGAGGCTATCGCCTTCGGGCGCAGTGTGCTGCAGGCAGCAGTATAAGTCCTCAGGTCTGGGGGTGCCCTACGGGTTGTCTCTCCCTCCCCTCAAGTAGCATTGCTATGGGACGTCCCATTAAGTAATTACTTAAAGCTCTGTGTCCCATAATGTACGATAAGGAAAATAGGATTTTTATAACATCTTGCCTGTAAAATTCTTTTCTTGGAGTACATCATGGGACACAGAGGTCCTTCCCCTCTTTTATGGGGTTTGAGCATATTGCTTTGCTACAAAAACTGAGGTACTCCTGGGAGGAGGAGGGGTTATATAGGGGAGTGAACTTCCTGTATTGGGTATACCAGTGTCAACACCTGAAGGTGACCCATAACCCATTAAGAAATTACTTAGGCTCATGTCCCATGATGTACTCCAAGAAAAGGATTTTTACAGGTAAGCTGTTAAAATACTATTTTTTGTACTTTTTGCTATAATAAGTATCCCTTTTGTTAACCACTTGCTTACCGGGCCTATTTTGGCCTATTTTCCTTCATGTAAACATCATAATGTTTTTGCTAGAAATTACTCAGAACCCCCAAACATTGAGTACGTTTTTTTTTAGCAGACACCCTAGGGAATAAAATGGCGGTCATTGCAACTTTTTATCTCACACGGTATTTGCGCAATAATTTTTCAAACGCCTTTTTTTGGGAAAAAAAACGGTTTCATGAATTAAAAAATAAAACAGTAAAGTTAGCCCAATTTTTTTATATAATATGAAAGATGATGTTACGCCGAGTAAATAGATACCAAACATGTCACGCTTTAAAATTGCGCACAACCGTGGAATGGCGCCAAACTTCGGTACTTAACGCACGTGGCGATACCTCACATGTGTGGTTTGAGCGGCGTTTACATATGCGGGTGGGACTTGCGTGTGCGTTAGCTTCTGATCGCGAGCTACAGGGGCGTTTTAATTTTTTTTTTTTTTATTTATTTATTTTTATTTTACTTAATTTTTTTTATTTTTACACTTTTTAAAAAAAAAATTTTGGATCACTTTTATTCCTATTACAAGGAATGTAAACATCCCTTGTAATAGGAATGTATGTGACATGTCCTCTTTATGGAGAGATGTGGGGTCAATAAGACCCCACATCTCTCCTCCAGGCTGGAAAGCATGAGATCGGTAAAAAATTTTTTACCGATCTCATGCTGACAGCCGCGATCGCGGCTTTGTTTACTTCCGGGTAACGTCGCGCCCGGGCCTCCGACGGTCATAGAGATGACTGGTGACCATCTGGTCACCAGAAATCTCTATGCTCGTCATCCGGTGGCGAGCGATTCTTTCTCCGGGCCCCCGATGGCACGGGAGAGCCCGGAGAAGCACCGGATGGCGGCGGGAGGGGGGGACGTCCCCTCCCGCTGCCTATAAGAACGATCAGGCGGCGGAACTGCCGCCATGATCGTTCTTATGGTGCACAGAATCGCCGGCCGGTAAAAATGATATCTGAATGATGCCAATAGCTGCACGCATCATTCAGATATCACCACTCAAAATCAAGGACGTCATATGACGTCCTTGGTCGGCAAGTGGTTAAAAAAAGCAAATTTTTTCTCAGTTTAGGCAGGTATGTATTCTGCTACATATTTTTGGTAAAAAAAAATCGCAATAACCGTATATTGATTGGTTTGCACAAAAGTTATAGCATTTACAAAATGGGGGATAGATTTTATAGCATTTTTATTATTATATTTTTTTTACTAATAATGGCAGTGATCTGCGATTTTTTTTTTTTTTTTTTTTTTTATTTATTTTTTATTTATTTTTTTAAATCATGACTGCGACATTATGGCGGACAATTTTGACACATTTTTGGGACCATTGGCATTTATACAGTTATTAGTGCTATCGAAATGCATTGATTACTGTAAAAATGTCACTGGCAGTGAAGGGGTTAACACCTGGGGGTGAGCAAGGGGTTAACTGTGTTCCCTGGGAGGTCATTCTAACTGAAGGGTGAGGGGACTGACTAGAGGAAGTGACCGTGGTTTCTAGCTAATAGGAACTCGCAATCTGTCTCTCCTCTCAGAACAGAACACGGATTTGTGTGTTTTACACACACACTTCCGTGTTCTCTCCCTCGTGCTGGCGATCGCTCGTGGCCGGCGGTCATCGCGACTGCCGGCATCAGCACCCCCGCTGTGCAGCTTGCGCGCCTGCGATCCCGCGACCCGCCATAGTAAAATGGCGGCTGGTCGGTAAGCAGTTAATGTAGCATTGATAAGAAATTACTAAACCTGTAACTGTAAGCGTTTATTTATATTTCAGAGTCAGTTGCGGCTTTTGGAGGCACAGAAAAGACAGCAAGAAGTTGTTTTGAGAAGAAAAACTGAGGAGGTAAACACAGACATGTTTATAAGAATAACTTAATATTTGTGGCAATTCATTGATTTGAATTTTTACTGGATCTTGTATCCCTCATTCACAGGTAACTGCACTTCGGCGACAAGTAAAACCAATGTCTGATAAAGTAGCTGGAAGGGCAAGCCGTAAAATCAGCTTACCAGAACCAGTTTCTGATAATGTTGTAGATGAGCATGAGAGAATTGCAGGACAGCAGAGACCTCGAATTCCCATAGCCAGAGTCCAGACTGCAGCTTCTAACACTCTAAATGGATCAAGGTAAATATTACCTTTTTATCATAACTTTGATAACGATGCCCTGTTTACACATTTCTGATAATTATGAGGCCTCATGCGCACTGGAGGTTAAAATAACATTCTAAAAACGCCAGTAGCTTTGCAGTGAGTCTTGCAATGTTTTTGCAATAGCGTATTTTTAGCAATTGATCAAAAATCAGCATTTATCAGCATTTTTTGAAGTTGGATCGTTTTAACAGCTGAAAAACACGTATCAGAACCCACTAGTTTTTGTTTTTTAAAGCCCCAGCCAAAATTTGCTGATAACAGCCTATGTGTGCATGGACACATGTGTTAACATGATAAAAACTTCCAAAAACATCCAGCGTGCATGAGGCCTGAAATGTTCAATTAACCACTTGACATCTGGAAGGTTTTACCCCCTTCATGACCAGCCCATTTTTTGTTATTTAGCACTGCTGGATTTAAATAGCCTCCATAGACCAGATCCATTTAGCCACTGAGGCCAAAGTGGATGGTACCTGGGCCTCATATACGAAGCACGAGGTTTTGCCTGTAATGCCTCTTTGTAGGGCTGGACCCCGGGATCCAGAGCTTTGGTCATGCTACATTACCTAAAAGCTTTCCTGGTGGGGTGCTTTTTACAGGTCCAAGGGAGTGGAACCCTGATAAAAAGGGACCCGGTCCTTGAAGGTTTGCTAAACGAAGCCCGCAGTGATGGGTGAAGGTTGGGTTGTCTGTTAATTCAGCAAATCCTGCGGCGGGGATAAGGTAAGGGAAGAAACTTAGGAACTAAAAAGTCTATGCTTTCTTCTTTAAGGCAAAAAATGTTGTTATGCCTTTAAATCTCCACTAGAGGGAGTGTATGCACATACAATGGAACCTCGGTTTGCGAGTAACGCGGTTAACAAGCGTTTCGCAAATTGAGCACTGTATTTCTAAAAATCCTAACTCGGTTTGCGGGTGTTGTCTCGCAAAACGAGCAGGATTCAGGCCAAAAGCGGTGTGCAGTACCGCTTTTGGCCTGAGGTGGGGGGCGCCGGAGCCGAACAGCGCCGATCATTGGCGTTCGGAAAGGCCCGAGGACAGTTCGTCTGACCTCAGCAAACCTCGGAAAGGCTTGTGAACGGAGTCTTTCTGAGGTTTGCCGAGGTCAGCCGAAGTGTGCTCTGGCCTTTTCGCCATTTACGAGGCTCTCCGGCGCTGGCCGCATGCGGTATTGCACCCCATTAAAGTCAATGTGGAACAAATTATTTTCATTTCCATTGACTTCAATGGGAAAACTCGCTTTGATATGCGAGTACTTTGGATTACGAGCATAGTCCGTTCCAGGAGTATGCTTGAAATCCAAGGTTCCACTGTACCTTAAAGCGGTTATGCACTCTGTAAAAATATTTTTTTTTTTGGGACGGAATATAAAGGATGCTTACCTTTATTGGGGGACTCACCTGTTCCATCTTCCATCTCGATCGCCGCCGGTTTTCGTCCGATGAAGTTCCTCGTCTTCTTCTTTTGTGCTGGGGGCCATCTTGCCTGTGGGCATGTGAAACACCCACAGGAACTTTAGATGGCCCAGCATGCACCGCCGTTACTCGCGCGTGCGCAGTAACGGCACATCTGCCGACATCTCACGAGATTTCGGCAGATGTGGCCGAAATCTCGGGAGATTTCGGAAGATGTGGCCGAAATCTCGCGAGATTTCGGAAGATGCCCGAACTGACTCCTGGGATCAATGACACCAGATCCCAGGAGACAGTGCGGCGTGACGACGATCGACGCAGAGACCCCGCCCGCCGCCGCAGAGAGAGAAGACCGGAAGTCTTCAATTACAAGGTAAGTAAAAAAAAAAAAAAACATTTCATTTAGTACTCTTTGCCTGATTTGGAAGGCAAAGAGATTTACTAAATGAAATGGGTGCAGAACCGCTTTAATCTGTTGTCTTCACTTCAGCTCAGTGTCAGTCTGTGTGTGGCCGCAGCAGCTTGTGCAGGGGGATTCCTCTTAAGGTAAGCGATCTGCCGAATGCTTTTCTCCCCCCTGAAGGGACCAGAGGGTTAGGGAGACAGCTGTGGCTGTAACCCCCTTGTAATACCCCCCCTCCGCGGGGTGTGGGGAGGTCCCGTTTTTTTTCTGCATCAAAAAGTTGTTTCCTCTGCCTGCTGTGTATTGGGCTCTGCCCCCCCCCCCCCCTCGTGCTGGGTCTGCAGACCCGAAAGCTGCCCCAGCTTCAGCGTGGGATTATGTTTCAAATAATGAGGAGGGGGTGGGTTTATGATGGGGCGTAGGCGCGGCGCCGTGCAAAGTCCACGAGGATGCACAGATGCTTAAAGTATCAGCTGGAGTAGTCTCTCCTTGGCAGCGAGGAGAAGGCAAGCAGCCTACACTGGGACACCGGAGCGGTGGGGCACGGAAGGGTGGCAAGTGGCATTCCTGATACAGGAAGGACTTTTTTTCCCAGCACTAGGCTGAACTTAATGGCGGCTTTACTGTCATGACTATGTTCAGCGATTTTTCCTTTTGTGCTTAGGACTATGCATACTTAAAAGACACCACAAAGACCAAAAAGGTACCAAAGGTTTCACCCCCAGGCGCTAGGATCTCCAGTCGCATCGTCACACTGTCATCCTCGCCTGAAATGCCAATTATGGTAAGCCAGGGTGAGCCATTGGAACAAATTGATGGTGCAACTGCTTCTGACATCTCAGCCCCTGTATACGTGACTGAAGATGTCTTTTCCTCCACCCTGCAGGGTCTGAAGGAAGATTAGCAGCTATAATCGCATCCTCCATTCAAATGGATAGAAAGCGTGCTAGATCCCCGTCCCCCACTTTAGACCCTTTGCAAGGGGAACAGTGGGCATGGGATGAGTTGTTACCCTCAGGTGATCAGGAGGAAAGACAAACCAATGATTCCTTTGCGGAGGAAACAACGGTAGATGAACTTTTTTCAGCCTCACAATCTGAGAAATTGCTGATAGAATCTCTTACGGAAAGGGTTTGTTCTACTTTCATGCTACCCCTAACGGAGTCTGCGGAAAGCTCAGTTTCTTCCTTGGGTTCCTTAAAACCTTCACAGCCTTTGCATGCGTTTTCTGTTCATGCATTACTAGAACAGCTTATTTATGCTGAATGGGATCACCGGGATAAGCATTTTCTCCCTCCAAAGAGATTTTCAATTCTCTATCCCATGGAGTTGACCCTGCGGTTTTCAGTGTGAATAAAAGTCTAACTTGTCCAGTAGACAATGCACAAATGCTTAAGGATCCAACAGATAAAAGGCTGGAATTCCTGTTTAAAATCCTTTTTTTTTCCTTGACAGGTGCTGTTACTCAGCCTGCAGTCGCTGCAATAGGCGTCTGTCAATCCCTAAAGGACCAATTTAGACAGGCCCTTAAAGAGGTTCCTGCACAACAAGCCCGGGAATTGGCTTTGCCATAGATGCCATTAAAGATTCTATTCACCAGGCGTTCCCGCCTTACGTTTATGCTAGTACTTATGCGTAGAATTCTGTGGTTAAGAAATTGGTCAGCCGAAACACCATGTAAAAAGCTCCTGACTGGATTCCCTTTTTTATGGGGATTGGCTATTCGGGGATGATTTGGACAAACACATCCAAACAGTTTCTAGTGGAAAAATTACTCTTTTGCCAGTCAAAAGAAAGTATAAACGCTCTTCATTTAAACAGGCTCTTTCTCCTGCACCAGGCACTTCCGTCTCTAGGCAGGGGCGACGGTCCCCACCGTCAGACTTTAGAGGAAAACCTCAGGGTCAGGCCCAGACTCAAAAGAAGTCCTGGGGTCGGAAACCTGCAAAGCAGAAGCCTAAAGCATCATCATGAAGAGGCATCCCCCCCTCACCAGGGTGGAGGGAAGACTTCTGCAGTTTTCAGAAGTCTGGCAAGAGGAAATTCAGGACAGATGGGTCATCTCCATGGTAACTCTGGGGTACAAGCTGGAATTTCTGGACTTTCCACCGTCTCGTTTCCTGAGGTCAAATGTTCCCCAAGATCCAGAGAAAAGGCAATCTGTTTCAGGCACTAGACCGATTAATGGCTCAGGGGGTGATCATGCAGATCCCCACAGAAGAGCAAGGTTTGGGGTTTCATTCAAACCTCTTCATAGAACCAAAACCGAACGGAGATGTCAGACCCATTCTAGATCTAAAGAATCAAAATCAGTTCCTGAAGATCCGCTCCTTTCGCATGGAGACGATCAGGTCAGTGGTTTCTATCCTACTAGGAGAAGAACTTCTGGCGTCTATCGACATCAGGGATGCATATCTGCATGTTCCTATATTTCCCGCTCACCAAAGGTTTCTGCGGTTCGAGGTAGAACAGCAGCATTTCCAGTTTGTAGCCTTGCCCTTCGGGCTAGCTACAGCACCCCGGGTGTTTTACAAAAGTCCTGGCCCCACCTCTAGCCAGGTTAAGGGTGCAGGGCATAACAGTCTTGGCGTACTTAGACGATCTATTGCTAATAGATCAGTCGTGGCTCGTTTAGAGCAAAGCATGCGCCTTACAACCCCTGGAAAGTTTGGGTTGGGTTCTCAACCTAGAGAAATCTTCCTAAAAAACAAAAGGCTGTCCCCAAGGGTGTCCCAAAGCCTCAGTTGGTGGTTACAAACCCAGAATTTGCTGAAAAGAAAATCCTTCAGACCAGTTATCAGACCAGAACGACAGATGCCAGCCTTTCAGGCTGAGGAGCAGTACTAGAAAAGACAACTGTCCAGGGACAGTGGTCAAGAGCTGAAAGAACCTTGCCCATCAATGTCCTAGCGATTCGGGTAGTGCGCCTGACTCTAAAGGCCTGAGCTTCCAGGTTACGGGATTGTCCTGTCAGTATCCAATCCAACGATACCACAGCTGGGGCCTATATCAATCACCAAGGGGGCACCAAGAGTCTCTCAGCACAGAGAGAGAGAGGTGAACCATATTCTAACTTGGGCAGAAATAAATGTTCGTGCCTTTCGGCTGTCTTCATTCCAGGAGTAGAGAATTGGCAGGCGGACTACTTGAGTCGTCAGCAGTTATTCCCAGGGGAATGGTCTCTTCACCCTGACATTTTTCAGGCTGTTTTCTAAAGATGGGGGACTCCGGACGTAGATCTTCTAGCGTCCAGATTCAACATGAAGTTAGTCGACTTCGTGTCCAGGACAAGGGATCCACTCGCATGCGGAACAGATGCATCGGTGACCCTGTAGGATCAGTTCTCACTGATCTATGCATTTTCCTCTATTCAGCTGCCACTACTTCTTTGCAGGATCAAGCTGGAAAGAAAGCCGGTAATTCTGGTAGCACCAACATGGCCCAGAAGTTCATGGTATGCAGAAATCGCAAAGATGGCAGTGAAGAGTCCATGGTCCCTCCCACTACGGCCAGACCTACTCTCTCAGGGGCCGATAATCCATCGTACCTTACGGTCTCTAAATTTAACGGCTTGGCTATTGAAACCCACATTCTGAAGAAACGTGGGCTTTCCGGGTCAGTTATCTCTACCCTGATTAAAGCAAGGAAGCCAGCTTCCAGAACTATATATTATAGGGAAGGCTTATGTTTCCTGGTGTGAATCCAAGGATTGGCACCCTCAGAGATATATCATAGGCAGCATTCTTGCCTTTCTACAATTGGGCGTAGAGATGAAATTTGCCTTGAGTACTATTAAGGGCCAAGTCTCAGCCTTATCGATTTTTATTTTAAAGACCACTTGCTACGCATTCTTTAGTCTGGGGCTTTATGCAAGGGGTGATGCAGATTAATCCGCCAGTTAAATCACCTTTAAGCCCTTAAGACTTGAACTTAGTTTTGTCAGTGTTACAAAAACAGCCATTTAAACCGATACAGTATATTCCCTTAGTCCTTCTGACAAGGAAGCTGGTATTTTTGGTTGCGATTTCCTCAGCAAGGAGGGTTTCAGAATTGGCTGCTCTTTCTTGTAAAGAGCCATATTTGATTATTCATGGGGACAGAGTGGTGTTACGCCCTCGTCCAGGCTTTTTGCCAAAAGTGGTCTCAGGTTTCCACCTGAACCAAGATATTGTCTTGCCATCGTTTTTTCCAAAACCATGTTCCAGGGAAGAGAAGTCACTACATTGTCTTGATTCGGTGAGAGCAGTGAAAATCTATTTAACCACTTTGCGACCGCCGGCTGTCAAATGACGGCCAGGCGGCGCAGCTCTCGTTCCGGGAGGGCGTCATATGACGTCCTCCCCTTCTGTGCACTGCAGGGAGCGCGCGCCGCCGGGAGCGCGCGTGCGCTCTCGCCGTTTCACTGGGCACCCGATGCGCGTGCCCAGCGGCCGCGATGTCCGCTGGGCACCCGCGATTGCCCGGTAACACAGCGGGACCGTGGATCTGTGTGTGTAAACACACAGATCAACGGTCCTGTCAGGAGAGGAGCCGATGGTGTGTTCTCTGTACAGAGAAACACCGATCGGTCTCCTCCCCTTGTGAGTCCCCTCCCCCCACAGTAAGAATCACTCTTAGGGAACATAATTAACCCCTCCCCGCCCCCTAGTGGTTAACCCCTTCACTGCCAGTGTCATTTATACATGAATCAATGCATTTAAATAGCATTGATTGCTGTATAAATGACAATGGTGCCAAAAATGTGTCAAAAATGTCCGATGTGTCCGCCATAATGTCGCAGTCACAATAAAAATCGCTGATCACTGCCATTACTAGTAAAAAAAAAAAATATTAATAAAAATGCTATAAAACTATCCCCTATTTTTGTAAACGCTATAACTTTTGCGCAAACTAATCAATGATCGCTAATTGCGATTTTTTTTTTTTTTTTTTTTTTTTTTTTTTTTTTTTTTTACCAAAAATATGTAGAAGAATACGTATCGGCCAAAAACTGAGGAAAAAAAAAGTTTTTTTTATATATTTTTTGGGGATATTTAGTATAGCAAAAAGTAAAAAATATTGTTTTTTTTTTTTTTTTTTTTTAATTTGTCGCTTTCTTTTGTTTGTTGCGCAAAAAAGAAAAAACGCAGAGGTGATCAAATACCACCAAAAGAAAGCTCTATTTGTGGGGAAAAAATGATAACAATTTCATTTGGGTACAGTGTTGTATGACTGCGCAATTGTCATTCAAAGTGCGTCAGCGCTGAAAGCTGAAAAATGGCTTGGTCAGGAAGGAGGTGAAAATGCACGGTAGTGAGGTGGTTAAAGACAAACTGCTCAGAATTGCCAGAGGGTCCTAAGAAAGGACAGGCAGCGTTGAAACCCACTGTCGCTAAGTGGATTTGGCAGGTTATAATTTAAGGGGTAAGATTGCCCCTTTTCAAGTCAAAACGCACACACTACCAGGGCGGTTAGAGCTTTTTAGGCAGTGCATCCATGGCTCAGATCTGTAAGGCCGCAACTTGGTCTTCAGTACATACATTCACCAAGTTTTATCAGGTGGATGTAAGGAGTTATGAGGATATCGCCTTTGGGCGCAGTGTGCTGCAGGCAGCAGTATAGGTCCTCAAGTCTGGGGGTACCCTGCGGGTTGTCTTCCCTCCCCTCATGTAGCATTACTATGGGATGTCCCATTAAGTTATTAACTTGGGCTCTGTGTCCCATCATGTACGATAAAGAAAATAGGATTTTTATAACGGCTTACCTGTAAAATCCTTTTCTTGGAGTACATCATGGGACACAGAGGTCCCTCTCCTCTTTTTGGGGTTTAAGTATATTGCTTTGCTACAAAAACTGATGTGCTCCTGGAAGGAGGAGGGGTATATATATATATATATATATATATATATATATATATATATATATATATATATATATATATATATATATATATATATATATATATATATATAATATATAATAAATTATAACCACACACAGCTAGTGGTTAAAACCTCACTATGGTAGTTGTCAAACAGTACAGGTAACAACGCGAAATCAATATTTTTCTGTCAATTAAGATAATATGGCAGCATGTTGCTTCCTAATTTAGCAAAAGTTTAACACTTTTCTATACCGTGATTTTTTTTTTTTTTGTTCACATTTATAAGGAATTTTGAACCAAGGTACAGCATGCATATAGCAGTTGTATCCTGACATAACTTGAGTATAAACATTAAACTAAACTGCTCTCCACTGCTTTTGTATATAATTATTTGACAAGTGGTGGTAGTTTCAGATGGGAAGGAAAAGTTAGGGGACGTGGGGTAGGCTGGGAAAGTTGTAAAAAGGACACGCTAAAGGCAAATCCATGGTGCTCCAAAAGTGCACTTGGAAGTGCAGTCACTGTAGATCTGAGGGGGACGTGCAAGGACAATTTAAAAAAAAAAAAAAACAGCATTTTTGATTGGAAGATAGAAATTGGCAGAGCTTCCCCTCCATTTCAGATCTTCCCCTCAGATCTACAGCGACTGCACTTCTAAGTGCGCTTACAGTACACAGTGGATTTCCCTTTAGTAAAACCTATATTGATGTTATTTTTTGACAGAACAGGTAGATGTCTTTAGTATTAGTATATAGTATTTAACGCTGACCTTAGATTGTAGACCCAAATTCACAATCGATTTTGGGACATTCTTGCCATGTGGAAAAGGTTGCCCAGGTAAGCACATCCTCAAATGATTCGGGGAGACACCAGGTACACATTTTGCGATGCGTTCTGGGCTTATGTACTGTCATAAAAGTTCTAAAGTGGTTGTAAACCTTAGACATGAAATATGAACAAAGCATATCCATCTATATTGTGTACTTAAGTTAAGAGCATCAAATGTAATTTTTGTCTGCTTCTTTGTTCCATTGCTATCAGCATAAATCACTGCTCACAATTTTTACTGACACCAAGAGAAAAAAGGTGATCGGGGAGGGACCTCCTGCTGATTGACAGTCTCTGCTCTGTTCCTGTGTGAAGGGGTGTGTCTCTTCCCTCTAATTGGCTCTCAGATCTCTTTGCTGAGTTCTGCAGGGTGTAATGTCAGCTCTCAGCCCACTTTTTCTGAACTCTCAGACAAGCTTATAAATGAAGCACTTTAAACAGATGCAGAGAACGGAAGACTGCAGATAGATACAACTTATGTTGGAGGATTTCTTTTATCTCTGTTTATCGCCTGAGGCCAGTCAGTTTACTGGATATATGTAAGGGTTTACAACTTTCTTGGGTTAGGATGTTTGTTGAGCACTTGGCTGCAGTCATTCAGATTTTGTTCACTTTAAATAGCCATGGGTGTCATCTACATCAGATTCCCATTTTATATTATAGGGGAGCTTATTCGAATGAGTGGGAGTAATCAGAGCTTAGTAGCACTTCTTTTAAGCTGCTTTATAATAGGATTTCAGCTATAGAAACCACACGCCTGCTAACAGATCATATCTACCCCTCTTTGCCTAAATTAAAAGGTTTCTTTAAGGTCATGGTATCAATAGTTTACATTACTTTCCAAGTAATTTAATGCCTTTCTGCGTTCAAAGCTGTCCTCAACATATGACCTCTTAATATTTGCTTGTTTTCTTTTTGGCTTGGAAATTGCTGTATTTAATTTGTTTCCAGTGAAAAACATTACTTCCATTTCTTATAGAAAGAGCAGCCGTAGAATTGTTAGATTCAAAGACTGTGTACATATAAGCCGAGGTGTGTTAGGAGCTGACAGTTACTTGATATAGCTGCAAATTTGACACATTTCACTTGAACAGTGCCTAGACTTCTGCATTTGTGCTAATAACTTAAAAAAAAAAACAAACAAAAAAAACACAATAACGGTCATTACCATCACTTCTTATGACTAGATTTTATTTCTATAAGAAAAAAAACAAAAACGTTTTAAAGCGTATAGAATTGTATTCATCTGTAACAGTTTTTGGCAAGTTCTATGCAATGGTAGAAACAGTCTCATTACCCATGTTAGAAGGAAGGCTATTTTATTTTTAACTACACTGTGCTAAGTGCAGATTTATCATTTTAATGAAGGTACAGTAGTCATTGCAAAATGTTCATGAACCCCAGCTGAGAACACTAGGTGTGGGAGGATAAATGGCAATATCACAGCAGTCTAGATAATTACAGTAAGTTAAACTTAATTAACATGTATTACTGCGTAGTACAGAATTTGTTGGATATATATCTATCTATGTGTGTGTATATATATATGTATATGTATGTGTGTGTGTGTGTGTGTGTGTGTGTGTGTGTGTATATATATATATGTATGTATGTATGTGTGTGTGTATATATATATATATATATATATATATGTGTGTGTGTATATATGTATAAGTCTCTATTTTATTTTTTATTTTTTATAACGCAACAAATTTTATAAATGACCCTACACGCTGATTTTATTCTCAGTAGGAAACATCAAAGAAAGGGATCAAGCATTTACACTTCAAAGGCAGCCAAACAGAAGTGGCAGTCACTGGAGCGAAGGATCACAGACATAGTGATGCAGCGGATGACCATCTCCAATATGGAAACTGACATGAACCGACTACTGAAGGTAAAATATTTCCATTTAGAATTGCTGCCACATAGAAATGAGAGTGAAATATACAGAGCATAAAATAGAATTTTCACTTCATAATTTTGAACTATAAAGTAGGTGTCCCCATGATGCGCCTTTACCGATATAAGTAGCTATTTCACAGATAAAGTGGGATGCTGATTCCTTTATTTCCAGGTACTACTTCTTTCTAATTCTTGCACAGCTGTTTATGTTCTGAAAGGTGTTTTTGATGCGGCAGGCTAGAAACCTTAGTGATTGTATAAGAAAACTAGGAACTGCATTTTCTCCTTCTAAAATGCAGTTAGGCTGACGCACTGGTTTCAGTACTTTCAGTCACTGATCTGCAAGAACAATGCATATCAAAAAAAAAATCAGAGTTGGATGTTCTTGCTCGATATGTGTTTTTGGTCAGTGACCAGAATGTTAGAGGGTCAATCTGGCAGCCAAGCATCACCATCAATTTTTAGCTACAGTGTAAGTGTTCTGTAAATAAAATAAAACCCCCCCTTTCATACTTGACCATGTGTGTTTTTTCAATTGTGTTTTTTTTTTTTTTTTTTAGTTTTTAGGCTTAAACAAGCTTGAGAAGAGGCAAGAAATTGTGTAATAAACATGCATGAAGTCATTTTTTCGGGCACTTCCACTGAAGTCTATCAGGGCCAAAAAATACAACTCTTCCCCAAAGAAGCTCATGCATTTTTTTTTTTTTTTTTTTTCTGAGCTACGAGTGAGAAGCTTCAACTTCAGTGAATGACCATCACTGATTAAAATACAATTTTCTTGATATTGAGCATCATGAAACATACTTGAATTTTCTAAGATCTAAATGCGGTCTCAGCATTGGAATTTAGAGCAGGTTTCTTTTTCCAATAAACTGGTAGTTACCTTTTAAATCATAGGAGGTTTTTTTTTTTTTTCCCTGAAAGTTTCCGCTTCATGCATATGAAAACCCTGAAAATTAACTTTTCATATTTTCTGTCTTTTAACCACTTGCCCACTGGGCACTTAAACCCCCTTCCTAACAGACCAATTTTCAGCTTTCTGTGAGCTCACATTTTGAATGCCAATTACCCAGTCATGCAACACTGTACCCATATGAAAATGTTGTCCTTTTTATCACACAAATGGAGCTTTATTTTGGTGGTATTTGATCACCACTGGGGTTTTTTTTTTGCACTATAAATTAAAAAAAACCAAACATTTGGTAAAAAAATATATTTTCTTAGTTTCTGTTATAAAATTTAGCACATTAGTAAATGTCTTCATACATTTTGGCCAAAATGTATACTGCTACATATCTTTGGTAAAAATAGCACAAAATCTGTGTAAATTAATTTAGTCTTTGTGAAAGTTGGAGTACACAAGCTATGGAGCCAATCATTGTAAATTGATCACACCTGATGTACTGATGGCCTATCTTATTTCTTGAGACACGAACAAGCCAGGAAAGTACAAATACTCCCCAAATGACCTTTTTGGAAAGTAGACATTCCAAGGTATTTAATAAGGGGTATGGTGAGTTTTTTTGCAGTTTTTTTTCCCCACAATTCTTTGCAAAATGAAGATTTATTTTATTTTTCTTCACAAAATTGTCATATTAACAGGTCATTTCTCTCACACAGCATATGCATACCACAAATTACACCCCAAAACACATTCTGCTACTCTCCTCCTGAGTATGGAGATACCACATGTGTGACACTTTTACATAGCCTGGCCACATACAGAGGCCCAACATGCAAGTAGCACAGTTTGTCCTGCTGTTCTTCCTTTTACGTTATGCTGACACATGTATTGTATAAATCAGCCTTTTGAAATCAGGATTCCTCCAGAGGTTGCTAGGGATTTCTTGAGTAATGAGTAACCACTGACTACGATCTTTTTAGCCATCTGCCTTCACTAAAATAGTGTGTTGCAGATATAGTAGTTATTAGTAGGGGTTCTCGGAGACCGTAAAGTTAATTCCAGGGTTCCTGATAATAAAATATACTGTACATGTCTCTCATATCCCTGCTTAACTGACCTGCAGACCAGTGTGTATACTGTTCTTATCTGATAAATTCAAATTAGTTTTCTTTCAATTAATTGTAAAACTTTAACTGCCCATCTAATTGGGCATCTGCCCATGTAACCGCTATCAAAAATAACAGTGTGCATTTTTTATTACTATTATTTTTTTATGCCTGGAAAAATTCTTGTATTTTGAGTGTGGAGGAAGACATGCAGTACAAATTGGCAAGTTGTAAACAATATTTGTTAAGGGCAGTGCTGTGTGCATTTTCAACAATGTTTTTTGTTTTTCCCATAACAGCAACGTGAAGAACTTACAAAAAGAAAAGAAAAAGTAACAAGGAAAAGAGACCGAATTATGAAGGATAATGGAGATCCTGACAAAAACATCAATCACATGAATGAAGAAATAGAATCTCTTAGTGCAAATATTGACTACATTAATGATAACATATCTGAATGTCAAGCCAATATTATGCAGATGGAAGAGGCCAAGGTAAGTGTTTTGACAGCCATATAGACTTTTAAAGTGGGCTTACTAGTAGGAACCCACTTGAAAATATCTTAAAGCAAGGTAACTAAATGAACTATTAAAAAATCATAGTGTACTTAGTGTATCTTATTGTAAAAAAAAAGTGCTTTTTTATATTCTTAATATACTTGTACTTCAGTGGGTACAAATAAAGGTTACTTGTGTCGCTTATATGTATAATAGTATGCTTTCACTTACAATAATGTAGTCACAGTACTTACTTACAGTAATGTAGTCCCCTCCTAGCATTTGTTACTCTTTAATATTAGTGAGTTAGCGCAACCAGAGTATTGTGATTTTGCTTCTCCCGCCTAGCTTTTACCTTGCATCTCACTAAACGTGCTTTCTTAATCATACAGTAGGGGACAAAGGATGACGTAATTAAGGTGCATTAGGGTATTCTGCTCCCTTCAGGAGATTGGACATTGGCAAAACAAAATACTGTTGATAGCTGCGCTAATTTAAATGAATGCATATATCATAATCCCTTGTGCAAGTTCATAATATATGCAACAAAAAAATCCCCTTGTGCAAACTATATATGCAAAAAATAAATATATATACAAAAAATATAGAAAGTCTACTTCTGCAAAATAGAATAAAATTAATTAATTGAAAATGAGGAGATATTTGGTAAACACTGGTCCCAAATATCACTATATACGAGAGGTTTAAAGTTGATATTGTCCTTATTTGGAACAGAAGAGAACAATTTGATGAATTTATTGAATTCATTAACATCAACCAATATGGAATAAAATGTACTGTCAATGTACATACAGATAGTATAAATTACTTTGATTTGGTGATATTTAAGAATGATAATAGATTACATACCCATATATATTTCAAAGATACGGTTAGGAACAGGTACTTCCCATACACTAGATGTCACCATCCACAATGGAAAAGAGCCATTACCCAAAAGGCAATTCGTCTGGATATGGAGGAATTGCGATCAAGTGGAAGATTATTGGCCCAAACAAATATTGATAGAGCGATTTGTCAAAGGTTCCGAGAGGAATATGTTGGAGCACACCAGAAGGAAAGTAGGTGATATGAATAGAGAATCCATGCTGATGGATAAACCTAAACAATCTAGGAAATTCAATGAAGTAGCCATTATCACATGGTTTATAATGGAATATAAGGGACTGGGAAAAACTATAAACTATATAATATTTTTTTTAATGGGTTTTAGTATTAAAATTGGGATATGGGATAGAGAAAAGTAGTAGATAAATATATGGTCTCCGACCAGAAGGAAATACTATTGCATTTGTCTTCTTGGAGTAGGAATTTGTATTGGGTACAGGTATATCCAGCCACCCTATGTCTGCATCACAAAATGAGGGGTTCATTTAGAATAAATGTAGATTATTAATAGTAATAAAACAGGTTCTGTAATTAACATACAGTAGAATCGATCTTTTGTATTTTATATTAGCACGGAACAAAGGGCAAAACCATATTAGTGCTAGGACTAGTAAAAATGCCAGAAAAGGCGCTTCCGGTTTAGCTAATATGGCGGCGGGCATACTTCCGTTCTGCTGAGATGCGATTGGCTGATCGACTAAAATTAAGGGCATAAATACCTTAAGCAAAATGGCATCGCTAGCTTCCTGATGACGCATTGAGTATGCAGAACATGTCGAGGCATAGGGACGCGAAAGTTATGCGAGTTCCTGCCTTTGGTGAACAGAATAGCTAAGATTGGAACGCACGCCTGCTTCACTGCACGGAGCGGCATGATATTTACAGATTTGGTTCGCTGGGTAGACTTAGTGAAGGTTGGTAGGCACTTGTAAATATGAGTTGGCATTTCATTTTTACATTTTATACGAAATAAACATGTTGTGCAATGATGGCACCTTTTTATTATGAGTGACCAAGAGAGGATATGCAGGATCCCTGGATGGTTAAAAAGGTTAAGGTTATGTTGAGTAATACAGTTGATCTAAACTTTCCTGGTGGAGTGCATAGACACTGTTTTGGAGGAGTTCTGGTGAGTGAGTAGGGTTGATGGTGGAGGATATACTCGCAACAGTTTGGAATAGTATTTTGCCACTAAAATTGGAATTTGGAAGCACAGAGGAGTGATCACGGATTCATTTTATTTTATTTTGCACAAGCGGACTTTCTATATTTTTTTTATATATATTTTTTTATATATATATATATATTTATTATTATATATATTTTTTTGCATATAGTTTGCACTAGGGAATTTTTTTGCATATATTATGAATTTGCACATGGGAATATGAATTATGCATTTTTTAAATTAGCACAGCTGTAAACTAATAGTATTTTGTTATCTGATATTTCACTTTTGATATTTCACTTTTTGGAAGAAAAAAAAACACTGCGGCAGCTGATAAATATACTATATATACTTTATATTTATATTTTGCGTTGTGACACAAATATTAACTTTTCCAAAACAAAGCTGCAAGGGGCCCAGTATAAGCCTTGGGTTTTTTTTTCTTCCCTCTCCCTCCCTAATCTGTGTTCCCCTCCGCATAGTCTGTGTCATTCCTGTTGCTTTATTCCCCCTTCAGGAACAGTTAATCTTGAAGCTGTCAGCTGATTGGCCTGTAGTGATTCTGAATTTAGGCATATGCGGCGTACACACGCTCAGACTTTCCCGCGGGTTTTGTCCCCCGCGAGCGGACAAATTTTTAGGAATTTCTAATTTCTCCAGTGAAATAGCTGTTATTATTTCACTGATCATTGTGACTTTTTTTTTTATTTTACTTTCAATACATTTTTATTGACATTTTAACAGAATACAAAGGTGTATCCACTTCCCATTCAACTATCAAAATGGGAAGGAGCGGTTTATTCCAGACAAATAGAGCTTTCTTTGTATACTAACATAAGATAAAAATAATTGCCAAAAAATTGTTCATTTAAAAGTATGCAGAAAAAAAATCTTAATTAGCATCAATTTCAGGCGGCGATCAGTGAGAGAGCTCGCTCTTTTGACCATCTACAGTGGATATAAAAAGTCTACAACCCCTGTTAACCACTTCACGTCATTGATCGCCCCGATGACCGGACCAATTGGCAGCCAAAGGAAGCCAGGCCTCTTTTTGCGATTCGGGGTCACTGCGTCGATTTAACTGACAATTGCCCGTGCCATTCTGTAGACGTATATCTACAATGAGGCGGTCACGAAGCGCGTGTCGTGCGACGTTCTGGCTCCAAAACAAAATTGGCGTAAATCATACTTACCTGAGCCCCATCAGAACTTTTTGACCTTTTTAATTTGACCTAGGCCACACTGAAACTGTAACGACTTTGAAACAAAAAAACCAAAAATTTTAGGGGGGTGGTTTAGGAGCGGTGAATACACCGCTCCTATATCGCTCCAAAGATGCTGCTAGCAGGACTTTTTTTGCCGTCCTGCTAGCACACCGCTCCAGTGTGAAAGCCCGCCGGCTTTCACACTGGAGTTAAAGGGGCCGGATTTTTTCAGGCGGTGAACAGGCACTATTTTTAGCGCTGTACCGCCTGAAAAACGCCCAAGTGTGAAAGGGGCCTTAAAGTGTTTGTAAAGGCTCAAGGCTTTTTACCTTCATGCTTTTTATGCATGAAGGTACAAAAACCTTCTCTGTGCAGCAGCCCCCCTAATACTTTACCTGAGCCCCATCGCAATGCAGCGATGTGCAGGTGAACCTCTGCTCCCAGGGGACTCTCCCTCCCCCTATCAATCGCAGCCAGTGAGCCAATGAGGAGATAGAGGGGGTAACAGTGAGCTTTTATCAATTATCCATGACATCTAGCCATTGTACACCTTGCAATTTCATCCTCCAGGGAACTTTCTTCCACAAATAGTGGAAGATTTGCACTTGGCTTTGGTGCGCAACTTTTAAAGGCCTAGTGCACCTTCACTTATTTTTAAACACCTTAATACCAGCATGTTTCTTCATTTGAAAAACATTTTGGCAAAAAATTAGATTACTGTATTTTCTGGCGTATAAGACTACCTTTTACACCGAAATTACACAGGCAAAAAGCGGGGGTCGTCTTATACGCCGGGTGAAGAAGCCGCCAGATGGATATCAGTCCGCCGGGCTCTCCGGCGATGCACTCTGATGAATACAGATGAATACAGAACCTGCTAAGCCTGCTTGGATTGGGTAACAACCTCTGCCAATCTGAGCAGGCTACATGAGTCAGAGCGGCGTGGGCTGATGTCACAGCCTCTGCCAATCCAAGCAGGCTTTGTATCCATCAACAGATTAGTAAAATACAATGCCTGCCGTGATTGGCTCAGTGGTGCACACTGTATTCTGAAGTGTACATGGCGCTACTGTACTAACACAGCATCATATACTGTGTGTACTTGGTGCTCTACATATTAACAAAGCATCCTGTACTGCACATCCAGCTCCAGATCTCTGCTTTGGAGGAGAGGATTTGTTTTTGCTGCCTACCAATTGTGCGATCTCTGGGACTTGTACTTCACCAGTTTCCTTTTCTGATGTTAAGTCTAATGTTTTTTTTTTTTTGTTTCTGATGTTTTTTTTGTAAATGGTGTTGCCTCTGAAGGGGGGTAGTCTTATATGGCGAGTATAGCCCCAAACCTAAGTTTTCACTGGAAAAATAGGGGGTCGTCTTATACACCCAGTCGTCTTATACGCCGGCAAATACGGTACCTTGGAATATCCACTTTCCAAAGAAAGGGTAATTTTCGGGGGTGTTTGTACTATCTTGGCAGTTTTATTCCAATATTTTTAATAACGGATAGTAAGGGAAAGTTCATTTTTTTTTTTTTCTCATTTAAAAAATTCAGTCTTTTGTCCTTTTTATGAAGAGTCAGTCAAGTTATTACAGCACTGAAAATGCCCTGGTAATGAGGGGGATGAAACATGCCGGGGGTGAAGGGGTAAGTTAACATACTTCTTTGGACAAAACATATAGGTTTATGTTACACTTTTAATCATAGATGTGCAGAGGGTTTTCATTGATTTTTATTGTTCGAACGCCACCTAAATGACTTGAAATGGTTGCTGAATGTATTAAATGCTTTTTGTTGTCTAGGAAGAAAGAGAAACACTTGATGTCACAGCCGTCATTAGCTCTTGCACTTTAACTGAGGCACGGTATTTGCTTGGTCACTTCCTTTCCATGTCTGTTGGTAAGGTAAGTTTTTTTTTTTTTTTTTTTTTTTTTTTTTTTTTAAGTTGTGTAGGAAATGCCCATCTTACTCAGGAAATTTTTGTTAGTCCATTAAAGTGGTTGTAAAACCTTCCATTCACCTGGTGACGTGACTATCCTGATATGTAGAGATGAAACAAATCCTCCTACATATGTTATACCTGCTTATCTGCAGTATTTTCGCTTCTCTACATCCAAAGTGCAGAATTTATAAAGCTTGTTCGAGCTGTCTGCAAAAAAGGATGCGGGTAGCTGAAGTTGCAAAGTAGTACACCGCTCAAGGTATTCACCCTTACAGTACCACCTCCACTGCACAAGCAAAGGGTGCTCGCCCTGCATGTAGCAGAAACTCTTGAGTCCGTAAAGCAAGTGTAAAAGATACAGCAGACAATACAGCTAATAGGTTTCACACCATTATTGGTACTTAATCATAGCTGCAAAGCAGTATTGTCTGCTGTATCTTTATTCCCTTGCTTGCTGTATAGACTGTCATTTTTTTAAGCTTGGATTCAAATAAAGGTGATTTTTATTGGACATCCAAACATCTCTTTACTCAAGCTGAAATTGCACTCTGCAGAGCTCAGTAAGAAGAGCTCGGAGTGCTGATTGGACACACCCCCCTTAACACAACAAACGGGAACAGAGCTGAGGCTGTCAATCAGTTGGAGCTCTCTCCCCTGTCACCTTTTTTCATTTGGTTTCAGGAAAAGTTGACTCGTGCAGATAACGGAGAAATGAAGCCGCAGACAGAAATTACCGCTTAGTGCTCCTAAATGAGACAAGTGAACACTATAGAGGGATATGCATTGTTCAGTGTTCATGTCTGAGGTTTACAGCCACTTTAAATATTTGATTGTAGCTGAGGCTCAAGATACATATTTTTAATAGTCATGTAGGTCCCCAAGAGTTGTTGTTTTTTTTTTTTTTTTTCCAGAAGGCTTTTACATTGTAACACTTGTTTGTTTTTTTTTGTTTTTTTTAAGTGTTAGCAGTATCTTTGATTTTGTATATTTTTATTGTTTTCAAAACTTACAGTATAGTTGGGATGAACATGTTATGCTATTGAAAGTAAAAATTAGCTTTCACTGTTGTCCATTGGTTCCACTAAGTCAGATACACTGAGACACACTGGGGCTGTAGTTAAACACAATGGGACTGTTGTCACATACATGGACATTGGGGTTGCAATTCACACACGCTGACACGCACATACTGGGGCTGGACGTAACATGAATTGACACACATAATGGGGCTGCAGTTGCGCACACTGACACACACAGGATGCAATTGCACAAACTTATGCACAGTGCTCATTGCTCTTACTGCTTAAGAGCAAATGTTTTTCTTCTTCTTTGACTAATTTAGTGAAACTTTTTGCTCCCCTTGATTGCAAAGGCTTAAAATGCACACCGCCTACTTCCCCAGTGGATTTTGATGCAGATACTTTAAGGCCTCTTTCATACTGGGGCGGGAGCGGCGTCGGCAGTAAAGCAGCACTATATTTAGCGCTGCTTTTATCGTCATTTTGCGCTTTGCTGGTGGTATAGCCGCGCTGCCCCATTGATTTCAATGTGTAGGAGCGGTGAATACACCGCTCCTTCACCACTCCAAAGATGCTGCTAGCAGGACTTTTTTTACCGTCCTGCTAGCGCACCGCTCCAGTGTGAAAGCCCTGTGTGAAAGGCTGCGGCACTGTGATTGGCCAGAGCAGCGAAGACGTCGCTCCGCGCATGTGCACGGGACACTTCAACTGCGGTGAGCCGTAGTTATGAATGGGGATTAACCCTGTATATGCACCATTGTCTACGGCGCGCATGCGCCGTAGACAACGTTGTTAAACATTCTGTGCAAATATCTCCTAAACCGTGCAGGTTTAGGAGATATTTCTTGTACCTACAGGTAAGCCTTAATCTAGGCTTACCTGTAGGTGCAAGTTGTAATTGAGGGTATACAACCCCTTTTAAGCAGTTTATGGTCCTGGTATTCTTTTGCAGTGGATTTTGTCAAGAGGTGGTCCTCCTGTGATTGACCCATCTGTGTCTCACGCCATCCTTTTAAGGACTTTGCAGACAAGAAGATAACGGTTTCTGGAGCAATCTACTCCTTGGTGGGCATTCTGCCCTTCCACACATGCTCATCTCTACATTCATTTCACAGACTTTGACTGGTTAATCTACATATCTAAGCAAGAACCTGGCAGCTTTTGGTATTGACACTTATCGATTTGCATAGACCAGATGATCATCGAGTTGAACTTGGTGCAATGTGGCACTGGATACTTGCCAGGCTTTGACTTTTTAGCTTTTCTTCTGCGCAGTGCACTGTGGCTTAAGTCCTGGCCACCAGAATAACAGTAAAAGAAGGCCTTGTTATGCCTTATCTTTATCGGTTTTGGCTTTTTGCTAGCTTAACCCTTTCACTGCCAGGTCCGTACAGAAGTGCCTGCAGGTGGCCAGGTGAGTACAGCATACAGATCTCATTTCTCCCTCCCCTATAAGCATATGGTCACTCCAATGACCATAAGCTTATATCAGAATTGTTCAGCAGACTCTGCTGAACAATTCTATAATGCTGATCAGCGGATTACAACCCGCTGGTCAGAGTTATTAACCCCTAATGTGACAGCCCCCACCCACACTTCCTGTCTCCTGCCTCTCCACCCCCGCCGCACCCTTTTATCTAAAACTGCCCCCCCCCCACTCTCCTCTCCTATACCCTTCACCTACTCCCCCCCACCACTAATTACCTGCAACCAATCTCCCCCCCCCCCCCCTGCAAACCGGCTCCCCGCAGCCACTATCATTGGCTGGCATCCCTCCTCTTCCACTCCTGCCGGCTTCAGGTGCTGCATGGGTCCAGATGTGTCCCCCCCGCTAGCCAGATCGTCCCCCCAACTGCCCCCTGATCCATGGCTGCTTCGAGCGGCATGTCTCCTTTTCTTCCCTCCACCTGCAGCTTCTCCCTGCTCAGATCTCCGTGATCTGTCAGGCTGGGGGGCACGTCACCATGGAGGGGTGAGTGCGGGCGTATCTGGGGGGGAGTCTTACTATGTTTGACCCCTTTCACACTGGAGGCCTGTAAAGCGCCTGAAAAAAGCCTCGCCTGTAATCCCAGTGTGAAAGCTAGAGTTTTTTTTTTACCTTTAATACATAGTTCATTAAGGTAAAAAAAAGGTTCTGCCTCTAGAACCACTTTAAGTACAAAGACAATTGGGTAGAACCCAAAACCTACTTGCACGTCTACACTTAGTATATATGTTTTATGTGCATTGTTCGGCACTCATTGCAGTGGCTCACAAGGTGCTTGACTCATTTTGGAAACTTTCTCAATATTTGCTTACCAGGATGCCAGGGTTATTCTCTTCTCCATGCATTTTAACATGTTTATAGAGCATAATTGGAAATGTTTTACAAGCATTTTCATGAAAAATGTGCTTTCTGGAAGGCACAGGTAAATGAAGAAAATTAGTTTTTCATCAATACATAAATTATGTGTTGGTGTAAAACTGTACTGTGCAGCAAACGCAAAGTGCAGAGGTGCCAATAGGTCCTTTAAACTTCAAATTCTAGTGAAAGTGAAAGGAGTCCTAGTGTAAATGTAACTAATGGTTCTAAATATTAATGCATTTATATTTGTTTTTTATTTTTATTGCATAATGCAATAACCTTATGTAATCTCTATAATATATATATATATATAATCCTCTATAACCAGTTTTTGGTTTAATGCTTATTCTCACTGCTTTGCACACAGAGTCTTCAAGCAGCCCAGAGAGAAGCACAAATCAAAGTTCTGGAAGGGCGTTTGAAACAAACTGAAATCACCAGTGCTACTCAAAACCAGCTTCTGTTCCACATGTTGAAAGAAAAAGCTGAACTGAACCCAGAACTCGATGCTCTTTTGGGCCATGCACTACAAGGTTGTATCTTCAATATAGTGTTTGCTTTTACTGCATGTTTGCATTTACGCACGTCTGGTTTAAAGGAAATGTATATTGTGAGCTTATCTCCTGAATAAATGCTGTAGATGACTTTATTAGGGAGAAGCCATTTCTTTAGTTTGCCTCACTCATCATTTTTTCCAAATGTATGTAAACCAGTAACTTTTTTTTTTTTTGGGGGGGGGGGGGGGTTGAACTTTGAGTATTAT
Source organism: Lithobates sylvaticus (assembly GCA_028564925.1). Lineage (NCBI taxonomy): Eukaryota > Metazoa > Chordata > Amphibia > Anura > Ranidae > Lithobates > Lithobates sylvaticus. The sequence continues at coordinate 444,206,395 of CM053029.1, read as the reverse complement.
TTCAGTTTCCTCTGATACACACATTATATAGGTTATATATATATATATATATATAATTCTGTATGTGTGCGAGTGTACGCATTGTGACTGTTATTTTTCAGCCATCCATATCCTATTTGCACAATAGTTGTTTACAGACATGATTGGCCTTCCAGAATTTCATTTTGTTGCAGAGAGATGCTGCATTGCTTTTTTGAGAAGTAGGTCAATATCTGTAGAGTCAAAATAAAGTACACGTGTGAGGTGCAGCATATCTATTAGAGAAGAAGTTAAGAGAAGTATGGGATTGGTTTTTATTTTTCAATCATACTTACCTAGGTGGATGCAGCATTGGTACCCCGACAGCTCTAACACCACCGATCGCTCCGTGTTCTCAGCTCCCTGAGCAGAGAGCTGTTGATGGGCAGTCACTGACTCTCTGCTCTGCCGCCCCCCGCGTTTACTGGGGGGCCGGGAACGGCTGGCTTAAGCTCTCGCCAGCTCGCTAAGAGGCTGAGCCGGTTTCCAGTCCAGGCACATGATCGGATCCCGACTTAATTGTTGTGATCTTGCCTGCACCTGGGGAGCGGCTCTGTGATGTCATGCCCATGATTTCAACCAGGATTCTTTTTCTAAGATATCATTTTGTGGGTACTGAATAATGTCTTGAAGGCCTTACTGCAAGGAATTTTTGTGAGGCTTTGTTGAAATAAAAGTTGTGCAAATTCTTATGATATGTAAGAAGTGAGGAAAACATTTAGCGCATTCTTACTTTATCAGTGAATGGTTAATTATGTTTTTTCAGTATATATTACATTACAGCATCTATTCTCTACCTTTTTAAAGGATAAGTGCACTTTAAAAAAAAGCTAATTTGAAAATAACCTTTTGCCACTTCGTTCTCTTTTTCTGTTATTTGAACGCAGTTATTAAATTTCCAGCAGTTAAAATTTACTTTTGTGTCAGGAGTAACATTAATGATAATGTATCCCAGTGTCTCTTTAGATGTGCATGGCTGCCAGAAGTCATATGGGATGTTCTCAGCTAAAGTGTGCTTGGGATGCCTTATTTGCTCCACTATTATTCCTGATATATACATGCTTTCTTAAACTGAAGTTGAATACTGCATAAATATCATAATTTTATGGCATAACATATATTGATCACAAAAGTGCACTTATCCTTCAGAGATCACATGAAAGGAGCATCCCTTCTAAAATAGCCCTTATAAATTTAAACTAAAGTGATAATCCTGAATTCTGCAGTATGATTTTCCACCATAATCTGTTTGCATGTTTTTCCTAAACCAACTATTTGCTTCTTTAGGGTCCATGTACCCTGGGATTAAAAAAAAGCCAGTTCTTTAGGCAGGGAAAGAAAATGCTCATATAGAGCAATTTGTACAGGAGTTTAGGAGCGTTTAGTGTGTTTTTTTTTTTTTTTTTTTTTTTTGCCTAAAAACTCAGACCAAAAGGTTTTTTTTTTTTTTTCTGCCAGTAAATCCTGATCTTAAAATATGCCCCTAAACATCCAAATGTGCATGGATGCATAGGGGAACATTGGACTTCTTCTAAGGGGAAAACCTAAAACTTTAGAAGCTACATTTTTTTTTAAGCTCAGTGTGCATGGATCCTTAAAGTGGATGTAGACCCGAATTTTTATTTATTTTATTTATTATTTATTTTTGATGTCATAATGTAGAGTATACGATTTCCTATCATTTGAGCCCAGTAGTTAATCCTCTTAATCCTCTTTTATTGCTCAGGCGATTTACATATCTTGTGCGCTAGCATAAGAGACATGCCTTATTTTTTAAATTCCCTCCCACTCCTTCTGCTGCTCTGCCAGGATTGGATGTTGCACACCTCAGCATAATTGGGCATGCTGAAGTCATGTGGTTACTTTCCTGTCTTTTCACTGGATGTTCGTGATCATAGCAGACGTTCAGTGTAAGAAATAAACAGGAGAAAATGCATATTGACAAGGGGAGTGTAGAGGTGGACGGGGAGTCTACTGACATCACAACGCCACCCACCAAGCTCCAGACAACAGACCAACCTACAGAATCTGCAGTTTTTGCAGGTCTCGTAACACAGAGGGGAGACATTTGACAGGTAAAGATGCATGCAGGAGGCATGTGTATCCTTATAGATAACCCCTATGGCAGTAGTTTAGAAAGTATGACATTGGGTTTACATCCACTTTAACATTCTAAATTAATAGGCATGTATGAAGAAAAAAAAAAAAAATTATATGGAGCAGTATTTTTATTTCTTCCTCATGCACTTCCAATAACCATGTTATCTGCAGTTTAAGCATTGACATTGTTCCCTAAGCATGGAATACACAAGCAGAGACCAGGCTTTCACAGCCCACATGATAACTTGCAAATGTGATATCAGTGACACCCCTCTCAAAGCTCTATGCAGAGATGTGGTGGGTAAGGCAGGTGGATTAGCTCACGTGCCAAGGTAAAAGATTAGAAATGTAAAGGACAAACCCTCCAAAAATAATTTAAATATATTAATTGTAAAAAGGTCAGGTCTGAGCATGTAGGCCCTTTTAGAAATCTAGATTAGGTGAGTGGAGACAAAGAGAAGGCAACTTTTATTAAATACCTTCTTTAGCTCTGTGTATGCATATGAGCATGGGGGAGCTCATGTCCATAATGAGGATGGTATTGACACAGCCCCAAATGATCCACTATGGCTTAAAATTGATATGGTCCAAAAATATTTGAACAAAATAAGGTGAATTAAGCAACTAGACCAAATGACTTACACCCATGGATCCTAAAATAATTGAGCTCTGTCATTTCCAAGCCAATGTTTCCAATTTTTAGTGACTCTTTAACTGCTTGCCGACCAGCGCACGACGATGTACGTTGGCACAATGGCATGGCTGCGCAAATGGGCGTAGCAGTACAGCCCCTTTAAGATGCGGCTTAGTGGGTGCATGCGTTCTGCTGCATACTCCGTAACCAGGGGTCCCACGGGGTCCCACGGACTCCATGTTCATTCCTTTGATCTAAAAGAACTAAGAGATACTTTGTTCATAGTTCTCTCCCAGTGCTGGCAATGTTGTGATAAACTTGGCAGGGTGGCTGTTTTTTTTTTTTTTTTTAAGCTGTGAGCAGAGAACTCTTTGCGCTGAATCGCTGTATAAGGCTACTTTCACACTGGAGCATTGCGGGTGCTGGCGGTAAAGCGGCATAAGGCCAATGTGGTGCCTATATTCAAAAAGGGATCAAAGTCTTTACTAAGTAACTATCGACCTGTTTACCTTCTATAGTTAGGAAGATACTGGAGTTAAATAAAAGACCACATAAGTTATTGCGAGAAAAAAATTATTTTAAGTAACAGACGGCATGGATTCATGAAAGACAGACTGAAGTTGTCAGGCAAATCTGATTTCTTTTTATGAGGAGGTAAATAAAACCTTAGACAAAGGAGTGGCTGTGGACGAAGTATACTTGGATTTTGCAAAAGCGTTTGACATAGTTCCCCACACACTGCTAATGTGTAAGATAAAGTCCTGCAGGCCTGGAAAAATCCATTGTGATTAATGATCTATTCTCTGAATGGTTTTGGGTTGTTAGTGGTGTACCCCAAGGTTCAGTGTTGAGACCCTTACTTTTTAATATATTTATAAATTCTATAGGTTCTGGAATGAAAATACCATTTCAGTGTTTGCAGAGAACACCGAGCTATGCAGTGGAATACCATCCTTACAGGATGTCTCCAACTTACAAGCTGACCTCAATGCACTGTTTAATTGGTCAACTATGTGGCAAATGAGGTTTAATGGTAATAAATGAAAAGTTATGCACTTGGAGGCTAAAAATATGCATGCGTCATACATACAAGGGGAAGTACAACTGGAGGAATTGGTGGTAGAGAAGGATCTGGGTGTTCTGGTAGATCATACGTTTAATAGCATGCAATGCCAAGCTGCGGTTTCCAAAGCGAGCAAAGTTCTTCCTTTTTTTAAGAGAGGTATAGACTCCAGAGAGAGGGAGACATCATTTTGCCCATGTACAAATTGGTAAGACCTCATTTGGAATATGCAGTTCAGTTTTGGGCACCAGATCACAAATATATTGGGGAACTGGAAAAAGTGCAGAGAAGAGCAGCCAAACAGAGTCATGGAGGAGCTCAGCTATAAATGTATTCTCTTGAGAAGAGGAGATTAGGGGGGGGGGGGGGGGGTTATGATCAACCTGCATTAGAGCTGCATGATTCTGGCTAAAATCACAATTTGTTTACTTAGAATAAAGATCACGATTCTAGTGGCGTAACATCATCTTTCACATTTATACAAAAAAAAAAATGGGCTGACTTTACTGTTTTTTAGTTTTTTTTTTTTTTTTTTTTATTCATTAAAGTGTATTTTTTCCCCAAAAATTTGCATTTGAAAGACTGCTGCACAAATACAATGTGACATAAAATATTGCAACAACTGCCATTTTATTCTCTCGGGTCTTTGCTTTATAATATATATATATAAATAATAATAATAATAATAATAATGTTTGCCGGTTCTAAGTAATTTTCTAGCAAAAAAAATACAGATTTTAAATTTGTAAGCAACAAGTGTCATAAAAAGGCATGGTCTTTAAAGAGGAAGTAAACCCTGATGGGTTTACTTCCTCTTTGTTTCCTTGCAAAGGTAGAGCATAATGGGCTAATATGCATCGCATAGTAGCCCATTATGTGATCTTACCTGACACAGGAGCCTGTGATGTCACCGCTGTTTTTTCCGGGTATAGCAGCTCCGGCGCTGTGAATGGCCAGAGCCGCAATGACACTAACGGCATATCGCAGGCCTGTCTTTTTGCAAATCTCTCTAAAACGTGTAGGTTTAGGAGATATTTCTTGGACCTACAGGTAAGCCTTAATCTAGGCTTTACTGTAGGTCAAAGTAGTCTGTAAGGGTTTACAACCACTTTAAATGGTTAAACTGACCATTTACAGACCGACGTTCATTCCTTTGATCTAAAAGAACTGAGAGATACTTTGTTTATAGTTCTCTCCCAGTGCTGACAATGTTGTGATAAACTTGGCAGGCTGGCTGTTTTTTTTTTTAAGCTGTGAGCAGAGAACTCTTTGCGCTGAATCGCTGTATAAGGCTACTTTCACACTGGAGCATTGCGGTTGCTGTCGGTAAAGCAGGCGCTATATTTAGCGGCGCTAAAACCGCCCCGCTGGTGGCCGAAAAAGGGTTAAAACCACCCGCAAAGCGCCGTTGTAGCAGGCGGGTTTGCAGCACTGCCCCATTGTTTTCAATGGGAAGGAGCGCTTTAGGAGCGATAACTACACCTACACCGCTGCTTCAGCGCTCCAAAGATGCGGCTTGCAGGACTTTTTTGACCGTCCTGCAAGCGCACCGCTCCAGTGTGAAAGCCCTGGGGCTTTCACACTGGGGTCACAGCAGCGGCTGTTTCAGGGCGCTTTGCAGGTGCTATTTTTAGAGCTGTAGCACCTGCAAAGTGCCCCAGTGTGGCCTTAAGATCGTGGGGGGGGGGGGGGGTTGAATCGAGATCACAATTTTTATTTTTTACTGTTAGTCATGCAACTTGATGAGTTATTCACTGTTAAGGTCATCAGAGGACAAGGGACACTCTTTACATCTAGAGGAAACAATTTAATCTCAAAATAAAAAAAGGTCTCTTCTCAAATTGTGGGGTAGACTCCCTCTCAGAGGTGGTTCTGTCCAGCTCAGTAGATTGCTTGAAAAAGGCCTGTATTCTTTCCTAAATGTACATAATATAACTGGATATGAACATTTCTAAAGTTGATCCAGGGAATATTCAATTGCCTCTTGGAGGATCAGTATGGCTTTTTTTTCCCCCTGCTGGAGCAAATTGGATCATGCTTTGCTGGGGTTTTTTGCCTTCCTCTGGATCAAATGTGGGTATAGGATTTTGTATATGGGTTTGTATAATTTTTTTCCCCCCTATTAATTAGTTGTACTAGTCGTCTTTTTTTTTTTTTTTTTTTCAGCAAGACTAACTATGTAAAGGAAGGCTTACTGTCCACTTTGCCTAAAATAACACTGATCTCTCTGCTCACATTATTATAAAGATCCATGTCTTAAAGTGATTGTAAACGATCACCTTGTAAAACAACCCATTCAGTTAAAAAAATAAATGAAAGGGAAAACATTTTTGTATAGATAAAAAAAGAAGGTATTTATAATGTATTTTGATATTTTTTTATTAAGTGTTCATAAGCCCTCTCTGTTCTCATCTGCATAAGAGTTGGGTGGGGGGTTTGGGGGTGAATGGCTGTGCAGCAGGGGCACGTCAGGACAAGTCTGATCATTGGAGGAGAGCACACTGAGTCCCTTAATAGGAGGGACTGGCACGAACACCAGGGATTTTACATAAAGGAGAACAGGATACTTCCTCATACAAGTACATGGTACAGTAGGCACATATCAGGAATATGAAGTGTTGGGGTAACAAACCCTTGAATATAATCTTGTGATTGAAGCGTTCACTTCGTTTTTTTTTTTTTTTTTTTTTTTTTTTCTTCTAGTAATATTTTTTCCTTTTTTTTTTTTTTTTAAGGCCTCATGCACACAGGGGAGGAAAAACCAGCTTAAAATGTGCCTAAAGCCGCACTTTGAAAATGCATTTAGGTGCGTCAAGCGTTTGGGCATGCATTCATTCATTCCATGAGGCCTAAATATAGCTATCCGTCCATAGTCCCAACACTATTCTGTGCTGTTTATACTATGACACCGATATACTGTGTTGCAGCGTAGCCCATTGTATAAAGCAGAACTCTACTTAATGGTCAAAGCATTGATAGAACAAACACAAAGGGAGAGTGCAAGGAAAAATGTATACACTCTGTGGTGCTTTACATTTTTAGTGACGTTTTAAACATCTTTTTTTTATTTTTCCACAAACCTATGCATGTGTAAATAAGCCCGAAATGTAGTTTTGTTTACTATTGCTTACACCCAATGGTTTGAGCTCCTTTACTCCTTTCATGTGATTTCCAGTAAAATTTCTTGATAGCAATGGAGATTGTTTCCCTTGGCAGTTGGCTCTGTTTTGATTTTGGTGTTGGTTTTTGTTTCCTTGCTTTTAACTTACACAGACCTAGATAGCATTCAGATGGGTAAGTATGTTTTAAGCACTTTCTTTGTTGTGCAAATGCATGACTGACTAATTATCCATAAGCACTAACCAGAAGACCACGCAGACCTTCAGAGAATATGCTTACTTTGCATGTCCTCCTTTGAGAACATCTCCACATCAACACATCCCCAACCTCATGCCTGCTCATACATTAAACAAGATATTAACAGCTGAATGCTGATAATATTGCCTCTGTACATCTGTAAGACTTGACACACCATTAACTTTCCAGCCTTAGAGTATTCAGCACCGTAACATTAAAAGTTGTCAGGTCACCCATTCCATTATTAATCCCTCCAGCTTACTTGGAAGCCACATCAAACATCTTAACAGCTGTAATACTCACATAATATATCAATGTTTACTCTGAGCAATGCTCTCAGTATATAGTAGTTGCAACCAATTGGTTTTAATTTTTGGATGAGAGGGACAAAGCCCCTCACATTTCTTTTTAAGGTAAGCATAATTTTTAAAAACTGTGATTTTGATGTTTTCCCTTTTTATGGCATAAGTATTGGACAGACTTTATATTCCTATTTTAATTCATAAACTTAACTGAAGTTGGTCACGAAGATCCCAGATCTATGCACAATTTTTTCTGAATTGTTTTATACAGATCCTCCTTTGGTCCTTTTTAATTTTTTTTATAATTATACAGGATTTATTTAGCAGGAACCGTTTAAGCATCACTTTACAAAATAAGGCAAGAGAATGCAGTTGCAATAAAATTCAGGACAAGATGGTTAGGGTTGCACTGCTAGTGAGAGCTTGCAATCTAAAGGGATAAGATGCAGAAGGTAGTAGCTGTTGCTAGCAAGGGGCTAGGATAGGCTTGAAGGGATGGTTTTCAGGGATCGCTTAAAGGCAGAGTAGGAGATGGTCGTACAGATTGGAGTAGGGAGTTCCAGATCATGGGAGAGGCTGTGTTAGAAGTCCTAGAAGAGCGCATGGGTGTAGGTAGTGAGGAAGCTGGAGGGCAGGAGGTCTTGGGAGGAGTGAAGTGGACAGTTTGGTTTATATTTTGAGATGAGATTGGTGATGTACCTGGGGGTAGAGATGTAGATGGCTTTGTAAGCTACTAATTAATATTTTGAACTTTATTTCTTGGTTTATCAGACACCAGTGGAGGGATAGACAGAGAGGGTGACAGTCACTGAGCAGCTGGTAAGGTGGAGGAGTCTGGCAGCAGAACTCATGATAGACTCAAGGGGGATAGAGAATGTAGGTGGTGACTAATGAGGAGGGAGTTGCAGTAGTCTAAGCAAGTGATAAGTGAATTAATTAGTAGCTTAATGGTGTAGTTGGTTAAGAATTAGAATTTTTAGGAAATGGAGGCAGCAACATTTGAATGGTGATCCGATGTGAGGATGAGTGCAGAGTTTCAAGATTACACCTAGAACCCTGGCTTCCCCATGCTATCACTTGATGGAAATGTCTGGGGAGTGGGCACAGATGAAGTACATATTATCTTTGAGTTTTAGGAAGTTGTTTGACATCCATACTGTCAGTTTGTAGATTAGAGATGCACAGTGAGACTGAGTGTGGTGGTGGGGGGGGGACGGCTGAGGAGTAATTATAAAGATTTGGGTCTTGTCAACAGCAAAATATTATTGGCAGCCATGTCAGGTTATCAGCTGACCAAGAAAAGAAGTGTAGCTCAAGAATGGAAGGGGTCCAACAGTGTCTTGGGGGGATTAGGCGTTCTAGGAGATTGGTGGTATATGGGAGAAAGAAGACAAGTGTTAGGTTGTTTAGACTAGTGGGGTCCAATTGAGTAGTTGTGTGGGTGTCAGAGGTTTAGCAACCATCCCTGTAATGACAGGGTCAAAAGAAGCATGTTTGTCGTGGTATAGATGGTATGTTAATTGGGGGAGATAAATGAACAGTGGCAATTCATCACAAATTGCATCTGTCTTTTTTTTTTTAAATGACTGACAATGTCCTGGGCAGTGAATAAGTTGGTGGACAGCAGCAGTGGGGGATGACGTAAAGAGTTTAAAGGTAGAAATAAGTTTAGGTGGACTGAATGAGGGAGTGAAATAAAAATGACAAAACAGGTCTGTTTAGCAGCAATGAAGGGAGGACTTAGACCTTAGAAGGGCCACTTAATACAGGGAAAGACTTTCAGGGATGTAGTTTTACACCACACTCACTTTAGAGCACAACTATATAATTTTACACTCTTGGTGTCATCTGTTTGCTAGGGTTAAAGTGGTTTTGGCATTAATTCTGCTTTTAGTGAGGGGAGCAGGTGTGTCCAGCAAGGATAGGATTGAGCTGCTGTAGACAGAAGTGTTTTAGAGGCTGTGTCCGTAGCAGAGTAGATCAAAGACAGGTTGAAGTAGAGGAAGCATCTACTGGTAACTGTTGGCTGCTTGAATTAATAGTAGGTTGAAGACGGAGAGAGAGTGTGAAACTGAAAAGGTTGTGAGAAGAAAAGGGGTGTTGGAGAGAGGTTGCAGGGAGTGCAAAAGAGGGGGAGAAAACCCAAGTACAGTGCGTTACCGTCAGAGCGAGTAGGAGTGTATTCATCCTGTTCAAGTTCAGGTCAAAAGATGAGGTTAGTTTGAGAAACCAAGAGGTAGCTGGTGTGTGGTAAATTCACCTTGAAAATGGCCACTTTTACTAAAACCATGCTTGAAAGTGTATATTTCTTCAGTAAATCTATTTCAACACAAATTAAATCGCTAAAGTGTCCACCTCAGATATCAGAAAATAAATGTAAAAATTGTCAGTACTCTAAAGACTTAATTGAACAGCTCATCTATGTCACTTTGACAATGTTAGCTGATTGGTATCAAGTCCTCTTTAAAATTACTGAAAGATAATGCAAACAATTTTTATTTAAAATATCCAGTTTTACAGAAGTCTTGATATGCCTATATTTTAGGATGGCGTATTAGTCTTTTCTCATTAGTGTTGTGTTAGTGTTTTGCTACTTTTAATTTGTAGGCAGATTATCTGCTGCACGCAGTATGTAAAAATAGAAATGTTCTATCACAGCTTATTAATTAAACATGACGGATATTTTCCTTTTTATTTTGTATGTGTATTTCATTACTTTTATTTTATTGTCATGAATGTTATTGCCTATTTCAGAAAATCCAGACTATAGCAGTGATGAGGAAGGATCATTACAAAGCCCTGGAACAGAAGGCAGGTATGTTATGAGACACGATACATGTAACTTAACAACTGGACCACTGAGCACTTAAACCCCCTTCCTAACCAGACCAATTTTCAGCTTTCGGGCTCTTACATTTTGAATGACAATTATTCAGTCATGCAACACTGTACCTATATGACATTTTTGTCCTTTTTTTCACACAAATAGAGCAGTATATAAACACTGCTGGGTTTTTCATTTTTTGCGCTATAAAAGAAAAAAGACTGAAAATTCGGTAAAAAAAAAATGCATTTTTCTTAGTTTGTTGCTACATATCTTTGGTAAAAGTAACCCAAATCGGTGTATATTATTTGGTCTTTGTGAAAGTTATATAGTCCACAAGCTATGGTGCCAATCTCTGAAAAATTGATCACATGTACTGATGGCCTATCTAATTTCTTGAGACCCTAACAAGCCAGGAAAGTACAAATACCCCCCAAATGACCCCTTTTTGTAAAGTAGACATTCTAAGGTATTTAGTAAGAGGCATAGTGAGTTTTTTGAAGTTGTAATTTTTTCCCATAATTCTTTGCAAAATCAAGATTTATTTACTTTTTATTTTTTTACAAAATTTTTACTAGCAGGTTATTTCTCACACACAGAATATGCATAGCACAAATTACACCCCAAAACACATTCTATTACTCCTCCCTGAGTATGGCGATACGACATGTGTGAGACTTTTACACAGCGTGACCACATACAGAGGCGCAACATGCAGGGAGCACCATCAGGCGTTCTTGGAGTATAAATTACATGTATAATTTCCTGACTACCTCTTACACTTTTGAAGGCCCTGGACAATGGTAACACCCAAAAAATTACCCCATTTTGAAAAGCAAACACCCCAACGTATAATCTGAGGCAGAATGAGTCTTTTGAACATGTAATTTATTTCCACAAGTTTTTTTAAAATGTGCTACTCCTGAGTCTGGCGATACCACATGTGTGAGACTTTTACACAGCCCGGCCACATACAACATGCAGGAAGCACCATCAGGTGTTTTAGGAGCATACATTTCAAGTCTAATTTGACTACCTATTACACTTTTGTGAGGGACTGATGTGGCACGGATGGATGGATCATGAACATGGATGGATGTGCATGGATGGAGCATGGATGAGACATGTATGGACACAGATCTGCGCTGTGGGCACTTCAGATCCAGACCACAGCACTGACGCACCCGGCTACTTCCTCTCCTCGCACACTGTACCGATCAGTGTGAAGAGAGGGAAGGAGCTAAACCGGACAAGCATCGGCTTGTTGACATCTGATCACTCTGTCATTGGACGGAGCGATCACGTGGTAAAGGGCTGCTGTCATTGGCCCTTCACTCCGATCCGTGATGTGCTGGGTCTGGAAGACTCGGCGGTCACGGATATTCCCGGGTATGTGCCCCAGGGGGCATGTGGGAGCGCAATTCTGAGAGGACGTCTTAGTATGCCCTCCCAGAGGTATCCGACCTCGCTGTAGCCTTTTTTCGGCTATGGCCCGGTCAGCAAGTGGTTAAAAATATCTATACATGGAATTCATCTACAATAAAGTCTTGCATTCTGTGGGTTTTTTCTAAGTTCTGTTAATATGTATAACATATATTTTAGTCTTTGCCTCTCTTGGCAAATGTTTTTCAGTTTGATGGTAAAGGAGAGCTCCACACTGCTTAAAAAAATAAAAAATGAAACTTTAGAGAAAAGCTCTGGCTACTTATTATTTGCAAATACATGTATTTACAGTATACAGCATTTACATTTTAAATATGTTTAAGGCTTCATGTACACTGCTGCTGAAAGGGATGTTTAGGAGCAGTTGGGCGTTTTTTTCAGCTGCCCCCAAACTCTCCACTATGTTATCTTGGTACATGTACACAGGGTCGTTTATAGTCGTTTCTAGGCAGTTGAGTTTAGAAGCATTTTTTTGAATGCAAAAAAAAAATGCATTCAGAACGGATGTTCAGAGGCATTTGAAAGGCCAAACGCCTGTAACAGCCTGTAAACGCAGTAACTCCCATTTAGCAGCATTTCGTTTAAATTGTTCAGGCGCTTTTGCCATTTGCTGGAGTTGAGCCGACAAAAAATATAGCCGTGGGTGCGGACTATTGTGTCGCTAGAAATCCACACCCCCAAGTATTTAAGCTTGGTCACCACGTCGAGGGCAGAGGTTATAGTGGGTGTCTGATCGCCACACCGAGCCAACGGTAGCAGGGCTGACTTGCTCCAATTGATGGCTAAACCGGAGTGTTGCCGAAATTTCTCCATCATGCGCATCACTACCTCGAGTGAAGAGTTGATGTCGCCGATAAAAATAAAACGTCGTCGGCAAATAATGAGATTCTTTCCTCCCCTAGCTGGCGCCTGAATCCCTGGAGATCCGGACGCGTTCTCGTCAGGATCGCCAGGGGTTCCATTGCCAGTACAAAAAGGAGGGGAGACAGGGGACATCCCTGCCTCGTCCCCCTTTCCAATTGAAACAACTCGGAGTAGTCCCCGCCCACTCTGACTTTAGCTCTAGGCTCGTTGTATAAAAGTTTAATCCATTTAATGAAGGTAGGCCCAAAACCAAATCGCTCCAGGACCAGCCATAAATAGTCCCATTCCAGGCTGTCAAACGCTTTAACAGCATCCAAGGCCAAAATGGCCTTGGGGCTTGCGTTATCCGTTGGAGTTTGCATATTAAGGAAGACTCTTCTAATATTGGTGCTAGTTGACCTGCCTGGAATGAAACCTGACTGGTCCGGATGGATTAGCTTGTGTATGCATTTGTTTAGTCGAATCGCCAAAACCTTCGCTAAGATCTTAATGTCGGAGCATAGCAGCGAAATTGGGCGGTACGAGGTAACTTCCTGCTGGTCCTTCCCCTCTTTAAGTATCAGAATGATATTGGCCTCGAGCATCGAGGTGGGCAGTCTGCCCCCATCCAATGCCCATCTCAAAGTTTCCAACAATTCAGGCAACAATACCTCACCATACCGTTTGTATAGCTCTATTGGCAACCCGTCGGGGCCCGGGGACTTTTGATTGGGCATTGCTGCCACTGCAAGTCTCAGTTCCTCTATAGTTACTGGCGCCTCCAATTCCGTTTTGTCATTGTCTGATAGGTTTGGGAATGTTATCTGCTGTAGAAATTCAGATACTGCTGTCTCGCTCCCTCTCCTAGAGGATTTATAGAGGGTTTTGTAATAGTTGCCAATAAGGTTCGTTATCTCCAATGGATCGGTAACCAAATCCCCGTTTGCCCTCCTGATTGCTGGGATTACTGAAGGGGAACTATTAGTTTTGACCAGAAGAGAGAGGGTGCGGCCTACCCTTTCGCCTTCACCAAAATAATATTGGCGCTGAAAGATTCGCCTATTCTCCATTTTCTTAATAAGTAGCATTTTATAGGTTTGTTGTTTATTGAGCCATTCCCCCTTGCTAGTAGGGGTCGGATTTTCTACATAGCGGCGTTCTGCTAGGGTTACCTCACTACTAGCTTCCCTTTCTTGCTCTCTCGACCGCCGCTTAATTGCTGCCATCTTCTGGATTAGCAGTCCTCTTGTATAGGCCTTTAAGGAATCCCAGATCACTCCGGGCGGCGCCGAGCCCGCGTTTATTTGTATAAACTCCCTTATGCTAGTGGTCAAATCGCAGGGATTGTCAATCAATTCAAGCCAGCAGGGATTGACCGACCATTCCCTATGGCTGGCTCTGCCCCCGGTGCTTATGTTGAGCGTCAGCGGGGAGTGATCTGAGATCCCTCTCAAGCCATACTCTATATCTCTCACCAACAAATTCGCCTCATCGTTCCCCAGGGCCATATCGATTCTAGAGAGGGTACGGTAGGAGTCTGAAAAACAAGAGTACTGCCTATCATATGGGTGCCGCGTACGCCATATGTCGCTTAACCCTATTTCCCTCAAAAACCGTGACAGGCGGTTCCCCTCTCCCGCCCTAGGTCTAGCGGGCACAGGGAATCTGTCTAGTCCCGTATCTAACACCTCGTTGTAGTCCCCTAGGGCTATCATTGGAATGCCTGGTTTATCCAGGACAAACTCAAGTAGTTTGTACAAAACCTCGAGCTTAAAAGGGGGAGGTATATAGATATTTGCTATAATGTAAGGCTGACTACCAATCAGGCAAGACAGGAATATATAGCGACCCTGTTCGTCGGTAGAGATTTCGCTACAGGAGAAAGGTACTCCTCTCCCTACCAAGATGCTCACTCCCCTGGAGTAGGAGGAGTGAAATGAGTGGTATTGGGCCGAGAACTTGCGACTAGATAACTGAGAAGCTGTGTCGGGAGTAAGATGCGTTTCCTGAAGCAGCAGTATTCCGGGTCCCCTCCCGTCCAATGCCGACAGGACTAACGCACGTTTATTTAAGCTACCCAGACCCCGGGTATTCCATGAGACCAGATTTACTCTATCGCCCTTCATAATAGGTTTAACCGCAGGACGCAGGGGGGGGGGGGGGCGGGGAGGGGAGGGGGGGCCCAACAGCAAACCGGTGAGCCCACCCATCCCCTCCCCACCCCCCCCCGGTTCCCCCACCGCCCCCACCCACGCACCAGCCTCCACCGACTCTATAGGGACCAGTAGTGTGTGTTCCCCCAATCTTCCCTAAACCTACCCACCCCCCCCTCCCAATCCCTCGCCCCCCTCCCCCCATGCCCAACTGGGCCACCCCCGCGGGGCTTGTATGCGACCCAACCATACACCTCCCACTCGACCGCCCAGGTGTCCTACCCCAACCATAATGCTGTGTTAGATGAACAATCCTAGTCCAACCATTTCCCAGTGGCATCAACGTTAAAAT
Organism: Lithobates sylvaticus; assembly: GCA_028564925.1. Lineage (NCBI taxonomy): Eukaryota > Metazoa > Chordata > Amphibia > Anura > Ranidae > Lithobates > Lithobates sylvaticus. Next base: position 444,191,306 of record CM053029.1, on the reverse strand, counting down.
AATAATATACGAACAAATACCCTACCCTCCTAAACAGGGTGAGGAGAAGAAAGGAAGGGGAAGATGTAGAGTCCTCCCTCCCGTTGCCCCCCCCCCCCCCCCCTCTAGTGCCCACCGTGCTCCCAACCCATTGTGCAATTGGCAACGTGTTAACCATAAAAATGAGCGAGAAGGAGAAGTAGAGGCTTCCACGGGAGCCTCACCCCTGCCCCTCGATCCTGATCCGATATCGGTGAAAAAAAAAACCCCATTATTATAAAACATTTGTAGTGTAATTAACAAATAACCAGTGTCAAAAAATAAACGAGGAAAGAAAACAATTGCAATTAGTGATATCCCCGTCAGCCCCCAACCCAGTGTCATTGGTGCAGTAAGCAATAATGCAGTGCAGTTTATTCAGAGTAGGGAGAGAGAGAAAAAAGAAGAAAGGGGGAAAAAGGAGGGGGGGGGAAGAAAAAAAAAAGGAAAATGTCCTACCCTCCCAGACAGGGGTTATGGTGACTGTGTGTTAACCATCAGGTGGACAAGGGGAGAGGTATGGGCGTCTATAGAAGCCCCCACCTCTGACCCCCAGTCCTAGTCAAATATCAGTGCAATGGTGCAAAAATCATTATTAGTACAGTAATAATAATATAATTAGTGGTATTCCCCTCAGCCCCCCTCCCCCCCACCCCCCTGACCCGGTACCCTTAGTGTAATGGACAGTGTCATAGTTCAAGGTAAGGAAAAGAGGGAGAGAAAAAAAAGAGGAGGAAAAAAAAAAAAAAAAAAGGGGGGGGGGGACCGGGGAGAGGGGGGAGAGGGGGGGAAGAGGAAGGGCACAGAGACCCAAAAAAGCAACATATAGCAACAACATACAGCCTAGTCCCTCCATCGGTCCCCCCCCCCCCCCCACGACCCATGTCCATGACTCTCTCAAAGATCTTCTCTGTGTTCCTCCAACCATCTCTCGACTTCGGCAGGTGTGTTGAAATACAAGGTCGAGCCCATAGCGGTCACCCGCAAGCGGGCGGGGTACAACAGGGCGTATGCGATTTTATGCCGCTGAAGAGTACGTTTAATTGGGATGAATTCTGCCCTGAGCTTCTGGAGGTCCGGGGAGAAATCCGGGTAGAAAGAAACCCTAGTCTCATTGAAGAAAATGTCCCCCAGTTCTCTAGCCTTGCGGAGTAAAATCGCACGGTCGTTGTAGTTTACAAATTTCAGTAGTAGTGGACGAGCCCGCTCGTCATTTTGTCAGGGTCTGGTAGGGACTCGATGGGCTCTCTCGATCGCGAATAATGGCGTAAAAGAGGAATCCCCAAATATTTCCTTGAGCCAGGTTTCCAAAAAAACTACGGGATTGGGGCCCTCGCTCCTCTCGGGTAGGCCTATTAGGCGCACGTTGCTTCTGCGGCTTCTATTTTCTAGTTCGTCAAGCTTAGCGGCCTGTTTGGCCATTTGCTTCTGTAGGCCTATGATTTTTTCCTGTAGTGGGGGGAGTTCGTCGTCGATCGTGCTTAACCTCGCCTCAAGCGCCGTAGTCCTTTCCACTGTGCTGCTCAGTAACTGGCTCATTGAAAATAATTCATTTTTAATGCCATTCAATTGGCTGTCCAGACCGGATATAGAGTCCTTGCAGGCATTAACGGCTTCAAGTATGTCCCTAAGTGTGGGTTCCTCCTGGCCCCCTATTATGGGGCATGCAAATGGGCTTGCTGCCACCTGTGCCACCTTACCCTCCCCAGGGTCGTTATTGCTTGCGGTTCCTCTAGCAGGTAGAGTTGTAGCGCTAGATGGTAGTTGACTAGAATTTCTTCTGCCGGAGGCCAGCCCCTGAGTCTTTGCTTGTGGCGCTTGTAATTGGTGCCCCCCCTTGCTTGGTGATTGTGTGGGAGCATGAGCATGGGCAAAACGCTCAAGTTTTGCAGCTGCGGCTGCAGCTGCAGACACCTGATTTGCTTTTTCCTTAGCAGAGCGGGTTTTTTGGGCCCCTTCCTGGTGCAGCGTCTCATCAGTGGCACGTTTGCTAAGCATGGTAAATTTTGCAAGTAGTGGATGCCCCACCAACAAAAAAGAAAAAAGGGAAAGAAAAAAAAAAAGGGGGTCTTGCCCCTCCTTGTTCCTTCCCCGCTAGTGGTGCTCTGGCCAAAATCAATACAATTATACAGCCTTGTAGAAATATCTTTTATATTCTAATTACAACTTGCATAAAAAAAACATAAAAAAAATCATGTCTTAAATACATGTTTTGCAATACGCTGATTATTCTGTATGCTTTAGCTCATTGTCTTCAGACCTCATGAAGCTGTGTGGTGAAGGAAAACCTAAGAACAAGGTAAGCAAACATGATTATTCTAATCTGCACCAAAATGTTTAAAAATCCTACATGTTTTAGTATAACATAGAAAAAATATATTTTTCTTTTTTTTCATACATCATGGGACACAGTCAGGCTAATATTTATTACCTGCTGGGTTATATTGCATGTCCAGGTGAATGGATACTGATAGGCCAGGAAGTGATCCCCTGTATAACCCCTCCCACACAGGAAGCACTTCAGTTTTTTATCAGTGTCTGCAAGGTGGATGGCAGAGTTTGTTTGAGCTCTCTGAGCTCCAGGTCTCTAGTCCCACAAACAGTTCTTAAATGAATCAAGGGATTGTCCGATCGGATCCATTTAACACAGGCTTTATATGCTTGGATAAATGGTACTCAAGCCTTGCAAAGAAGACTCAAGATCCTGCGAGGTTGTGCCTGTAAGGTGGCCTCTGGGCGCTGGACCCTGCAAAGTGGAATCCTGGACACCACAGCGCTACGGCATTCCCGCAGGGTGCTGTACAGGTCCAAGGGAGTGGACTCTAAACTTGAAAAGGATGCCCAGTCTTTGAAGGTCGTGATGGGTGAAGTTTGGGCTCTTAGTTTCTAAGCTGCACTGCGCCTGAACAGGTAAGTGAAACCCCTTTATTATTGTGGGGTTTCCCAGCGATTGTAACAATAAGTCAAGCTAGCTAGAGGCTGGACACCTGTGTGCGGTGACCATACGGGGGAATTTTGGGCTAGCTGTGGGTGTTTGCAAAGTATTTTTTTTTGCTTGTGTCTGGCTGTTTTTCTACTTGTATGATGGCGCACGACGGTGCACCATTTCACCTTGGTTCACCATGGCGCATGTGCGTTCGCAATAGTGCCGATGTGCTCAGCAGTTTGTTTGGTGGCCATGGCGCACGTGCATTCGCAAAAGCGCCCCTGGACTTGGCAGTTTGGCGGCCATGCCGCACATGCGCAGTGGCCTTTATCAGGGCGCACAAAGATTTGCATCATGCGCGAATACAGCCACGCCCGTTCGCCAGGACCATGCACGTACATGTGCATGCTTGCACAGAACGTTCCGGTGCACAGCCAGCTTATTTAAGCTGTACATGCCAAGCATGTGGTGCTTCCAGAAGGCAGCTGTGGGACACAGAGCAGACTCTGAACAGGCACTTTCAGCGGTTCATTTCTCCTTACCCGGTCACGTGAGTCACCAAGTGTTGCTTGGCAGGCTAAGGTGCTTAGCAGAATTGTTGCATAGGGGCTTGGTGAGCCCTATTAAGGGGTCTCCCTTCTGAGGTGTTTTTATACCACACCCAAGTACTCTTTTTGTGGCTAGTAAATGTCTGCTACTGAAAGGGATGTTTAGGAGCAGTTCTCTTCAAAAAAGAGGAGTGGAACTAACACTACAGGGAAGGGCACTCCTATATCATCAGTAGTTCCTGATGAACCTAGTGGTATCCCTAGTGTTGTATCCCCTGAAGGACCAGAGGCTTCCAGGCAATCTTAGCTGATGCGCCTATCTGGTATTGTGCCTACAGTCAACGCTGCTGTTTCACCCTTTATCACCAAGGATGAACTGTCCTCGGCCCTAGCTGGGTTAGAGCACAGGATTGCCTCCTTCCTGATGGTGGCAAGAAGCGTGATCCCCCTCCCTGGAGCCTCCTAGTTTGGAGCAGGAATGGGTTGAGAATGGGGAAGGGCTAAAAGCTCAGGATTCTGTGGAGGGCCTGGCAGATGAGTCTGCATCCAAGCAATCTGGACAAAAAGATATCCAGTTGATGTCTGCCTCTCAGTCAGAGGCTTTTCATCCTAACTCTGACCGAAATGGTTCGTTCTGCCTTTAAGTTGCCTCTTGCAGAGATGACTGAGCCCCCGCTGGTCCTCTTGGGATCTGAGGCCTCTTCAGGCCGCACAGGCTTTCCCCCTACACCCCCTGCTGGAACAGGCGGTGTATGCTGATTGGGAACATCCTGACAGGATTTTGTTACTCTTAAATCGGGAGTTCCGCCGTTTTTTTTTTTTTTTTTTTTTTTTTTAAGTCAGCAGCTACAAATACTGCAGCTGCTGGCTTTTAAAATATGAACACTTACACGTCCAGCGCGCCCGCGATGTCAGCAACCGAAAGCCGATCCGTCGATCGGCTCTCAGGTGCTGCTGCTGCCATCTTCGGTATGGGAATCAGGAAGTGAAGCCTTGAGGTTCCCTACTGCGCGAGTGGTGCTGCACAATAAGGACGCTCCCTGCTGTCTCTGGGATCCATGTGTTTCCCAGCAGACAGCAGAGGGATGACTGGAAGTGGCGTGAATACCTGCAGATTCTGCAGCTATCTATGCCCGGAAGTGGGTGCAGATACCTGTGTTATACAGGTATCTGTACCCCCCTCCCCCCTGAAAGGTGCCAATTGTAGCACCGGAGGGGGGGAGGGTTCCGATGAGCGGAAGTGCCACTTTAGGGTGGAGCTCTGCTTTAAGAGGTTTTCCCTTTTTATATTCCATGGATGAAAAGTTAAATAAGGGAACATGTCAGCCGTAGATGCAGCAGTCTCTTCCTTAAACAAGACCTTGTCTGGTATATGACGCACAGGGCTTGAAAGACCTTGTTGACAAGAAATTGGAGTCATTTTCTTTGGCCAGTTCAGCTATTCAGCCAGCTATTGCAGCAATTGGTATCTGCCAGCCCGTAAAGGATCAGGTCAGATGGCCTGATATCCCTATCCAGGAGGATGATCTGCCTGAAAATAAGACAGTTATTCTTTGAGCGCTGTGTTTTGCTGTTGATGCATTTTAAAAGGATTCTATACAGCAGGTTTCTCATTTGGCTCTCTTGTCTGTACATATGTACAGACTTTTGTGGCTTATGTAAACCCACTCTCATCCTTTCTAAACTACTGCAATATTGGTTATCTAGAAGGATATACATGCCTCCTGCATGTATACTTATCTGTCAAATGTCTCCCCTCTGTCTATGAGACCCGAAAAACTGCAGATTTTGTGGGTGGGTCTGTTTTCCAGAGCTCAGTGGGTGGAGTTGTGATGTCAGTAGACTCCCCGCCCACCTCTACACTCCCCTTATCAACATGCATTTTCTCCTGTGTATTTCTTACACTGAACTTCTGCTATGATCACTAACATCCAGTCAAAACCCAGAAAAGTCCCCACATGACTTCAGTATGCCAAATCATGCTGAGGTGTGGAACAGCCAATCCTTGCTGAGCAGCAGAAGAAAGGAGTGGCAGGGAATTAAAAAAAATAATGCATGTCTCTTAGGCTAGTGCACGAGATATGTAAATCACCTTGTCACTCACAGCAAGGATTTGGAGGGGGGAGGATTTGACAGTTTTTTTTTTTTTTTTTCTCTGTTTGTCAAGATTTACCTCACTGAACAATAAGAGGATTGCTCAGAGCTGGATTAACTCTTTGTGGCAAGACTGGGCTCAAATGATACGAAATCTTATACTCTACATTTACATCCACTTTAAAGCGGGAGTTCTGCGAAAAAATTTTTTTTTTAAAGTCAGCAGCTAACAATACTGCAGCTGCTGACTTTTAAAATAAGGACACTCACCTGTCACAGGGTCCAGCGATGTCGGCACCCGAGGCCGAACCGTCCCTCGGTCCTCGATGCTGCCTGCCGCCATCTTCGTTATGGGAATCATTTAATGAAGCCTTGTGGCTTCACTTCCCGGGTTCCCTACTGTGCATGCGCGAGTCGCGCAGCGCAATCCGACTGGTCCCTGCTGTCTCTGGGACCCGTTTGTGTCCCAGCAGACAGCGGGACGGGAAGAGGCATAGACTCCCACGGGAGCAAGACAGGTATCTGCAACTCCCTCCCCCCTGAAAGGTGCCAAATGTGACACCTGAGGGGGGGAAGGGTTCCGAAAAGCGGAGGTTCAATTTTTGTGTGAACCTCCGCTTTAAGAACTGGTCAGCCGAGCTTCCCTGTGAAAAGTTATTGGCAGGTTTCCCTTTTCATGGGGAACGTTTATTTGGTGATCATTTGGATGAATATATGCAAAATATTTCCGGAGGGAAGAGTTCTCTAATTCCTGTGAAGAAAGTACCAGGCATCCCTCGTTTAAAACTTCAGGGACTGCTTCCTCAAATGTCTCAGCACCAGTGCCGATCCTGACCTCCCTGGGGCCCTAAGCAAAATTCTGCTAAGGGGCCCTCTACTTGACCCGTGATGCCGTGAGCTATGTAAACCATTTGCCATTGCCACACAGTCACACCTGACACTTCAGTGCTCCCAAAACAATCCTCCCTCCTTTAAACAAAACAGTACAACAATATAGAACAGAATGAGGTCCCCAGAGAGCCCCCCCTTACATCAGGTTCTTCAGAGAGCCCCTTCTTACACCAAGGTCCCCAGAGAGCCCCCCTTACACAAGGGTCCCCAGACAGCCCCCCTTAAATCAGTGTCCTCAGAGTCTCCCCCTACATCAGGGTCCCCAGAGAGCCTTACCCTACATTAGGGTCCCCAGAGAGCCCCCCTTACATCAGGGTCCCTAGAGAGCCTCCCCTTACATCAGGGTCCCCAGAGAGCACCCCATACATTAGGGTCCCCAGAGAGCCCCCCCTTACATCAGGGTCCCTAGAGAGCCTCCCCCTACATTAGGGTCCCCAGAGAGCCTCCCCTTACATCAGGGTCCCCAGAGAGCCCCCCTTAAATCAGTGCCCTCAGAGAGTCTCCCCCTACATTAGGTTTCCCAGAGAGCCTCCCCCTACATTAGGTTTCCCAGAGAGCCTCCCCCTACATTAGGTTTCCCAGAGAGCCTCCCCCTACATTAGGTTTCCCAGAGAGCCTCCCCCTACATTAGGTTTCCCAGAGAGCCTCCCCCTACATTAGGTTTCCCAGAGAGCCTCCCCTTACATCAGGGTCCCCAGAGAGCCCCCTTACATCAGTGTCCTCAGAGAGCCCCTCCTTACATCAGGGTCCCCAGTAAGCCTCCCTACTTACATCAGGGTCCCCAGAGGGTATCCCCCCTACATCAGGGTCCCCAGAGAGCCTCCCCTTACATCAGGGTCCTCAGAGAGCCTCCACTTACACCAGGGTCCCCAGAGAGCCCCTCCTTACACCAGGCTCCCCAGAGAGCCCCTCCTTACACCAGGGTCCTCAGAGAGCCCCTTCTAACATCAGGGTCCCCAGAGAGCCCCCTTACACCAGGGTCCCCAGAGAGCCCCCCCTTACACCATGGTCCCAAGAGAGCCTCCCCTTACATTAGTGTCCCAAGAGAGCCTTCCCTCTTACATTAGTGTCCCCAGAGAGCCCCTCCTTACACAGGGTCCACAGAGAGCCCCTCCTTACACAGGGTCCCCAGAGAGCCCCCTCTCTGACATTAGTGTCCCCAGGGGGCCCCCTCTTACATCAGTGTCCCCAGAGGGCCCCTGTCTTTACATTAGTGTCCCCAGAGAGCCCCCCTCTTACATTAGTGTCCCCAGAGAGCCCCCTTCCATACATTAGTGTCCCCAGAAACCCCCCCCCCCTCTTACATTTGGGCCCCCAAACAGCTGACTCCCTCCTTGCAGAGGTTCCCCTAAACCTGGCTGGTGGAGGTGGGAGGCGGCGATCGGCAGCTATATGGTGTTCACAGGCAGGGGGATCTCCCTGGGGCTAGTAGTTCTATCTCCGAATGTATACAGCGGAGAGGGGAGGGGCCCCTTACCTGGGCATCAGCAACAGTGTTCAAGCAGAGTGAAAATGATACCTGCCTGGGTCAGAGGCCCCTCCCTTCTCTTCTCCACTGTATACACTGATAATACTACAAACCCCAGGGAGATCCCGCCGCCCACTCAGGCACCATAAAGCTGCCGATCGCCGCCTTCCACCTCCTCCCACCTCTCCTCACTGCACTCTAAACGGCCAGCCAGAGGTGCAGGGGGGGATGCTGGGTCTTGGGGGCCCCCCACAGCGGCGGGGCCCTAAGCAGCTTGCATAGTGTGCCTATAGGGCCGATCGGCTCTGCTCAGCACCAAGGTAGTCCCGCTGCCATCAGGGCACTAGGGCCAGGGGCAAGCCGTAAGACCAGGGCCAGAAAAAGCCCTGGGTCCAAAATTCTAAACCCAGCACCAAGCTCTCCTTTTGAGGGGACACCCCCACTCCATCGGGTGGGGAGAAGGCTGCTGCACTTTGCGGACATTTGGAGAAAGATAATTCAGAACAAGTGGGTCACCTCAATTATATCTTGCGGTTACAAGCTGGCGTTGCGGGGGGTTCCCCCTCAGGTTTTTAAGATCCAGCATTACCTCGGATCCTCCAAAAAGAGACTTATTGCTTCAGGCACTACATCATTTAGTGCATCAAGGAGTGATTGTACAGGTTCCTGTATCCGAAAGAGAGCGAACCTGTTTTACGCTTGAAAAACCAAACTGGGACACGAGGCCCATTTTTGGACCTAAGATCCCTGAACCAGTATCTACTAATCCAGTCCTTTCGGATGGAGTCTGTCCGCTCTATTGTAGCCTCGATCTAGATGGAAGACTTTTTGGCCTCCATCGATGTAAAAGACGTGTGTTTACACGTACCTATCTTTCAGCCTCATCAGAGGTTCCTGCAATTTGCAGTAGAGGTTTATGGCTCTACCCTTTGGGTTTGCTACAGCTCCCTGGGTATGCACCAGTACTGGGTCTTTTAAGGGCCCAAGGGATCCTTGTGCTTGTGTATCTGGACGATCTCCTGCTCAAAGATCACTCACTACAGGCACTAGAACAGAGCATAACATGCACAGTGCTGTATTTGAAAATGCTTAGGCTGGATCAGAAATGGTCAAGTCAGCCTTGAAACCAGCTCAAGGTCTAAAGTATTTAGGTCTGGTTCTAGATACGGTCCAAGCAAGAGTATTCTTGCTACCCGCAAAGATCTGTGCCCTGAAGAATCGGGTGCATCAGTTAAGGGGCACCAGACAACCCTCCATTGGGCTCTGTATGAGTCTTCTAGAGAGGATGGTATCCTCCTTCGAGGCGGTGCCCTATGCCCAGTTCCATTCCAGGCCTCTATAACAAGACATCTTGTTGGCTTGGAACAGGAGAGGACAAGCCCTCGATTATCCAATGTGATTATCTCCTCAGGCACGCTTAAGCCTAAACTGGTGGTTCCAGGATCAGAACCTGCGAAATGGCAGATCCTTCCTCCCGGTAACTTGGAGAGTACGGACTACAGATGCCAGTCTCTCAGGCTGGGGAGCGACCCTAGCGGGGCTCATAGCTCGAGGGAAATGGTCAAGGGCAGAACAGATTAACGTCCTGGAATTAGACAGTATGACTGGCCCCTACGGTCATGGACAGTGGAGCTTCAGGATTCGGAGAGAAGGAGGTTCCAGTCATTCTGGTGGCATCAGCCTGGCCCAGAAGGCCCTGGTTCCCAGAGATTGTGAGACTGACAATAGATGACCATGAACTCTCCCACGTCACCCGATCTACTGTCTCAAGGTCCTATATTCCACCCCAATTTACAGTCTCTAAATTTGACGGCATGACTATTAAAGCCAGGGTGTTAAAGGACCGTGGCATCTCGGGACATGTGGTGTCTACCCTAGTGAATGCTAGAAAAGCTGTCACTAGGAAGATCTATCATAAGGTCTGGAAGACTTTTTTTATATTGCTTGGGGTGAAGCCAAAAAATGTCATCCTCGGAAATACGTGATTGGGAGAATTCTCTCTATTCTTCAGTCAGCTGTGGAAATCAAATTGGCTTTGAGTACAATTAGAGGTCAAATTTCATCCCTATCAATATTCTTCCAAAGGCCTTTAGCTTCCCATTCACTGGTCCGAACCTTTATGCAGGAGGCAACTCGCTTGCTTTCCCCATTAGGTCACCTATGTGTCCTTGGGACTTGAACTTGGTGCTGTCTGTGTTACAGAAACAACCATTTGAACCTATCAATTGGTCATTCAGGCCTATGGTCTGAAACGTAAAGCTCCTGCCTTTAGGGTGAGAGCTCATTCTACCAGGGGTGTAGGAACCTTCTGGGCTTTTCGCCATCAGGTATCTGTGGCAGATTTGTAAGGCTGCTACCTGGTCTTCAGTGCATACTTTCACAAAATGTTATCAAGTGGATGTTTGAGCAGCTGAGGATTCGGCTTTTGACCGCAGTGTACTGCGGGCTGCCGTATAAGTTCTGATGGCTATTGTTTGGCAGGGTGTCTCCCTACCCTCAAGGCTATTGCTATGGGAGACATCCCAGCAGGTAATGAATATTAGCCTGAAAAAATTCTATTTTCTTTTTCATACATCATGGAACAAAAGTTCCATGATGTATGAAAAAGAAAATAGGATTTTTTTTGGCATTCCTGATTTTACCTGTAAAATCCTTTTCATTGAATACATCATGGGTCACAGAGATCGCCCTCTTTTTTTTTTTTTTGAGGATTTAGTGCTTGCTACAAAACTGAAGTGCTTCCTGTGTGGGAGGGGTTATATGGGGGATCACTTCCTGTCTGAAGACCTTTTGGTCTACCAGTGTCCACTCACCTGGAGATGAAGTATAACCCAGCAGGTAATGAATATTAGCCTGACTCTGTGTTCCATTATGTACTCAGAAGGATTTTACTGGTAAGTATGACAAAAAAAATCCTATTTTTTAAATCCTAATGCTTTAGTATAACACAGCAAAAAATGTTTTTCCTTGCTCATGATTGAATGATTAACACAGCTTCATCTTGAATGAAATGAGTACAGCTTCATCTTATTCACTAAGCTAAATGCACATTCACTTTACTTTTAACAAAATATATATTTTCATATTGCAAACAGTTTTAACGCCTTCGGTAAATTACCACCATTGCTTCCTTTGACATGAATTGCTGAACTGACTTTACCATTTTATGTAGCTTTTTACATCACTTGATTTGGGAGATTTGCAGCCCTGAAGAGATGGTAATTACATTTAAAGCCTTGTGCTGGTGTCTTTGTTGAAATCCAAAATCCCCTGCCAAATACCTCTGCAATACAGCTGCTGGACTTGTCATAGGCACTTGTAAAGAGTGCTGACTATGCCTGCCCTTTCTGTCCCCCTTGTTGAGTAATAGAAGCTGCACTGCAACCTACATCATTGAATAGTGCTCTGTGAATGGAGCAGGGGTACCTTTTTTTAATTCATCCGCCTGTCCTTCATTCATAGTTCTTTGTATTGATGAAGGCTAATAGTGCAGCTTCTATGAATGGAGGAGGGGGCCTAAAGGGCTGGCATAGTCTGCACACTTGATGAGTGCCTATGACATGTCCAGCAGCTGTATTGCCGAGGTATTTGATAGGGGATTTTGTATTTTATCAAAGCAACCACTGCAGCTCTGGTAGATTACTGCTACTAGTCTTTTGGGAGATCAGAGGACTTTGAATTTTAACTTGGACAGCCACCAGCACACTGTCCCTGTGGTTGTAAACTTAAATGCCCTAAACTGATTTATTCCCCATGCTTTTGCAATTTTATCAGTTCAATGTGTGTTTGTTTTTTTTTGTTTTTTGCAATCATAAATGCCTTTTTCCTGTGCTCTGGTGATCACGTTTCTTCCCTCCACTCTTCACCCCAATCTAAGGGAGCCAAGTGGGAAGGGCTGAGATTCCCTGCTCTCCCACAATAATGCACTTTGAGGCATTGCAGCTTCAGGGGGAGGAGCAGTATCAGAGAAACAGTACAGCTGAGGAGAGAAGAGGGAGAGCGATTTCATGGCTCAGCAGCCATGATAAACGTGGTCAGCTCAAACAGGAGTAAGCAGGATCACCCAGGTACTGTAGAAGAGACAAAGGGACAATTGACAAGGCAAAAGCACTATGCTACGGCTTGTGCCTTTTAAGGGAAAGGAGCAAAGCTCAAAGTTTACCAGCACTGAGCTTCTGAGCTTTGCTATTGGTCATTATTCAGTGGGAAGGCTCAAGAGGATGGGAGCTTTTGCAGTTGGTTCTATATAAGAGTGGCTTTGTGTTAAGAGCTCTGGGGTTGCTCTGCAGAATACCTGACTTGGACAATTTAGTCATCTCTAGTGCTTTTTCTACTTTAGTTTTCATATAGCCACAGGTTTTCTTTAAGGGAAAGTTAATTCTGCTGATCAGCTTGCTCTCTAGCTGCCACAGCACTTGTAGGTTGTTAGTTTTTCTTATAGTAGGCTCAGTTCAGAAAGCTAATGCATCGGGATAAGGAAACACATTTTCAAAAGTCTGAGTCCAATGAGATTTGAAAATCAGTCCCATTGCTGTTGAGTGTCTCAAAATGGAGAGCCTTAGGCTTGTGTAAAGCTTAGTTAATTGAGCCTAATGTATTGGGCTTTCCAAGTCTGTAGCTGTTTTATAGTAAAATATTAAAGACCTTCAAGGGCTTAATTAGCTGACTGAGTGACACTCCAAAAACGGTAATTGCAGAGATGAAAGGAGTATTCATTTAAAAGCGATGTCCTTGCACATTTTAATGTAAAACGATGGGATCAATGTTTCCGTTGTTTTTTTATTTGGAACCACCTAGAGCTGTATTATGGTAGCTATGCAAATACAGACTTTTTGTATAACTTTGTATAATCAAATCCCACATATCAATGCTGAGGCATATTTATAGGCCACTCTGGCTGTGGGCAGTTGGCATACCTAATGTATTTGGCATCCTGAGCTGACAGCTGCTAAGTATTTCCAAGGTTCCTTCAGTTTTCATTCAATTGTTTCCTATAATCTAAACAGGCACGAAGGAGGACCACTACTCAACTGGAGTTACTTTATGCAGATAGCAGCGAGACGGCTTCAGATCCTGTAACAGGGGACAATGGTTTCCTCATTTCTCTTCCTCCTGTTCCGGAAGTAGAAGGAGCTCCAGCAATCATTGAACCAAGTAGCAGTTCTGTTAGGGATAAGGAGCCCCAACCCCCACCTTCTGGCTTACCTTCTAAAATAGGCAGCATGTAAGTCTGCAGTATTAACCAACACTGCTTTTCCTTGACTCTTCCTATCTATTTTATAACCATATGCATGGATTTACAAGAACTACTAGTGTATGTGCATTTAATAAAATGCATGGGGCTTTTCAGTATGTACATCCTCATCTTTTTTAAACTTTATACTTTAAATTATCTAAATAATTAGTTTTACATCTCTATGGTTTAGCAGGAGTATTTAGAATAAATATTATTCTTGCACATATTAAAATATAATGTGTCTGATACGGTTTACACATTTCCTTCAGTAGTGTCATGGCAGGTAATTTGTCCCTTCTGTCAGTTTATCTTATTTGTTAAAACTGCTGTTGCTAGGATTCTGTTGCTGTGCAAAAGCTTGCACTCTGGCACAATAAAGCAGGTAGCTTATTTTTTATTGAGTTATTATCCCACATATGGAATATTTATATTACAAAGCTAGGCTGCATGTTCTAGTGTGAGAATATTTATTGACATGAAAATTGTACTGGACCTTAAAAATCATAAAAATAAACTGCTGGTTTCCCCAGAATCCATTATGAAAGCATATGGTCTCATGCATGCCATGCCAAGCAGCCTAATGTTAAAGTGAATGCTTTTTGCTGTGTTGCATTTCTGATTGTTTATTCCATTTTCTAAATGACACCCTGAAGCTGAAAGCCACGGTTCTTTTATCTGCATCTGTATCTTGCCTTGAAGGAATGATTTTTCATAACATGGCATCTCATATCTAACGCTTGTTTCACTAACTAAATGTTTGTTGCATGTGCGGCGCTCTAAAGCTAAAGTAAGCAATAATCACACAAATCAATAACTAGTGTATGACTTCTAAGCCTTTAAGAAAAATTGCACGTTAACAGGCAGCTTTTTTGTTCATGGCAAATTAATAGTCTTAGTATCCAGCTTGCATCAGAAGCTTATTATAATGTTGGAGATTATTGGGACGCCATTCTGCAAATTTTACGTTAAGGTAATTTTTTTTTTTTTTTAATTCTACTATTTCAAACTTTGTGTAAAATTACTTTTTCACATCAATGGTTTTGATACATATTTAATGGGGAAGAATGCAAAAATATAATACCAAGGATTAAAATTTCAAGTCCTGAGCCACTAGCCAGGCCTTAAGAGTTGCTCGCCACTAGTTGCCCCACCCAACCCCTACCTTGCCCCGCCCCTAAGCCCACCCTTAAACGCACCCTCGTAAATTATCTCATGAAATTACACTGTTAAAGTTTTATTCAAAAATAAATATTAACAACAACTTTAACAATATTAACATAAAGCAGATCAGTGGCCATCAGTGCAGCCTCATCAGTCATCCGTGCCCAGCAATGCACCAGGGCGGATCGGATGGCCAGATGACAGAGTGGAGACCTCCCGCTGGAACGCGGCTTGTATACGAGTAGCCAGGTGCTGTCAAAACAAGTTCTGCCTCCTGGACCGGCGAATCTAGGAGACGGCACACTGGTCCAATGCCGGTCCAGGAGGCGGGTCTTTTGAAAGCGGCGGGAGATCACCCGCTCTGTGTCATCTGGCTGCCCGATCCTTCTGACAGTTTCCTGGCTGATCGCTTCTGGCAGAAGCGTGCAGGCCTTTTCACAGGATATCAGAGTGGCCCAGGGGGCAGGGAACTCCCCCCTCCAGGTGGCTCTGATGGCTGCACTGCTTCTGCCAGAAGCGATCAGCCAGGAAACTATCAGACTGGTTCGCCCCTGCTTCTCCACTAATCTCCACCAATTTTGAGGCCTTATACTATTATTCTACTAGTCTTCTTGAAGGAAGGCAGCTTTTGTTGTAAACACTGCTTTTGAGTTCTCTCCTTATGACTGACCATTTCTGAAAGTATAACAAGCTTTTGTATATGGTGTTTCTGTGATTTCAGAATTGTGCTACAGTAGGCAATTGAAAATGATGACACTTTTTGCTGTCAAATGTTGTGATTTACTTTGTAAATTTAAGTTTCAGTTATATACTAACAAGATGTTTCATTAGACCCATATGTTTGAATGTATGTGTTTTTGATTCCTTTCGGCAATTAAGTTTAGTCAACGCTTGCCTCTCTTAAGCTGGTTATACATGGATCGAAATTAGGCTGGTTCTACAGGGACTGGCTGAATTTAGATCCATGTGTAGCCACTGTGCTGAACAGAAGTCGATCTATTGATCTTCTTATGTTCAACTGCCCTGTCAGTATTTTCTCACTTGATCAGCACTGCAGTCTATAGGCTGTGTAATCTGATTGGGGAATTCTCCCCGCTGCCAGAATACAATGACACAGCGGGGAGGATTCCCACATCCACATCAATAGGAGAAGGATAGGGCACACTGGATGAAGAGCACGCATCAATAATAAGACGATAGGTCCAGAATAGGGGCATTAAAAAAAGTCCATACAGATACCCAGGCTGCACTCAGTAGAGATAGAAGAAAACGCTGGTGGAACATAAGATCTAAACAAGCGCCTCTAAGTGCAGTAAGACTAATTTATTGCTAAGAATAAAACGCACTCACATGGGATATGATAACAAAACATTTTGTCCAGTTTATAATCCATAAACGTGACACTGGTACAGGGCTCTCTTCTCCCGACTCTTCAATCTTTTCCACTGTCCAGCAATCAATAAGGGGGAACAGAAACCGCTTAAGGTTTGATAAAGAAGCTCTGTGCATGCTCCTAAATGTGTTCCCTCCCTCTGTGATGTCACTTCTGGTTCATGCACTACACTCTGGTTCTGGAAGTGCTGCAGCCATCTTACTGGTGTTTGTTCCCAATTCTTGACTGCTGGACAGTGAAATAGATTTGAGAGGAGCATGGAGAAAAGAGCCCTGTACCAGTGTCATGTTTATGGATTATAAACTTGTTTTACCATCTCCCATGTGTGTTTTATTCTAAGGAAAAAAAAATGAATCTTGCAGGCGCCTGTTTGTTTTGTTTTTTTCCTTTTATGCCACATCAAGTGTTTGGATGGGGGAAAAAACTGACCCATGTACGGTCAGCTTTAATCAGAATCATCTTTTTATTTCCCTGGGTTTGCAGATAGTCATTTCCTTCCCATTCCATCCCTCATGTCTTCTCGAAGCCCCAAATCCAGAAGAATATTTGCACATTCCATTTATTTGATAAACCATTGTTTTATGTTAAAACCTGAAATGCAATGATATAGTCAGATTTACTTAATGAGGTAATGGAAAGTGTAATAACGTGTGTGCAGAGGGCAGTAATTTGTGGCCACCAATCAGATTTCATCATTTCCTTCACTGCACTAAATTGAAACTTAATTGGCTGGATCACTGCTTTGTGCATAGTCATTACATTTTCCTTTATAGGTTAGTTTACATCTACACAGGCTTATGCACAGGGTAGGAGCAGGAGCATTTCCTGTTACCAGGCTGAAAAAAAGGGGAGTTCTTCTTTTAAATACCTTCTCTGTACCAAGTCTTGTTTTGCTAAAATGTTTTTCCTTAGTTTTATGTAGTAGGACATAACAGTAAAATTTATATATAATTTCAAAGGAACAAATAGTTATTTTTTTTAGGGAGAAGTGGAGTTGATCACTGTTATTTTCTTCAGGACAAAGCAAACTCCTCGTGTACCAGAACCATCGCCATCATTCCGAAGAAAAACCTATGACAGGGGTGGGGAGAAGGCTGGTAAAACCAAAGAACAAAAATTGTACGTATTTTTTTTGTTGCTTAAAACACCTTAAAGGGGTTGTAAACCGTTTTTTTTTTTTTTTTTAATAACAAACTTATACTTGCCTCCACTGTGCAGTTTGTTTTGCACAGAGTGGGTCCCTCAGCGGCGCTTGTGGCTCCTCCCCGCATCGTGTGTCCACATGGAGAAGGCTCTCCTAAGGTGGACACCCGTGTGGGCACTCTCCCGAGTCCTGCATCTGTGTCCATTCACACAGAATGCATGACTCTGCCCAGCTCTCAAGCACTGTGTCACTGGATTTGATTGACAGCAGCAGGAGCCAATGGCTGCTCTGCTATCAATTTATCCAATCAGACACGAGACACCAACTAGAGCTGGTTTGCTCATTCCCGGCCGGAGGATGACAACGTTCAGGTAAGTAAAGTGGGGGTGGCTGTAGCACTACAGAAGGTTTTTCACCTTAATGCTTTAAGGTAAAAAACCATGAGGGTTTACAATCTTTTTAAGTCTATATATTATCTGACTTTCTACCTTAAGCTTTCTCTGCAGTATTCTATTCTCCTGTTACATGCTCTAATGATGATACTTTACAGACAAGACAGAAGCTGTTAAGTGGCACTTGACATTTTAAACATATTAATTGAGCCAGCTACATGGTACTCTGTAAATGTTTGTAGGTGCCAAAACTGATTGTTTGAGCTTTGCAATTCAGATTGTTTTTGCATGCTTTGTTTTGGTTTTGTTTTTTATTAGGAACTTCCTTCATTCACTAAACTTTCTTATTCACCACCTAATAAACTATGAAAAGCAGGCTTGTATATTATGAGTCGTGTTAACTTACTGACCTCCATCTTTAATCACCTAACAAAGTGTACATTCCGTGTTTTTTTTTGTTTTTGTTTTTTTGTTTTCTTTATAGCTCAGATTCTGGAACATCAGAGGCTAGTCTGTCACCTCCTTCTTCCCCTACAAGCCGGTCCCGTAATGAAATGAATGTTTTTAGCCGCCTCACAGTTTCTCAGGGAAGCTCATCATGTCAGCAGGATAAGTAAG
Source organism: Lithobates sylvaticus (assembly GCA_028564925.1). NCBI lineage: Eukaryota > Metazoa > Chordata > Amphibia > Anura > Ranidae > Lithobates > Lithobates sylvaticus. The sequence goes on along the minus strand of CM053029.1, from coordinate 444,173,417 downwards.
TCACAGGACAGAATCACCCCCCCCCCCCCTATTGATGAGCATAAAAAGAGAAAATGGTAGCAAAGGGTTTAATATATTAGACTATATTGACCTGAATATGAAATGGAATTCACTGATATTATTTTATTTAGGGACTCCTATTTTCAAAGTGTGTTTTCACCTTTGCTGACACATTTGAGAACCTCCCCACCATATAATTGTGTTAACATTCACACAGCATACATAATTAATAAAAATATTTACTACCTTTTTTTTATTTTTTTTTATTTTTTTTTTTAGTAAATGTTTTGCAGGATTATAAAACAAACACTATCGGCTGCTTGTATTGTTCAAAATATCTTGCAGTGTGCTTATTTATTTAGGGACAGATTAGACTAAAAGTGCATTAATGTACAAAGCAGAACCTAATCCTTGATACACTATATTGAGGAGCCTGCCTTTACACGCACATGAACTTTAATGGCATCCTAGTCTTAGTCAGTAGAGTTCAATATTGTGTTGACCCAACCTTTCTAGCTATAACAGCTTCAACTCTTTTGGGAAGGCTGTCCACAAGGTTGAGGTTTGCACCTATGGGAATGTTTAACCATTTTTCCAGAAGCGCATTTGTGAGGTCAGGCACTGATGTTGGACGAGTCATTTACAGTCTTCTTTCCAGTTTTTCCCCAAGGTGTTCTATCGGTTTGAGGTCAGGACTCTGTGCAAGCCAGTCAGGTTCCTCCACCCCAAACTCGCTCATCCATGTCTTTATGGACCTTGCTTTGTGCACTGGTCCAAATCATTTGGTAGAGAGGGGATTATTATGTGGGGCTGTTTTTCGGGAGTTGGACTTGGCCCCTTAGTTTCAGTGAAGGGAACTCTTAAGGCGTCAGCATGCCAAGACATTTTGGACAATTTCATGCTCCCAACTTTATTGGAACAGTTTGGGGCTGGCCCTTTCCTGTTCCAACATGGCTGTGCCCCAGTGTACAAAGCAAGGTCCATAAAGACATGGGATGCAGTTTGAACAATCTAGATTTTTCAGAATGGGGACTATTCACACCCCAAAAAAGGGAAAGTCCTGCTAGTAGGTGGTGGTATAGACAGAGGAGGAGGATGCAAGAGGAGGAATATAAGAAAAGAGTGGATTTGGAAAGGGAGGGAGATGCGTGGGCGAGCCGTATCGTGGATTAAGGCTCTCGCGAGAGCGATAGATCTCTCAGCATGGGTGGAGTATCAAGGTGAGGACTATCTCGGAAAAAAAAATACAATGAGCTCAGTTAGCGGAAAATTGGGGGCATCTCTCAAATAGTTGGGCGGTGAGTTCTTCGATTCATTGTCAACAGAATAGGTGGTAGATTCCAGTTGTGTCCATGGTTTGTGAGGAGCATTGTAAATCCAGTTCGAAAACCTGGTAAGATGTGTGATTTAGTAGTAAAGCGCTAATAAAAGGGGCAGAATGTTCATCTTGTAACGCAACATCCTACCAAACGTAGTATGGGTATGAGATTTGTGTGAGCAGACATTTAAAGTTCAGATCAAGGAGTTGCTCTAAGCAAGTTGGGAGGTGTTATACGCAAGTAGTTGAGTGCTGGTGGGTTTCCAGTAGAAAGGGAAAGATTGTTGTAAGTGGGACTGGGGCACCTCTGAGTCTGAGACACTCGGTTCTTTTGTGAATGGTCACTTTATAATTACAAAGAACACCAAATGAGGTGAGTTCTTATATCTGGGCAGGGAATGCTATTCTGCAATTCATTTGCACTTGTGTTGGTGGATGGACATATCGATGGAGGTGTTTCATGTTTCATTTTCACCAAATGAGGTGAGTTCTTATATCTGGGCAGGGAATGCTATTCTGCAATTCATTTGCACTTGTGTTGGTGGATGGACATATCGATGGAGGTGTTTCATGTTTCATTTTCACCAAATGAGGTGAGTTCTTATATCTGGGCAGGGAATGCTATTCTGCAATTCATCTGCACTTGTGTTGGTGGATGGACATATCGATGGAGGTGTTTCATGTGGCTATAGCTAGATGCTTCATGGGAAAAAAATGTAGGTAAGGAGATATGGGGCACCTTTGACGAGTGACCTTGTGCATCAGTATGGGTTCTGATAGTATGCCATTGATTCTAACCCATGTGTAGGAAAGTTGTAAGTATTTTAGTTAGAAGATTGGCATTGAGAAATTTTCAGCTTAGATGATCAAATTCCTTTGCTGCTTCAATGAACCGAAGGCTTAGTGGTGATGGTGCTTTTTTATGTAATCTGTAGGTGACAGTGTTTTATTGATGACCCTCACTTCTCTATAGGACATAAACCCACCTGGCTTAGGTAAATTAAGGAGGCAAAAAGGGTTTTGAGGTAATTCACAAAAAATGTGGCCTAGATTTTTAGGTTAATGTCATACAGAGAAATAGATCTTTATCTGCAGCACTGGGCAGGGTCATTTGATCGGGGTCAGGATGTCAGATGTGAAACCGTTGGGACTGAGACTCTTACCAGAGCACATGACTCCATTAATTTCTTGAACCGTGAATGGGGAGGCAAATTAGTCAATCATGTTTGTAAATGTCCTCTTCCTGGTCCTGAGAGAGAAAAGAGGGGAGTGAAATGGGAATATTATAGAGAATTGATTAGTACCTGTGGAAGATGGATGGTATTAGTTTTTATGTATGTATCCAACCCATGCACAAGGTTCCTAATGACAAGTATAGCAATGGTCCATGAGCTTTAATAAGTCTGTACCTTGTTCGTTAACATATGATAAGTCTAGGAATCTGGACATCTTATGTACTGTTTTAGGGTCTGAAAAGCATTGAACAATGGACTTCTCTAGGAAGATTTACCTTTTTTTTGAGGCATCAACAATGTTTGTTAACCCCAAAAAAAAATAAAAAAAATAACTAAGATTCGGTTCTTTTAAGCGTGAATAACAGCACAGTGCTTGTGCTGTGCAATTCTTCTCTTCCTAACTGGTAATAAACCTGGTTGCCAGTTCCTGCGTCCCCTTGCCTCTGCTGACTTGCGGTAATAATCGCTGCTGAGCCCTGACTACCATGGTCAGGTTGCGTGTCTCAGTCATCCGCAGCCCTTGTCTCTTCTCTGACAGTCTCTCCCCCCCTCCCTCCCTGTCCGCATGAGAGCATTTCCTCCCTGCCCCTCCACACTCTATTCCGCTGCATAATGCAGCACATTTCAATGATATGTAATGTAGATATCTAGCCATTATCAAATGTTTAAATGAAAAGGATAAATACTGTTTCTGACACCGCAGCTCTGCGGTCACCTGATCCCCTTTGCTGGCCAGCCTTGATCTATGGAGAGAAGTGGGAGGGGCAGGGATTTCCCCTCTGCTGGCTGATGTCACAGGGGAGTCTCAGCCCCTCCAGCTTCTCTCACAGTTGCGGTGTCAAACTGTATTTATCCTTTTCATTTCTAACAGTTTTGGTAATGGCTGGATATCTACATTACATAAATGTAAAGTCACTTCAGTGACTTTACAAACACTTCAATACTCCCATAGGATGCATTTCAGGGCTTCCAACTCAACTAGGGGTGGTATGGTCTAATGCACAGGTAGACTGGCCTTCGTAATTGCTTTCTGAACCTAGCGATCATGGAGTACATTTTCCTTTAGGCTGCTGGTGAGAAAAGCTTAGAGGTGTCTTGGATGGTGAGGTTGATAAACGCCAGGGAATGGAGAGAGCACAGCTGGGATCCAATGTATTTTATGGGATTACTGCTTAAAAAGTGATGGGGGGTGCGGATGTAGTCAATGTGACTGTTTAGGTACCATGCATTGTGGGGTAGTATGCAAAATGTTTATCCATGGGGTGTAGGATGCACTATAAATCCACCTATGTAGCCATATTTTTAATAATGTTTGGGGTTTTCCTGGTGACAAGTCCCCTCCAACTATTGCATATCGTATGATAACTTTATTATCATAAAGAACATCACTTCCTTACCTCTTTTGCAAGTTACTTGGTCTTACAAATGAGAATATAAGAACCCTTAGCCAACAGAACATTAAAGGATAAGGTCACCTTCCACTGTAGAAGTGGAAAAGTTAAACTGGTTAGGAGAAGACCTAAAATGGATCTTGTAACAGATTTATTTGTGTAGGAAGAGATTGCAGGACAGTGTTCTGGCTTGCAAACTATATCCATGTAGAACAAATGTTTTCTTTCCTCTTTGTGTTAAAATGCTTGTGACAGGGTGAATATCAGTTTCAACTGTGTTTTTTATTTGAAGGTGTCCAATAATGCTAAACAATGAGACATGTATGGAAGCCAAGCTTAACCACTTTGCGACCGCCGGCTGTCAAATGACGGCCAGGCGGCGCAGCTCTCGTTGTGGGAGGGCGTCATATGACGTCCTCCCCTTCTGTGCACTCCAGGGAGTGCGCGCGCGCCGCCGGGAGCGCGCTCTCGCCGTGTCACTGGGCACCCGATGCGCGTGCCCAGCGGCCGCGATGTCCGCTGGGCACCCGCGATTGCCCGGTAACACAGCGGGACCGTGGATCTGTGTGTGTAAACACACAGATCAACGGTCCTGTCAGCCGATGGTGTGTTCTCTGTACAGAGAAACACCGATCGGTCTCCTCCCCTTGTGAGTCCCCTCCCCCCACAGTAAGAATCACTCTTAGGGAACATAATTAACCCCTCCCCGCCCCCTAGTGGTTAACCCCTTCACTGCCAGTGTCATTTATACAGGAATCAATGCATTTAAATAGCATTGATTGCTGTATAAATGACAATGGTGCCAAAAATGTGTCAAAAATGTCCGATGTGTCCGCCATAATGTCGCAGTCACAATAAAAATCGCTGATCACCGCCATTACTAGTAAAAAAAAAAATATTAATAAAAATGCTATAAAACTATCCCCTATTTTGTAAACGCTATAACTTTTGCGCAAACTAATCAATGATCGCTAATTGCGATTTTTTTTTTTTTTTACCAAAAATATGTAGAAGAATACGTATCGGCCTAAACTGAGGAAAAAAAATGTTTTTTTATATATTTTTTGGGGATATTTAGTATAGCAAAAAGTAAAAAAAATATTGTTTTTTTTTTAAATTTGTCGCTTTTCTTTTGTTTATTGCGCAAAAAATAAAAACCGCAGAGGTGATCAAATACCACCAAAAGAAAGCTCTATTTGTGGGGAAAAAATTATAACAATTTCATTTGGGTACAGTGTCGTATGACCGCGCAATTGTCATTCAAAGTGCGTCAGCGCTGAAAGCTGAAAAATGGCTTGGTCAGGAAGGGGGTGAAAATGCCCTGTAGTGAGGTGGTTAAAGTCAAGATCCATAAAGAGCAAGTAATGGGATCCAAAGGCCTCACCCACACAGTTCTTTTTGGACATTAAATATGCCTAGCATAAAAAAAAAAACCTCAGTGTTTTCCTGCTTCCGAGGGCCACAGGTGGTGCATAAAGTTGGCCATAGAAGTGAATGGCTGCATGCACCCTGTACTCAAGTAAACGCCAGTGCTTCATTGCATTGGTATTTACCTGCACATACACCTACAGCATGTTTTTCTGAACAGGACACTTCCTTTCCCACATGATAGTGTTGCATTTTATCACTACTTGATAGTTACTTGGTGCATAGAGAGATGTGTGTGTGTGTGTGTATGTATGTATGTGTATGTATGTATGTATATATATATATATATATATGTGTGTATGTATATGTGTATATATATATATATATATATATATATATAATATGTATATATGTGTGTGTGTATATATATATATATATATATATATATATATATATAATATATGTGTGTGTAGCCAGTCTGTCCATCAGCCCTTTTGCTTCTGTTTTTCAATATTACTGAGGGCACACATGTGAGATGTTGCACAAGTAGTTTTAAACCATATCATAATTTCTAATTTCTGAACTTCCCCAAGCTATAAATTAACCATTTACACCATTTTAACATATGCATCTCTTGCATCTATTTGGTATGTGGCCTAAAGTAAACCTGTTATTGGTATAAACTTGTGATGCAAAAAAAAAAAACAGTTCAACGATGACTGCAAAGGGGACATATGTTTTCCCTTTTACTCTTGGATCACTGGGGTTTTTAAGTTCTTCTGCATTCAATAGACAAAAAGCTCTTTGGTTTGCTTTGTACTGAGATTGTTTTATGACATGTAGATCAAAAATGTAATAAATAAAATCTAGTTAAACAAAAAAAATTCTGCTGTTTGAAACTGTCTCACTGCTCCCTGCTTCCTGCAATGGCTGCTAGTGGGACTTGCTGTGGGATGCAGAAGAAGTGCTGAAATCACTGTTTGCATACTGACATTCCCAGGTTTGAAGAGGACATTTAGCAAAAAATCTATGTGTTTTATTTTAGGCTGTTGCCACTATCTTACATTTCCCTTCACAACTTTAATTAGACAGGTTTACTTTAGGAAGCTCTATATGAAATCTATTTCTTGTAAAACCTTAACTTCATGTTAATGAGTTTTGATGATGGCCCACTAACACAGAGCCATAGTAGTTACTATGTGGGTTATAGGCCACCTTCAGGTGATGGACACTGGCACACACTAAGACAGGAAGTCCACTTTCTATATAACCCCTCCCATACTGGGAGTACCTCCGTTTTTTTCCCGCCAGTGTCTAAGGTGTTGGTCACGAGTAAAGATGTGCTTTGCTGAGCTCCACTGGAGCAATCCTTGCTGGGGTTAGCTATGCAGCTGAAGCCATTCAAAGTGTCTTTTAGGCCGAATTGAATAGTACCCGGGCCTCGTGTCTGAAGAAACAAGGTTTTCCTTGTAACGCTTCTCTTTTTAGAGAGCTGGACCCCGGGATCCAGTACTTTGTTATTTTTAGCCAGGAAGTTTTCCTGGCGAGGTGCTTTTACGGGTCCAGGAGTGTGGGTTCCCCCGAGGGTCCCTGGTTCCTGAAGGTTTGTTAAGGGAACCGCACCATGAAGGGTGAAGATTGGGTCTGATGGTTTTACCACAGAAAAACCCGTGGCTGGAAAGGTAAGTGGAGTTTTTCTAAGGAATTTTAAATTTTCTTATGAAAAGTCCTTTTAAAAAAAAAAAAAAAAAAAAAAGTAAATGTCATGCCTAAGAGTCACCACTGGGGGCTGTATAGAGCATGTACCTTGCCATGCTTTCCTCAGAGATCACGGTGTGTCAGCAAGCAACAGGCTTTTTTCTCCGGCTAGCAGGCAGACCTCCGGTAAGTTTGGGGGGGGGGGGGGGTTTCTTCCAGTAGACACCCCCCACCTGGACAAAGCTCTCCCCCTCTGCCTGGAAAGGGGAAAGCTAAAAACGATCGGCATGCCACTCATTTTACCTACCGCCCCTGCATGGCGGCTTGTCTAGGTCTCCTCTTCGCCATCCCTCCCTCACACACAAGCCGATCCTGTCAGCTCGGAGGCCTGCGCTCACGTGGGAAAACTCTTTTTTGAAAAAGAGGATGCAATGGAGTGGGCGGGGCCTAGCGCAGCGTCCTCCAATGTCTGGCTTGTGTTTTAAAAAGCAAATTTTTTTACTGCTGCAAGTTGTCGGAAGGACACGAGCAAAGGGGGGCATGCAAGATGTTTGGTGACACTGCATTCCTATTGACACATTTACTATTCGAATCAGGCTGAGCATTAATAGCAGCGGCTGGACTATTGCTTAAGCAGTGGATGCGATTCTTCTGGTAGTGCATCTGCTTTTGTGCATCGGGCTATGGTCAGAAGGGGGGCTAGAAACACCCCAAAAAAGGGCTCAAGAAGGACTTCAGCCGTAAAAAAGTCTAGAACCATCTAAAAAAAAAATGGCATCCTTCCCTGAGAGTTCTGAGGTGGCCGGTCAGAGTGAGCCATCAGGGCTTTCATGTGTTGCAACTGCTTTCAACACTGCAGCCCCTGTCTATATTACTGAAGAGGTTTTTTTTCCTCAACCATATTAGGATTGGAGCAGAAAATTGATGCTTTAATTGCATCCCAGAATGGGACTAAATGCGATGGATCCCCTTCCATTGTCCAGGACCCTCAAACTGAGGAATCAGGGGCAGGAGATGATGAATTTCTCTCAGGGAACCAGGAAGAGGCTGATGACTCCTCTTCTGAAGGGTCAAATACAGAAGCATCGGGTTCACGGTCTGAAATGAGATGGTACAATCTCTTACTGAATTGGTACGCTCCACATTCATGCTGCCGTTAGCTGAGTCAGTTGATGAGCCAATTTCTTGTTTGGGTTCGCTAAAGCCTCCCCAAGCTATTCATGCTTTTCCTATCCATTCATTGCTGAGAAAGCTTATGTATTGGGATCGCCCAGATAAACAGTTTTTTCCTTCGAAAAGGTTTTCAACACCTTATCCTATGGAGGAAGAATTTAATAAGAAATGGGGGATGCCAGCAGTTGACGCTGCTATGTCCTCTGTGAATAAAAATTTGATTTGTCTGGTAGACAATGCTCAAATGCTGAAGGATCCAATGGATAAGAAGTTGTAATTCCTATTAAAACATTTTTTTCTCTGGCAGGTTCAGTGACTCAGTCTGTGCTGGTATCAATCGGTGTATGCCAGTTTAAACAGGTGCTCAAGATTATTCCTAATCAGCAGGCCCAAGATTTGGCCGGTATACTAGGGGCATTCTGTTTTGCAATAGACAGACGCTATGAGATTCTATTCTCCAGGCCTCACGACTTGCGCTTGGGCTGGTGCATATGCATAGAGTAAAAAGCAAAATAATAAAACCTCCTTATGAAGGCCCCCCCCCCCCCCGCTCGAGTGGGGGGGAAGACTTCTGTAGTTCTCAAGGGTCTGGCGGGAAGAATGGCGAGACAAATGGGTGGCTTCCTCAATAACTTTAGGGTACAAACTAGAGTTCCGAGAGTCCCTGTCTCCTCGTTTTCTCAGATCAAACGTTCCCAAAGATCCAGAGAACAATAAGTCTCTCTTTCAAGCTTTGGACCATCTTTTGTCTCAAAGGGTGATATCAGTGGTCCCCATGGAAGAGCAGGGATTAGGGCTTTATTCAAACCTTTTCACGGTACCAAAACCAAACGAGGATGTCAGACCCATTCTAAATCTCAAAGATCTAAACCGGTTTTTGAATATACACTCTTTTCCCATGGAGCCAATCCGATCAGTAGTCTCCATTCTACAAGGTGGAGAACTTCTAGCGTCAATCGACATCAAGGATGCTTATCTCCATGTACCTATTTTTCCCGCTCACCAGAAATCTCTACGATTCGAGATAAAAAATCTTAATTTTCAGTTTGCAGCTCTGCCTTTTGGTCTAGCTACTGCACCTCAATTGTTTACAAAGATCCAGGCTCCCTCTTTAGCCAGATTATAAGGGCTCAAGGTAATACAATTCTAGCTTACTTAGACGATCTGCTCTTGATAGACCAGTCGGTAGCCTGCTTAGACCAAAGTTTGGTCGCCACAGTCAGCTAACTGGAATACCTAGGTTGGATTCTCAACCTAGAGAAATCTTCCTTAAAACCATCAAGGAGATTGGAATACTTGAGTCTGATCATAGATACAGCTCAGAAAAGGGTGTTCTTGCCCAAGGAAAAGATCAGTTTCATAAGGGAACTGATTCAGGAGGTCAAAGCAAAGAAGAATCCTTCTATTCAACTTTGCATGAGATTGTTGGAAAGGATGGTGGCTTCATTCAAGGCCTTTCCTTATGCTAAATTTCATTTGAGGCTACTGCAAAACAGTGTCCTATCGACTTGGAACAGGAAGATCCAAGCTCTAGACTTCCCAATGCGTTTATCCCCAAAGGTGCGCAAAAGCCTCAGTTGATATTTGATAGGCAAGAATCTGCAGAAAGGAAAATCCTTCCTACCAGTTACCTGGAAAGTGGTAACAGATGCCTTCTGGGCTGGGGAGCAGTCCTGGAAGAAGCATCTGTCCAGGGGAAATGATCCAAATCATTATGTTCATTATGTGTTCATGTGGAATCGGTTTTCACTGATTTATGCGTTCCTTCCTGTTCTACTTCCACGGGGGAAGGCCGTGATTCTTGTGGCCCAGGAGATCTTGGTATGCAGAAATCATAAAGATGGTGGTAGGGGCTCCATGGCCCCTACCACCACGGCCAGACCTTCTCTCACAAGGTCCAGTATTCCATCCTACCTTACAAACCTAAATTTAATGGTTTGGCTATTGAAACCCACATTCTGAAGAAGTATGGGCTGTCAGGTTCAGTGGTGTTTACTCTGGTTAATGCAAGAAAGCCGGCATCCATAGTCATTTATTATAGAGTCTGTAAGGCATGGGTCTCCTGGTGTGAATCCAGGGGATGGCACCCCAGGAAGTGTGTCAGAGGTAGAATCCTTGACATTCTACAGATGGGATTAGAAATGAAGCTATTATTTCAGCGACCACTTGTTTCACACTCTTTGGTTCATAGCTTTATTCAGGAGGTAACGCAACTTAATCCTCTGGTTAAGTCTCCCCTGAACCCTTGGGACTTAAATTTAGTCCTGTCGGTATTGCAGAAACAGCCTTTTGAGCCGATACAACATGGTCCTTTTTGACAAGGAAAACATTTTTCTGGTAGCCATATCTTCTACACGAAGGATATCGGAGTTGGCTGCTCTTTCTTGTAAAGAGACATATTTAATTATGCACAAGGATAAGGTTGTATTACGTCCTCATCCTAATTTTCTACCGAAGGTAGTATCAGGTTTTTTATTTAAACCAGGATATTGTTCTACCTTCATTTTTCCCAGAACCCTGTTCTGCAGAAGAAAAGTCATTACATTCTCTTGATGTGGTGAAAGCAGTCAAGGTCTACTTAAAGGTGACTGCTCAGATTCAAAAAACTGATGTTTTTGTTTTTGTTGCTCTGAAGATCCTAAGAGGACAGGCAGCATTGAAATCTACTATTTCTAAATGGATTTGTCAAGTAATTGTTCAAGCTTATGGTTTAAATACAAAAGTTCCACCTTTTCATATTAAAGCGCACTCCACCAGGGCTGTTAGTACTTCCTGGGCAGTGCATCACCAAGCCTCCATGGCTCAAATCTGCAAGGTCGCAACTTGGTCTTCAGTCCATACATTTACCAGATTCTATCAAGTAGATGTAAAAGGTCACGAGGACATAGTCTTTGGGCGCAGTGTACTGCAGGCGGAAGTATAAGTCCTCTGGTCTCTTGGAGCCCTACTTTTTGTTGTGTCTCCCTCCCTTCAGTTGGCATTGCTATGGGGCATCCCACATAGTAACTACTCTGGCTCTGTGTATTTTTATAAAAGCTTACCTGTAAAATCCTTTTCTTTGAAGTACATCACGGGACACAGAGGTCCCTCCCTTCTTTCAGGTATACACATGTTCTGCTTTGCTAAAAAAACTGAGGTATTCCCAGTAGTGGGAGGGGTTATATGGACTTTCCTGTCTTAGGGTGTGCCAGTGTCCATGACCTGAAGGTGGCCTATAACCAACATAGTTACTACTATGGCTCTGTGTCCCATGATGTATTTCAAAGAAAAGGATTTTACAGGTAAGCTGTTATAAAAATCCTATTTTTCTTTAATTGGTATGGATGGGGTAGTCCATCCAAAAGTGATATTTTGGCTGCAGGCATATGCTACATCACAATCTACACTAAGAATGGTACTCTTTTTATAATTGTAGAAATGCAGTCCTGCCTTTCAACATCCCCCAATAGATATAGGAAACTAATTTAAATTTTCCATTCACCATAAACTGAATTTCCATTTTTTTGATGGACTGACCCTTTCTTAACCACTGGAATTAATTTCTGTGTTTTCAGTGGTGGCACTGCATTGAGTGCAGTGATGTTTGTGTCTTCACGACTGAATGGATATTAAGACTTCATTAGCACCACTGTTACTGCCCTAAAGACCGTACATTTTTTGTTTGTGGATACTTGAATGATCATCTGCTATGATCGGAACAATGTGCAGAGACTCCCAATACATGTATGAGGTTATACCATTACAGTGTGGTGATATCACTGTATTGGTATTGACTGAGCAAAGATTTTATCTATGTAGTATGAGTACACACAGCTTCTGAAACAAGGGCCCGCTTGACTAGTACAGAGACAAAATACAGATTGATGGGCCGTTTAAAAAGATAGAACACCATGTCAGTGCACTTTGTCTTGTCTGGCGTTTTTCTGTATTTCCTATCCATCGAGCAGTCTTTATCTTGCTGATATCTGTATTCTTTCCCCTTTGCACTCTACTACTGATCTTTATAGGTCTGATGAAAGTGATTCCTCTCTGTCCGAGGTACACAGGTACAAATTTCCTTCCTTGTACACCTATTTTCCTTGTTGTAAGTAACGCTGCTCTTCTGCATGATGCCTTTCTTTTGTCCATGTTTACTACCAATTTGGTGCCCAATATTCATATGTGTAAGATCTGATCTTTAGAAACTTTTTATTTTTTTCAGCTTGTGTTATTGCATTGCATGCTACTTTTAACAGCTTTTTTTAGTATTCCAGGAAGGTGGTGTATTGACAATTTTTTGTCTTTTACATTTTGTTTTTCAACTGTATAGCGTGCTATACAAGATGAATCATTTTTTTTTTTTCACAGCAATTGTGTAAGATACTTATCTTTTGTCATGTTACAGATCAAAAATGTATACTAGCTCAAATTAACGTTGACCTGCTGGTAGGCAACATTACACATTCAGAAGTCTTTTTTTGAATTCAGTCAAAGTAGGACTTAAAGGCTTGCAGGAAATGGAAGGCCTGTGATATTTATGAGATTTCATAAAGATCACATTTCATGTATTTGTTACTCCTTTTAAGGCCAAGCCCACCCAAAACTTATGGAAAGTTAGGTTTTGAATCACCTATTAGCAGTTTATCCTTCTCGGGTTAATCAGATCTTCCACTATTGAGGTTATTACAAGTATAATAAAGTGTGTTCTGATCATTTGTTGGGGGGTAGCTCACTGTTAAAATCCACAAGAAATTCAAGTGGCTAATGAATGTGTTAACCCACCAGCTTATGTCCAAAACTGATATTTTTATTTTGGGTATATGTAACTTATGGGCCTTGTATATACAGGCTTCAGTATGTGAAAGGGAGGAGTTATCAAAACTGGAGCAGCTCCACAGGCAACTGATCAGCTTTTATCTTCAGCTTGTTCAGTTAAAGTGTTACTAAACCCACAACCATAAAATCGGTATATGTATACAGTATATGAAGACTTAGGCCTTGTTTTCACTTGTGGTTGTAGACAGTAAAAACATGCAATTGAGTCACGTTTTTACTTCACCCCCAACTCCTTTAAGCTGCACAGCAACAGCGGTGGGGGGGGGGTGTACATATGCCACAGTCGTGGTGTAGCAACAATGATTCCTGCTGATTGGGGGTGCCCTGCAACCGCGTGCAGTACATATAGTTATGAGGCACTGGTGTGGGGTTTAAGGGAATAAAACAGGTGATAAGGGGATAATGCCTGCTCACCACCTATCAGATGTCCTCCTAAGAACAATACAAATGTAGATCACTCTTCTGAGGGCAACATGAGTGTAAACAAAGCTGAAGAAATTTAGTCAAGGCCATCTTTTATGGAGCCATTTAATTTCAGCTTGTCAGTCTTAATTGATAACATAGATGACAACCCTCTCCATAAATGCTGTGGAAAGCGAAGCCTAACACTTTCCTTTTGTGCTCCTAAGCCAGATGACTTCTAGCAATTTCAGATATTTAGTGTCTGCTGCATGTGTAGCTAAATGGGTCTGGAAGCTGAGAACACTGAGATTTCATGTAATGAGCAATGTTAACACAAGTGTTTTTTCTTATCTCTAGGGGCATAATTAACCCATTTCCGACTAGCAAAAGTAACAAGACATCTCTCGTACAGTGTATGCATATAGCTGAAGGCCACAACAAGGCTGTGCTTTGTGTAGATGCTACTGATGATCTTCTTTTCACTGGATCTAAAGGTCAGCCACAATATTTCCACTTGTGTAAATACTTGCTGACAGCTAATATTGTATGACGTTCTGATCTGTGCTGTGTGCTATTGGGCTTAACTATTTTACTTTGCTTATAAGACCTCTATGTACTAATGTAATCTATACTGTCCATCACTGCCTATATTTCCCTTTTTAAATTTGTAACAGGGGTGTTACCAAACACTGGGGTCATATTTTAAATCATTGCGGCTTACCAGTTCTTAGATGTAAGGGATGCTTTCTTTCCTTTTTTCACCTAGTAATTCAGCCAAACCAAGCTTTATTTTCACCTGGTGATCCATCCAGATCAAGCTAGCCAGCAAATATAGCCGTTAGAGGGTTGATGCAAGCCCTTTAACACTGACAGGGCTGCTTAAAGTGGTCAGTTTCTATTCATTCATGTAAAACTTTTATCCCAAAGAAGAAAAAAATTGTTACTGTAACTGCTTAAAGGGCGTTCGCTGGAGTTTGGGTTCAATTTGTTAGTGCATCTAAATCTGCCAGTCCATCTAACATGGTGGTTCTTAACATTTTTTGAGTCATGTACCCCTTTAAAGACGAGTTTCCATCTGAAAAAAAAAATAAGTCAGCAGCTACAAATAGTGCAGCTGCTGACTTTTAATAATCGGACACTTACCTGTTCCAGGGTCCAGCGATGCGGGGAGTCGAAGCTCCACTCGACGCCACCCCCTCCGCTCGGCGGTGCCGGCATTGCAACTGTGTGCACAGCCGGGGAACCCACTGCGCATGCACGAGCGGCCGCGCAGTCATCTGGGACCTTTCACGTGTCCAAGATGACTGACAGGAGGGAGGGAGCCCTTCCTGCACCGAGGGGAAGTGATGTCACCAGCCCAGGCACTGAACGAGGCAGACTACGAGGGACCCCTTAGCAACAGGCATTTAGAAAAAAAAAATCCAAATGTTTTATTTTTTTATGAATTTTAATCATCTTTTTTTTTGGGGGGGGGGGGGGGGACGCCAATTTAAAAATGCAATGAAATCTATGGACCCCCTCCCCAGAAATATTCACATGAACACAACTTTGTATGCATTAAATTTGTGTATGTGTTATGGCATTCAAAAATAACATGCATACAATTTTAATAAAAGAACAATCCTAACAAAAAATTCACTCCTACATTGCCTTGAAAAAGTATTCATACCCCTTCAAATGTTCCACTTTTTGTCATGTTAAAACAAAAAAACATAAATGTATTTTATTGGGCTTTTATGTGATAGACCAACACAAAGTGGCACAGAATTGTGAAGTGGAAGGAAAATAAATGGTTTTCAAAATGTTTTTACAAATATGTGAAAAGTGTGGCGTGCATTTGTATTCAGCCCCCCCCCCCCCCCGAGTCAATACTTTGTAGAACCACCTTTCACTGCAATTACAGCTGCAAGTTTTTTTGGGTATGTCTCTACCAGCTTTGCACATCTAGAGAGTGACATTTTTGCCCATTCTTCTTTGTAAAATAGCTCAAGCTCTGTCAGATTGGATGGAGAGCTTCTGTGAATTTTTAAGTCTTGCCACGGATTCTCAATTGGATTTAGGTCTGGACTTTGACTGGACCATTCACATGAATATGCTTTGATCTAAGCCATTCCATTGTAGCTCTGGCTGTATGTTTAGGGTCGTTGTCATGCTGGAAGGTGAACCTCAGTCAAGTCTTTTGCAGACTCTAACAGGTTTTTTTCTAAAAGTTGTCCTGTATTTGGCTCCATCCATCTTCCCATCAACTCTGACCAGCTTCCCTTGTCTCTGCTGAAAGCATCCTCACAACATAAATGGTTTTCAAAAATTTTTTTTTATAATTAAATATGTGAAAAGTGTGGCATGGATTTTAATGACGGAGCTTGAGCTATTTTGCAAAGAAGAATGGGCAAAAATGTCACTCTCTAATAAGGTAATGTAATGAGCTCCGGCGTGTTCGCATAGGGCACGTGCAGAGTCCACCAGGATGTCTGCGCTGCGCTAATCACAGGCAGTGAGACATTTCCCGATCTCTTCAGTGGCACATCGGGAAAATGTCTCGCTGCTTGTGATTTGCGCTCTGCGGTGCCGACTTCCTGGTGGGCTCTGCACGTGCCCTATGCGAACACGCCGGAGCTCATCCTTACTCTCTAGATGTGCAAAGCTGGTAGAGACTTGCTCAAAAAGACTTGCAGCTGTAATTTGAGCAAATGGTGGTTCTACAAATTATTGACTCAGAGGGGCTGAATACAAATGCACGCCACACTTTTCATGAGTCTGTGTAGTGACAGGTAATTCTTAGTTATCCGTGCTCCACCATCACTTGTGTAGGCGAAATACAGACTCACTAGATAATGGGAGATAACGTAGGCACAAATGCTTTAGAAGGTATAATGCATCCCTTGATGTATCCTTGTACTCGTAAAACAATATAGCTCACTAAATGCAGAATGATTCATATAGCGCAATATACTTTGATGTAAATAAGTGCCAATAGTGATAAAATGCAAACTTACATTGTGGGGTGCTAATGTGCTAGCACCAACATGTACAGCGATATCACAGGGAAAAAACGCAGTTTCTCCAAGTCTCAGCGTGCGGTCCACCACAGCAAAAACCAACCGTACCAGAAATTACGTCGGTAAAAGCGAGCGTGCAGCCTCACTGCATTTCGTGGTCAACATGTCAGCAAGCTTCCTGATAATGTGTTGACCACAAAATGCATTGAGGCTGCGCTCTTGCTCTTACTGACATAATTTCCGTTACGGTTGGTTCTGTTTTTTCCTGTGGTGGAACGCACGCTGAGACTTGGAGAAACTCGGTTGTTTTTTCCCTGTGAATCATTCAGCTTTTATCAAGCTTTATTGTCCTACGAGTACAAGGATATGTTTCAAGGGATGCATTATACCTTCTAAAGGATCTGTGCCTATGTAATCTCCTATAATTTAGTTATCTGGTGAGTCTGTATTTCTCCTACACGAGTGATGGGTGGAGCGCGGATAACTAGGAATTACCTGGCACTACACAGACACTTTTCCTTTGGTGTTTGGATTTTCTTTTCGAGGACTTTCTCATATTTTGTTCCTATATTTTTGTTCAATATTGTTTTGTGTGGTCATTCAATATGCACTAAATATTTTTCACGTATATTTTTTATATGTGTGTGTGTATATATAAGTTCGCGCCAACCTTTTTATATATCTTTATACAAACTTAAATGGTGAACATGAGGCAACAATTTGTTAAGAGATGCATAGTGGTTTGTGTTATAAGCAGAGGCAGGATGTGTTTCCTTTAATTTTTTTTAATGTGAAACTCCCAATAGATTGGGAGAGGGGGTGGCGGTGCTGTATAGTAAATGTAAATGTTGTTTATCTGCCCCTCATAGACCCCTTGAACCTGTTCATGGACCCCAGGTTAAAAACCTCTGATCTAACGCTACCCTCTCCCCAAGTTAAGTGCTTATGTCCAAAGGTGTGTGTTTATTGAAGGTTACCACAAGGGAAATCACTGCTAACAAAGAGAAAAATATTGCTGCTTCTCTCATGTTTGATTAAAGAGGTACTGAAATCCAGAAGCAGTGCCCAAAATAAGACCGGCGTACAACAAATGAATTGTCACCGCTATTACCTGTCATCTCCCTACAGTTGATCCTTTCCCTATGGCTGACTTACCATGCCCTGTGCTTGGGGGTTGCCACCTCATCCCTTTACACCTGAACACATATTAATTACACAGGTTCTGTGGCTGATTAAGGTGATATTTAAACTCACTTGGTGCCTTATCTGCAATAAATTAGCTCCAGAACCTGTGTAATGCATATATGTTTGGGTTTAAAGGGATGAGGTGGCAACCCTACCTGTGCTGCACTGTCTTTGTTGAGGTAGCCATCTTGGTAGAAGCAGGGCTTCCTCAATCGGTCTTCAAGCAAGGAGAACATTGAGCAGAACAGTTGCAACTTTCCAGAGTCTTAAGCCAAATCTCATGAGATTGGTATTCAAAAGCAGCAATGCCTTGGATTTCATACTGCAGATGTAAGGCTAAACGTTTTCATAAATGGTGCATAAGCATGCGGCTGTATGACCCGGAGCTTCAGTGACCCCTGCAGGGACAGAGCAGAGATCCAGTGACTGACATTCATCGGCTCTCTGCTCACTGAAGACAGAGACCTAAACGATCAGCGTTCTTTCATTGCTCGGTTCTCAGTCTTAGGGTTGACAGGGGACAGATGCAGCATTGTACCACTGCTGCATCTACCTAGGCGAGTATGATTTTTTTGTTTTTTTTATAACTCGCACTTCTCTTTTAAGACTATATGAATATTCCACATCATTACTTAAAAAAAGTACACAGTATTATGTTTGGTCTCCATTTTCTGAAGCTTTCTCACTTCATCAGTCATCCTGATTTTTCCATCACAGATGAGGCTGATTCCTATTGAGAGAAACAACAAAACCATGTAGAATGGTCAGATTTCTGAATAGCTTTGGCTTACTCCGAACCTCTTGCCCTTGTCTTCATATAAACACATTTGTGTTCACACTTCCAAAGGACTACTCTAAACTCAAGATATAATAACATGAAGTACTTTAAAAAACATACTGTAACTGTGCGCATAATACAGTCAATTTATTTTTACTAGTTATGTCAGCGTTGATATAATTTCTCTTCCCTCCATTGTAAAGTTGTTAATTCTCTTCCAGATGCACAGGCTTCAGCAGTAAGCCAAACAACCCACTATGCATTTTATAGACAGATGTTTTCAGTCCTGAAATCAGATAAATGCTAGTTGAGTATGTAATGATTTTAGCTTCAGAATGGGCATTGAGTCATTGATTTTAGTTTTTCCAGTACTAGCTCCAAATGGAAAATAAACATTAAAAAACACTTAAAACAGAGCCGTCTCCTTGGGGAAAATAATAATAATCCCAATAATGTGTTCATAAAATGTGTTTTCTAAATGATATGCACGTATATGTGTAACTTGAGAGTTGAAAGTGATGGATCATTTAAAGTGATATATGTTTAAATAAAGTAATGATAGTGTGATATTTACAAAGCCCTAACGTGTTCTGAAGCAGAGACTTTTTTTATTTTTTTCCGATATATTTTATTGTGTCTGCTCGGTTCTCACTGCTGCGATGTCAGACATTGCATGTGATTTGCACCGAACTGCTGTGCAAATCGCATGCAATGTCTGTGCGATGCAAATTCAGCCATGCAGATTGTATGAATTGTTGGACTTCATTGACTATTTGGATTTGACTGTTATACTGTATTTTGGCTCCTGAAATAATTGTTTAAAATGCATAGTGTTGGTGTATAGTAAAAAATGGCAAAACAACCAATAAACAGCGCTCTTTTGACCAGTAAAAACTATAAATGGAAGCGTTTGTCTGCGATGGTGCAAGGTTTACATCTTAATGTGTTTTTTTTTATTTCCTCCCCAGACCGTACTTGTAAAGTATGGAATCTTGTCACTGGCCAGGAAATTATGTCACTTGGGGGGCATCCGAATAATGTGGTTTCAGTGAAATACTGTAACTACACAAGCCTGGTATTCACAGTTTCGACATCTTATATTAAGGTGTGGGACATCCGAGATTCTGCAAAATGCATAAAGACACTTACGTAAGTATTGTTCAGAAGGAGATCAGGCTTATTTTGTTTATAGTAGTATTTAAAAAAATATATATATTTTTACCTTTTCAGTGGTCCATATCCAGTGTACATTAATCTGATCTGTGAATGCAGGCTAGGCCCAGACTGATAAGTTAATTAAGGCAGTTGCTGCAATTTATAAGAGTATTTTTTAGTATTTGTGGTGAGGGAATTCTAGCAGGATACATCGCCTTAATAAGAATTTTTTTAATGAAATGGTAAACTTCACAGCACTATATAAAGGTCTTTACTTGTCCTCCAATATGTTACGTAGTCAAATTTTATTGCATACATTTTTGTTGCTATGATTAACATTGGTTGTAAATAAATTTGGGCATTATTATGTAGCATTTCCCTGATAAACCTCATCTTCTATAATTTAATGTGGAGTTCCACCCAAAAGTGGAATTTCCACTTATTCGTCTCAGGGGGGAATGGGGACCTGTTTTTGACATATCCCCTTCCCCACTTTCGGGAGAACGGGCCACGGCAAAGTACGTCACAGCTCGGCCCCCCTCCTCCCTCCCCTTCTGCCGAGCCAGTGAGAGAGAGCAGCGGGCTTTGCGCATGTACAGTAGGGACCCGGCCGTGAAGCTGAAAGGTTACACTGCCAGGTTCCCTTACCAGCAATGGCGGCGGCAACACCCGACCAGCCAATGTGAACATCTGCTGTGGTGCCGACATCGCTGGACTCCAGGACAGGTAAGTGTCCTAATGTAAGAAGCTACAGTATGTGTAGCTGATGACTTTTAATTTTGAAAGGGGCGGACAGAATTCCTATTTAAAGAGGTTTAGTGTTGAAAGTGTGTCATACTACTGTCATCTACCTGTTATTGGTGGAAAAACAAAAGGACATTGCTGAAGATGAATAGACGTAAACTGTACACGCATACTATTTTATACATTTTAACTCAGTAGTGAAGTACAACAAAGTCATGTTTATTTCAGACGCAAGTGTGTTGGTCATTTTAACTGGAAAGTTTATGTAACAGGTCGTATGTTTTTTGATATAAGGTCTTCAGGTCAAGTTATGGCATGGGATTCATGTGCTGGAAGTCAAAGCAGGACAGTGACCATTCCTCCTGGTGAAAATCAGATTAACCAGATTGCACTTAAGCGGACGGGTACCTTCCTGTATGCAGCAGCTGGAAATGCAGTGAGAATGTGGGACCTGAAAAGGTAATTAATCTTTTAATTCTGAAACTATGGTGTTGGGTGGGTACCTGTAATCCTTGGTAAGAGGACAAAAAAAAGGATAGAATATAATAATGTAAAAAAAAAAAAAAAAAAAAAAAAAAAGAAGCCATCTATACATATAATGAACATCTAAATGTACTGTTTTAAAAAAATGCATAATATACATTTATAGGTATAGTGAAATCATATCTACATATTGGTCAGGGTCCTGAAAATTAGGAATATGATTTTAAAGTTCAAAATATTATTTTAGAATATATGTAATGTGAGATAAAGAATTTATGTAATTTAGAGATGCTGCTTATTAACCACTTCAATACAGGGCTTTTAAACACACTTCCTTACCAGACCAATTTTTAGCTTTCAGCGCTCTCACACTTTGAATGACAATTACTCAGTCATGCTACATGCTACCCAAACCAAATTTTTATCATTTTTTTCTCACAAACAGAGCTTTCTTTTGGTGGTATTTAATTACTGCTGGGTTTTTTATTTTTTGCAGTATTAGCGAAAAAAGAGAGAAATTTTTGAAAAAAAAACACTTTTTTTTAGTTTCTATTGAACATTTTTGCAAATAAAACATTTTTTTTTCCAAAATTTTGGCCAAAATGTATACTGCTACTTATCTTTAGTAAAAATAACCCAAATAAGTGTATATTATTTGGTTGCTGTGAAAGTTATAGCGTCTAAAAGCTATGGTGCAAATCATTGAAAATGATCACATCTGATCACACCTGATTCACTGAAGGCCTATCTCATTTCTTGAGACCCTAACAAGCCAGGAAAGTACAAATACCCCCCAAATTACCCCTTTTTGGAAAGCAGACATTCCAAGGTATTTAGTAAGAGGCTTGGCGAGTTTTTTGAAGTTGTAATTTTTTCCCAAAATTCTTGGAAAAATGATAAAAAAATTTTTTTTTTTTTTTTTTTTTTGCTTTTTGTTTTTTTTGTTTTTTTTTTTTTTTTTTTTTTTTTTTTTTTTTTTTTTTTTTTTTTGTTTTTTTTGTGTTTTTTTTTTTTTTTTTTTTTTTTTTTTTTTTTTTTTTTTTTTTTTTTTTTTGTTTTTTGTTTTTGGTTTTTTTTTTTTTTTTTTTTTTTTTTTTTTTTGTTTTTTTTTAAATTGTCATAAAAACAAGTTATTTCTCTCACACAGCACATGCATACTTGCAATGACACCCCAAAATATATTCTGCTACTCCTCCTGAGTATAGTGATACCACATGTGTGAGACTTTTACATAGCCTGGCCACATACAGAGGCCCAACATTGAAGTAGCACCGTCAGGCGTTCTACATGCATAAATTACACATCTCATTTCTCAACCACCTATTACAGTTTTGAAGGCCCTGGAGCACCAGGACAATGGAAACGCCCACAAAATGACCCCATTTTGGAAAGCTAACACCCCAACGTATAATATATGAGGCATAATGAGTCTTTTGAATGGTTCGTTTTTTTTCCAGTAGTATTTGGAAACTGTGGAAAAAAAATGAAAACGCATTTTTTTTTTACATAAAGTTGTCCATTTATAAGATATTTCCAACACATGGCATGTTCATAGCAAAAATGACACCCCAAAATACATTCTGCTACTCCTCCTGAGTATGGCGATACCAAATGTGTGAGACTTTTACACAGCCTGGCCACATACAGAGGCCCAACATTGAAGTAGCACCGTCAGGCGTTCTACATGCATAAATTACACATCTCATTTCTCAACCACCTATTACAGTTTTGAAGGCCCTGGAGCACCAGGACAATGGAAACGCCCACAAAATGACCCCATTTTGGAAAGCCAACACCCCAACGTATAATATATGAGGCATAATGAGTCTTTTGAATGGTTCATTTTTTTCCCAAAGTTTTTGGAATATGTGGGAAAAAAAATGAAAACGCATTTTTTTTATACAAAGTTGTCCATTTATAAGATATTTCCAACACATAGCATGTACATAGCAAAACTGACACCCCAAAATACATTCTGCTACTCCTTCTGAGTATGGCGATACCAAATATGTGAGACTTTTACACAGCCTGGCCACATACAGAGGCCCAAGTAGCACTGTCAGGTGTTCTAGGAGCATAAATTACACCCATAAATTCCTGCCAACCTATCACATTGTTGAAGGCCCTTCATATTTCTAACACATAGCATGTACTGTACATACCAATTACAAACCAAAATACATTCTGCTGAGCAAAGGGTAAAGAAAAGATTACCTGCGGTTTTAGTAGTGCAGTGGTCCACAGAGGAGAGCATCGGTCCAGGCAGCAGGCAGGAACGTAGACAGCGACAGCAAAACAGGCAGCAGGCAGGAACGTGGACAGCGACAGCAAAACAGGCAGCAGGCAGGAATAGTCAGCACAGGTAGAGATGTTGTCAACACAGCCAATGCATTAGTCCAGATAGCAGGCAGGGATGTGGTCAGCAGCAGCAAAAGGATCAAAGGATCGTCCATGCAGCAGGCAGGAATACTGTCCATAATTAGTAAAGGCAGCAGGCAGAGGTATGGTCAGCACAGCCAGAGTATTTTTTCCAGGGAGCAGACAGGACCATCAAGCTTAGGGTATCGGTCAGGGAAGAATGGGGACAGGGGTAGAGGCTTCTCCCACCCAAATCTCTTTGAAGCCTCCGGACAACCAGACCCTGTTATGGGAACACAGAAAAACTGGTTTTCTGAACTCCGAACACTCTTCTGGAGCCCCTCACATATGTGAGACCCCTGTGTAGCAGGGTAAAAGATCAGTCCAAGGGGCAGGCAAAAAACATGGTCAACAAGCCGAGGTCAGTGCAGGTAAAAGGCAGACATAGACGGTAGGCAGAGGCATAGTCGATACAGTCCAGGGTCAGTTCACTTGAAAGGCAGAAACATGGCGGATAAACAATGCAGACGGTAGGCAGAGGCATAGTCGAGAAACAGGCCAGGGTCAGTTCACATGGAAGACAATGATATGGTTGGTTGAGGCAGGGAAATATTCATGACAGAAATTGGGGGGAAATGGCAGTCTATTGGAAATATGGGCTAATAGTGGTCCACAGTGTGATATCGCCTGAAGCATTGTCCGATGCAAAGGCCAGGTAGGGAGGGACAATCGGGACAATAGAAGCTGGTGTCTTTCCTAACGCCTCTCTTAGTGCACACCCGGCATTTTTTTTGGCGTCGTCTTCCGGATGCTGATGGTGGAATATGTTCCGGAAAATGACGCTCATGTAGCCTGACGCCAGAATCTGAGCGAATGCTTTCTGGGGGGGATTCCTCTTGATAAATAAGTGAAGTGACAATGTCTTCAATATATTTTATGAAGGTGGTGGGTGTTGCTGAGGATTTTTGGTAAATTATAAAAGAATTTAAAAGGGCCAAATGAAAAAAGTAAATTGCAACTTTTTTATACCAAAAAAGGGATTTTCTTATTGACAGATAGGGCTGCAACATCTGGTCATTTAAATCCACCCCCCCCATAAATTTATTATAAGCATTGATGCAGGAAGGCTTGCGAATGGGACCGCGTCTTCTGGGAACTTCCACTGAGGTGTCATTGTGGATGGTGGACATCAAATAAACATCTTTAGTATCCTTCCACTTCACAGCCAGCACTTCCTCATTCCTCAAGCTGGCCGATTCCCCCCTTTGAATGTTTGTGGCGACAAGGCGCTGTGGGAAGCCCTTCCGGTTTTTTCTTATTGTACCACAGGCCAATGTTTTTTTTAGGTACAGGTGGCGGAGAAGGGGCAAACTCGTATAAAAATTGTCCATATATATATGATACCCCTTTTGGAGGAGTGGGAATGCCAACTCCCAAACAATTTTCCCACTAATTCCCATGTACGATGGACACTCAGGGGGCTGGAGCTGGGAATCTTTTCCTTCGTACACACGGAAGGAGTGCACATAACCAGTGGCACTTTCACAGAGCTTGTTGAGCTTCAAGCCATACCTCGCTCTCTTACTTGGGATGTATTGTTTCATACCCAGCCGGCCTGTGAAATGCACCAGGGATTCGTCCACAGATATATTTCTGTCAGGGACATAAAGTTCAGCAAACTTTTTGGAAAAAAAATCAATTAGGGGGCGAATTTTATACAGCTTGTCAAATTGTGGGTGATTCCGGGGGGGGGGCACTGTGAGTTGTCACTAAAATGCAGGAAGCGCATAATAATTTCATATCGGGACCTGGACATGGCTGCAGAAAAAACTGGCATGTGATGGATGGATTTGGTCGACCAATACTTATGTATCTCATTTTTTTTTGTAAGCCCCATGTTTAGCGTTAGGCCTAAAAACACTTTCAGCTCTGGAATTGTTAGGGGTCGCCATTCAAAAGGGCGGGCATAGCTGGAGTTGGGGTTGGCTGTGATAAATTGTTGGGCACAAAGATTGGTTTGGTCCATGACCATTTGAAGTAATTCCTCTGGGAAAAATAAATAAAAAAAATCCATCTTGGAAAAACCTGCAGTGTTGACCTGCACACCTGGATGTGCTGTAAAAGGGGGGATCGTGGCTGACCCTGTGGTAGAAGGCAGCCACAATGGGTTTTCCAAGCTTTCTGGCAGCTGATTTTGGGCCCTAATTCTTTGGCGCACACTGGGCCTCTCCTCCTGGGGTCTAGCAGCGCTTGAACTGGGCCTCTCCTCCTGGGGTCTACCGCCGTTGGCACTGCTGGTAGATGCCTGGGGTTCCGACCGTCTTCTTTTAGGAGGGGCTGCTTCCTCCTCCAATTCAGATCCGGAGGTGCTGCCTTCAGGGGGCTCATATTCTGAGCCAGAAACTGAAACAGAACTGAGCGGTGAGAGCTCCCCGATGCTCTCATCGCTCAGACTGAGAATTTGGTATGCCTCCTCTGGGGTGTACATCCTTTTGGACATAGTGGCAGGTACTCTGGTGGCAGGTGGTGAGGTGGCGGGTATTCTGGTGAGGTGGCGGGTACTCTGGTGGCAGGTGGTGAGGTGGCAGGTACTCTGGTGGCAGCTGGTGAGGTGGCGGGTACTCTGGTGGCAGCTGGTGAGGTGGCGGGTACTCTGGTGGCAGCTGGTGAGGTGGCGGGTACTCTGGTGGTAGGTACACTGGTGGCAGGTGATGAGGTGGCGGGTACTCTGGTGGTACTCTGATGGCAGGTACTCTGGTTGCAGGTACTCTGATGGCAGGTACTCTGGCAGGTGGCGGGTACTCTGGTGGTACTCTGGCAGGTGGTGAGGTGGCGGGTACTCTGGTGGTACTCTGGCAGGTGGTGAGGTGGCGGGTACTCTGGTGGTACTCTGGCAGGTGGTGAGGTGGCGGGTACTCTGGCAGGTGGTGAGGTGGCGGGTACTCTGGTGGTACTCTGGCAGGTGGTGAGATGGCGGGTACTCTGGTGGCAGGTACTCTGGTGGTGACAGGTACTGATGACAGGTACTGATGACAGGTACTGATGACAGGTACTGATGACAGGTACACCTGATGACAGGTA